>CM060890.1:15515847-16167930 GCA_030762935.1 Hymenopus coronatus
ACGAAATATACATATGACAAACGTTGCTCCAAATTCGCTGCAAATGCTATTTACGAGTAGTTTGGAGTGTGGGGAACAAGAATATCACAAAATTTTTTCATTTCGCCTAAGTCGATATTTCGCCGATTCTCAGCTCCCTGGTCACGAAATATACATATACCAATAGTTGCTCCATATTCGCTGCAAAAGCTATATACGAGAAGTTTGGAGTGTGGGGAACAAGAATATCACAAAAATATTTCATTTCGTGTAAGTTGATATTTCGACTATTCTCGGCTCCCTGGACACGAAAATATATATCACAAAAGTTGCTCCAAATTCGCTGCAAATGCTATATACGAGCAGTTTGGAGCGTGGGGAACAAGAATATCATAAAAATGTTCATTACGTGTAAATAGATTTTACGACGATTCTCAGCTACCTGGACACGAAATATTCTCAGAACAAAAGTTGCTCGAAATCGCTGCATAAGTTAAAAGCGAATTGTCTGGAGCGCGGGGAAGAATAGTATCACAAAAATGTATCACTAAGTGTAAGTCGATTTCTCGACGATTCTCGGCTCCCTGGTCACGAAATATACATATAACAAAAGTTGCTCCAAATTCGCTGCAAATGCTATTTTCGAGAAGTTTGGAGCGTGGGGAACAAAAATATCACAAAAATATTTCATTTCGTGTAAGTTGATATTTCGACGATTCTCGGCTCCCTGCACACGAAAAATACATATAACAAAAGTTGCTCCAAATTCGCTGCAAATTCTATATACAAGCAGTTTGGAGCGTGGGGAACAAGAATATCACAAACATTTTTCATTTCGCGTAAGTCGATTTTTCGAGGATTCACAGCTCCCTGATCACGAAATATACATATAACAAAAGTTGCTCCAATTTCGCTGCAAATGCTATTTACGAGTAGTTTGGAGCGTGGGAAACAATAATATCACAAAAATATTTCATTTCGTGTAAGTCGATATTTCGACGATTCTCGGCTCCCTGGACACGAAATATACATTTAACATATGTTGCTGCAAATTCACTGCAACTGCTATATACGATCAGTTTGAGGCGTGGGAAATCAGAATATCACAAAAATTTTTCATTTCGCGTAAGTCGATTTTTCGAGGATTCTCAGCTCCCTGGACACGAAATATATTATCGTAACAAAAGTTGCTCCAAATTCGCTGCAAAAGCTATATAAGAGCAGTTTGGAGTAAGGTAAACAAGAATATAACAAAAATATTTCATATCGTGTAAGTCGATATTTCGACGATTCTCGGCTCCCTGGACACGAAAAATACATATAACAAAAGATGCTCCAAATACTCTGCAAAAGCTATATAAGAGCAGTTTGGAGTAAGGTAAACAAGAATATCACAAAAATATTTCATTTCGTGTAAGTTGATATTTCGACGATTCTCCGCTCCCTGGACACGAAAATACATAAAACAAAAGTTGCTTCAAATTCGTTGCAAAAGCTATATACGAGCAGTTTGGAGTGTGGGGAACAAGAATATCACAAAAATTTTTAATTTCGCGTAAGTCGATATATCGACGATTCTCGGCTCCCTGGACACTAAATATACTCTGAACAACAGTTGCTCCAAATACGCTGCAAAAGATATATAAGAGCAGTTAGGAGTAAGGTAAACAAGAATATCACAAAAATATTTCATTTCGTGTAAGTTGATATTTCGACGATTCTCGGCTCCCTGGACACGAAAATACATATAACAAAAGTTGCTCCAAATTCGCTGCAAATGCTATATACGAGCAGTTTGGAGAGTGGGGAACAAGAATATCACAAAAAAGTTTCATTTCGCGTAAGTCGATTCTTCGCCGATTCTCGGCTGCCTGGATACGAAATATTCTGAGAACAAATGTTGCTCCAAATTCTCTGCAAAAGCTATATACCAGCAGTATGGAGTATGGGAAACAAGAATATCACAAAAATATTTCATTTCGTGTAAGTCGATATTTCGACGATTCTCGGCTCCCTGGACACGAAATATACATTTAACATTTGTTGCTGCAAATTCACTGCAACTGCTATATACGATCAGTTTGAGGCGTGGGAAATCAGAATATCACAAAAATTTTCATTTCGCGTAAGTCGATTTTTTGAGGATTCTCAGCTCCCTGGACACGAAATATATTATCCTAACAAACGTTGCTCCAAATTCGCTGCAAAAGCTATATAAGAGCAGTTTAGAGTAAGGTAAACAAGAAATTCACAAAAATATTTCATATCGTGTAAGTCGATATTTCGACGATTCTCGGCTCCCTGGACACGAAAAATACATATAACAAAAGATGCTCCAAATACTCTGCAAAAGCTATATAAGAGCAGTTTGGAGTAAGGTAAACAAGAATATCACAACAATATTTCATTTCGTGTAAGTTGATATTTCGACGATTATCCGCTCCCTGGACACGAAAATACATAAAACAAAAGTTGCTTCAAATTCGTTGCAAATGCTATTTACGAACAGTTTGGAGCGTGAGGAACAAGAATATCACAAAAATATTTCATTTCGTGTAAGTTGATATTTCGACTATTCTCGGCTCCCTGGACACGAAAATATATATCACAAAAGTTGCTCCAAATTCACTGCAAAAGCTATATACGACCAGTTTGGAGTGTGGGGAACAAGAATATCACGAAAATATTTCATTTCGTGTAAGTAGATACTTCGACAATTCTCGGCTCCCTGGACACGAAAATATATATCTCAAAAGTTGCTCCAAATTCGCTGCAAAAGCTATATAAGAGCAGTTTGAAGTAAGGTAAACAAGAATATCACAAAATTATTTCATATCGTGTAAGTCGATATTTCGACGATTCTCGGCTCCCTGGACACGAAAAATACATATAACTAAAGTTGCTCCAAATACGTTGCAAAAATTATATAAGAGCAGTTTGGAGTAAGGTAAACACGAATATCACAAAAATATTTCATTTCGTGTAAGTCGATATTTCGACGATTCTCGGCTCCCTGGACACGAAAATATATATAACAAAAGTTGCTCCAAATTCGCTGCAAAAGCTATATACGAGCAGTTTGGAGTGTAGGGAACAAGAATATCACAAAAATTTTTAATTTCGCTTAAGTCGATTTTTCGAGGATTCTCAGCTCCCTGGACACGAAATATATTATCCTAAGAAACGTTGCTCCAAATTCGCTGTAAAAGCTATATATGAGAAGTTTGGAGTGTGGGGAACAAGAATATCACAAAAATTTTTCATTTCGTGTAAGTCGATATTTTGACGATTCTCGGCTCCCTGGACACTAAATATACTCTGAACAAAAGTTGCTCCAAATTCGCTGCAAAAGCTATATAAGAGCAGTTTGGAGTAAGGTAAACACGAATATCACAAAAATATTTCATTTTGTGTAAGTCGATATTTCGACGATTCTCGGCTCCCTGGACACGAAATTACATAAAACAAAAGTTGCTCCAAATTCGCCTCAAATGCTATTTACGAGCAGCTTGGAGCGCGGGGAACAAGAATATAATAAAAATGTTTCAATACGTGTAAGTCGATATTTCGACGATTCTCGGCTCCCTGGTAACGAAATATACATATAACAAAAGTTGCTCCAAATTCGCTGCAAATGCTATTTACGAGTAGTTTGGAGCGTGGGGAACAAGAATATCACAAAAATATTTAATTTCGTGTAAGTTGATATTTCGACGATTCTCGGTTCCCTGGACACGAAAAATACATATAACAAAAGATGCTCCAAATACTCTGCAAAAGCTATATAAGAGCAGTTTGGAGTAAGGTAAACAAGAATATCACAAAAATATTTCATTTCGTGTATGTTGATATTTCGACGATTCTCCGCTCCCTGGACACGAAAATACATAAAACAAAAGTTGCTCCAAATTCGTTGCAAATGCTATTTACGAACAGTTTGGAGCGTGAGGAACAAGAATATCATAAAAATATTTCATTTCGTGTAAGTTGATATTTCGACTATTCTCGGCTCCCTGGACACGAAAATATATATCACAAAAGTTGCTCCAAATTCACTGCAAAAGCTATATACGACCAGTTTGGAGTGTGGGGAACAAGAATATCACGAAAATATTTCATTTCGTGTAAGTTGATACTTCGACGATTCTCGGCTCCCTGGACACGAAAATATATATCTCAAAAGTTGCTCCAAATTCGCTGCAAAAGCTATATAAGAGCAGTTTGAAGTAAGGTAAACAAGAATATCACAAAATTATTTCATATCGTGTAAGTCGATATTTCGACGATTCTCGGCTCCCTGGACACGAAAAATACATATAACAAAAGTTGCTCCAAATACGTTGCAAAAATTATATAAGAGCAGTTTGGAGTAAGGTAAACACGAATATCACAAAAATATTTCATTTCGTGTAAGTCGATATTTCGACGATTCTCGGCTCCCTGGACACGAAAATATATATAACAAAAGTTGCTCCAAATTCGCAGTTTGGAGTGTAGGGAACAAGAATATCACAAAAATTTTTAATTTCGCGTAAGTCGATTTTTCGAGGATTCTCAGCTCCCTGGACACGAAATATATTATCCTAAGAAACGTTGCTCCAAATTCGCTGTAAAAGCTATATATGAGAAGTTTGGAGTGTGGGGAACAAGAATATCACAAAAAATATTTCATTTCGTGTAAGTTGATATTTCGACTATTCTCGGCTCCCTGGACACGAAAATATATATCACAAAAGTTGCTCCAAATTCGCTGCAAATATATACGAGCAGTTTGGAGCGTGGGGAACAAGAATATCATAAAAATGTTTCATTACGTGTAAATAGATTTTACGACGATTCTCAGCTACCTGGACACGAAATATTCTCAGAACAAAATTTGCTCCAAATCGCTGCATAAGCTAAAAGCGAATAGTTTGGAGCGCGGGGAAGAATAGTATCACAAAAATGTATCACTAAGTGTAAGTCGATTTCTCGACGATTCTCGGCTCCCTGGTCACGAAAATTACATATAACAAAAGTTGCTCCAAATTCGCTGCAAATGCTATTTACGAGAAGTTTGGAGCGTGGGGAACAAGAATATCACAAAAATATTTCATTCCGTGTAAGTTGATATTTCGACGATTCTCGGCTCCCTGCACACGAAAAATACATCTAACAAAAGTTGCTCCAAATTCGCTGCAAATTCTATATACAAGCAGTTTGGAGCGTGGGGAACAAGAATATCACAAAAATTTTTCATTTCGCGTAAGTCGATTTTTCGAGGATTCACAGCTCCCTGGTCACGAAATATACATATAACAAAAGTTGCTCCAAATTCGCTGCAAATGCTATTTACGAGTAGTTTGGAGCGTGGGGAACAAGAATATCACAAAAATATTTAATTTCGTGTAAGTTGATATTTCGACGATTCTCGGTTCCCTGGACACGAAAAATACATATAACAAAAGTTGCTCCAAACTCGCTTCAAATGCTATATACGAGGAGTTTGGAGCGTGGGGAACAAGAATATCACGAAAATGTTTCATTTCGCGTAAGTCGATTCTTCGCCGATTCTCGGCTGGCTGTACACGAAATATTCTGAGAACAAATGTTGTTGCAAATTCGCTGCAAAAGCTATATACCAGCAGTATGGAGTATGGGAAACAAGAATATCACAAAAATATTTCATTTCGTGTAAGTCGATATTTCGACGATTCTCGGCTCCCTGGACACGAAATATACATTTAACATATGTTGCTGCAAATTCACTGCAACTGCTATATACGATCAGTTTGAGGCGTAGGAAATCAGAATATCACAAAAATTTTTCATTTCGCGTAAGTCGATTTTTCGAGGATTCTCAGCTCCCTGGACACGAAATATATTATCCTAACAAAAGTTGCTCCAAATTCGCTGCAAAAGCTATATAAGAGCAGTTTGGAGTAAGGTAACAAGAATATAACAAAAATATTTCATTTCGTGTAAGTTGATATTTCGACGATTCTCGGTTCCCTGGACACGAAAAATACATATAACAAAAGTTGCTCCAAACTCGCTTCAAATGCTATATACGAGGAGTTTGGAGCGTGGTGAACAAGAATATCACGAAAATGTTTCATTTCGCGTAAGTCGATTCTTCGCCGATTCTCGGCTGGCTGGACACGAAATATTTTGAGAACAAATGTTGCTCCAAATTCGCTGCAAAAGCTATATACCAGCAGTATGGAGTATGGGAAACAATAATATCACAAAAATATTTCATTTCGTGTAAGTCGATATTTCGACGATTCTCAGCTCCCTGGACACGAAATATACATTTAACATATGTTGCTGCAAATTCACTGCAACTGCTATATACGATCAGTTTGAGGCGTGGGAAATCAGAATATCACAAAAATTTTTCATTTCGCGTAAGTCGATTTTTCGAGGATTCTCAGCTCCCTGGACACGAAATATATTATCCTAACAAAAGTTGCTCCAAATTCGCTGCAAAAGCTATATAAGAGCAGTTTGGAGTAAGGTAAACAAGAATATATCAAAAATATTTCATATCGTGTAAGTCGATATTTCGACGATTCTTGGCTCCCTGGACACTAAATATACTCTGAACAAAAGTTGCTCCAAATTCGCTGCAAAAGCTATATAAGAGCAGTTTGGAGTAAGGTAAACACGAATATCACAAAAATATTTCATTTCGTGTAAGTCGATATTTCGACGATTCTCGGCTCCCTGGACACGAAAATATATATAACAAAAGTTGCTCCAAATTCGCTGCATAAGCTATATACGAGTAGTTTGGAGTGTGGGGAACAAGAATATCACAAAAATTTTTAATTTCGCGTAAGTCGATTTTTCGAGGATTCTCAGCTCCCTGGACACGAAATATATTATCCTAAGAAACGTTGCTCCAAATTCGCTGTAAAAGCTATATATGAGAAGTTTGGAGTGTGGGGAACAAGAATATCACAAAAATATTTCATTTCGTGTAAGTCGATATTTCGACGATTCTCGGCTCCCTGGACACGAAATTACATATAACAAAAGTTGCTCCAAATTCGCCTCAAATGCTATTTACGAGCAGCTTGGAGCGCGGGGAACAAGAATATCATAAAAATGTTTCATTACGTGTTAGTCGATTTTACGACGATTCTCAGCCTCCTGGACACGAAATATTCTCAGAACAAAAGCTGCTCCAAATTCGCTGCTTAAGCTATAAGCGAATAGTTTGGAGTGCGGGGAAGAAGATTCTCACAAAAATGTATCACTAAGTGTAAGTCGATTTCTCGACGATTCGCGGCTCCCTGGACACGAAATATTCTCAGAACAAAAGTTGCTCCAAATTCACTGCAAATGCTAATTACGAGCAGTTTGGAGCGTGGGGAACAAGAATATCACAAAAATATTTCATTTCGTGTAAGTTGATATTTCGAAGATTCTCGGCTCCCTGGACACGAAAAATGATTCACTGCAACTGCTATATACATTCAGTTTGAGGCGTGGGAAATCAGAATATCACATAAATTTTTCATTTAGCGTAAGTCGATTTTTCGAGGATTCTCAGCTCCCTGGACACGAAATATATTATCCTAACAAACGTTGCTCCAAATTCGCTGCGAAAGCTATATAAGAGCAGTTTGGAGTAAGGTAAACAAGAATATCTCAAAAATATTTCATATCGTGTAAGTCGATATTTCGACGATTCTTGGCTCCCTGGACACGAAAAATACATATAACAAAAGATGCTCCAAATACTCTGCAAAAGCTATATAAGAGCAGTTTGGAGTAAGGTAAACAAGAATATCACAAAAATATTTCATTTCGTGTAAGTCGATATTTCGACGATTCTCGGCTCCCTGGACACGAAATATACATTTAACATTTGTTGCTGCAAATTCACTGCAACTGCTATATACGATCAGTTTGAGGCGTGGGAAATCAGAATATTACAAAATTTTTCATTTCGCGTAAGTCGATTTTTTGAGGATTCTCAGCTCCCTGGACACGAAATATATTATCCTAACAAACGTTGCTCCAAATTCGCTGCAAAAGCTATATAAGAGCAGTTTGGAGTAAGGTAAACAAGAATATCTCAAAAATATTTCATATCGTGTAAGTCGATATTTCGACGATTCTTGGCTCCCTGGACACGAAAAATACATATAACAAAAGATGCTCCAAATACTCTGCAAAAGCTATATAAGAGCAGTTTGGAGTAAGGTAAACAAGAATATCACAAAAATATTTCATTTCGTGTAAGTTGATATTTCGACGATTCTCGGCTCCCTGGACACGAAAATACATATAACAAAAGTTGCTCCAAATTCGCTGCAAAAGCTATATACGAGCAGTTTGGGGTGTGGGGAACAAGAATATCACAAAAATTTTTCATGTCGCCTAAGTCGATATTACGCCGATTCTCAGCTCCCTGGTCACGAAATATACATATACCAAAAGTTGCTCAAAATTCGCTGCAAATGCTATATACGAGAAGTTTGGAGTGTGGGGAACAAGAATATCACAAAAATATTTCATTTCGTGTAAATTGATATTTCGACGATTCTCGGCTCCCTGGACACGAAAATATATATCACAAAAGTTGCTCCAAATTCGCTGCAAATGCTATATACGAGCAGTTTGGAGCGTGGGGAACAAGAATATCACAAAAATTTTTAATTTCGCGTAAGTCGATTTTTCGAGGATTCTCAGCTCCCTGGACACGAAATATATTATCCTAACAAGCGCTGCTCCAAATTCGCTGCAAAAGCTATATACGAGAAGTTTGGAGTGTGGGGAACAAGAATATCACAAAAACATTTCATTTCGTGTAAGTTGATATTTCGACGATCCTCGGCTCCTGGACACGAAAATATATATCACAAAAGTTGCTCCAAATTCACTGCAAATGCTATATACGAGCAGTTTGGAGCGTGGGGAACAAGAATATCATAAAAATGTTTCATTACGTGTAAGTCGATTTTACGACGATTCTCAGCTGCCTGGACACGAAATATTCTCAGAACAAAAGTTGCTCCAAAATCGCTGCATAAGCTAAAAGCGAATAGTTTGGAGCGCGGGGAAGAAGATTATCACAAAAATGTATCACTAAGTGTAAGTCGATTTTTCGACGATTCTCGTCTCCTTGGTAACGAAATATACATATGACAAACGTTGCTCCAAATTCGCTGCAAATGCTATTTACGAGTAGTTTGGAGTGTGGGGAACAAGAATATCACAAAAATTTTTCATTTCGCCTAAGTCGATATTTCGAGGATTCTCAGCTCCCTGGACACGAAAATACATATAACAAAAGTTGCTCCAAATTCGCTGCAAATGCTATATGCGAGCAGTTTGGAGAGTGGGGAACAAGAATATCACAAAAAAGTTTCATTTCGCGTAAGTCGATTCTTCGCCGATTCTCGGCTGCCTGGATACGAAATATTCTGAGAACAAATGTTGCTCCAAATTCTCTTAAAAGCTATATACCAGCAGTATGGATTATGGGAAACAAGAATATCACAAAAATATTTCATTTCGTGTAAGTCGATATTTCGACGATTCTCGGCTCCCTGGACACGAAATATACATTTAACATTTGTTGCTGCAAATTCACTGCAACTGCTATATACGATCAGTTTGAGGCGTGGGAAATCAGAATATTACAAAATTTTTCATTTCGCGTAAGTCGATTTTTTGAGGATTCTCAGCTCCCTGGACACGAAATATATTATCCTAACAAACGTTGCTCCAAATTCGCTGCAAAAGCTATATAAGAGCAGTTTGGAGTAAGGTAAACAAGAATATCTCAAAAATATTTCATATCGTGTAAGTCGATATTTCGACGATTCTTGGCTCCCTGGACACGAAAAATACATATAACAAAAGATGCTCCAAATACTCTGCAAAAGCTATATAAGAGCAGTTTGGAGTAAGGTAAACAAGAATATCACAAAAATATTTCATTTCGTGTAAGTTGATATTTCGACGATTCTCGGCTCCCTGGACACGAAAATACATAAAACAAAAGTTGCTCCAAATTCGATGCAAAAGCTATATACGAACAGTTTGGAGCGTGAGGAACAAGAATATCACAAAAATATTTCATTTCGTGTAAGTTGATATTTCGACTATTCTCGGCTCCCTGGACACGAAAATATATATCACAAAAGTTGCTCCAAATTCACTGCAAAAGCTATATACGACCAGTTTGGAGTGTGAGGAATAAGAATATCACGAAAATATTTCATTTCGCGTAAGTTGATACTTCGACGATTCTCGGCTTCCTGGACACGAAAATATATATCACAAAAGTTGCTCCAAATTCGCTGCAAATGCTATATACGAGCAGTTTGGAGCGTGGGGAACAAGAATATCACAAAAATTTTTCATTTCGTGTAAGTCGATATTTCGACGATTCTCGGCTCCCTGGACACTAAATATACTCTGAACAAAAGTTGCTCCAAATTCGCTGCAAAAGCTATATAAGAGCAGTTTGAAGTAAGGTAAACAAGAATATCACAAAAATATTTCATATCGTGTAAGTCGATATTTCGACGATTCTCGCCTCCCTGGACACGAAAAATACATATAACAAAAGTTGCTCCAAATACGCTGCAAAAATTATATAAGAGCAGTTTGGAGTAAGGTAAACACGAATATCACAAAAATATTTCATTTCGTGTAAGTCGATATTTCGACGATTCTCGGCTCCCTGGACACGAAAATATATATAACAAAAGTTGCTCCAAATTCGCTGCAAAAGCTATATACGAGCAGTTTGGAGTGTAGGGAACAAGAATATCACAAAAATTTTTAATTTCGCGTAAGTCGATTTTTCGAGGATTCTCAGCTCCCTGGACACGAAATATATATCCTAAGAAACGTTGCTCCAAATTCGCTGTAAAAGCTATATATGAGAAGTTTGGAGTGTGGGGAACAAGAATATCACAAAAATTTTTCATTTCGTGTAAGTCGATATTTCGACGATTCTCGGCTCCCTGGACACTAAATATACTCTGAACAAAAGTTGCTCCAAATTCGCTGCAAAAGCTATATAAGAGCAGTTTGAAGTAAGGTAAACAAGAATATCACAAAAATATTTCATATCGTGTAAGTCGATATTTCGACGATTCTCGGCTCCCTGGACACGAAAAATACATATAACAAAAGTTGCTCCAAATACGCTGCAAAAATTATATAAGAGCAGTTTGGAGTAAGGTAAACAAAAATATCACAAAAATATTTCATTTCGTGTAAGTTGATATTTCGACGATTCTCGGCTCCCTGGACACGAAAATATATATCACAAAAGTTGCTCCAAATTCACTGCAAAGGCTATATACGAGCAGTTTGGAGTGTGGCGAACAAGAATATCACAAAAATTTTTCATTTCGTGTAAGTCGATATTTCGACGATTCTTGGCTCCCTGGACACTAAATATACTCTGAACAAAAGTTGCTCCAAATTCGCTGCAAAAGCTATATAAGAGCAGTTTGGAGTAAGGTTAACAAGAATATCACAAAAATATTTCATTTCGTGTAAGTCGATATATCGACGATTCTCAGCTCCCTGGTCACGAAATATACATATACCAAAAGTTGCTCCAAATTCGCCTCAAATGCTATTTACGAGCAGTTTGGAGCGCGGGGAACAAGAATATCATAAAAATGTTTCATTACGTGTAAGTCGATATTTCGACGATTCTCGGCTCCCTGGTCACGAAATATACATATACCAAAAGTTGCTCCAAATTCGCTGCAAATGATATATACGAGCAGTTTGGAGCGTGGGGTACAAGAATATCATAAAAATGTTTCATTACGTGTAAGTCGATTTTACGACGATTCTCAGCTGCCTGGACACGAAATATTCTCAGAACAAAAGTTGCTCCAAATTCGCTGCAGAAGCTAAAAGCGAATAGTTTGGAGCGCGGGGAAAAAGAATATCACAAAAATGTATCACTAAGTGTAAGTCGATTTCTCGACGAATCTCGGCTCCTTGGTCACGAAATATACATATAACAAAAGTTGCTCCAAATTCGCTGCAAATGCCATTTACGAGTAGTTTGGAGCGTGGGGAACAAAAATATCACAAACATTTTTCATTTCGCGTAAGTCGATATTTCGACGATTCTCGGCTCCCTGTGCACTAAATATACTCTGAACAAAAGTTGCTCCAAATTCGCTGCAAAAGCTATTTAAGAGCAGTTTGGAGTAAGGTAAACAAGAATATCAAAAAAATATTTCATTTCGTGTAAGTTGATATTTCGACGATTCTCGGCTCCCTGGACACGAAAATATATATCACAAAAGTTGCTCCAAATTCACTGCAAAAGCTATATACGAGCAGTTTGGAGTGTGGCGAACAAGAATACCATAAAAATGTTTCATTTCGCGTAAGTCGATTCTTCGCCGATTCTCAATTGCCTGGACACGAAATATTCTGAGAAAAAATGTGGCTCCAATTTCGCTGCAAAAGCTATATACCAGCAGTATGCAGTATGGGAAACAAGAATATCACAAAAATATTTCATTTCGTGCAAGTCGATTTTTCGACGATTCTCGGCTCCCTGGTCACGAAATATACGTATAACAAAAGTAACTCCAAATTCGCTGCAAATGCTATTTACGAGCAGTTTGGAGCGTGGGGAACAAGAATATCAGAAAAATATTTCATTTCATGTAAGTCGATATTTCGACGAATCTCGGCTCCCTGGACACTAAATATAGTCTGAACAAAAGTTGCTCCCAATTCGCTGCAAAAGCTATATAAGAGCAGTTTGGAGTAAGGTAAACAAGAATAGCACAAAAATATTTTATATCGTGTAAGTCGATATGTCGACGATTCTCGGCTCCCTGGACACTAAATATACTCTAAACAAAAGTTGCTCCAAATTCGCTGCAAAAGCTATATAAGAGCAGTTTGGAGTAAGGTAAACAAGAATATCACAAAAATATTTCATTTCGTGTAAGTTGATATTTCAACGATTCTCGGCTCCCTGGACACGAAAATACATATAACAAAAGTTGCTCCAAATTCGCTGCAAATTTTATATATACGAGCAGTATGGAGCCTGGGGAACAAGAATCTCATAAAAATGTTTCATTTCGTGTAAGTCGATTTTACGACGATTCTCAGCTGCCTGGACACGAAATATTCTCAGAACAAAAGTTGCTATAAATTCGCTGCATAAGCTAAAAGCGAATAGTTTGGAGCGCGGGGAAGAAGATTATCACAAAAATGTATCACTAAGTGTAAGTCGACTTCTCGACGATTCTCGGCTCCCTGGTCACGAAATTAAAATATAACAAAAGTTGCTCCAAATTCGCTGCAAATGCTATTTACGAGCAGTTTGGAGCGTGGGGAACAAGAATATCACAAAAATATTTCATTTCGTGTAAGTCGATATTTAGACGATTCTCGGCTCCCTGGACACGAAAAATACATATAACAAAAGTTGCTCCAAATTCGCTGCAAAAGCTATCTACGAGAAATTTGGGGTGTTGGGAACAAGAATATCAAAAAAAAAAAAAAAAAAATAATTTCTTGTAAGTCGATATTTCGACGATTCTCGGCTCCCTGGTTACGAAATATACATATAACAAAAAGTACTCCAAATTCGCTGCAAATGCTATTTACGAGCAGTTTGGAACGTGGGGAACAAGAATATCACAAAAATATTTCATTTCGTGTAAGTTGATATTTCGACGATTCTCGGCTCGCTGGACACGAAAATATATATCACAAAAGTTGCTCCAAATTCGCTGCAAAAGCTATATACGAGCAGTTTAGAGTGTGGTGAACAAGAATATCACAAAAATGTTTCATTTCGCGTAAGTTGATTCTTCGCCGATTCTCGGCTGCCTGGACACGAAATATTCTGAGAACAAATGTTGCTCCAATTTCGCCGCAAAAGCAGAATGGAGTATGGGAAACAAGAATATCACAAAAATGTTTCATTTCACGTAAGTCGATTTTTCGAGGATTCTCAGCTCCCTGGACACGAAATATATTATCCTAACAAACGTTGCTCTAAATTCGCTGTAAAAGTTATATACGAGAAGTTTGGAGTGTGGGGAACAAGAATATCACAAAAATATTTCATTTCGTATAAGTTGATATTTCGACGATTCTCTACTCCCTGGACACGAAAAATACATATAACAAAAGTTGCTCCAAATTCGCTGCAAATGCTATATACGAGCAGTTTGCAGCGTGGGGAGCAAGAATATCATAAAAATGTTTCATTACGCGTAAGTCGATTTTACGACGATTCTCAGCTCCCTGGACACGAAACATATCATTCTAACAAACGTTGCTCCAAATTCGCTGCAAAAGCTATATACGAGAAATTTGGGGTGTGGGGAACAAGAATATCAAAAAAAAAAAAAAAATCATTTCGTGTAAGTCGATATTTCGACGATTCTCGGCTCCCTGGACACTAAAATATATTTCACAAAAGTTGCTCCAAATACGCTGCAAATGCTATATACGAGCAGTTTTGAGCGTGGGGAACAAGAATATCATAAAAACGTTTCATTACGTGTAAGTCAATTTTACGACGATTCTCAGCTGCCTGGACACGAAATATTCTCAGAACAAAAGTTGCTCCAAATTCGCTGCATAAGCTAAAACCGAATAGTTTGGAGCGCGGGGAAGATTATCACAAAAATGTATCACTAAGTGTAAGTCGATTTCTCGACGATTCTCGGCTCCCTGGTTACGAAATATACATATAACAAAAAGTGCTCCAAATTCGCTGCAAATGCTATTTACGAGCAGCTTGGAGCGTGGGGAACAAGAATATCACAAAAATATTTATTTCGTGTAAGTTGATATTTCGACGATTCTCGGCTCCCTGGACACGAAAAATACATATTACAAAAGTTGCTCCAAAATCGCTGCAAATGCTATATACGAGCAGTTTGGAGCATGGGGAACAAGAATATCACTAAAATTTTTCATTTCGCGTAAGTCGATTTTTCGACGATTCTCGGCTCCCTGGACACGAAATATATTATCCTAACAAACGTTGCTCCAAATTTGCTGCAAAACTATACCAGAGAAGTATAGAGTGTGGGGAACAAGAATATCATAAAAATGTTTCATTACGTGTAAGTCGATATTTCGACGATTCTCAGCTCTCTGGTAACGAAATATACATATAATAAAAGTTGTTCCAAATTCGCTGCAAATGCTATTTACGAGCAGTTTGGAGCGTGGGGAACAAGAATATCACAAAAATATTTCATTTAGTGTAAGTTGATATTTCGACGATTCTCGGCTCCCTGGACACGAAAATATATATCACAAAAGTTGCTCCAAATTCACTGCAAAAGCTATCTATTTACGAGCAGTTTGGAGTGTGGCGAACAAGAATACCATAAAAATGTTTCATTTCGCGTAAGTCGATTCTTCGCCGTTTCTCGGCTGCCTGGACACGAAATATTCTGAGAACAAATGTGGCTCCAATTTCGCTTCAAAAGCTATATACCAGCAGTATGCAGTATGGGAAACAAGAATATCACAAAAATATTTCATTTGGTGTAAGTCGATATTTCGACGATTCTCAGGCTCCCTGGTCACGAAATATACATATAACAAAAGTTACTCCAAATTCGCTGCAAATGCTATTTACGAGGAGTTTGGAGCGTGGGGAACAAGAATATCACAAAAATATTTCATTTCGTGTAAGTCGATATTTCGACGATTCTCGGCTCCCTGGACACTAAATATACTCTGAACAAAAGTTGCTCCAAATTCGCTGCAAAAGCTATATAAGAGCAGTTTGGAGTAAGGTAAACAAGAATATCACAAAAATATTTCATGTCGTGTAAGTCGATATTTCGACGGTTCTCGGCTCCCTGGACACTAAATATACTCTGAACAAAAGTTGCTCAAAATTCGCTGCAAAAGCTTTATAAGAGCAGTTTGGAGTAAGGTAAACAAGAATATCACAAAAATATTTCATGTCGTGTAAGTCGATATTTCGACGGTTCTCGGCTCCCTGGACACTAAATATACTCTGAACAAAAGTTGCTCAAAATTCGCTGCAAAAGCTTTATAAGAGCAGTTTGGAGTGTGGGGAACAAGAATATCACAAAAATTTTTCATTTCGCCTAAGTCGATATTTCGCCGATTCTCAGCCCCTGGTCACGAAATATACATATACCAAAAGTTGCTCCAAATTCGCTGCAAAAGCTATATACGAGCAGTTTGGAGTGTGGGGAACAAGAATATCACAAAAAATTTTCATTTCGCCTAAGTCGATATTTCGCCGATTCTCAGCTCCCTGGTCACGAAATATACATATACCAATAGTTGCTCCATATTCGCTGCAAAAGCTATATACGAGAAGTTTGGAGTGTGGGGAACAAGAATATCACAAAAATATTTCATTTCGTGTAAGTTGATATTTCGACTATTCTCGGCTCCCTGGACACGAAAATATATATCACAAAAGTTGCTCCAAATTCGCTGCAAATGCTATATACGAGCAGTTTGGAGCGTGGGGAACAAGAATATAAAAATGTTTCATTACGTGTAAATAGATTTTACGACGATTCTCAGCTACCTGGACACGAAATATTCTCAGAACAAAGGTTGCTCCAAATCGCTGCATAAGTTAAAAGCGAATTGTCTGGAGCGCGGGGAAGAATAGTATCACAAAAATGTATCACTAAGTGTAAGTCGATTTCTCGACGATTCTCGGCTCCCTGGTCACGAAATATACATATAACAAAAGTTGCTCCAAATTCGCTGCAAATGCTATTTTCGAGAAGTTTGGAGCGTGGGGAACAAAAATATCACAAAAATATTTCATTTCGTGTAAGTTGATATTTCGACGATTCTCGGCTCCCTGCACACGAAAAATACATATAACAAAAGTTGCTCCAAATTCGCTGCAAATTCTATATACAAGCAGTTTGGAGCGTGGGGAACAAGAATATCACAAACATTTTTCATTTCGCGTAAGTCGATTTTTCGAGGATTCACAGCTCCCTGATCACGAAATATACATATAACAAAAGTTGCTCCAATTTCGCTGCAAATGCTATTTACGAGTAGTTTGGAGCGTGGGAAACAATAATATCACAAAAATATTTCATTTCGTGTAAGTCGATATTTCGACGATTCTCGGCTCCCTGGACACGAAATATACATTTAACATATGTTGCTGCAAATTCACTGCAACTGCTATATACGATCAGTTTGAGGCGTGGGAAATCAGAATATCACAAAAATTTTTCATTTCGCGTAAGTCGATTTTTCGAGGATTCTCAGCTCCCTGGACACGAAATATATTATCGTAACAAAAGTTGCTCCAAATTCGCTGCAAAAGCTATATAAGAGCAGTTTGGAGTAAGGTAAACAAGAATATAACAAAAATATTTCATATCGTGTAAGTCGATATTTCGACGATTCTCGGCTCCCTGGACACGAAAAATACATATAACAAAAGATGCTCCAAATACTCTGCAAAAGCTATATAAGAGCAGTTTGGAGTAAGGTAAACAAGAATATCACAAAAATATTTCATTTCGTGTAAGTTGATACTTCGACGATTCTCCGCTCCCTGGACACGAAAATACATAAAACAAAAGTTGCTTCAAATTCGTTGCATAAGCTATATACGAGCAGTTTGGAGTGTGGGGAACAAGAATATCACAAAAATTTTTAATTTCGCGTAAGTCGATTTTTCGAGGATTCTCAGCTCCCTGGACACGAAATATATTATCCTAAGAAACGTTGCTCCAAATTCGCTGTAAAAGCTATATATGAGAAGTTTGGAGTGTGGGGAACAAGAATATCACAAAAATTTTTCATTTCGTGTAAGTCGATATTTCGACGATTCTCGGCTCCCTGGACACTAAATATACTCTGAACAAAAGTTGCTCCAAATTCGCTGCAAAAGCTATATAAGAGCAGTTTGGAGTAAGGTAAACACGAATATCACAAAAATATTTCATTTCGTGTAAGTCGATATTTCGACGATTCTCGGCTCCCTGGACACGAAATTACATATAACAAAAGTTGCTCCAAATTCGCCTCAAAGGCTATTTACGAGCAGCTTGGAGCGCGGGGAACAAGAATATAATAAAAATGTTTCAATACGTGTAAGTCAATATTTCGACGATTCTCGGCTCCCTGGTAACGAAATATACATATATCAAAAGTTGCTCCAAATTCGCTGCAAATGCTATTTACGAGCAGTTTGGAGCGTAGTGAACAAGAATATCACAAAAATATTTCATTTCGTGTAAGTTAATATTTCGACGATTCTCGGCTCCCTGGACACGAAAAATACATATAACAAAAGTTGCTCCAAATTCGCTGCAAATGCTATATACGAGCAGTTTGGAGCGTGGGGAACAAGAATATCACAAAAATTTTTAATTTCGCGTAAGTCGATTTTTCGAGGATTCTCAGCTCCCTGGACACGAAATATATTATCCTAACAAACGCTGCTCCAAATTCGCTGCAAAAGCTATATACGAGAAGTTTGGAGTGTGGGGAACAAGAATATCACAAAAATATTTCGTTTCGTGTAAGTTGATATTTCGACGATTCTCGGCTCCTGGACACGAAAATATATATCACAAAAGTTGCTCCAAAATCACTGCATAAGCTAAAAGCGAATAGTTTGGAGCGCGGGGAAGAAGATTATCACAAAAATGTATCACTAAGTGTAAGTCGAATTTTCGACGATTCTCGTCTCCTTGGTAACGAAATATACATATGACAAACGTTGCTCCAAATTCGCTGCAAATGCTATTTACGAGTAGTTTGGAGTGTGGGGAACAAGAATATCACAAAAATTTTTCATTTCGCCTAAGTCGATATTTCGCCGATTCTCAGCTCCCTGGTCACGAAATATACATATACCAATAGTTGCTCCATATTCGCTACAAAAGCTATATACGAGAAGTTTGGAGTGTGGGGAACAAGAATATCACAAAAATATTTCATTTCGTGTAAGTTGATATTTCGACTATTCTCGGCTCCCTGGACACGAAAATATATATCACAAAAGTTGCTCCAAATTCGCTGCAAATGCTATATACGAGCAGTTTGGAGCGTGGGGAACAAGAATATCATAAAAATGTTTCATTACGTGTAAATAGATTTTACGACGATTCTCAGCTACCTGGACACGAAATATTCTCAGAACAAAAGTTGCTCCAAATCGCTGCATAAGTTAAAAGCGAATTGTCTGGAGCGCGGGGAAGAATAGTATCACAAAAATGTATCACTAAGTGTAAGTCGATTTCTCGACGATTCTCGGCTCCCTGGTCACGAAATATACATATAACAAAAGTTGCTCCAAATTCGCTGCAAATGCTATTTTCGAGAAGTTTGGAGCGTGGGGAACAAAAATATCACAAAAATATTTCATTTCGTGTAAGTTGATATTTCGACGATTCTCGGCTCCCTGCACACGAAAAATACATATAACAAAAGTTGCTCCAAATTCGCTGCAAATTCTATATACAAGCAGTTTGGAGCGTGGGGAACAAGAATATCACAAACATTTTTCATTTCGCGTAAGTCGATTTTTCGAGGATTCACAGCTCCCTGATCACGAAATATACATATAACAAAAGTTGCTCCAATTTCGCTGCAAATGCTATTTACGAGTAGTTTGGAGCGTGGGAAACAATAATATCACAAAAATATTTCATTTCGTGTAAGTCGATATTTCGACGATTCTCGGCTCCCTGGACACGAAATATACATTTAACATATGTTGCTGCAAATTCACTGCAACTGCTATATACGATCAGTTTGAGGCGTGGGAAATCAGAATATCACAAAAATTTTTCATTTCGCGTAAGTCGATTTTTCGAGGATTCTCAGCTCCCTGGACACGAAATATATTATCGTAACAAAAGTTGCTCCAAATTCGCTGCAAAAGCTATATAAGAGCAGTTTGGAGTAAGGTAAACAAGAATATAACAAAAATATTTCATATCGTGTAAGTCGATATTTCGACGATTCTCGGCTCCCTGGACACGAAAAATACATATAACAAAAGATGCTCCAAATACTCTGCAAAAGCTATATAAGAGCAGTTTGGAGTAAGGTAAACAAGAATATCACAAAAATATTTCATTTCGTGTAAGTTGATATTTCGACGATTCTCCGCTCCCTGGACACGAAAATACATAAAACAAAAGTTGCTTCAAATTCGTTGCAAAAGCTATATACGAGCAGTTTGGAGTGTGGGGAACAAGAATATCACAAAAATTTTTAATTTCGCGTAAGTCGATATATCGACGATTCTCGGCTCCCTGGACACTAAATATACTCTGAACAACAGTTGCTCCAAATACGCTGCAAAAGATATATAAGAGCAGTTAGGAGTAAGGTAAACAAGAATATCACAAAAATATTTCATTTCGTGTAAGTTGATATTTCGACGATTCTCGGCTCCCTGGACACGAAAATACATATAACAAAAGTTGCTCCAAATTCGCTGCAAATGCTATATACGAGCAGTTTGGAGAGTGGGGAACAAGAATATCACAAAAAAGTTTCATTTCGCGTAAGTCGATTCTTCGCCGATTCTCGGCTGCCTGGATACGAAATATTCTGAGAACAAATGTTGCTCCAAATTCTCTGCAAAAGCTATATACCAGCAGTATGGAGTATGGGAAACAAGAATATCACAAAAATATTTCATTTCGTGTAAGTCGATATTTCGACGATTCTCGGCTCCCTGGACACGAAATATACATTTAACATTTGTTGCTGCAAATTCACTGCAACTGCTATATACGATCAGTTTGAGGCGTGGGAAATCAGAATATCACAAAAATTTTCATTTCGCGTAAGTCGATTTTTTGAGGATTCTCAGCTCCCTGGACACGAAATATATTATCCTAACAAACGTTGCTCCAAATTCGCTGCAAAAGCTATATAAGAGCAGTTTAGAGTAAGGTAAACAAGAAATTCACAAAAATATTTCATATCGTGTAAGTCGATATTTCGACGATTCTCGGCTCCCTGGACACGAAAAATACATATAACAAAAGATGCTCCAAATACTCTGCAAAAGCTATATAAGAGCAGTTTGGAGTAAGGTAAACAAGAATATCACAACAATATTTCATTTCGTGTAAGTTGATATTTCGACGATTATCCGCTCCCTGGACACGAAAATACATAAAACAAAAGTTGCTTCAAATTCGTTGCAAATGCTGCTTACGAACAGTTTGGAGCGTGAGGAACAAGAATATCACAAAAATATTTCATTTCGTGTAAGTTGATATTTCGACTATTCTCGGCTCCCTGGACACGAAAATATATATCACAAAAGTTGCTCCAAATTCACTGCAAAAGCTATATACGACCAGTTTGGAGTGTGGGGAACAAGAATATCACGAAAATATTTCATTTCGTGTAAGTAGATACTTCGACAATTCTCGGCTCCCTGGACACGAAAATATATATCTCAAAAGTTGCTCCAAATTCGCTGCAAAAGCTATATAAGAGCAGTTTGAAGTAAGGTAAACAAGAATATCACAAAATTATTTCATATCGTGTAAGTCGATATTTCGACGATTCTCGGCTCCCTGGACACGAAAAATACATATAACTAAAGTTGCTCCAAATACGTTGCAAAAATTATATAAGAGCAGTTTGGAGTAAGGTAAACACGAATATCACAAAAATATTTCATTTCGTGTAAGTCGATATTTCGACGATTCTCAGCTCCCTGGACACGAAAATATATATAACAAAAGTTGCTCCAAATTCGCTGCAAAAGCTATATACGAGCAGTTTGGAGTGTAGGGAACAAGAATATCACAAAAATTTTTAATTTCGCTTAAGTCGATTTTTCGAGGATTCTCAGCTCCCTGGACACGAAATATATTATCCTAAGAAATGTTGCTCCAAATTCGCTGTAAAAGCTATATATGAGAAGTTTGGAGTGTGGGGAACAAGAATATCACAAAAATTTTTCATTTCGTGTAAGTCGATATTTCGACGATTCTCGGCTCCCTGGACACTAAATATACTCTGAACAAAAGTTGCTCCAAATTCGCTGCAAAAGCTATATAAGAGCAGTTTGGAGTAAGGTAAACACGAATATCACAAAAATATTTCATTTTGTGTAAGTCGATATTTCGACGATTCTCGGCTCCCTGGACACGAAATTACATAAAACAAAAGTTGCTCCAAATTCGCCTCAAATGCTATTTACGAGCAGCTTGGAGCGCGGGGAACAAGAATATAATAAAAATGTTTCAATACGTGTAAGTCGATATTTCGACGATTCTCGGCTCCCTGGTAACGAAATATACATATAACAAAAGTTGCTCCAAATTCGCTGCAAATGCTATTTACGAGTAGTTTGGAGCGTGGGGAACAAGAATATCACAAAAATATTTAATTTCGTGTAAGTTGATATTTCGACGATTCTCGGTTCCCTGGACACGAAAAATACATATAACAAAAGATGCTCCAAATACTCTGCAAAAGCTATATAAGAGCAGTTTGGAGTAAGGTAAACAAGAATATCACAAAAATATTTCATTTCGTGTAAGTTGATATTTCGACGATTCTCCGCTCCCTGGACACGAAAATACATAAAACAAAAGTTGCTCCAAATTCGTTGCAAATGCTATTTACGAACAGTTTGGAGCGTGAGGAACAAGAATATCATAAAAATATTTCATTTCGTGTAAGTTGATATTTCGACTATTCTCGGCTCCCTGGACACGAAAATATATATCACAAAAGTTGCTCCAAATTCACTACAAAAGCTATATACGACCAGTTTGGAGTGTGGGGAACAAGAATATCACGAAAATATTTCATTTCGTGTAAGTTGATACTTCGACGATTCTCGGCTCCCTGGACACGAAAATATATATCTCAAAAGTTGCTCCAAATTCGCTGCAAAAGCTATATAAGAGCAGTTTGAAGTAAGGTAAACAAGAATATCACAAAATTATTTCATATCGTGTAAGTCGATATTTCGACGATTCTCGGCTCCCTGGACACGAAAAATACATATAACAAAAGTTGCTCCAAATACGTTGCAAAAATTATATAAGAGCAGTTTGGAGTAAGGTAAACACGAATATCACAAAAATATTTCATTTCGTGTAAGTCGATATTTCGACGATTCTCGGCTCCCTGGACACGAAAATATATATAACAAAAGTTGCTCCAAATTCGCAGTTTGGAGTGTAGGGAACAAGAATATCACAAAAATTTTTAATTTCGCGTAAGTCGATTTTTCGAGGATTCTCAGCTCCCTGGACACGAAATATATTATCCTAAGAAACGTTGCTCCAAATTCGCTGTAAAAGCTATATATGAGAAGTTTGGAGTGTGGGGAACAAGAATATCACAAAAATTTTTCATTTCGTGTAAGTCGATATTTCGACGATTCTCGGCTCCCTGGACACTAAATATACTCTGAACAAAAGTTGCTCCAAATTCGCTGCAAAAGCTATATAAGAGCAGTTTGGAGTAAGGTAAACACGAATATCACAAAAATATTTCATTTTGTGTAAGTCGATATTTCGACGATTCTCGGCTCCCTGGACACGAAATTACATAAAACAAAAGTTGCTCCAAATTCGCCTCAAATGCTATTTACGAGCAGCTTGGAGCGCGGGGAACAAGAATATAATAAAAATGTTTCAATACGTGTAAGTCGATATTTCGACGATTCTCGGCTCCCTGGTAACGAAATATACATATAACAAAAGTTGCTCCAAATTCGCTGCAAATGCTATTTACGAGTAGTTTGGAGCGTGGGGAACAAGAATATCACAAAAATATTTAATTTCGTGTAAGTTGATATTTCGACGATTCTCGGTTCCCTGGACACGAAAAATACATATAACAAAAGTTGCTCCAAACTCGCTTCAAATGCTATATACGAGGAGTTTGGAGCGTGGGGAACAAGAATATCACGAAAATGTTTCATTTCGCGTAAGTCGATTCTTCGCCGATTCTCGGCTGGCTGGACACGAAATATTCTGAGAACAAATGTTGCTCCAAATTCGCTGCAAAAGCTATATACCAGCAGTATGGAGTATGGGAAACAATAATATCACAAAAATATTTCATTTCGTGTAAGTCGATATTTCGACGATTCTCGGCTCCCTGGACACGAAATATACATTTAACATATGTTGCTGCAAATTCACTGCAACTGCTATATACGATCAGTTTGAGGCGTGGGAAATCAGAATATCAAAAAAATTTTTCATTTCGCGTAAGTCGATTTTTCGAGGATTCTCAGCTCCCTGGACACGAAATATATTATCCAAACAAAAGTTGCTCCAAATTCGCCGCAAAAGCTATATAAGAGCAGTTTGGAGTAAGGTAAACAAGAATATAACAAAAATATTTCATATCGTGTAAGTCGATATTTCGACGATTCTCGGCTCCCTGGACACTAAATATACTCTGAACAAAAGTTGCTCCAAATTCGCTGCAAAAGCTATATAAGAGCCGTTTGGAGTAAGGTAAACACGAATATCACAAAAATATTTCATTTCGTCGATATTTCGACGATTCTCGGCTCCCTGGACACGAAAATATATATAACAAAAGTTGCTCCAAATTCGCTGCAAAAGCTATATACGAGCAGTTTGGAGTGTGGAGAACAAGAATATCACAAAAATTTTTAATTTCGCGTAAGTCGATTTTTCGAGGATTCTCAGCTCCCTGGACACGAAATATATTATCCTAAGAAACGTTGCTCCAAATTCGCTGTAAAAGCTATATATGAGAAGTTTGGAGTGTGGGGAACAAGAATATCACAAAAATTTTTCATTTCGTGTAAGTCGATATTTCGACGATTCTCGGCTCCCTGGACACTAAATATACTCTGAACAAAAGTTGCTCCAAATTCGCTGCAAAAGCTATATAAGAGCAGTTTGGAGTAAGGTAAACACGAATATCACAAAAATATTTCATTTCGTGTAAGTTGATATTTCGACGATTCTCGGCTCCTGGACACGAAAATATATATCACAAAAGTTGCTCCAAAATCACTGCATAAGCTAAAAGCGAATAGTTTGGAGCGCGGGGAAGAAGATTATCACAAAAATGTATCACTAAGTGTAAGTCGAATTTTCGACGATTCTCGTCTCCTTGGTAACGAAATATACATATGACAAACGTTGCTCCAAATTCGCTGCAAATGCTATTTACGAGTAGTTTGGAGTGTGGGGAACAAGAATATCACAAAAATTTTTCATTTCGCCTAAGTCGATATTTCGCCGATTCTCAGCTCCCTGGTCACGAAATATACATATTCCAAAAATTGCTCCAAATTCGCTGCAAATGCTATATACGAGCAGTCTGGAGCGTGGGGAACAAGAATAGCACAAAAATTTTTCATTTCGCGTAAGTCGTTTTTCGAGGATTCTCAGCTCCCTGAACACGAAATATATTATCCTAACAAACGATGCTCCTAATTCGCTGCAAAAGCTATATACTGAGAAGATTGGAGTGTGTGGAACAAGAATATCACAAAAATATTTCATTACGTGTAAGTAGATTTTACGACGATTCTCAGCTACCTGGACACGAAATATTCTCAGAACAAAAGTTGCTCCAAATTCGCTGCATAAGCTAAAAGCGAATAGTTTGGAGCGCGGGGAAGAATAGTATCACAAAAATGTATCACTAAGTGTAAGTCGATTTCTCGACGATTCTCGGCTCCCTGGTCACGAAATATACATATAACAAAAGTTGCTCCAAATTCGCAGCAAATGCTATTTACGAGCAGTTTGGAGCGTGGGGAACAAGAATATCACAAAAATATTTCATTTCGTGTAAGTCTATATTTCGACGATTTTTGGCTCCCTGGACACTAAATATACTCTGAACAAAAGTTGCTACAAATTCGCTGCAAAAGCTATATAAGAGCAGTTTGGAGTAAGGTAAACAAGAATATCACAAAAGTATTTCATTTCGTGTAAGTCGATATATCGACGATTCTCGCCTCCCTGGACACTAAATATACTCTGAACAACAGTTGCTCCAAATACGCTGCAAAAGATATATAAGAGCAGTTAGGAGTAAGGTAAACAAGAATATCACAAAAATATTTCATTTCGTGTAAGTTGATATTTCGACGATTCTCGGCTCCCTGGACACGAAAATACATATAACAAAAGTTGCTCCAAATTCGCTGCAAATGCTATATACGAGCAGTTTGGAGAGTGGGGAACAAGAATATCACAAAAAAGTTTCATTTCGCGTAAGTCGATTCTTCGCCGATTCTCGGCTGCCTGGATACGAAATATTCTGAGAACAAATGTTGCTCCAAATTCTCTGCAAAAGCTATATACCAGCAGTATGGAGTATGGGAAACAAGAATATCACAAAAATATTTCATTTCGTGTAAGTCGATATTTCGACGATTCTCGGCTCCCTGGACACGAAATATACATTTAACATTTGTTGCTGCAAATTCACTGCAACTGCTATATACGATCAGTTTGAGGCGTGAGAAATCAGAATATCACAAAATTTTTCATTTCGCGTAAGTCGATTTTTTGAGGATTCTCAGCTCCCTGGACACGAAATATATTATCCTAACAAACGTTGCTCCAAATTCGCTGCAAAAGCTATATAAGAGCAGTTTGGAGTAAGGTAAACAAGAATATCACAAAAATATTTCATATCGTGTAAGTCGATATTTCGACGATTCTCGGCTCCCTGGACACGAAAAATACATATAACAAAAGATGCTCCAAATACTCTGCAAAAGCTATATAAGAGCAGTTTGGAGTAAGGTAAACAAGAATATCACAAAAATATTTCATTTCGTGTAAGTTGATATTTCGACGATTCTCCGCTCCCTGGACACGAAAATACATAAAACAAAAGTTGCTCCAAATTCGTTGCAAATGCTATTTACGAACAGTTTGGAGCGTGAGGAACAAGAATATCACAAAAATATTTCATTTCGTGTAAGTTGATATTTCGACTATTCTCGGCTCCCTGGACACGAAAATATATATCACAAAAGTTGCTCCAAATTCACTGCAAAAGCTATATACGACCAGTTTGGAGTGTGGGGAACAAGAATATCACGAAAATATTTCATTTCGTGTAAGTTGATACTTCGACGATTCTCGGCTCCCTGGACACGAAAATATATATCTCAAAAGTTGCTCCAAATTCGCTGCAAAAGCTATATAAGAGCAGTTAGAAGTAAGGTAAACAAGAATATCATAAAATTATTTCATATCGTGTAAGTCGATATTTCGACGATTCTCGTCTCCCTGGACACGAAAAATACATATAAAAAAAGTTGCTCCAAATACGTTGCAAAAATTATATAAGAGCAGTTTGGAGTAAGGTACACAAAAATATCACAAAAATATTTCATTTTGTGTAAGTTGATATTTCGACGATTCTCGGCTCCCTGGACACGAAAATACATATAATCAAAGTTACTCCAAATTCGCTGCAAATGCTATTTACGAGTAGTTTGGACCGTGGGGAACAAGAATATCACAAAAATATTTCATTTCGTGTAAGTTGATATTTCGACGATTCTCGGCTCCCTGGACACGAAAATATATATCACAAAAGTTGCTCCAAATTCACTGCAAAAGCTATATACGAGCAGTTTGGAGTGTGGCGAACAAGAATATCACAAAAATGTTTCATTTCGCGTAAATCGATTCTTCTCCGATTCTCGGCTGCCTGGACACGAAATATTCTGAGAACAAATGTTGCTCCAATTTCGCTGCAAAAGCTATATACCAGCAGTATGGAGTATGGGAAAAAAGAATATCACAAAAATAATTCATTTCGTGTAAGTCGATATTTCGACGATTCTCGGCTCCCTGGACACTAAATATACTCTGAACAAAAGTTGCTCCAAATTCGCTGCAAAAGCTATATAAGAGCAGTTTGAAGTAAGGTAAACAAGAATATCACAAAAATATTTCATATCGTGTAAGTCGATATTTCGACGATTATCGGCTCCCTGGACACGAAAAATACATATAACAAAAGTTGCTCCAAATACGCTGCAAAAATTATATAAGAGCAGTTTGGAGTAAGGTAAACAAAAATATCACAAAAATATTTAATTTCGTGTAAGTTGATATTTCGACGATTCTCGGCTCCCTGGACACGAAAATACATATAACAAAAGTTGCTCCAAATTCGCTGCGAATGCTATTTACGAGCAGTTTGGACCGTGGGGAACAAGAATATCACAAAAATATTTCATTTCGTGTAAGTTGATATTTCGACGATACTCGGCTCCCTGGACACGAAAATATATATCACAAAAGTTGCTCCAAATTTACTGCAAAAGCTATATACCAGCAGTTTGGAGTGTGGCGAACAAGAATATCACAAAAATGTTTCATTTCGCGTAAGTCGATTCTTCGCCGATTCTCGGCTGCCTGGACACGAAATATTCTGAGAACAAATGTTGCTCCAATTTCGCTGCAAAAGCTATATACCAGCAGTATGGAGTATGGGAAACAAGAATATTACAAAAAATTTTCATTTCACTTAAATCGATATTTCGCCGATTCTCAGCTCCCTGGTCACGAAATATACATATACCAAAAGTTGCTCCAAATTCGCCTCAAATGCTATTTACGAGCAGTTTGGAGCGCGGGGAACAAGAATATCATAAAAATGTTTCATTACGTGTAAATCGATATTTCGACGATTCTCGGCTCCCTGGTTACGAAATATACATATACCAAAAGTTGCTCCAAATTCGCCTCAAATGCTATATACGAGCAGTTTGGAGCGTGGGGAACAAGAATATCACAAAAATTTTTCATTTCGCGTAAGTCGAATTTTCGAGGATTCTCGGCTCCCTGGATACGAAATATATTATCCTAACAAACGTTGCTCCAAATTCGCTGCAAAAGCAATATACGAGAAGTTTGGAGTGTGGGGAACAAGAATATCACAAAAATTTTTCATTTCGTGTAAGTTGATATTTCGACGATTCTTCGCTCCCTGGACACTAAATATACTCTGAACAAAAGTTGCTCCAAATTCGCTGCAAAAGCTATATAAGAGCAGTTTGGAGTAAGGTTAACAAGAATATCACAAAAATATTTCATTTCGTGTAAGTCGATATATCGACGATTCTCGGCTCCCTGGACACTAAATATACTCTGAACCTAAGTTGCTCCAAATACGCTGCAAAAGCTATATAAGAGCAGTTTGGAGTAAGGTAAACAAGAATATCACAAAAATATTTCATTTCGTGTAAGTTGATATTTCAACGATTCTCGGCTCCCTGGACACGAAAATACATATAACAAAAGTTGCTCCAAATTCGCCTCAAATGCTATTTACGAGCAGCTTGGAGCGCGGGGAACAAGAATATAATAAAAATGTTTCAATACGTGTAAGTCGATACTTCGACGATTCTCGGCTCCCTGGTAACGAAATATACATATAACAAAAGTTGCTCCAAATTCGCTGCAAATGCTATTTACGAGCAGTTTGGAGCGTAGGGAACAAGAATATCACAAAAATATTTCATTTCGTGTAAGTTAATATTTCGACGATTCTCGGCTCCCTGGACACGAAAAATACATATAACAAAAGTTGCTCCAAATTCGCTGCAAATGCTATATACGAGCAGTTTGGAGCGTGGGGAACAAGAATATCACAAAAATTTTTAATTTCGCGTAAGTCAATTTTTCGAGGATTCTCAGCTCCCTGGACACGAAATATATTATCCTAACAAACGCTGCTCCAAATTCGCTGCAAAAGCTATATACGAGAAGTTTGGAGTGTGGGGAACAAGAATATCACAAAAATATTTCATTTCGTGTAAGTTGATATTTCGACGATTCTCGGCTCCTGGACACGAAAATAAATATCACAAAAGTTGCTCCAAATTCACTGCAAATGCTATATACGAGCACTTTGGAGCGTGGGGAACAAGAATATCATAAAAATGTTTCATTACGTGTAAGTCGATTTTACGACGATTCTCAGCTGCCTGGACACGAAATATTCTCAGAACAAAAGTTGCTCCAAAATCGCTGCATAAGCTAAAAGCGAATAGTTTGGAGCGCGGGGAAGAAGATTATCACAAAAATGTATCACTAAGTGTAAGTCGATTTTTCGACGATTTTCGTCTCCTTGGTAACGAAATATACATATGACAAACGTTGCTCCAAATTCGCTGCAAATGCTATTTACGAGTAGTTTGGAGTGTGGGGAACAAGAATATCACAAAAATTTTTCATTTCGCCTAAGTCGATATTTCGCAGATTCTCAGCTCCCTGGTCACGAAATATACATATTCCAAAAGTTGCTCCAAATTCGCTGCAAATGCTATATACGAGCAGTCTGGAGCGTGGGGAACAAGAATAGCACTAAAATTTTTCATTTCGCGTAAGTCGATTTTTTTAGGATTCTCAGCTCCCTGAACACGAAATATATTATCCTAACAAACGATGCTCCTAATTCGCTGCAAAAGCTATATACGAGAAGTTTGGAGTGTGTGGAACAAGAATATCACAAAAATATTTCATTACGTGTAAGTAGATTTTACGACGATTCTCAGCTACCTGGACACGAAATATTCTCAGAACAAAAGTTGCTCCAAATTCGCTGCATAAGCTAAAAGCGAATAGTTTGGAGCGCGGGGAAGAATAGTATCACAAAAATGTATCACTAAGTGTAAGTCGATTTCTCGACGATTCTCGGCTCCCTGGTCACGAAATATACATATAACAAAAGTTGCTCCAAATTCGCTGCAAATGCTATTTACGAGCAGTTTGGAGCGTGGGGAACAAGAATATCATAAAAATGTTTCATTACGTGTAAGTAGATTTTACGACGATTCTCAGCTACTTGGACACGAAATATTCTCAGAACAAAAGTTGCTCCAAATTCGCTGCATAAGCTAAAAGCGAATAGTTTGGAGCGCGGGGAAGAATAGTATCACAAAAATGTATAACTAAGTGTAAGTCCAATTCTCGACGATTCTCGGCTCCCTGGTCACGAAATATACATATAACAAAAGTTGCTCCAAATTCGCAGCAAATGCTATTTACGAGCAGTTTGGAGCGTGGGGAACAAGAATATCACAAAAATTTTTCATTTCGCGTAATTCGATATTTCGAGGATTCTCCGCTCCCTGGACACGAAATATATTATCCTAACAAACGTTGCTCCAAATTCGCTGCAAAAGCTATATACGAGAAGTTTGGAGTGTGGGGAACAAGAATATCACAAAAATTTTTAATTTCGTGTAAGTCGATATTTCGACGATTTTTGGCTCCCTGGACACTAAATATACTCTGAACAAAAGTTGCTCCAAATTCGCCTCAAAAGCTATATAAGAGCAGTTTGGAGTAAGGTAAACAAGAATATCACAAAAGTATTTCATTTCGTGTAAGTCGATATTACGACGATTCTCGGCTCCCTGGACACTAAATATACTCTGAACAACAGTTGCTCCAAATACGCTGCAAAAGATATATAAGAGCAGTTAGGAGTAAGGTAAACAAGAATATCAAAAAAATATTTCATTTCGTGTAAGTCGATATTTCGACGATTCTCGGCTCCCTGGACACGAAATATACATTTAACATTTGTTGCTGCAAATTCACTGCAACCGCTATATACGATCAGTTTGAGGCGTGGGAAATCAGAATATCACGAAATTTTTCATTTCGCGTAAGTCGATTTTTTGAGGATTCTCAGCTCCCTGGACACGAAATATATTATCCTAACAAACGTTGCTCCAAATTCGCTGCAAAAGCTATATAAGAGCAGTTTGGAGTAAGGTAAACAAGAATATCACAAAAATATTTCATATCGTGTAAGTCGATATTTCGACGATTCTCGGCTCCCTGGACACGAAAAATACATATAACAAAAGATGCTCCAAATACTCTGCAAAAGCTATATAAGAGCAGTTTGGAGTAAGGTAAACAAGAATATCACAAAAATATTTCATTTCGTGTAAGTTGATATTTCGACGATTCTCCGCTCCCTGGACACGAAAATACATAAAACAAAAGTTGCTCCAAATTCGTTGCAAATGCTATTTACGAACAGTTTGGAGCGTGAGGAACAAGAATATCACAAAAATATTTCATTGCGTGTAAGTTGATATTTCGACTATTCTCGGCTCCCTGGACACGAAAATATATATCACAAAAGTTGCTCCAAATTCACTGCAAAAGCTATATACGACCAGTTTGGAGTGTGGGGAACAAGAATATCACGAAAATATTTCATTTCGTGTAAGTTGATACTTCGACGATTCTCGGCTCCCTGGACACGAAAATATATATCACAAAAGTTGCTCCAAATTCGCTGCAAAAGCTATATAAGAGCAGTTTGAAGTAAGGTAAACAAGAATATCACAAAAATATTTCATATCGTGTATGTCGATATTTCGACGATTCTCGGCTCCCTGGACACGAAAAATACATATAACAAAAGTTGCTCCAAATAACGTTGCAAAAATTATATAAGAGCAGTTTGGAGTAAGGTACACAAAAATATCACAAAAATATTTCATTTTGTGTAAGTTGATATTTCGACGATTCTCGGCTCCCTGGACACGAAAATACATATAATCAAAGTTACTGCAAATTCGCTGCAAATGCTATTTACGAGTAGTTTGGTCCGTGGGGAACAAGAATATCACAAAAATATTTCATTTCGTGTAAGTTGATATTTCGACGATTCACGGCTCCCTGGACACGAAAATATATATCACAAAAGTTGCTCCAAATTCACTGCAAAAGCTATATACGAGCATTTTGAGGTGTCTCGAACAAGAATATCACAAAAATGTTTCATTTCGCTTAAGTCGATTCTTCTCCGATTCTCGGCTGCCTGGACACGAAATATTCTGAGAACAAATGTTGCTCCAATTTCGCTGCAAAAGCTATATACCAGCAGTATGGAGTATGGGAAACAAGAATATCACAAAAATAATTCATTTCGTGTAAGTCGATATTTCGACGATTCTCGGCTCCCTGGACACTAAATATACTCTGAACAAAAGTTGCTCCAAATTCGCTGCAAAAGCTATATAAGAGCAGTTTGAAGTAAGGTAAACAAGAATATCACAAAAATATTTCATATCGTGTAAGTCGATATTTCGACGATTCTCGGCTCCCTGGACACGAAAAATACATATAACAAAAGTTGCTCCAAATACGCTGCAAAAATTTTATAAGAGCAGTTTGGAGTAAGGTAAACAAAAATATCACAAAAATATTTAATTTCGTGTAAGTTGATATTTCGACGATTCTCGGCTCCCTGGACACGAAAATACATATAACAAAAGTTGCTCCAAATTCGCTGCAAGTGCTATTTACGAGCAGTTTGGACCGTGGGGAACAAGAATATCACAAAAATATTTCATTTCGTGATAGTTGATATTTCGACGATTCTCGGCTCCCTGGACACGAAAATATATATCACAAAAGTTGCTCCAAATTCACTGCAAAAGCTATATACGAGCAGTTTGGAGTGTGGCGAACAAGAATATCACAAAAATTTTTCATTTCGCGTAAGTCGATTCTTCGCCGATTCTCGGCTGCCTGGACACGAAATATTCTGAGAACAAATGTTGCTCCAATTTCGCTGCAAAAGCTATATACCAGCAGTATGGAGTATGGGAAACAAGAATATCACAAAAAATTTTCATTTCACTTAAGTCGATATTTCGCCGATTCTCAGCTCCCTGGTCACGAAATATACATATACCAAAAGTTGCTCCAAATTCGCCTCAAATGCTATTTACGAGCAGTTTGGAGCGCGGGGAACAAGAATATCATAAAAATTTTCCATTACGTGTAAGTCGATATTTCGACGATTCTCGGCTCCCTGGTTACGAAATATACATATATCAAAAGTTGCTCCAAATTCGCTGCAAATGCTATATACGAGCAGTTTGGAGCGTGGGGAACAAGAATATCACAAAAATTTTTCATTTCGAGTAAGTCTAATTTTCGAGAATTCACAGCTCCGTGGACACGAAATATATTATCCTAACAAACGTTGCTCCAAATTCGCTGCAAAAGCAATATACGAGAAGTTTGGAGTGTGGGGAACAAGAATATCACAAAAATTTTTCATTTCGTGTAAGTCGATATTTCGACGATTCTTGGCTCCCTGGACACTAAATATACTCTGAACAAAAGTTGCTCCAAATTCGCTGCAAAAGCTTATAAGAGCAGTTTGGAGTAAGGTTAACAAGAATATCACAAAAATATTTCATTTCTTGTAAGTCGATATATCGACGATTCTCGGCTCCCTGGACACTAAATATACTCTGAACCAAAGTTGCTCCAAATACGCTGCAAAAGCTATATAAGAGCAGTTTGGAGTAAGGTAAACAAGAATATCACAAAAATATTTGATTTCGTGTAAGTTGATATTTCGACTATTCTCGGCTCCCTGGACACGAAAATATATATCACAAAAGTTGCTCCAAATTCGCTGCAAATGCTATTTACGAGCAGTTTGGACCGTGGGGAACAAGAATATCACAAAAATATTTCATTTCGTGTAAGTTGATATTTCGACGATTCTCGGCTCCCTGGACACGAAAATATATATCACAAAAGTTGCTCCAAATTCACTGCAAAAGCTATATACGAGCATTTTGGAGTGTGGCGAACAAGAATATCACAAAAATGTTTCATTTCGCGTAAGTCGATTCTTCTCCGATTCTCGGCTGCCTGGACACGAAATATTCTGAGAACAAATGTTGCTCCAATTTCGATGCAAAAGCTATATACCAGCAGTATGGAGTATGGGAAACAAGAATATCACAAAAATATTTCATTTCGTGTAAGTCGATATTTCGACGATTCTCGGCTCCCTGGACACTAAATGTACTCTGAACAAAAGTTGCTCCAAATTCGCTGCAAAGGCTATATAAGAGCAGTTTGAAGTAAGGTAAACAAGAATATCACAAAAATATTTCATATCGTGTAAGTCGATATTTCGACGATTCACGGCTCCCTGGACACGAAAAATACATATAACAAAAGTTGCTCCAAATACGCTGCAAAAATTATATAAGAGCAGTTTGGAGTAAGGTAAACAAAAATATTTCATTTCGTGTATGTTGATATTTCGACGATTCTCGGCTCCCTGGACACGAAAATACATATAACAAAAGTTGCTCCAAATTCGCTGCAAATGCTATTTACGAGCAGCTTGGAGCGCGGGGAACATGAATATCATAAAAATGTTTCATTACGTGTAAGTCAATATTTCGACGATTCTCGGCTCCCTGGTAACGAAATATACATATAACAAAAGTTGCTCCAAATTCGCTGCAAATGCTATTTACGAGCAGTTTGGAGCGTAGGGAACAAGAATATCACAAAAATATTTCATTTCGTGTAGGTTGATATTTCGACGATTCTCGGCTCCCTGGACACGAAAAATACATATAATAAAAGATGCTCCAAATTCGCTACAATAGCTATATACGAGCAGTTTGGAGCGTGGGGAACAAGAATATCACAAAAATTTTTCATTTCGTGTAGGTTGATTTTTCGAGGATTCTCAGCTCCCTGGACACGAAATATATTATCCTAACAAACGTTGCTCCAAATTCGCTGCAAGTGCTATTTACGAGCAGTTTGGACCGTGGGGAACAAGAATATCACAAAAATATTTCATTTCGTGTAAGTTGATATTTCGACGATTCTCGGCTCCCTGGACACGAAAATATATATCACAAAAGTTGCTCCAAATTCACTGCAAAAACTATATACGAGCAGTTTGGAGTGTGGCGAACAAGAATATCACAAAAATGTTTCATTTCGCGTAAGTTGATATTTCGACGATTCTCGGCTCCCTGGACACTAAATATACTCTGAACCAAAGTTGCTCCAAATACGCTGCAAAAGCTATATAAGAGCAGTTTGGAGTAAGGTAAACAAGAATATCACAAAAATATTTGATTTCGTGTAAGTTGATATTTCGACGATTCTCGGCTCCCTGGACACGAAAATACATAAAAGAAAAGTTGCTCCAAATTCGTTGCAAATGCTATTTACGAACAGTTTGGAGCGTGAGGAACAAGAATATCACAAAAATATTTCATTTCGTGTAAGTTGATATTTCAACGATTCTCGGCTCCCTGGACACGAAAATACATATAACAAAAGTTGCTTTAAATTCGCTGCAAAAGCTATATACGAGCAGTTTGGAGTGTGGGGAACAAAAATATCACAAAAATTTTTCATTTCGCCGATTCTCAGCTCCCTGGTCACGAAATATACATATACCAAAAGTTGCTCCAAATTCGCTGCAAATTTTATATATACGAGCAGTTTGGAGCTTGGGGAACAAGAATATCAACAAAAAAATTCATTTCGTGTAAGTCGATATTTCGACGTTTCTCGGCTCCCTGGACACTAAAATATATTTCACAAAAGTTGCTCCAAATTCGCTGCAAATGCTATTTACGAGCAGTTCGGAGCGCGGGGAACAAGAATATCACAAAAATGTATCACTAAGTGTAAGTCGATTTCTCGACGATTCTCGGCTCCTTGGTCACGAAATATACATATAACAAAAGTTGCTCCAAATTCGCTGCAAATGCTATTTACGAGTAGTTTGGAGTGTGGGGAACTAGAATATCACAAAAATTTTTCATTGCGTGTAAGTTAATATTTCGACGATTCTCGGCTGCCTGGACAGGAAAAATACATATCTCAAAAGTTGCTCCAAATTCGCTGCAAATGCTATCTATATACGAGCAGTTTGGAGCGTGGGGAACAAAAATATCACAAACATTTTTCATTTCGCGTAAGTCGATATTTCGACGATTCTCGGCTCCCTGTACACTAAATATACTCTGAACAAAAGTTGCTCCAAATTCGCTGCAAAAGCTATTTAAGAGCAGTTTGGAGTAAGGTAAACAAGAATATCACAAAAATATTTCATTTCGTGTAAGTTGATATTTCGACGATTCTCGGCTCCCTGGACACGAAAATACATATAACAAAAGTTGTTCCAAATTCGCTGCAAATGCTATTTACGAGCAGTTTGGAGCGTGGGGAACAAGAATACCACAAAAATATTTCATTTCGCGTAAGTAAATATTTCGACGATTCTCAGCTCCCTGGACACGAAATATTCTCAGAACAAAGGTTGCTCCAAATTCGCTACATAATCTAAAAGCGAACAGTTTGGAGTGCGGGAAGAAGATTATCACAAAACTGCATCACTAAGTGTAAGTCGTTTTCTCGACGATTCGCGGCTCCCTGGACACGAAATATTCTCAGAACAAAAGTTGCTCCAAATTCGCTGCAAATGCTATTTACGGGCAGTTTGGAGTGTGGGGTACAAGAATATCGCAAAAATTTTTCAATTCGTGTAAGTCGATATTTCGACGAATCATGGCTCCCTGGACACTAAATATACTCTGAACAAAAGTTGCTCCAAATTCACTGCAAAAGCTATATAAGTGCAGTTTGGAGTAAGGTAAACAAGAATATCACAAAAATATTTCATTTTGTGTAAGTTGATATTTCGACCGTCTCGGCTCCCTGGACACGAAAATATATATCACAAAGGTTGCTCCAAATTCGCTGCAAATGCTATATACGAGCAGTTTGGAGCGTGGGGAACAAGAATATCATAAAAATGTTTCATTACGTGTAAGTCGATTTTACGACGATTCTCAGCTGCCTGGACACGAAATATTCTCAGAACAAAAGTTGCTCCAAATTCGCTGCATAAGCTAAAAGCGAATAGTTTGGAGCGCGGGGAAAAAGAATATTACAAAAATGTATCACTAAGTGTAAGTCGATTTCTCGACGATTCTCGGCTCCTTGGTCACGAAATTAACATATAACAAAAGTTGCTCCAAATTCGCTGCAAATGCTATTTGCGATAAGTTTGGAGCGTGGGGAACAAAAATATCACAAAAAATTTTTCATTTCGCATAAGTCGATATTTCGACGATTCTCGGCTCCCTGTACACTAAATATACTTTGAACAAAAGTTGCTCCAAATTCGCTGCAAAAGGTATTTAAGAGCAGTTTGGAGTAAGGTAAACAAGAATATCACAAAAATATTTCATTTCGTGTAAGTTGATATTTCGACGATTCTCGGCTCCCTGGACACGAAAATACATATAACAAAAGTTGCTCCAAACTCGCTGCAAATGCTATTTACGAGCAGTTTGGAGCGTGGGGAACAAGAATATCACAAAAATATTTCATTTCGTGTAACTTGATATTTCGACGATTCTCGGCTCCCTGGACACGAAAATATATATCACAAAAGTTGCTCCAAATTCACTGCAAAAGCTATATACGAGCAGTTTGGAGTGTGGGGAACAAAAATATCACAAAAATTTTTCATTTCGCCGATTCTCAGCTCCCTAGTCACGAAATATACATATACCAAAAGTTGCTCCAAATTCGCTGCAAATTTTATATATACGAGCAGTTTGGAGCTTGGGGAACAAGAATATCAACAAAAAAATTCATTTCGTGTAAGTCGATATTTCGACGATTCTCGGCTCCCTGGACACTAAAATATATTTCACAAAAGTTGCTCCAAATTCGCTGCAAATTATATTTACGAGCAGTTCGGAGCGCGGGGAACAAGAATATCACAAAAATATTTCATTTCGTGTAAGTAGATATATCGACGATTCTCGGCTCCCTGGACACGAAAATATATATCACAAAAGTTGCTCCAAATTCGCTGCAAATGCTATTTACGAGCAGTTTGGACCGTGGGGAACAAGAATATCACAAAAATATTTCATTTCGTGTAAGTTGATATTTCGACGATTCTCGGCTCCCTGGACACGAAAAATACATATAACAAAAGTTGCTCCAAATACGCTGCAAAAATTTTATAAGAGCAGTTTGGAGTAAGGTAAACAAAAATATCACAAAAATATTTAATTTCGTGTAAGTTGATATTTCGACGATTCTCGGCTCCCTGGACACGAAAATACATATAACAAAAGTTGCTCCAAATTCGCTGCAAGTGCTATTTACGAGCAGTTTGGACCGTGGGGAACAAGAATATCACAAAAATATTTCATTTCGTGATAGTTGATATTTCGACGATTCTCGGCTCCCTGGACACGAAAATATATATCACAAAAGTTGCTCCAAATTCACTGCAAAAGCTATATACGAGCAGTTTGGAGTGTGGCGAACAATAATATCACAAAAATTTTTCATTTCGCGTAAGTCGATTCTTCGCCGATTCTCGGCTGCCTGGACACGAAATATTCTGAGAACAAATGTTGCTCCAATTTCGCTGCAAAAGCTATATACCAGCAGTATGGAGTATGGGAAACAAGAATATCACAAAAAATTTTCATTTCACTTAAGTCGATATTTCGCCGATTCTCAGCTCCCTGGTCACGAAATATACATATACCAAAAGTTGCTCCAAATTCGCCTCAAATGCTATTTACGAGCAGTTTGGAGCGCGGGGAACAAGAATATCATAAAAATTTTCCATTACGTGTAAGTCGATATTTCGACGATTCTCGGCTCCCTGGTTACGAAATATACATATATCAAAAGTTGCTCCAAATTCGCTGCAAATGCTATATACGAGCAGTTTGGAGCGTGGGGAACAAGAATATCACAAAAATTTTTCATTTCGAGTAAGTCTAATTTTCGAGAATTCACAGCTCCGTGGACACGAAATATATTATCCTAACAAACGTTGCTCCAAATTCGCTGCAAAAGCAATATACGAGAAGTTTGGAGTGTGGGGAACAAGAATATCACAAAAATTTTTCATTTCGTGTAAGTCGATATTTCGACGATTCTTGGCTCCCTGGACACTAAATATACTCTGAACAAAAGTTGCTCCAAATTCGCTGCAAAAGCTTATAAGAGCAGTTTGGAGTAAGGTTAACAAGAATATCACAAAAATATTTCATTTCTTGTAAGTCGATATATCGACGATTCTCGGCTCCCTGGACACTAAATATACTCTGAACCAAAGTTGCTCCAAATACGCTGCAAAAGCTATATAAGAGCAGTTTGGAGTAAGGTAAACAAGAATATCACAAAAATATTTGATTTCGTGTAAGTTGATATTTCGACTATTCTCGGCTCCCTGGACACGAAAATATATATCACAAAAGTTGCTCCAAATTCGCTGCAAATGCTATTTACGAGCAGTTTGGACCGTGGGGAACAAGAATATCACAAAAATATTTCATTTCGTGTAAGTTGATATTTCGACGATTCTCGGCTCCCTGGACACGAAAATATATATCACAAAAGTTGCTCCAAATTCACTGCAAAAGCTATATACGAGCATTTTGGAGTGTGGCGAACAAGAATATCACAAAAATGTTTCATTTCGCGTAAGTCGATTCTTCTCCGATTCTCGGCTGCCTGGACACGAAATATTCTGAGAACAAATGTTGCTCCAATTTCGATGCAAAAGCTATATACCAGCAGTATGGAGTATGGGAAACAAGAATATCACAAAAATATTTCATTTCGTGTAAGTCGATATTTCGACGATTCTCGGCTCCCTGGACACTAAATGTACTCTGAACAAAAGTTGCTCCAAATTCGCTGCAAAGGCTATATAAGAGCAGTTTGAAGTAAGGTAAACAAGAATATCACAAAAATATTTCATATCGTGTAAGTCGATATTTCGACGATTCACGGCTCCCTGGACACGAAAAATACATATAACAAAAGTTGCTCCAAATACGCTGCAAAAATTATATAAGAGCAGTTTGGAGTAAGGTAAACAAAAATATTTCATTTCGTGTATGTTGATATTTCGACGATTCTCGGCTCCCTGGACACGAAAATACATATAACAAAAGTTGCTCCAAATTCGCTGCAAATGCTATTTACGAGCAGCTTGGAGCGCGGGGAACATGAATATCATAAAAATGTTTCATTACGTGTAAGTCAATATTTCGACGATTCTCGGCTCCCTGGTAACGAAATATACATATAACAAAAGTTGCTCCAAATTCGCTGCAAATGCTATTTACGAGCAGTTTGGAGCGTAGGGAACAAGAATATCACAAAAATATTTCATTTCGTGTAGGTTGATATTTCGACGATTCTCGGCTCCCTGGACACGAAAAATACATATAATAAAAGATGCTCCAAATTCGCTACAATAGCTATATACGAGCAGTTTGGAGCGTGGGGAACAAGAATATCACAAAAATTTTTCATTTCGTGTAGGTTGATTTTTCGAGGATTCTCAGCTCCCTGGACACGAAATATATTATCCTAACAAACGTTGCTCCAAATTCGCTGCAAGTGCTATTTACGAGCAGTTTGGACCGTGGGGAACAAGAATATCACAAAAATATTTCATTTCGTGTAAGTTGATATTTCGACGATTCTCGGCTCCCTGGACACGAAAATATATATCACAAAAGTTGCTCCAAATTCACTGCAAAAACTATATACGAGCAGTTTGGAGTGTGGCGAACAAGAATATCACAAAAATGTTTCATTTCGCGTAAGTTGATATTTCGACGATTCTCGGCTCCCTGGACACTAAATATACTCTGAACCAAAGTTGCTCCAAATACGCTGCAAAAGCTATATAAGAGCAGTTTGGAGTAAGGTAAACAAGAATATCACAAAAATATTTGATTTCGTGTAAGTTGATATTTCGACGATTCTCGGCTCCCTGGACACGAAAATACATAAAAGAAAAGTTGCTCCAAATTCGTTGCAAATGCTATTTACGAACAGTTTGGAGCGTGAGGAACAAGAATATCACAAAAATATTTCATTTCGTGTAAGTTGATATTTCAACGATTCTCGGCTCCCTGGACACGAAAATACATATAACAAAAGTTGCTTTAAATTCGCTGCAAAAGCTATATACGAGCAGTTTGGAGTGTGGGGAACAAAAATATCACAAAAATTTTTCATTTCGCCGATTCTCAGCTCCCTGGTCACGAAATATACATATACCAAAAGTTGCTCCAAATTCGCTGCAAATTTTATATATACGAGCAGTTTGGAGCTTGGGGAACAAGAATATCAACAAAAAAATTCATTTCGTGTAAGTCGATATTTCGACGTTTCTCGGCTCCCTGGACACTAAAATATATTTCACAAAAGTTGCTCCAAATTCGCTGCAAATGCTATTTACGAGCAGTTCGGAGCGCGGGGAACAAGAATATCACAAAAATGTATCACTAAGTGTAAGTCGATTTCTCGACGATTCTCGGCTCCTTGGTCACGAAATATACATATAACAAAAGTTGCTCCAAATTCGCTGCAAATGCTATTTACGAGTAGTTTGGAGTGTGGGGAACTAGAATATCACAAAAATTTTTCATTGCGTGTAAGTTAATATTTCGACGATTCTCGGCTGCCTGGACAGGAAAAATACATATCTCAAAAGTTGCTCCAAATTCGCTGCAAATGCTATCTATATACGAGCAGTTTGGAGCGTGGGGAACAAAAATATCACAAACATTTTTCATTTCGCGTAAGTCGATATTTCGACGATTCTCGGCTCCCTGTACACTAAATATACTCTGAACAAAAGTTGCTCCAAATTCGCTGCAAAAGCTATTTAAGAGCAGTTTGGAGTAAGGTAAACAAGAATATCACAAAAATATTTCATTTCGTGTAAGTTGATATTTCGACGATTCTCGGCTCCCTGGACACGAAAATACATATAACAAAAGTTGTTCCAAATTCGCTGCAAATGCTATTTACGAGCAGTTTGGAGCGTGGGGAACAAGAATACCACAAAAATATTTCATTTCGCGTAAGTAAATATTTCGACGATTCTCAGCTCCCTGGACACGAAATATTCTCAGAACAAAGGTTGCTCCAAATTCGCTACATAATCTAAAAGCGAACAGTTTGGAGTGCGGGAAGAAGATTATCACAAAACTGCATCACTAAGTGTAAGTCGTTTTCTCGACGATTCGCGGCTCCCTGGACACGAAATATTCTCAGAACAAAAGTTGCTCCAAATTCGCTGCAAATGCTATTTACGGGCAGTTTGGAGTGTGGGGTACAAGAATATCGCAAAAATTTTTCAATTCGTGTAACTTGATATTTCGACGATTCTCGGCTCCCTGGACACGAAAATACATATAACAAAAGTTGCTCCAAACTCGCTGCAAATGCTATTTACGAGCAGTTTGGAGCGTGGGGAACAAGAATATCACAAAAATATTTCATTTCGTGTAACTTGATATTTCGACGATTCTCGGCTCCCTGGACACGAAAATATATATCACAAAAGTTGCTCCAAATTCACTGCAAAAGCTATATACGAGCAGTTTGGAGTGTGGGGAACAAAAATATCACAAAAATTTTTCATTTCGCCGATTCTCAGCTCCCTAGTCACGAAATATACATATACCAAAAGTTGCTCCAAATTCGCTGCAAATTTTATATATACGAGCAGTTTGGAGCTTGGGGAACAAGAATATCAACAAAAAAATTCATTTCGTGTAAGTCGATATTTCGACGATTCTCGGCTCCCTGGACACTAAAATATATTTCACAAAAGTTGCTCCAAATTCGCTGCAAATTATATTTACGAGCAGTTCGGAGCGCGGGGAACAAGAATATCACAAAAATATTTCATTTCGTGTAAGTAGATATATCGACGATTCTCGGCTCCCTGGACACGAAAATATATATCACAAAAGTTGCTCCAAATTCGCTGCAAATGCTATATACGAGCAGTTTGGAGCGTGGGGAACAAGAATATCATAAAAATGTTTCATTACGTGTAAGTCGATTTTACGACGAATCTCAGCTGCCTGGACACGAAATATTCTCTGAACAAAAGTTGCTCCAAATTCGCTGCAAAAGCTATATAAGAGCAGTTTGGAGTAAGGTAAACAAGAATATCATAAAAATATTTTATATCGTGTGAGTCGATATTTCGACGATTCTCGGCTCCCTGGACATTAAATATACTCTGAACAAAAGTTGCTCCAAATTAGCTGCAAAAGCTATATAAGAGCAGTTTGGAGTAAGGTAAACAAGAATATCACAAAAATATTTCATTTCGTGTAAGTCGATATTTCGATGGTTCTCGGCTCCCTGGACACTAAATATACTCTGCACAAAAGTTGCTTCAAATTCGCTGCAAAAGCTATATAAGAGCAGTTTGGAGTAAGGTAAACAAGAATATCACAAAAATATTTCATTTCGTGTAAGTTGATATTTCAACGATTCTCGGCTCCCTGGACACGAAAATACATATAACAAAAGTTGCTTTAAATTCGCTGCAAAAGCTATATACGAGCTGTTTGGAGTGTGGGGAACAAAAATATCACAAAAATTTTTCATTTCGCCGATTCTCAGCTCCCTGGTCACGAAATATACATATACCAAAAGTTGCTCCAAATTCGCTGCAAATTTTATATATACGAGCAGTTTGGAGCTTGGGGAACAAGAATATCAACAAAAAAATTCATTTCGTGTAAGTCGATATTTCGACGATTCTCGGCTCCCTGGACACTAAAATATATTTCACAAAAGTTGCTCCAAATACGCTGCAAATGCTATTTACGAGCAGTTCGGAGCGCGGGGAACAAGAATATCACAAAAATGTATCACTAAGTGTAAGTCGATTTCTCGACGATTCTCGGCTCCTTGGTCACGAAATATACATATAACAAAAGTTGCTCCAAATTCGCTGCAAATGCTATTTACGAGTAGTTTGGAGTGTGGGGAACTAGAATATCACAAAAATATTTCATTGCGTGTAAGTTAATATTTCGACGATTCTCGGCTGCCTGGACAGGAAAAATACATATCACAAAAGTTGCTCCAAATTCGCTGCAAATGCTATCTATATACGAGCAGTTTGGAGCGTGGGGAACAAAAATATCACAAACATTTTTCATTTCGCGTAAGTCGATATTTCGACGATTCTCGGCTCCCTGTATACTAAATATACTCTGAACAAAAGTTGCTCCAAATTCGCTGCAAAAGCTATTTAAGAGCAGTTTGGAGTAAGGTAAACAAGAATATCACAAAAATATTTCATTTCGTGTAAGTTGATATTTCGACGATTCTCGGCTCCCTGGACACGAAAATACATATAACAAAAGTTGCTCCAAATTCGCTGCAAATGCTATTTACGAGCAGTTTGGAGCGTGGGGAACAAGAATATCACAAAAATATTTCATTTCGCGTAAGTAGATATTTCGACGATTCTCAGCTCCCTGGACACGAAATATTCTCAAAACAAAAGTTGCTCCAAATTCGCTGCAAATGCTATTTACGGGCAGTTTGGAGTGTGGGGTACAAGAATATCCCAACAATTTTTCATTTCGTGTAAGTCGATATTTCGACGAATCACTAAATATACTCTGAACAAAAGTTGCTCCAAATTCGCTGCAAAAGCTATATAAGAGCAGTTTGGAGTAAGGTAAACAAGAATATCACAAAAATATTTTATATCGTGTGAGTCGATATTTCGACGATTCTCGGCTCCCTGGACATTAAATATACTCTGAACAAAAGTTGCTCCAAATTAGCTGCAAAAGCTATATAAGAGCAGTTTGGGGTAAGGTAAACAAGAATATCACAAAAATATTTCATTTCGTGTAAGTTGATATTTCAACGATTCTGGGCTCCCTGGACACGAAAATACATATAACAAAAGTTGCTCCCAATTCGCTGCAAAAGCTATATACGAGCAGTTTGGAGTGTGGGGAACAAAAATATCACAAAAAATTTTCATTTCGCCTAAGTCGATATTTCGCCGATTCTCAGCTCCCTGGTCACGAAATATACATATACCTAAATTTGCTCCAAATTCGCTGCAAATTTTATATATACGAGCAGTTTGGAGCTTGGGGAACAAGAATATCAACAAAAAAATTCATTTCGTGTAAGTCGATATTTCGACGATTCTCGGCTCCCTGGACACTAAAATATATTTCACAAAAGTTGCTCCAAATTCGCTGCAAATGCTATTTACGAGCAGTTCGGAGCGCGGGAAACAAGAATATCACAAAAATATTTCATTTCGTGTAAGTTGATATTTCGACGATTCTCGGCTCCCTGGACACGAAAATATATATCACAAAAGTTGCTCCAAATTCACTGCAAAAGCTATATACGAGCAGTTTGGAGTGTGGCGAACAAGAATACCATAACAATGTTTCATTTCGTGTAAGTCGATTCTTCGCCGATTCTCGGCTGCCTGGACACGAAATATTCTGAGAACAAATGTGGCTCCAATTTCGCTGCAAAAGCTATATACCTGCAGTAATGGAGTATGGGAAACAAGAATATCACAAAAACATTTCGTTTAAGTCGATATTTCGACGATTCTCGGCTCCCTGGTCACGAAATATACATATAACAAAAGTTACTCCAAATTCGCTGCAAATGCTATTTACGAGCAGTTTTAAGCGTGGGGAACAAGAATATCACAAAAATATATTTGTTTTCGTGTAAGTCGATATTTCGACGATTCTCGTCTCCCTGGCCACTAAATATACTGTGAACAAAAGTTGCTCCAAATTCGCTGCAAAAGCTATATAAGAGCAGTTTGGAGTAAGGTAAACAAGAATATCACAAAAATATTTCATTTCGTGTAAGTTATTATTTCGACGATCCTCGGCTCCCTGGACACGAAAATATATATCACAAAAGTTGCTCCAAATTCACTGCAAAAGCTATATACGAGCAGTTTGGAGTGTGGCGAACAAGAATACCAAAAAAATGTTTCATTTCGCGTAAGTCGATTCTTCGCCGATTCTCAATTGCCTGGACACGAAATATTCTGAGAAGAAATGTGGCTCCAATTTCGCTGCAAAAGCTATATACCAGCAGTATGGAGTATGGGAAACAAGAATATCAGAAAAATATTTCATTTCATGTAAGTCGATATTTCGACGAATCTCGGCTCCCTGGACACTAAATATAGTCTGAACAAAAGTTGCTCCAAATTCGCTGCAAAAGCTATATAAGAGCAGTTTGGAGTAAGGTAAACAAGAATAGCACAAAAATATTTTATATCGTGTAAGTCGATATGTCGACGATTCTCGGCTCCCTGGACACTAAATATACTCTAAACAAAAGTTGCTCCAAATTCGCTGCAAAAGCTATATAAGAGCAGTTTGGAGTAAGGTAAACAAGAATATCACAAAAATATTTCATTTCGTGTAAGTTGATATTTCAACTATTCTCGGCTCCCTGGACACGAAAATACATATAACAAAAGTTGCTCCAAATTCGCTGCAAATTTTATATATACGAGCAGTTTGGAGCGTGGGGAACAAGAATATCATAAAAATGTTTCATTACGTGTAAGTCGATTTTACGACGATTCTCAGCTGCCTGGACACGAAATATTCTCAGAACAAAAGTTGCTCCAAATTCGCTGCATAAGCTAAAAGCGAATAGTTTGGAGCGCGGGGAAGAAGATTATCACAAAAATGTATCACTAAGTGTAAGTCGACTTCTCGACGATTCTCGGCTCCCTGGTCACGAAATTAAAATATAACAAAAGTTGCTCCAAATTCGCTGCAAATGCCATTTACGAGCAGTTTGGAGCGTGGGGAACAAGAATATCACAAAAATATTTCATTTCGTGTAAGTTGATATTTCGACGGTTCTCGGCTCCCTGGACACGAAAAATACATATAACAAAAGTTGCTCCAAATTCGCTGCAAAAGCTATCTACGAGAAATTTGGGGTGTGGGGAACAAGAATATCAAAAAAAAAAAAAAAAATCATTTCGTGTAAGTCGATATTTCGACGATTCTCGGCTCCCTGGTTACGAAATATACATATAACAAAAAGTACTCCAAATTCGCTGCAAATGCTGTTTACGAGCAGTTTGGAACGTGGGGAACAAGAATATCACAAAAATATTTCATTTCGTGTAAGTTGATATTTCGACGATTCTCGGCTCGCTGGACACGAAAATATATATCACAAAAGTTGCTCCAAATTCGCTGCAAAAGCTATATACGAGCAGTTTGGAGTGTGGTGAACAAGAATATCACAAAAATGTTTCATTTCGCGTAAGTCGATTCTTCGCCGATTCTCGGCTGCCTGGACACGAAATATTCTGAGAACAAATGTTGCTCCAATTTCGCCGCAAAAGCAGAATGGAGTATGGGAAACAAGAATATCACAAAAATGTTTCATTGCACGTAAGTCGATTTTTCGAGGATTCTCAGCTCCCTGGACACGAAATATATTATCCTAACAAACGTTGCTCCAAATTCGCTGCAAAAGCTATATACGAGAAGTTTGGAGTGTGAGGAACAAGAATATCGCAAAAATATTTCATTTCGTGTAAGTTGATAATTCGACGATTCTCTACTCCCTGGACACGAAAAATAAATATAGCAAAAGTTGCTCCAAATTCGCTGCAAATGCTATATACGAGCAGTTTGGAGCGTGGGGAACAAGAATATCACAAAAATATTTCATTTCTTGTAAGTCGATATTTCGACGATTCTCGGCTCCCTGGACACTAAATATACTCTGAACAAAAGTTGCTCCAAATTCGCTGCAAAAGCTATATAAGAGCAGTTTGGAGTAAGGTAAACAAGAATATCACAAAAATATTTCATTTCGTGTAAGTTGATATTCCGACGATTCTCGGCTCCCTGGACACGAAAATACATATAACAAAAGTTGCTCCAAATTCGCTGCAAATTCTATTTACGAGCAGTTTGGAGCGTGGGGAACAAGAATATCACAAAAATATTTCATTTCGCGTAAGTCGATATTTCGACGATTCTCGGCTCCCTGGACACTAAATATACTCTGAACAAAAGTTGCTCCAAATTAGCTGCAAAAGCTATATAAGAGCAGTTTGGAGAAAGGTAAACAAGAATATCACAAAAATATTTTATTTCGTGTAAGTCGATATTTCGACGGTTCTCGGCTCCCTGGACACTAAATATACTCTGAACAAAAGTTGCTCCAAATTCGCTGCAAAAGCTATATAAGAGCAGTTTGGAGTAAGGTAAACAAGAATATCACAAAACTATTTCATTTCGTGTAAGTTGATATTTCAACGATTCTCGGCTCCCTGGACACGAAAATACATATAACAAAAGTTGCTCCAAATTCGCTGCAAATTTTATATATACGAGCAGTTTGGAGCGTGGGGAACAAGAATATCAACAAAAAATTCATTTCGTGTAAGTCGATATTTCGACGATTCTCGGCTCCCTGGACACTAAAATATATTTCACAAAAGTTGCTCCATATTCGCTGAAAATGCTATTTAGGAGCAGTTCGGAGCGTGGGGAACAAGAATATCACAAAAATATTTCATTTCGTGTAAGTTGATATTTCGACGATTCTCGGCTCCCTGGACACGAAAATATATATCACAAAATTTGGTCCAAATTCGCTGCAAAGGCTATATACGAGCAGTTTGCAGCGTGGTGAACAAGAATATCATAAAAATGTTTCTTTACGTGTAAGTCGATTTTACGACGATTCTCAGCTGCCTGGACACGAAATATTTTCAGAACAAAAGTTGCTCCAAATTCGCTGCATAAGCTAAAAGCGAATAGTTTGGAGCGGGGGGAAGAAGATTATCACAAAAATGTATCACTAAGTGTAAGTCGACTTCTCGACGATTCTCGGCTCCTCGGTCACGAAATATACATATAGTAAAAGTTGCTCCAAATTCGCTGCAAATGCTATTTACGAGTAGTTTGATATATATTTCATTTCGTGTAAGTTGATATTTCGACGATTCTCGGCTCCCTGGACACGAAAATATATATCACAAATGTTGCTCCAAATTCGCTGCAAATGCTATATACGAGCAGTTTGGAGCGTGGGGAACAAGAATATCATAAAAATGTTTCATTACGTGTAAGTCGATTTTACGACGATTCTCAGCTGCCTGGAGACGAAATATTCTCAAAACAAAAGTTGCTCCAAATTCGCTGCATAAGCAAAAAGCGAATAGTTTGGAGCGCGGGGAAGAAGATCATCACAAAAATGTATCAGTAAGTGTAAGTCGATTTCTCGACGATTCTCGGCTCCCTGGTCACGAAATATACATATAACAAAAGTTGCTCCAAATACGCTGCAAATGCTATTTACGAGCAGTTTGGAGTGTGGGGAACAAGAATATCACAAAAATATTTCATTTCGTGTAAGTTGATATTTCGACGGTTCTCGGCTCCCTGGACACTAAATATACTCTAAACAAAAGTTGCTCAAAATTCGCTGCAAAAGCTTTATAAGAGCAGTTTGGAGTGTGGGGAACAAGAATATCACAAAAATTTTTCATTTCGCCTAAGTCGATATTTCGCCGATTCTCAGCCCCTGGTCACGAAATATACATATACCAAAAGTTGCTCCAAATTCGCCTCAAATGCTATTTACGAGCAGTTTGGAGCGCGGGGAACAAGAATATCATAAAAATGTTTTATTACGTGTAAGTGGATATTTCGACGATTCTCAGCTCCCTGGTATCTAAATATACATATAATAAAAGTTGCTCCAAATTCGCTGCAAATGCTATTTACGAGCAGTTTGGAGCGTGGGGAACAAGAATATCACAAAAATATTTCATTTCGTGTAAGTTGATATTTCGACGATTCTCGGCTGCCTGGACACGAAATATTCTCAGAACAAAAGTTGCTCCAAATTCGCTGCATAACTTAAAGCGAATAGTTTGGAGCGCGGGGAAGTTTATCACAAAAATGTATCACTAAGTGTAAGTCGATATTTCGACGATTCTCGGCTCCCTGGTTACGAAATATACTCTGAACAAAAGTCGCTCCAAATTCGCTGCAAAAGCTATATAAGAGCAGTTTGGAGTAAGGTAAACAAGAATATCACAAAAATATATTATATCGTGTAAGTCGATATTTTGACGATTCTCGGCTCCCTGGACACTAAATATACTCTGAACAAAAGTTGCTCCAAATTCGCTGCAAAAGCTATATAAGAGCATTTTGGAGTAAAGTAAACAAGAATATCACAAAAATATTTCATTTTGTGTAAGTCGATATTTCGCCGATTCTCAGCTCTCTGGTCACGAAATATACATATACCAAAAGTTGCTCCAAATTCGCTGCAAATTTTATATATACGAGCAGTTTGGAGCGTGGGGAACATGAATATCAACAAAAAAATTCATTTCGTGTAAGTCGATATTTCGACGATTCTCGGCTCCCTGGACACTAAAATATATTTCACAAAAGTTGCTCCAAATTCGCTGCAAATGCTATATACGAGCAGTTTGGAGCGTGGGGAACAAGAATATCACAACAATTTTTCATTTCGCCTAAGTTGATATTTCGCCGATTCTCGACTCCCTGGTCACGAAATATACTTATACCAAAAGTTGCTCCAAATTCGCTGCAAATGCTATATACGAGCAGTTTGGAGCGTGGGGAACAAGAATATCACAAAACTATTTCATTTCGTGTAAGTTGATATTTCGACGATTCTCTGGTCCCTGGACACGAAAAATACATATAACAAAAGTTGCTCCAAATTCGCTGCAAATTTTATATATACGAGCAGTTTGGAGCGTGGGGAACAAGAATATCAACAAAAAAATTCATTTCGTGTAAGTCGATATTTCGACGATTCTCGGCTCCCTGGACACTAAAATATATTTCACAAAAGTTGCTCCAAATTCGCTGCAAATGCTATATACGAGCAGTTTGAAGCGTTGGGAACAAGAATATCACAAAAATTTTTCATTTCGCGTAAGTCGATTTTTCGAGGATTCTCAGCTCCCTGGACACGAAATATATTATCCTAACAAACATTGCTCCAAATTCGCTGCAAATGCTATTTACGAGTAGTTTGGAGCGTGGGGAACAAGAATATCACATAAATATTTCATTTCGTGTAAGTTGATATTTCGACGATTCTCGGCTCCCTGGACACGAAAAATACATATAACAAACGTTGCTCCAAATTCGCTGCAAATGCTATATACGAGTAGTTTGGAGCGTGAGGAACAAGAATATCACAAAAATATTTCATTTCGTGTAAGTCGATATTTCGCCGATTCTCAGCTCCCTGGTCACGAAATATACATATACAAAAAGTTGCTCCAAATTCGCTGCAAATTTTATATATACGAGCAGTTTGGAGCGTGGGGAACAAGAATATCAACAAAAAAATTCATTTCGTGTAAGTCGATATTTCGACGATTCTCAGCTCCCTGGACACTAAAATATATTTCACAAAAGTTGCTCCAAATTCGCCAGAAATGCTATATACGAGCAGTTTGGAGCGTGGGGAACAAGAATATAACAAAAATTTTTCAGTTCGCCTAAGTTGATATTTCGCCGATTCTCGGCTCCCTGGTCACGAAATATACATATAACAAAAGTTGCTCCAAATTCGCTGCAAATGCTATATACGAGCAGTTTGGAGCGTGGGGAACAAGAATATTACAAAAATATTTCTTTTCGTGTAAGTTGATATTTCGACGATTCTTGGTCCCTGGTCACGAAAAATACATATAACAAAAGTTGCTCCAAATTCGCTGCAAATGCATATACGAGTAGTTTGGAGCGTGAGGAACAAGAATATCACAAAAATATTTCATTTCGTGTAAGTTGATATTTCGACGATTCTCGGCTCCCTGGACACTAAATATACTCTGAACAAAAGTTGCTCCAAATTCGCTGCAAAAGCTATATAAGAGCAGTTTGGAGTAAGGTAAACAAGAATATCACAAAAATATTTCATATCGTGTAACTAGATATTTCGACGGTTCTCGGCTCCCTGGACACTAAATATACTCTGAACAAAAGTTGCTCAAAATTCGCTGCAATAGCTTTATAAGAGCAGTTTGGAGTGTGGGGAACAAGAATATCACAAAAATTTTTCATTTCGCCTAAGTCGATATTTCGCCGATTCTCAGCCCCTGGTCACGAAATATACATATACCAAAAGTTGCTCCAAATTCGCCTCAAATGCTATTTACGAGCAGTTTGGAGCGCGGGGAACAAGAATATCATAAAAATGTTTTATTACGTGTAAGTGGATATTTCGACGATACTCAGCTCCCTGGTATCTATATATACATATAATAAAAGTTGCTCCAAATTCGCTGCAAATGCTATTTACGAGCAGTTTGGAGCGTCGGGAACAAGAATATCACACAAATATTTCATTTCGTGTAAGTTGATATTTCGACGATTCTCGGCTCCCTGGACACGAAAAATACATATAACAAAAGTTGCTCCAAATTCGCTGCAAATGCTATATACGAGAAGTTTGGAGTGTGGAGAACAAGAATATCACAAAAATATTTCTTTTCGTGTAAGTCGATATTTCGACGATTCTCGGCTCCCTGGACACTAAATATACTCTGAACAAAAGTTGCTCCAAATTCGCTGCAAAAGCTATATAAGAGCATTTTGGAGTAAAGTAAACAACAATATCACAAAAATATTTCATTTCGTGTAAGTCGATATTTCGCCGATTCTCAGCTCTCTGGTCACGAAATATACATATACCAAAAGTTGCTCCAAATTCGCTGCAAATTTTATATATACGAGCAGTTTGGAGCGTGGGGAACAAGAATATCACAACAATTTTTCATTTCGCCTAAGTTGATATTTCGCCGATTCTCGGCTCCCTAGTCACGAAATATACATATACCAAAAGTTGCTCCAAATTCGCTGCAAATGCTATATACGAGCAGTTTGGAGCGTGGGGAACAAGAATATCACAAAACTATTTCATTTCGTGTAAGTTGATATTTCGACGATTCTCTGGTCCCTGGACACGAAAAATACATATTACAAAAGTTGCTCCAAATTCGCTGCAAATTTTATATATACGAGCAGTTTGGAGCGTGGGGAACAAGAATATCAACAAAAAAATTCATTTCGTGTAAGTCGATATTTCGACGATTCTCGGCTCCCTGGACACTAAAATATGTTTCAAAAAAGTTGCTCCAAATTCGCTGCAAATGCTATATACGAGCAGTTTGGAGCGTGGGGAACAAGAATATCACATAAATATTTCATTTCGTGTAAGTTGATATTTCGACGATTCTCGGCTCCCTGGACACGAAAATACATATACCAAAAGTTGTTCTTTTTTCGCTGCAAATGCTATATAGGAGCGGTTTGGAGCGTGGGGAACAAGAATATCACAAAAATTTTTCATTTCGTGTAAGTCGATATTTCGACGATTCTCGGCTCCCTGGACACGAAAATATATATCACAAAAGTTGCTCCAAATTCGCTGCAAATGCTATATACGAGCAGTTTGGAGCGTGGGGAACAAGAATATCATAAAAATGTTTCATTACGTGTAAGTCGATTTTACGACGGTTCTCAGCTGCCAGGACACGAAATATTCACAGAACAAAAGTTGCTCCAAATTCGCTGCATAAGCTAAAAGCGAATAGTTTGGAGCGCGGGGAAGAAGATTATCACAAAAATATATCACTAAGTGTAAGTCGATTTCTCGACGATTCCCGGCTCCCTGGTCACTAAATATACATATATCAAAAGTTGCTCCAAATTCGCTGCAAATTTTATATATACGAGCAGTTTGGAGCATGGGGAACAAGAATATCAACAAAAAAATTCACTTCGTGTAAGTCGATATTTCGACGATTCTCGGCTCCCTGGACACTAAAATATATTTCACAAAAGTTGCTCCAAATTCGCTGCAAATGCTATATACGAGCAGTTTGGAGCGTGGGGAACAAAAATATCACAAACATTTTTCATTTCGCGTAAGTCGATATTTCGACGATTCTCGGCTCCCTGTACACTAAATATACTCTGAACAAAAGTTGCTCCAAATTCGCTGCAAAGGCTATTTAAGAGCAGTTTGGAGAAAGGTAAACAAGAATATCACAAAAATATTTCATTTCGCGTAAGTAGATATTTCGACGATTCTCAGCTCCCTGGACACGAAATATTCTCAGAACAAAGGTTGCTCCAAATTCGCTACATAATCTAAAAGCGAACAGTTTGGAGTGCGGGAAGAAGATTATCACAAAACTGCATCACTAAGTGTAAGTCGATTTCTCGACGATTCGCGGCTCCCTGGACACGAAATATTCTCAGAACAAAAGTTGCTCCAAATTCGCTGCAAATGCTATTTACGGGCAGTTTGGAGTGTGGGGTACAAGAATATCGCAAAAATTTTTCAATTCGTGTAAGTCGATATTTCGACGAATCATGGCTCCCTGGACACTAAATATACTCTGAACAAAAGTTGCTCCAAATTCGCTGCAAAAGCTATATAAGAGCAGTTTTTTATAGTAAGGTAAACAAGAATATCACAAAAATATTTCATTCATATCGTGTAAGTCGATATTTCGACCGTCTCGGCTCCCTGGACACGAAAATATATATCACAAAGGTTGCCCCAAATTCGCTGCAAATGCTATATACGAGCGGTTTGGAGCGTGGGGAACAAGAATATCATAAAAATGTTTCATTACGTGTAAGTCGATTTTACGACGATTCTCAGCTGCCTGGACACGAAATATTCTCAGAACAAAAGTTGCTCCAAATTCGCTGCATAAGCTAAAAGCGAATAGTTTGGAGCGCGGGGAAAAAGGATATTACAAAAATGTATCACTAAGTGTAAGTCGATTTCTCGACGATTCTCGGCTCCTTGGTCACGAAATATACATATAACAAAAGTTGCTCCAAATTCGCTGCAAATGCTATTTGCGAGTAGTTTGGAGCGTGGGGAACAAAAATATCACAAACATTTTTCATTTCGCGTAAGTCGATATTTCGACGATTCTCGGCTCCCTGTACACTAAATATACTCTGAACAAAAGTTGCTCCAAATTCGCTGCAAAAGGTATTTAAGAGCAGTTTGGAGTAAGGTAAACAAGAATATCACAAAAATATTTCATTTCGTGTAAGTTGATATTTCGACGATTCTCGGCTCCCTGGACACGAAAATACATATAACAAAAGTTGCTCCAAACTCGCTGCAAATGCTATTTACGAGCAGTTTGGAGCGTGGGGAACAAGAATATCACAAAAATATTTCATTTCGTGTAAGTTGATATTTCGACGAATCTCGGCTCCCTGGACACGAAAATATATATCACAAAAGTTGCTCCATTTTCACTGCAAAAGCTATATACGAGCAGTTTGGAGTGTGGCGAACAAGAATACCATAAAAATGTTTCATTTCGTGTAAGTCGATTCTTCGCCGATTCTCGGCTGATTGGACACGAAATATTCTGAGAAAAATGTGGCTCCAATTTCGCTGCAAAAGCTATATACCAGCAGTATGGAGTATGGGAAACAAGAATATCAAAAAAATATTTCATTTCGTGTAAGTCGATATTTCGACGATTCTCGGCTCCCTGGTCACGAAATATACATATAACAAAAGTTACTCCAAATTCGCTGCAAATGCTATTTACGAGCAGTTTGGAGCGTGGGGAACAAGAATATCACAAAAATATTTCATTTCGTGTAAGTCGATATTTCGACGATTCTCGTCTCCCTGGACACTAAATATACTCTGAACAAAAGTTGCTCCAAATTCGCTGTAAAAGCTATATAAGAGCAGTTTGGAGTAAGGTAAACAAAAATATCACAAAAATATTTCATATCGTGTAAGTCGATATTTCGACGATTCTCGGCTCCCTGGACACTAAATATACTCTGAACAAAAGTTGCTCCAAATTCGCTGCAAAAGCTATTTAAGAGCAGTTTGGAGTAAGGTAAACAAGAATATCACACAAATATTTCATTTCGTGTAAGTTGATATTTCGACGATTCTCGGCTCCCTGGACACGAAAATACATATAACAAAAGTTGCTCCAAATTCGCTGCAAATGCTATTTACGAGCAATTTGGAGAGTGGGGAAGAAGAATATCACAAAAATATTTCATTTCGTGTAAGTTGATATTTCGACGATCCTCGTCTCCCTGGACACGAAAATATATATCACAAAAGTTGCTCCAAATTCACCGCAAAAGCTATATACGAGCAGTTTGGAGTGTGGCGAACAAGAATACCATAAAAATGTTTCTTTTCGCGTAAGTCGATTCTTCGCCGATTATCGGTTGCCTGGACACGAAATATTCTGAGAACAAATGTGGCTCCAATTTCGCTGCAAAAGCTATATACCAGCAGTATGGAGTATGTGAAACAAGAATATCACAAAAATATTTCATTTCGTGTAAGTCGATATTTCGACGATTCTGGGCTCCCTGGACACTAAATATACTCTGAACAAAAGTTGCTCCAAATTCGCTGCAAAAGCTATATAAGAGCAGTTTGGAGTAAGGTAAACAAGAATATCACAAAAATATTTTATATCGTGTGAGTCGATATTTCGACGATTCTCGGCTCCCTGGACATTAAATATACTCTGAACAAAAGTTGCTCCAAATTAGCTGCAAAAGCTATATAAGAGCAGTTTGGAGTAAGGTAAACAAGAATATCACAAAAATATTTCATTTCGTGTAAGTCGATATTTCGACAGTTCTCGGCTCCCTGGACACTAAATATACTCTGCACAAAAGTTGCTCCAAATTCGCTGCAAAAGCTATATAAGAGCAGTTTGGAGTAAGGTAAACAAGAATATCACAAAAATATTTCATTTCGGGTAAGTTGATATTTCAACGATTCTCGGCTCCCTGGACACGAAAATACATATAACAAAAGTTGCTTTAAATTCGCTGCAAAAGCTATATACGAGCAGTTTGGAGTGTGGGGAACAAAAATATCACAAAAATTTTTCATTTCGCCTAAGTCGATATTTCGCCGATTCTCAGCTCCCTGGTCACGAAATATACATATACCAAAAGTTGCTCCAAATTCGCTGCAAATTTTATATATACGAGCAGTTTGGAGCTTGAGGAACAAGAATATCAACAAAAAAATTCATTTCGTGTAAGTCGATATTTCGACGATTCTCGGCTCCCTGGACACTAAAATATATTTCACAAAAGTTGCTCCAAATTCGCTGCAAATGCTATTTACGAGCAGTTCGGAGCGCGGGGAACAAGAATATCACAAAAATATTTCATTTCGTGTAAGTTGATATTTCGACGATTCTCGGCTCCCCGGACACGAAAATATATATCACAAAGGTTGCTCCAAATTCGCTGCAAATGCTATATACGAGCAGTTTGGAGCGTGGGGAACAAGAATATCATAAAAATGTTTCATTACGTGTAAGTCGATTTTACGACGATTCTCAGCTGCCTGGACACGAAATATTCTCAGAACAAAAGTTGCTCCAAATTCGCTGTAAAAGCTAAAAGCGAATAGTTTGGAGCGCGGGGAAAAAGAATATCACAAAAATGTATCACTAAGTGTAAGTCGATTTCTCGACGATTCTCGGCTCCCTGTACACTAAATATACTCTGAACAAAAGTTGCTCCAGATTCGCTGCAAAAGCTATTTAAGAGCAGTTTGGAGTAAGGTAAACAAGAATATCACAAAAATATTTCATTTCGTTAAGTTGATATTTCGACGATTCTCGGCTCCCTGGACACGAAAATACATAAAACAAAAGTTGCTCCAAATTCGCTGCAAATGCTATATAGGAGCGGTTTGGAGCGTGGGGAACAAGAATATCACAAAAATTTTTCATTTCGTGTAAGTCGATATTTCGACGATTCTCGGCTCCCTGGACACGAAAATATATATCACAAAAGTTGCTCCAAATTCGCTGCAAATGCTATATACGAGCAGTTTGGAGCGTGGGGAACAAGAATATCATAAAAAGTTTTCATTACGTGAAAGTCGATTTTACGACGGTTCTCAGCTGCCAGGACACGAAATATTCTCAGAACAAAAGTTGCTCCAAATTCGCTGCATAAGCTAAAAGCGAATAGTTTGGAGCGCGGGGAAGAAGATTATCACAAAAATATATCACTAAGTGTAAGTCGATTTCTCGACGATTCCCGGCTCCCTGGTCACGAAATATACATATACCAAAAGTTGCTCCAAATTCGCTGCAAATTTTATATATACGAGCAGTTTGGAGCATGGGGAACAAGAATATCAACAAAAAAATTCACTTCGTGTAAGTCGATATTTCGACGATTCTCGGCTCCCTGGACACTAAAATATATTTCACAAAAGTTGCTCCAAATTCGCTGCAAATGCTATATACGAGCAGTTTGGAGCGTGGGGAACAAAAATATCACAAACATTTTTCATTTCGCGTAAGTCGATATTTCGACGATTCTCGGCTCCCTGTACACTAAATATACTCTGAACAAAAGTTGCTCCAAATTCGCTGCAAAGGCTATTTAAGAGCAGTTTGGAGAAAGGTAAACAAGAATATCACAAAAATATTTCATTTCGGGTAAGTTGATATTTCAACGATTCTCGGCTCCCTGGACACGAAAATACATATAACAAAAGTTGCTTTAAATTCGCTGCAAAAGCTATATACGAGCAGTTTGGAGCGTGGGGAACAAAAATATCACAAACATTTTTCATTTCGCGTAAGTCGATATTTCGACGATTCTCGGCTCCCTGTACACTAAATATACTCTGAACAAAAGTTGCTCCAAATTCGCTGCAAAGGCTATTTAAGAGCAGTTTGGAGAAAGGTAAACAATAATATCAAAAAAATATTTCATTTCGCGTAAGTAGATATTTCGACGAATCTCAGCTCCCTGGACACGAAATATTCTCACAACAAAGGTTGCTCCAAATTCGCTACATAATCTAAAAGCGAACAGTTTGGAGTGCGGGAAGAAGATTATCACAAAACTGCATCACTAAGTGTAAGTCGATTTCTCGACGATTCGCGGCTCCCTGGACACGAAATATTCTCAGAACAAAAGTTGCTCCAAATTCGCTGCAAATGCTATTTACGGGCAGTTTGGAGTGTGGGGTACAAGAATATCGCAAAAATTTTTCAATTCGTGTAAGTCGATATTTCGACGAATCATGGCTCCCTGGACACTAAATATACTCTGAACAAAAGTTGCTCCAAATTCGCTGCAAAAGCTATATAAGAGCAGTTTGGAGTAAGGTAAACAAGAATATCACAAAAATATTTCATTTCGTGTAAGTTGATATTTCGACCGTCTCGGCTCCCTGGACACGAAAATATATATCACAAAGGTTGCTCCAAATTCGCTGCAAATGCTATATACGAGCAGTTTGGAGCGTGGGGAACAAGAATATCATAAAAATGTTTCATTACGTGTAAGTCGATTTTACGACGATTCTCAGCTGCCTGGACACGAAATATTCTCAGAACAAAAGTTGCTCCAAATTCGCTGCATAAGCTAAAAGCGAATAGTTTGGAGCGCGGGGAAAAAGGATATTACAAAAATGTATCACTAAGTGTAAGTCGATTTCTCGACGATTCTCGGCTCCTTGGTCACGAAATATACATATAACAAAAGTTGCTCCAAATTCGCTGCAAATGCTATTTGCGAGTAGTTTAAGGGTGGGGAACAAAAATATCACAAACATTTTTCATTTCGCGTAAGTCGATATTTCGACGATTCTCGGCTCCCTGTACACTAAATATACTCTGAACAAAAGTTGCTCCAAATTCGCTGCAAAAGGTATTTAAGAGCAGTTTGGAGTAAGGTAAACAAGAATATCACAAAAATATTTCATTTCGTGTAAGTTGATATTTCGACGATTCTCGGCTCCCTGGACACGAAAATACATATAACAAAAGTTGCTCCAAACTCGCTGCAAATGCTATTTACGAGCAGTTTGGAGCGTGGGGAACAAGAATATCACAAAAATATTTCATTTCGTGTAAGTTGATATTTCGACGAATCTCGGCTCCCTGGACACGAAAATATATATCACAAAAGTTGCTCCATATTCACTGCAAAAGCTATATACGAGCAGTTTGGAGTGTGGCGAACAAGAATACCATAAAAATGTTTCATTTCGTGTAAGTCGATTCTTCGCCGATTCTCGGCTGCCTGGACACGAAATATTCTGAGAAAAATGTGGCTCCAATTTCGCTGCAAAAGCTATATACCAGCAGTATGGAGTATGGGAAACAAGAATATCACAAAAATATTTCATTTCGTGTAAGTCGATATTTCGACGATTCTCGGCTCCCTGGTCACGAAATATACATATAACAAAAGTTACTCCAAATTCGCTGCAAATGCTATTTACGAGCAGTTTGGAGCGTGGGGAACAAGAATATCACAAAAATATTTCATTTCGTGTAAGTCGATATTTCGACGATTCTCGTCTCCCTGGACACTAAATATACTCTGAACAAAAGTTGCTCCAAATTCGCTGTAAAAGCTATATAAGAGCAGTTTGGAGTAAGGTAAACAAAAATATCACAAAAATATTTCATATCGTGTAAGTCGATATTTCGACGATTCTCGGCTCCCTGGACACTAAATATACTCTGAACAAAAGTTGCTCCAAATTCGCTGCAAAAGCTATTTAAGAGCAGTTTGGAGTAAGGTAAACAAGAATATCACGCAAATATTTCATTTCGTGTAAGTTGATATTTCGACGATTCTCGGCTCCCTGGACACGAAAATACATATAACAAAAGTTGCTCCAAATTCGCTGCAAATGCTATTTACGAGCAATTTGGAGAGTGGGGAAGAAGAATATCACAAAAATATTTCATTTCGTGTAAGTTGATATTTCGACGATCCTCGTCTCCCTGGACACGAAAATATATATCACAAAAGTTGCTCCAAATTCACCGCAAAAGCTATATACGAGCAGTTTGGAGTGTGGCGAACAAGAATACCATAAAAATGTTTCTTTTCGCGTAAGTCGATTCTTCGCCGATTATCGGTTGCCGGGGCACGAAATATTCTGAGAACAAATGTGGCTCCAATTTCGCTGCAAAAGCTATATACCAGCAGTATGGAGTATGTGAAACAAGAATATCACAAAAATATTTCATTTCGTGTAAGTCGATATTTCGACGATTCTGGGCTCCCTGGACACTAAATATACTCTGAACAAAAGTTGCTCCAAATTCGCTGCAAAAGCTATATAAGAGCAGTTTGGAGTAAGGTAAACAAGAATATCACAAAAATATTTCATTTCGTGTAAGTCGATATTTCGACGGTTCTCGGCTCCCTGGACACTAAATATACTCTGCACAAAAGTTGCTCCAAATTCGCTGCAAAAGCTATATAAGAGCAGTTTGGAGTAAGGTAAACAAGAATATCACAAAAATATTTCATTTCGGGTAAGTTGATATTTCAACGATTCTCGGCTCCCTGGACACGAAAATACATATAACAACAGTTGCTTTAAATTCGCTGCAAAAGCTATATACGAGCAGTTTGGAGTGTGGGGAACAAAAATATCACAAAAATTTTTCATTTCGCCTAAGTCGATATTTCGCCGATTCTCAGCTCCCTGGTCACGAAATATACATATACCAAAAGTTGCTCCAAATTCGCTGCAAATTTTATATATACGAGCAGTTTGGAGCTTGAGGAACAAGAATATCAACAAAAAAATTCATTTCGTGTAAGTCGATATTTCGACGATTCTCGGCTCCCTGGACACTAAAATATATTTCACAAAAGTTGCTCCAAATTCGCTGCAAATGCTATTTACGAGCAGTTCGGAGCGCGGGGAACAAGAATATCACAAAAATATTTCATTTCGTGTAAGTTGATATTTCGACGATTCTCGGCTCCCCGGACACGAAAATATATATCACAAAGGTTGCTCCAAATTCGCTGCAAATGCTATATACGAGCAGTTTGGAGCGTGGGGAACAAGAATATCATAAAAATGTTTCATTACGTGTAAGTCGATTTTACGACGATTCTCAGCTGCCTGGACACGAAATATTCTCAGAACAAAAGTTGCTCCAAATTCGCTGTAAAAGCTAAAAGCGAATAGTTTGGAGCGCGGGGAAAAAGAATATCACAAAAATGTATCACTAAGTGTAAGTCGATTTCTCGACGATTCTCGGCTCCCTGTACACTAAATATACTCTGAACAAAAGTTGCTCCAGATTCGCTGCAAAAGCTATTTAAGAGCAGTTTGGAGTAAGGTAAACAAGAATATCACAAAAATATTTCATTTCGTTAAGTTGATATTTCGACGATTCTCGGCTCCCTGGACACGAAAATACATAAAACAAAAGTTGCTCCAAATTCGCTGCAAATGCTATATAGGAGCGGTTTGGAGCGTGGGGAACAAGAATATCACAAAAATTTTTCATTTCGTGTAAGTCGATATTTCGACGATTCTCGGCTCCCTGGACACGAAAATATATATCACAAAAGTTGCTCCAAATTCGCTGCAAATGCTATATACGAGCAGTTTGGAGCGTGGGGAACAAGAATATCATAAAAAGTTTTCATTACGTGAAAGTCGATTTTACGACGGTTCTCAGCTGCCAGGACACGAAATATTCTCAGAACAAAAGTTGCTCCAAATTCGCTGCATAAGCTAAAAGCGAATAGTTTGGAGCGCGGGGAAGAAGATTATCACAAAAATATATCACTAAGTGTAAGTCGATTTCTCGACGATTCCCGGCTCCCTGGTCACGAAATATACATATACCAAAAGTTGCTCCAAATTCGCTGCAAATTTTATATATACGAGCAGTTTGGAGCATGGGGAACAAGAATATCAACAAAAAAATTCACTTCGTGTAAGTCGATATTTCGACGATTCTCGGCTCCCTGGACACTAAAATATATTTCACAAAAGTTGCTCCAAATTCGCTGCAAATGCTATATACGAGCAGTTTGGAGCGTGGGGAACAAAAATATCACAAACATTTTTCATTTCGCGTAAGTCGATATTTCGACGATTCTCGGCTCCCTGTACACTAAATATACTCTGAACAAAAGTTGCTCCAAATTCGCTGCAAAGGCTATTTAAGAGCAGTTTGGAGAAAGGTAAACAAGAATATCACAAAAATATTTCATTTCGGGTAAGTTGATATTTCAACGATTCTCGGCTCCCTGGACACGAAAATACATATAACAAAAGTTGCTTTAAATTCGCTGCAAAAGCTATATACGAGCAGTTTGGAGCGTGGGGAACAAAAATATCACAAACATTTTTCATTTCGCGTAAGTCGATATTTCGACGATTCTCGGCTCCCTGTACACTAAATATACTCTGAACAAAAGTTGCTCCAAATTCGCTGCAAAGGCTATTTAAGAGCAGTTTGGAGAAAGGTAAACAATAATATCAAAAAAATATTTCATTTCGCGTAAGTAGATATTTCGACGAATCTCAGCTCCCTGGACACGAAATATTCTCACAACAAAGGTTGCTCCAAATTCGCTACATAATCTAAAAGCGAACAGTTTGGAGTGCGGGAAGAAGATTATCACAAAACTGCATCACTAAGTGTAAGTCGATTTCTCGACGATTCGCGGCTCCCTGGACACGAAATATTCTCAGAACAAAAGTTGCTCCAAATTCGCTGCAAATGCTATTTACGGGCAGTTTGGAGTGTGGGGTACAAGAATATCGCAAAAATTTTTCAATTCGTGTAAGTCGATATTTCGACGAATCATGGCTCCCTGGACACTAAATATACTCTGAACAAAAGTTGCTCCAAATTCGCTGCAAAAGCTATATAAGAGCAGTTTGGAGTAAGGTAAACAAGAATATCACAAAAATATTTCATTTCGTGTAAGTTGATATTTCGACCGTCTCGGCTCCCTGGACACGAAAATATATATCACAAAGGTTGCTCCAAATTCGCTGCAAATGCTATATACGAGCAGTTTGGAGCGTGGGGAACAAGAATATCATAAAAATGTTTCATTACGTGTAAGTCGATTTTACGACGATTCTCAGCTGCCTGGACACGAAATATTCTCAGAACAAAAGTTGCTCCAAATTCGCTGCATAAGCTAAAAGCGAATAGTTTGGAGCGCGGGGAAAAAGGATATTACAAAAATGTATCACTAAGTGTAAGTCGATTTCTCGACGATTCTCGGCTCCTTGGTCACGAAATATACATATAACAAAAGTTGCTCCAAATTCGCTGCAAATGCTATTTGCGAGTAGTTTAAGGGTGGGGAACAAAAATATCACAAACATTTTTCATTTCGCGTAAGTCGATATTTCGACGATTCTCGGCTCCCTGTACACTAAATATACTCTGAACAAAAGTTGCTCCAAATTCGCTGCAAAAGGTATTTAAGAGCAGTTTGGAGTAAGGTAAACAAGAATATCACAAAAATATTTCATTTCGTGTAAGTTGATATTTCGACGATTCTCGGCTCCCTGGACACGAAAATACATATAACAAAAGTTGCTCCAAACTCGCTGCAAATGCTATTTACGAGCAGTTTGGAGCGTGGGGAACAAGAATATCACAAAAATATTTCATTTCGTGTAAGTTGATATTTCGACGAATCTCGGCTCCCTGGACACGAAAATATATATCACAAAAGTTGCTCCATATTCACTGCAAAAGCTATATACGAGCAGTTTGGAGTGTGGCGAACAAGAATACCATAAAAATGTTTCATTTCGTGTAAGTCGATTCTTCGCCGATTCTCGGCTGCCTGGACACGAAATATTCTGAGAAAAATGTGGCTCCAATTTCGCTGCAAAAGCTATATACCAGCAGTATGGAGTATGGGAAACAAGAATATCACAAAAATATTTCATTTCGTGTAAGTCGATATTTCGACGATTCTCGGCTCCCTGGTCACGAAATATACATATAACAAAAGTTACTCCAAATTCGCTGCAAATGCTATTTACGAGCAGTTTGGAGCGTGGGGAACAAGAATATCACAAAAATATTTCATTTCGTGTAAGTCGATATTTCGACGATTCTCGTCTCCCTGGACACTAAATATACTCTGAACAAAAGTTGCTCCAAATTCGCTGTAAAAGCTATATAAGAGCAGTGTGGAGTAAGGTAAACAAAAATATCACAAAAATATTTCATATCGTGTAAGTCGATATTTCGACGATTCTCGGCTCCCTGGACACTAAATATACTCTGAACAAAAGTTGCTCCAAATTCGCTGCAAAAGCTATTTAAGAGCAGTTTGGAGTAAGGTAAACAAGAATATCACACAAATATTTTATTTCGTGTAAGTTGATATTTCGACGATTCTCGGCTCCCTGGACACGAAAATACATATAACAAAAGTTGCTCCAAATTCGCTGCAAATGCTATTTACGAGCAATTTGGAGAGTGGGGAAGAAGAATATCACAAAAATATTTCATTTCGTGTAAGTTGATATTTCGACGATCCTCGTCTCCCTGGACACGAAAATATATATCACAAAAGTTGCTCCAAATTCACCGCAAAAGCTATATACGAGCAGTTTGGAGTGTGGCGAACAAGAATACCATAAAAATGTTTCTTTTCGCGTAAGTCGATTCTTCGCCGATTATCGGTTGCCTGGACACGAAATATTCTGAGAACAAATGTGGCTCCAATTTCGCTGCAAAAGCTATATACCAGCAGTATGGAGTATGTGAAACAAGAATATCACAAAAATATTTCATTTCGTGTAAGTCGATATTTCGACGATTCTGGGCTCCCTGGACACTAAATATACTCTGAACAAAAGTTGCTCCAAATTCGCTGCAAAAGCTATATAAGAGCAGTTTGGAGTAAGGTAAACAAGAATATCACAAAAATATTTTATATCGTGTGAGTCGATATTTCGACGATTCTCGGCTCCCTGGACATTAAATATACTCTGAACAAAAGTTGCTCCAAATTAGCTGCAAAAGCTATATAAGAGCAGTTTGGAGTAAGGTAAACAAGAATATCACAAAAATATTTCATTTCGTGTAAGTCGATATTTCGACGGTTCTCGGCTCCCTGGACACTAAATATACTCTGCACAAAAGTTGCTCCAAATTCGCTGCAAAAGCTATATAAGAGCAGTTTGGAGTAAGGTAAACAAGAATATCACAAAAATATTTCATTTCGGGTAAGTTGATATTTCAACGATTCTCGGCTCCCTGGACACGAAAATACATATAACAAAAGTTGCTTTAAATTCGCTGCAAAAGCTATATACGAGCAGTTTGGAGTGTGGGGAACAAAAATATCACAAAAATTTTTCATTTCGCCTAAGTCGATATTTCGCCGATTCTCAGCTCCCTGGTCACGAAATATACATATACCAAAAGTTGCTCCAAATTCGCTGCAAATTTTATATATACGAGCAGTTTGGAGCTTGAGGAACAAGAATATCAACAAAAAAATTCATTTCGTGTAAGTCGATATTTCGACGATTCTCGGCTCCCTGGACACTAAAATATATTTCACAAAAGTTGCTCCAAATTCGCTGCAAATGCTATTTACGAGCAGTTCGGAGCGCGGGGAACAAGAATATCACAAAAATATTTCATTTCGTGTAAGTTGATATTTCGACGATTCTCGGCTCCCCGGACACGAAAATATATATCACAAAGGTTGCTCCAAATTCGCTGCAAATGCTATATACGAGCAGTTTGGAGCGTGGGGAACAAGAATATCATAAAAATGTTTCATTACGTGTAAGTCGATTTTACGACGATTCTCAGCTGCCTGGACACGAAATATTCTCAGAACAAAAGTTGCTCCAAATTCGCTGTAAAAGCTAAAAGCGAATAGTTTGGAGCGCGGGGAAAAAGAATATCACAAAAATGTATCACTAAGTGTAAGTCGATTTCTCGACGATTCTCGGCTCCCTGTACACTAAATATACTCTGAACAAAAGTTGCTCCAGATTCGCTGCAAAAGCTATTTAAGAGCAGTTTGGAGTAAGGTAAACAAGAATATCACAAAAATATTTCATTTCGTTAAGTTGATATTTCGACGATTCTCGGCTCCCTGGACACGAAAATACATAAAACAAAAGTTGCTCCAAATTCGCTGCAAATGCTATATAGGAGCGGTTTGGAGCGTGGGGAACAAGAATATCACAAAAATTTTTCATTTCGTGTAAGTCGATATTTCGACGATTCTCGGCTCCCTGGACACGAAAATATATATCACAAAAGTTGCTCCAAATTCGCTGCAAATGCTATATACGAGCAGTTTGGAGCGTGGGGAACAAGAATATCATAAAAAGTTTTCATTACGTGAAAGTCGATTTTACGACGGTTCTCAGCTGCCAGGACACGAAATATTCTCAGAACAAAAGTTGCTCCAAATTCGCTGCATAAGCTAAAAGCGAATAGTTTGGAGCGCGGGGAAGAAGATTATCACAAAAATATATCACTAAGTGTAAGTCGATTTCTCGACGATTCCCGGCTCCCTGGTCACGAAATATACATATACCAAAAGTTGCTCCAAATTCGCTGCAAATTTTATATATACGAGCAGTTTGGAGCATGGGGAACAAGAATATCAACAAAAAAATTCACTTCGTGTAAGTCGATATTTCGACGATTCTCGGCTCCCTGGACACTAAAATATATTTCACAAAAGTTGCTCCAAATTCGCTGCAAATGCTATATACGAGCAGTTTGGAGCGTGGGGAACAAAAATATCACAAACATTTTTCATTTCGCGTAAGTCGATATTTCGACGATTCTCGGCTCCCTGTACACTAAATATACTCTGAACAAAAGTTGCTCCAAATTCGCTGCAAAGGCTATTTAAGAGCAGTTTGGAGAAAGGTAAACAAGAATATCACAAAAATATTTCATTTCGGGTAAGTTGATATTTCAACGATTCTCGGCTCCCTGGACACGAAAATACATATAACAAAAGTTGCTTTAAATTCGCTGCAAAAGCTATATACGAGCAGTTTGGAGCGTGTGCAACAAAAATATCACAAACATTTTTCATTTCGCGTAAGTCGATATTTCGACGATTCTCGGCTCCCTGTACACTAAATATACTCTGAACAAAAGTTGCTCCAAATTCGCTGCAAAGGCTATTTAAGAGCAGTTTGGAGAAAGGTAAACAATAATATCAAAAAAATATTTCATTTCGCGTAAGTAGATATTTCGACGAATCTCAGCTCCCTGGACACGAAATATTCTCACAACAAAGGTTGCTCCAAATTCGCTACATAATCTAAAAGCGAACAGTTTGGAGTGCGGGAAGAAGATTATCACAAAACTGCATCACTAAGTGTAAGTCGATTTCTCGACGATTCGCGGCTCCCTGGACACGAAATATTCTCAGAACAAAAGTTGCTCCAAATTCGCTGCAAATGCTATTTACGGGCAGTTTGGAGTGTGGGGTACAAGAATATCGCAAAAATTTTTCAATTCGTGTAAGTCGATATTTCGACGAATCATGGCTCCCTGGACACTAAATATACTCTGAACAAAAGTTGCTCCAAATTCGCTGCAAAAGCTATATAAGAGCAGTTTGGAGTAAGGTAAACAAGAATATCACAAAAATATTTCATTTCGTGTAAGTTGATATTTCGACCGTCTCGGCTCCCTGGACACGAAAATATATATCACAAAGGTTGCTCCAAATTCGCTGCAAATGCTATATACGAGCAGTTTGGAGCGTGGGGAACAAGAATATCATAAAAATGTTTCATTACGTGTAAGTCGATTTTACGACGATTCTCAGCTGCCTGGACACGAAATATTCTCAGAACAAAAGTTGCTCCAAATTCGCTGCATAAGCTAAAAGCGAATAGTTTGGAGCGCGGGGAAAAAGGATATTACAAAAATGTATCACTAAGTGTAAGTCGATTTCTCGACGATTCTCGGCTCCTTGGTCACGAAATATACATATAACAAAAGTTGCTCCAAATTCGCTGCAAATGCTATTTGCGAGTAGTTTAAGGGTGGGGAACAAAAATATCACAAACATTTTTCATTTCGCGTAAGTCGATATTTCGACGATTCTCGGCTCCCTGTACACTAAATATACTCTGAACAAAAGTTGCTCCAAATTCGCTGCAAAAGGTATTTAAGAGCAGTTTGGAGTAAGGTAAACAAGAATATCACAAAAATATTTCATTTCGTGTAAGTTGATATTTCGACGATTCTCGGCTCCCTGGACACGAAAATACATATAACAAAAGTTGCTCCAAACTCGCTGCAAATGCTTTTTACGAGCAGTTTGGAGCGTGGGGAACAAGAATATCACAAAAATATTTCATTTCGTGTAAGTTGATATTTCGACGAATCTCGGCTCCCTGGACACGAAAATATATATCACAAAAGTTGCTCCATATTCACTGCAAAAGCTATATACGAGCAGTTTGGAGTGTGGCGAACAAGAATACCATAAAAATGTTTCATTTCGTGTAAGTCGATTCTTCGCCGATTCTCGGCTGCCTGGACACGAAATATTCTGAGAAAAATGTGGCTCCAATTTCGCTGCAAAAGCTATATACCAGCAGTATGGAGTATGGGAAACAAGAATATCACAAAAATATTTCATTTCGTGTAAGTCGATATTTCGACGATTCTCGGCTCCCTGGTCACGAAATATACATATAACAAAAGTTACTCCAAATTCGCTGCAAATGCTATTTACGAGCAGTTTGGAGCGTGGGGAACAAGAATATCACAAAAATATTTCATTTCGTGTAAGTCGATATTTCGACGATTCTCGTCTCCCTGGACACTAAATATACTCTGAACAAAAGTTGCTCCAAATTCGCTGTAAAAGCTATATAAGAGCAGTTTGGAGTAAGGTAAACAAAAATATCACAAAAATATTTCATATCGTGTAAGTCGATATTTCGACGATTCTCGGCTCCCTGGACACTAAATATACTCTGAACAAAAGTTGCTCCAAATTCGCTGCAAAAGCTATTTAAGAGCAGTTTGGAGTAAGGTAAACAAGAATATCACACAAATATTTTATTTCGTGTAAGTTGATATTTCGACGATTCTCGGCTCCCTGGACACGAAAATACATATAACAAAAGTTGCTCCAAATTCGCTGCAAATGCTATTTACGAGCAATTTGGAGAGTGGGGAAGAAGAATATCACAAAAATATTTCATTTCGTGTAAGTTGATATTTCGACGATCCTCGTCTCCCTGGACACGAAAATATATATCACAAAAGTTGCTCCAAATTCACCGCAAAAGCTATATACGAGCAGTTTGGAGTGTGGCGAACAAGAATACCATAAAAATGTTTCTTTTCGCGTAAGTCGATTCTTCGCCGATTATCGGTTGCCTGGACACGAAATATTCTGAGAACAAATGTGGCTCCAATTTCGCTGCAAAAGCTATATACCAGCAGTATGGAGTATGTGAAACAAGAATATCACAAAAATATTTCATTTCGTGTAAGTCGATATTTCGACGATTCTGGGCTCCCTGGACACTAAATATACTCTGAACAAAAGTTGCTCCAAATTCGCTGCAAAAGCTATATAAGAGCAGTTTGGAGTAAGGTAAACAAGAATATCACAAAAATATTTTATATCGTGTGAGTCGATATTTCGACGATTCTCGGCTCCCTGGACATTAAATATACTCTGAACAAAAGTTGCTCCAAATTAGCTGCAAAAGCTATATAAGAGCAGTTTGGAGTAAGGTAAACAAGAATATCACAAAAATATTTCATTTCGTGTAAGTCGATATTTCGACGGTTCTCGGCTCCCTGGACACTAAATATACTCTGCACAAAAGTTGCTCCAAATTCGCTGCAAAAGCTATATAAGAGCAGTTTGGAGTAAGGTAAACAAGAATATCACAAAAATATTTCATTTCGGGTAAGTTGATATTTCAACGATTCTCAGCTCCCTGGTCACGAAATATACATATACCAAAAGTTGCTCCAAATTCGCTGCAAATTTTATATATACGAGCAGTTTGGAGCTTGAGGAACAAGAATATCAACAAAAAAATTCATTTCGTGTATGTCGATATTTCGACGATTCTCGGCTCCCTGGACACTAAAATATATTTCACAAAAGTTGCTCCATATTCGCTGCAAATGCTATTTACGAGCAGTTCGGAGCGTGGGGAACAAGAATATCATAAAAATGTTTCATTACGTGTAAGTCGATTTTACGACGATTCTCAGCTGCCTGGACACGAAATATTCTCAGAACAAAAGTTGCTCCAAATTCGCTGCTTAAGCTAAAAGCGAATAGTTTGGAGCGCGGGGAAGAAGATTATCACAAAAATGTATCACTAAGTGTAAGTCGACTTCTCGACGATTCTCGGCTCCTCGGTCACGAAATATACATATAGTAAAAGTTGCTCCAAATTCGCTGCAAATGCTATATACGAGCAGTTTGGAGTAAGGTAAACAAGAATATCACAAAAATATTTCATTTCGCGTAAGTCGATTTTTCAAGGATTCTCAGCTACCTGGACACAAAATATATTATTCTAACAAACGTTGCTCCAAATTCGCTGCAAAAGCTATATACGAGAAATTTGGGGTGTGGGGAACAAGAATATCAAAAAAAAAAAATCATTTCGTGTAAGTCGATATTTCGACGATTCTCGGCTCCCTGGACACTAAAATATATTTCACAAAAGTTGCTCCAAATTCGCTGCAAATGCTATATACGAGCAGTTCTGAGCTTGGGGAACAAGAATATCATAAAAACGTTTCATTACGTGTAAGTCGATTTTACGACGATTCTCAGCTGCCTGGACACGAAATATTCTCAGAACAAAAGTTGCTCCAAATTCGCTGCATAAGCTAAAAGCGAATAGTTTGGAGCGCGGGGAAGACTATCACAAAAATGAATCACTAAGTGTAAGTCGATTTCTCAATGATTCTCGGCTCCCTGGTTACGAAATATACATATAACAAAAAGTGCTCCAAATTGGCTGCAAATCCTATTTACGAGCAGTTTGGAACGTGGGGAACAAGAATATCACAAAAATTTTTCATTTCGCGTAAGTCGATTTTTCGAGGATTCTCAGCTCCCTGGACAGGAAATATATTATCCTAACAAACGTTGCTCCAAATTCGCTGCAAAATTATATACGAGAAGTTAGGAGTGTGGGGAACAAGAAAATCAAAAAAAAATTTCATTTCTTGTAAGTCGATATTTCGACGATTCTCGGCTCCCTGGACACTAAATATACTCTGAACAAAAGTTGCTCCAAATTCGCTATAAGAGCTATATAAGAGCAGTTTGGAGTAAGGTAAACAAGAATATCACAAAAATATTTCATTGCGTGTAAGTTAATATTTCGACGATTCTCGGCTGCCTGGACACGAAAAATACATATCACAAAAGTTGCTCCAAATTCGCTGCAAATGCTATATACGAGCAGTTTGGGGCGTAGGGAACAAAAATATCACAAACATTTTTCATTTCGCGTAAGTCGATATTTCGACGATTCTCGGCTCCCTGTACACTAAATATACTCTGAACAAAAGTTGCTCCAAATTCGCTGCAAAAGCTATTTAAGAGCATTTTGGAGTAAGGTAAACAAGAATATCACAAAAATATTTCATTTCGTGTAAGTTGATATTTCGACGATTCTCGGCTCCCTGGACACGAAAATATATATCACAAAAGTTGCTCCAAATTCACTGCAAAAGCTATATACGAGCAGTTTGGAGTGTGGCGAACAAGAATACCATAACAATGTTTCATTTCGTGTAAGTCGATTCTTCGCCGATTCTCGGCTGCCTGGACACGAAATATTCTGAGAACAAATGTGGCTCCAATTTCGCTGCAAAGGCTATTTAAGAGCAGTTTGGAGTAAGGTAAACAAGAATATCACAAAAATATTTCATTTCGTGTAAGTTGATATTTCGACGATTCTCGGCTCCCTGGACACGAAAATACATATAACAAAAGTTGCTCCAAATTCGCTGCAAATGCTATTTACGAGCAGTTTGGAGCGTGGGGAACAAGAATATCACAAAAATATTTCATTTCGTGTAAGTCGATATTTCGACGATTCTCGGCTCCCTGGACACTAAATATACTCTGAACAAAAGTTGCTCCAAATTCGCTGCAAAGGCTATTTAAGAGCAGTTTGGAGTAAGGTAAACAAGAATATCACAAAAATATTTCATTTCGTGTAAGTTGATATTTCGACGATTCTCGGCTCCCTGGACACGAAAATACATATAACAAAAGTTGCTCCAAATTCGCTGCAAATGCTATTTACGAGCAGTTTGGAGAGTGGGGAACAAGAATATCACAAAAATATTTCATTTCGTGTAAGTTGATATTTCGACGATCCTCGGCTCCCTGGACACAAAAATATATATCACAAAAGTTGCTCCAAATTCACTGCAAAAGCTATATACGAGCAGTTTGGAGTGTGGCGAACAAGAATACCATAAAAATGTTTCATTTCGCGTAAGTCGATTCTTCGCCGATTCTCGGCTGCCTGGACACGAAATATTCTGAGAACAAATGTTGCTCCAATTTCGCCGCAAAAGCAGAATGGAGTATGGGAAACAAGAATATCACAAAAATGTTTCATTTCACGTAAGTCGATTTTTCGAGGATTCTCAGCTCCCTGGACACGAAATATATTATCCTAACAAACGTTGCTCCAAATTCGCTGCAAAAGCTATATACGAGAAGTTTGCAGCGTGGGGAACAAGAATATCATAAAAATGTTTCATTACGCGTAAGTCGATTTTACGACGATTCTCAGCTGCCTGGACACGAAATATTCTCAGAACAAAAGTTGCTCCAAATTCGCTGCATAAGCTTAAAGCGAATAGTTTGGAGCGCGGGGAAGTTTATCACAAAAATGTATCACTAAGTGTAAGTCGATATTTCGACGATTCCTGGCACCCTGGTTACGAAATATACATATAACAAAAGTTGCTCCAAATTCGCTGCAAATGCTATATACGAGCAGTTTGGAGCGTGGGGAACAAGAATATCACTAAAATTTTTCATTTCGCGTAAGTCGATTTTTCGAGGATTCTCAGATCACTGGACACGAAATATATTATCCTAACAAACGTTGCTCTAAATTCGCTGCAAAATTATATACGAGAAGTTAGGAGTGTGGGGAACAAGAATATCAAAAAAAAATTTCATTTCTTGTAAGTCGATATTTCGACGATTCTCGGCTCCCTGGACACTAAATATACTCTGAACAAAAGTTGCTCCAAATTCGCTGCAAATTTTATATATACGAGCAGTTTGGAGCGTGGGGAACAAGAATATCAACAAAAAAATTCATTTCGTGTAAGTCGATATTTCGACGATTCACGGCTCCCTGGACACTAAAATATATTTCACAAAAGTTGCTCCATATTCGCTGAAAATGCTATTTAGGAGCAGTTCGGAGCGTGGGGAACAAGAATATCACAAAAATATTTCATTTCGTGTAAGTAGATATTTCGACGATTCTCGGCTCCCTGGACACGAAAATATATATCACAAAATTTGGTCCAAATTCGCTGCAAAGGCTATATACGAGCAGTTTGCAGCGTGGTGAACAAGAATATCATAAAAATGTTTCTTTACGTGTAAGTCGATTTTATGACGATTCTCAGCTGCCTGGACACGAAATATTTTCAGAACAAAAGTTGCTCCAAATTCGCTGCATAAGCTAAAAGCGAATAGTTTGGAGCGCGGGGAAGAAGATTATCACAAAAATGTATCACTAAGTGTAAGTCGACTTCTCGACGATTCTCGGCTCCTCGGTCACGAAATATACATATAGTAAAAGTTGCTCCAAATTCGCTGCAAATGCTATTTACGAGTAGTTTGGAGCCTGGGGAACAAGAATTTCACATATATATTTCATTTCGTGTAAGTTGATATTTCGACGATTCTCGGCTCCCTGGACACGAAAAATACATATAACAAAAGCTGCTCCAAATTCGCTGCAAATGCTATATACGAGCAGTTTGGAGCGTGGGGAACAAGAATATCACAAAAATATTTCATTTCGTGTAAGTTGATATTTCGACGATTCTCTGCTCCCTGGACACGAAAATATATATCACAAATGTTGCTCCAAATTCGCTGCAAATGCTATATACGAGCAGTTTGGAGCGTGGGGAACAAGAATATCATAAAAATGTTTGATTACGTGTAAGTCGATTTTACGACGATTCTCAGATGCCTGGAGACGAAATATTCTCAAAACAAAAGTTGCTCCAAATTCGCTGCATAAGCAAAAAGCGAATTGTTTGGAGCGCGGGGAAGAAGATCATCACAAAAATGTATCAGTAAGTGTAAGTCGATTTCTCGACGATTCTCGGCTCCCTGGTCACGAAATATACATATAGCAAAAGTTGCTCCAAATCCGCTGCAAATGCTATTTACGAGCAGTTTGGAGTGTGGGGAACAAGAATATCACAAAAATATTTCATTTCGTGTAAGTTGATATTTCGACGATTCTCGGCTCCCTGGACACGAAAATATATATCACAAAAGTTGCTCCAAATTCACTGCAAAAGCTATATACGAGCAGTTTGGAGTTTGGCGAAAAAGAATGCCATAAAAATGTTTCATTTCGCGTAAGTCGATTCTTCGCCGTTTCTCGGCTGCCTGGACACGAAATATTCTGAGAACAAATGTGGCTCCAATTTCGCTGCAAAAGCTATATACCAGTAGTATGCAGTATGGGAAACAAGAATATCACAAAAATATTTCATTTCGTGTAAGTCGATATTTCGACGATTCTCAGGCTCCCTGGTCACGAATATACATATAACAAAAGTTACTCCAAATTCGCTGCAAATGCTATTTACGAGCAGTTTGGAGCGTGGGGAACAAGAATATGACAAAAATATTTAATTTCGTGTAAGTTGATATTTCGACTATTCTCGGCTCCCTGGACACTAAATATACTCTGAACAAAAGTTGCTCCAAATTCGCTGCAAAAGCTATTTAAGAGCAGTTTGGAGTAAGGTAAACAAGAATATCACACAAATATTTTATTTCGTGTAAGTTGATATTTCGACGATTCTCGGCTCCCTGGACACGAAAATACATATAACAAAAGTTGCTCCAAATTCGCTGCAAATGCTATTTACGAGCAATTTGGAGAGTGGGGAAGAAGAATATCACAAAAATATTTCATTTCGTGTAAGTTGATATTTCGACGATCCTCGTCTCCCTGGACACGAAAATATATATCACAAAAGTTGCTCCAAATTCACCGCAAAAGCTATATACGAGCAGTTTGGAGTGTGGCGAACAAGAATACCATAAAAATGTTTCTTTTCGCGTAAGTCGATTCTTCGCCGATTATCGGTTGCCTGGACACGAAATATTCTGAGAACAAATGTGGCTCCAATTTCGCTGCAAAAGCTATATACCAGCAGTATGGAGTATGTGAAACAAGAATATCACAAAAATATTTCATTTCGTGTAAGTCGATATTTCGACGATTCTGGGCTCCCTGGACACTAAATATACTCTGAACAAAAGTTGCTCCAAATTCGCTGCAAAAGCTATATAAGAGCAGTTTGGAGTAAGGTAAACAAGAATATCACAAAAATATTTTATATCGTGTGAGTCGATATTTCGACGATTCTCGGCTCCCTGGACATTAAATATACTCTGAACAAAAGTTGCTCCAAATTAGCTGCAAAAGCTATATAAGAGCAGTTTGGAGTAAGGTAAACAAGAATATCACAAAAATATTTCATTTCGTGTAAGTCGATATTTCGACGGTTCTCGGCTCCCTGGACACTAAATATACTCTGCACAAAAGTTGCTCCAAATTCGCTGCAAAAGCTATATAAGAGCAGTTTGGAGTAAGGTAAACAAGAATATCACAAAAATATTTCATTTCGGGTAAGTTGATATTTCAACGATTCTCAGCTCCCTGGTCACGAAATATACATATACCAAAAGTTGCTCCAAATTCGCTGCAAATTTTATATATACGAGCAGTTTGGAGCTTGAGGAACAAGAATATCAACAAAAAAATTCATTTCGTGTATGTCGATATTTCGACGATTCTCGGCTCCCTGGACACTAAAATATATTTCACAAAAGTTGCTCCATATTCGCTGCAAATGCTATTTACGAGCAGTTCGGAGCGTGGGGAACAAGAATATCATAAAAATGTTTCATTACGTGTAAGTCGATTTTACGACGATTCTCAGCTGCCTGGACACGAAATATTCTCAGAACAAAAGTTGCTCCAAATTCGCTGCTTAAGCTAAAAGCGAATAGTTTGGAGCGCGGGGAAGAAGATTATCACAAAAATGTATCACTAAGTGTAAGTCGACTTCTCGACGATTCTCGGCTCCTCGGTCACGAAATATACATATAGTAAAAGTTGCTCCAAATTCGCTGCAAATGCTATATACGAGCAGTTTGGAGTAAGGTAAACAAGAATATCACAAAAATATTTCATTTCGCGTAAGTCGATTTTTCAAGGATTCTCAGCTACCTGGACACAAAATATATTATTCTAACAAACGTTGCTCCAAATTCGCTGCAAAAGCTATATACGAGAAATTTGGGGTGTGGGGAACAAGAATATCAAAAAAAAAAAATCATTTCGTGTAAGTCGATATTTCGACGATTCTCGGCTCCCTGGACACTAAAATATATTTCACAAAAGTTGCTCCAAATTCGCTGCAAATGCTATATACGAGCAGTTCTGAGCTTGGGGAACAAGAATATCATAAAAACGTTTCATTACGTGTAAGTCGATTTTACGACGATTCTCAGCTGCCTGGACACGAAATATTCTCAGAACAAAAGTTGCTCCAAATTCGCTGCATAAGCTAAAAGCGAATAGTTTGGAGCGCGGGGAAGACTATCACAAAAATGAATCACTAAGTGTAAGTCGATTTCTCAATGATTCTCGGCTCCCTGGTTACGAAATATACATATAACAAAAAGTGCTCCAAATTGGCTGCAAATCCTATTTACGAGCAGTTTGGAACGTGGGGAACAAGAATATCACAAAAATTTTTCATTTCGCGTAAGTCGATTTTTCGAGGATTCTCAGCTCCCTGGACAGGAAATATATTATCCTAACAAACGTTGCTCCAAATTCGCTGCAAAATTATATACGAGAAGTTAGGAGTGTGGGGAACAAGAAAATCAAAAAAAAATTTCATTTCTTGTAAGTCGATATTTCGACGATTCTCGGCTCCCTGGACACTAAATATACTCTGAACAAAAGTTGCTCCAAATTCGCTATAAGAGCTATATAAGAGCAGTTTGGAGTAAGGTAAACAAGAATATCACAAAAATATTTCATTGCGTGTAAGTTAATATTTCGACGATTCTCGGCTGCCTGGACACGAAAAATACATATCACAAAAGTTGCTCCAAATTCGCTGCAAATGCTATATACGAGCAGTTTGGGGCGTAGGGAACAAAAATATCACAAATATTTTTCATTTCGCGTAAGTCGATATTTCGACGATTCTCGGCTCCCTGTACACTAAATATACTCTGAACAAAAGTTGCTCCAAATTCGCTGCAAAAGCTATTTAAGAGCATTTTGGAGTAAGGTAAACAAGAATATCACAAAAATATTTCATTTCGTGTAAGTTGATATTTCGACGATTCTCGGCTCCCTGGACACGAAAATATATATCACAAAAGTTGCTCCAAATTCACTGCAAAAGCTATATACGAGCAGTTTGGAGTGTGGCGAACAAGAATACCATAACAATGTTTCATTTCGTGTAAGTCGATTCTTCGCCGATTCTCGGCTGCCTGGACACGAAATATTCTGAGAACAAATGTGGCTCCAATTTCGCTGCAAAGGCTATTTAAGAGCAGTTTGGAGTAAGGTAAACAAGAATATCACAAAAATATTTCATTTCGTGTAAGTTGATATTTCGACGATTCTCGGCTCCCTGGACACGAAAATACATATAACAAAAGTTGCTCCAAATTCGCTGCAAATGCTATTTACGAGCAGTTTGGAGCGTGGGGAACAAGAATATCACAAAAATATTTCATTTCGTGTAAGTCGATATTTCGACGATTCTCGGCTCCCTGGACACTAAATATACTCTGAACAAAAGTTGCTCCAAATTCGCTGCAAAGGCTATTTAAGAGCAGTTTGGAGTAAGGTAAACAAGAATATCACAAAAATATTTCATTTCGTGTAAGTTGATATTTCGACGATTCTCGGCTCCCTGGACACGAAAATACATATAACAAAAGTTGCTCCAAATTCGCTGCAAATGCTATTTACGAGCAGTTTGGAGAGTGGGGAACAAGAATATCACAAAAATATTTCATTTCGTGTAAGTTGATATTTCGACGATCCTCGGCTCCCTGGACACAAAAATATATATCACAAAAGTTGCTCCAAATTCACTGCAAAAGCTATATACGAGCAGTTTGGAGTGTGGCGAACAAGAATACCATAAAAATGTTTCATTTCGCGTAAGTCGATTCTTCGCCGATTCTCGGCTGCCTGGACACGAAATATTCTGAGAACAAATGTTGCTCCAATTTCGCCGCAAAAGCAGAATGGAGTATGGGAAACAAGAATATCACAAAAATGTTTCATTTCACGTAAGTCGATTTTTCGAGGATTCTCAGCTCCCTGGACACGAAATATATTATCCTAACAAACGTTGCTCCAAATTCGCTGCAAAAGCTATATACGAGAAGTTTGCAGCGTGGGGAACAAGAATATCATAAAAATGTTTCATTACGCGTAAGTCGATTTTACGACGATTCTCAGCTGCCTGGACACGAAATATTCTCAGAACAAAAGTTGCTCCAAATTCGCTGCATAAGCTTAAAGCGAATAGTTTGGAGCGCGGGGAAGTTTATCACAAAAATGTATCACTAAGTGTAAGTCGATATTTCGACGATTCCTGGCACCCTGGTTACGAAATATACATATAACAAAAGTTGCTCCAAATTCGCTGCAAATGCTATATACGAGCAGTTTGGAGCGTGGGGAACAAGAATATCACTAAAATTTTTCATTTCGCGTAAGTCGATTTTTCGAGGATTCTCAGATCACTGGACACGAAATATATTATCCTAACAAACGTTGCTCTAAATTCGCTGCAAAATTATATACGAGAAGTTAGGAGTGTGGGGAACAAGAATATCAAAAAAAAATTTCATTTCTTGTAAGTCGATATTTCGACGATTCTCGGCTCCCTGGACACTAAATATACTCTGAACAAAAGTTGCTCCAAATTCGCTGCAAATTTTATATATACGAGCAGTTTGGAGCGTGGGGAACAAGAATATCAACAAAAAAATTCATTTCGTGTAAGTCGATATTTCGACGATTCACGGCTCCCTGGACACTAAAATATATTTCACAAAAGTTGCTCCATATTCGCTGAAAATGCTATTTAGGAGCAGTTCGGAGCGTGGGGAACAAGAATATCACAAAAATATTTCATTTCGTGTAAGTAGATATTTCGACGATTCTCGGCTCCCTGGACACGAAAATATATATCACAAAATTTGGTCCAAATTCGCTGCAAAGGCTATATACGAGCAGTTTGCAGCGTGGTGAACAAGAATATCATAAAAATGTTTCTTTACGTGTAAGTCGATTTTATGACGATTCTCAGCTGCCTGGACACGAAATATTTTCAGAACAAAAGTTGCTCCAAATTCGCTGCATAAGCTAAAAGCGAATAGTTTGGAGCGCGGGGAAGAAGATTATCACAAAAATGTATCACTAAGTGTAAGTCGACTTCTCGACGATTCTCGGCTCCTCGGTCACGAAATATACATATAGTAAAAGTTGCTCCAAATTCGCTGCAAATGCTATTTACGAGTAGTTTGGAGCCTGGGGAACAAGAATTTCACATATATATTTCATTTCGTGTAAGTTGATATTTCGACGATTCTCGGCTCCCTGGACACGAAAAATACATATAACAAAAGCTGCTCCAAATTCGCTGCAAATGCTATATACGAGCAGTTTGGAGCGTGGGGAACAAGAATATCACAAAAATATTTCATTTCGTGTAAGTTGATATTTCGACGATTCTCTGCTCCCTGGACACGAAAATATATATCACAAATGTTGCTCCAAATTCGCTGCAAATGCTATATACGAGCAGTTTGGAGCGTGGGGAACAAGAATATCATAAAAATGTTTGATTACGTGTAAGTCGATTTTACGACGATTCTCAGATGCCTGGAGACGAAATATTCTCAAAACAAAAGTTGCTCCAAATTCGCTGCATAAGCAAAAAGCGAATTGTTTGGAGCGCGGGGAAGAAGATCATCACAAAAATGTATCAGTAAGTGTAAGTCGATTTCTCGACGATTCTCGGCTCCCTGGTCACGAAATATACATATAGCAAAAGTTGCTCCAAATCCGCTGCAAATGCTATTTACGAGCAGTTTGGAGTGTGGGGAACAAGAATATCACAAAAATATTTCATTTCGTGTAAGTTGATATTTCGACGATTCTCGGCTCCCTGGACACGAAAATATATATCACAAAAGTTGCTCCAAATTCACTGCAAAAGCTATATACGAGCAGTTTGGAGTTTGGCGAAAAAGAATGCCATAAAAATGTTTCATTTCGCGTAAGTCGATTCTTCGCCGTTTCTCGGCTGCCTGGACACGAAATATTCTGAGAACAAATGTGGCTCCAATTTCGCTGCAAAAGCTATATACCAGTAGTATGCAGTATGGGAAACAAGAATATCACAAAAATATTTCATTTCGTGTAAGTCGATATTTCGACGATTCTCAGGCTCCCTGGTCACGAATATACATATAACAAAAGTTACTCCAAATTCGCTGCAAATGCTATTTACGAGCAGTTTGGAGCGTGGGGAACAAGAATATGACAAAAATATTTAATTTCGTGTAAGTTGATATTTCGACTATTCTCGGCTCCCTGGACACTAAATATACTCTGAACAAAAGTTTCTCCAAATTCGCTGCAAAAGCTATATAAGAGCAGTTTGGAGTAAGGTAAACAAGAATAGCACAAAAATATTTCATATCGTGTAAGTCGATATTTCGACGATTCTCGGCTCCCTGGACACTAAATATACTCTGAACAAAAGTTGCTCCAAATTCGCTGCAAAAGCTATATAAGAGCAGTTTGGATATCACAAAAATATTTCATGTCGTGTAAGTCGATATTTCGACGGTTCTCGGCTCCCGGGACACTAAATATACTCTAAACAAAAGTTGCTCAAAATTCGCTGCAAAAGCTTTATAAGAGCAGTTTGGAGTGTGGGGAACAAGAATATCACAAAAATTTTTCATTTCGCCTAAGTCGATATTTCGCCGATTCTCAGCCCCTGGTCACGAAATATACATATACCAAAAGTTGCTCCAAATTCGCCTCAAATGCTATTTACGAGCAGTTTGGAGCGCGGGGAACAACAATATCATAAAAATGTTTTATTACGTGTAAGTGGATATTTCGACGATTCTCAGCTCCCTGGTATCTAAATATACATATAATAAAAGTTGCTCCAAATTCGCTGCAAATGCTATTTACGAGCAGTTTGGAGCGTGGGGAACAAGAATATCACAAAAATATTTCATTTCGTGTAAGTTGATATTTCGACGACTCTCATCTGCCTGGACACGAAATATTCTCAGAACAAAAGTTGCTCCAAATTCGCTGCATAAGCTTAAAGCGAATAGTTTGGAGCGCGGGGAAGTTTATCACAAAAATGTATCACTAAGTGTAAGTCGATATTTCGACGATTCTCGGCTCCCTGGTTACGAAATATACTCTGAACAAAAGTCGCTCCAAATTCGCTGCAAAAGCTATATAAGAGCAGTTTGGAGTAAGGTAAACAAGAATATCACAAAAATATTTTATATCGTGTAGGTCGATATTTTGACGATTCTCGGCTCCCTGGACACTAAATATACTCTGAACAAAAGTTGCTCCAAATTCGCTGCAAAAGCTATATAAGAGCATTTTGGAGTAAAGTAAACAAGAATATCACAAAAATATTTCATTTTGTGTAAGTCGATATTTCGCCGATTCTCAGCTCTCTGGTCACGAAATATACATATACCATAAGTTGCTCCAAATTCGCTGCAAATTTTATATATACGAGCAGTTTGGAGCGTGGGGAACAAGAATATCAACAAAAAAATTCATTTCGTGTAAGTCGATATTTCGACGATTCTCGGCTCCCTGGACACTAAAATATATTTCACAAAAGTTGCTCCAAATTCGCTGCAAATGCTATATACGAGCAGTTTGGAGCGTGGGGAACAAGAATATCACAACAATTTTTCATTTCGCCTAAGTTGATATTTCGCCGATTCTCGACTCCCTGGTCACGAAATATACATATACCAAAAGTTGCTCCAAATTCGCTGCAAATGCTATATACGAGCAGTTTGGAGCGTGGGGAACAAGAATATCACAAAACTATTTCATTTCGTGTAAGTTGATATTTCGACGATTCTCTGGTCCCTGGACACGAAAAATACATATAACAAAAGTTGCTCCAAATTCGCTGCAAATTTTATATATACGAGCAGTTTGGAGCGTGGGGAACAAGAATATCAACAAAAAAATTCATTTCGTGTAAGTCGATATTTCGACGATTCTCGGCTCCCTGGACACTAAAATATATTTCACAAAAGTTGCTCCAAATTCGCTGCAAATGCTATATACGAGCAGTTTGGAGCGTGGGGAACAAGAATATCACAAAAATTTTTCATTTCGCGTAAGTCGATTTTTCGAGGATTCTCAGCTCCCTGGACACGAAATATATTATCCTAACAAACATTGCTCCAAATTCGCTGCAAATGCTATTTACGAGTAGTTTGGAGCGTGGGGAACAAGAATATCACATAAATATTTCATTTCGTGTAAGTTGATATTTCGACGATTCCCGGCTCCCTGGACACGAAAAATACATATAACAAACGTTGCTCCAAATTCGCTGCAAATGCTATATACGAGTAGTTTGGAGCGTGAGGAACAAGAATATCACAAAAATATTTCATTTCGTGTAAGTTGATATTTCGACGATTCTCGGCTCCCTGGACACGAAAATATATATCACAAAAGATGCTCCAAATTCACTGCAAAAGCTATATACGAGCAGTTTGGAGTTTGGCGAACAAGAATGCCATAAAAATGTTTCATTTCGCGTAAGTCGATTCTTCGCCGTTTCTCGGCTGCCTGGACACGAAATATTCTGAGAACAAATGTGGCTCCAATTTCGCTGCAAAAGCTATATACCAGTAGTATGCAGTATGGGAAACAAGAATATCACAAAAATATTTCATTTCGTGTAAGTCGATATTTCGACGATTCTCAGGCTCCCTGGTCACGAATATACATATAACAAAAGTTACTCCAAATTCGCTGCAAATGCTATTTACGAGCAGTTTGGAGCGTGGGGAACAAGAATATGACAAAAATATTTAATTTCGTGTAAGTTGATATTTCGACGATTCACGGCTCCCTGGACACTAAATATACTCTGAACAAAAGTTTCTCCAAATTCGCTGCAAAAGCTATATAAGAGCAGTTTGGAGTAAGGTAAACAAGAATAGCACAAAAATATTTCATATCGTGTAAGTCGATATTTCGACGATTCTCGGCTCCCTGGACACTAAATATACTCTGAACAAAAGTTGCTCCAAATTCGCTGCAAAAGCTATATAAGAGCAGTTTGGAGTAAGGTAAACAAGAATATCACAAAAATATTTCATGTCGTGTAAGTCGATATTTCGACGGTTCTCGGCTCCCGGGACACTAAATATACTCTAAACAAAAGTTGCTCAAAATTCGCTGCAAAAGCTTTATAAGAGCAGTTTGGAGTGTGGGGAACAAGAATATCACAAAAATTTTTCATTTCGCCTAAGTCGATATTTCGCCGATTCTCAGCCCCTGGTCACGAAATATACATATACCAAAAGTTGCTCCAAATTCGCCTCAAATGCTATTTACGAGCAGTTTGGAGCGCGGGGAACAACAATATCATAAAAATGTTTTATTACGTGTAAGTGGATATTTCGACGATTCTCAGCTCCCTGGTATCTAAATATACATATAATAAAAGTTGCTCCAAATTCGCTGCAAATGCTATTTACGAGCAGTTTGGAGCGTGGGGAACAAGAATATCACAAAAATATTTCATTTCGTGTAAGTTGATATTTCGACGATTCTCAGCTGCCTGGACACGAAATATTCTCAGAACAAAAGTTGCTCCAAATTCGCTGAATAAGCTTAAAGCGAATAGTTTGGAGCGCGGGGAAGTTTATCACAAAAATGTATCACTAAGTGTAAGTCGATATTTTGACGATTCTCGGCTCCCTGGACACTAAATATACTCTGAACAAAAGTTGCTCCAAATTCGCTGCAAAAGCTATATAAGAGCATTTTGGAGTAAAGTAAACAAGAATATCACAAAAATATTTCATTTTGTGTAAGTCGATATTTCGCCGATTCTCAGCTCTCTGGTCACGAAATATACATATACCAAAAGTTGCTCCAAATTCGCTGCAAATTTTATATATACGAGCAGTTTGGAGCGTGAAGAACAAGAATATCAACAAAAAAATTCATTTCGTGTAAGTCGATATTTCGACGATTCTCGGCTCCCTGGACACTAAAATATATTTCACAAAAGTTGCTCCAAATTCGCTGCAAATGCTATATACGAGCAGTTTGGAGCGTGGGGAACAAGAATATCACAACAATTTTTCATTTCGCCTAAGTTGATATTTCGCCGATTCTCGACTCCCTGGTCACGAAATATACATATACCAAAAGTTGCTCCAAATTCGCTGCAAATGCTATATACGAGCAGTTTGGAGCGTGGGGAACAAGAATATCACAAAACTATTTCATTTCGTGTAAGTTGATATTTCGACGATTCTCTGGTCCCTGGACACGAAAAATACATATAACAAAAGTTGCTCCAAATTCGCTGCAAATTTTATATATACGAGCAGTTTGGAGCGTGGGGAACAAGAATATCAACAAAAAAATTCATTTCGTGTAAGTCGATATTTCGACGATTCTCGGCTCCCTGGACACTAAAATATATTTCACAAAAGTTGCTCCAAATGCTATATACGAGCAGTTTGGAGCGTGGGGAACAAGAATATCACAAAAATTTTTCATTTCGCGTAAGTCGATTTTTCGAGGATTCTCAGCTCCCTGGACACGAAATATATTATCCTAACAAACATTGCTCCAAATTCGCTGCAAATGCTATTTACGAGTAGTTTGGAGCGTGGGGAACAAGAATATCACATAAATATTTCATTTCGTGTAAGTTGATATTTCGACGATTCCCGGCTCCCTGGACACGAAAAATACATATAAGAAACGTTGCTCCAAATTCGCTGCAAATGCTATATACGAGTAGTTTGGAGCGTGAGGAACAAGAATATCACAAAAATTTTTCATTTCGCGTAAGTCGATTTTTCGAGGATTCTCAGCTCCCTGGACACGAAATATATTATCCTAACAAACATTGCTCCAAATTCGCTGCAAATGCTATATACGAGCAGTTTGGAGCGTGGGGAACAAGAATATCACAAAAATTTTTCAGTTCGCCTAAGTTGATATTTCGCCGATTCTCGGCTCCCTGGTCACGAAATATACATATAACAAAAGTTGCTCCAAATTCGCTGCAAATGCTATATACGAGCAGTTTGGAGCGTGGGGAACAAGAATATCACAAAAATATTTCATTTCGTGTAAGTTGATATTTCGACGATTCTTGGTCCCTGGTCACGAAAAATACATATAACAAAAGTTGCTCCAAATTCGCTGCAAATGCATATACGAGTAGTTTGGAGCGTGAAGAACAAGAATATAACAAAAATATTTCATTTCGTGTAAGTTGATATTTCGACGATTCTCGGCTCCCTGGACACTAAATATACTCTGAACAAAAGTTGCTCCAAATTCGCTGCAAAAGCTTTATAAGAGCAGTTTGGAGTGTGGGGAACAAGAATATCACAAAAATTTTTCATTTCGCCTAAGTCGATATTTCGCCGATTCTCAGCCCCTGGTCACGAAATATACATATACCAAAAGTTGCTCCAAATTCGCCTCAAATGCTATTTACGAGCAGTTTGGAGCGCGGGGAACAAGAATATCATAAAAATGTTTTATTACGTGTAAGTGGATATTTCGACGATTCTCAGCTCCCTGGTATCTATATATACATATAATAAAAGTTGCTCCAAATTCGCTGCAAATGCTATTTACGAGCAGTTTGGAGCGTCGGGAACAAGAATATCACACAAATATTTCATTTCGTGTAAGTTGATATTTCGACGATTCTCGGCTCCCTGGACACGAAAAATACATATAACAAAAGTTGCTCCAAATTCGCTGCAAATGCTATATACGAGAAGTTTGGAGTGTGGAGAACAAGAATATCACAAAAATACTTCTTTTCGTGTAAGTCGATATTTCGACGATTCTCGGCTCCCTGGACACTAAATATACTCTGAACAAAAGTTGCTCCAAATTCGCTGCACAAGCTATATAAGAGCAGTTTGGAGTAAGGTAAACAAGAATAACACAAAAATATTTCATTTCGTGTAAGTCGATATTTCGACTATTCTCGGCTCCCTGGATACTAAATATACTCTGAACAAAAGTTGCTCCAAATTCGCTGCAAAAGCTATATAAGAGCAGTTTGGATTAAGGTAAACAAGAATATCACAAAAATATTTCATTTCGTGTAAGTTGATATTTCAAAGATTCTCGGCTCCCTGGACACGAAAATTCATTTAACAAAAGTTGCTCCAAATTCGCTGCAAATGCTATATACGAGCAGTTTGGAGCGTGGGGAACAAGAATATCACAACAATTTTTCATTTCGCCTAAGTTGATATTTCGCCGATTCTCGGCTCCCTAGTCACGAACTATACATATACCAAAAGTTGCTCCAAATTCGCTGCAAATGCATATACGAGTAGTTTGGAGCGTGAGGAACAAGAATATCACAAAAATTTTTCATTTCGCGTAAGTCGATTTTTCGACGATTCTCAGCTCCCTGGACACGAAATATATTACCATAACAAACGTTGCTCCAAATTCGGTGCGAAAGCTATATACGAGAAGTTTGGAGCGTAGGGAACAAGTATATCACAAAAATATTTCATTTCGTGTAAGTTGATATTTCGACGATTCTCGGCTTCCTGGAAACGAAAATACATATACCAAAAGTTGTTCTTTTTTCGCTGCAAATGCTATATAGGAGCGGTTTGGAGCGTGGGGAACAAGAATATCACAAAAATTTTTCATTTCGTGTAAGTCGATATTTCGACGATTCTCGGCTCCCTGGACACTAAATATACTCTGAACAAAAGTTGCTCCAAATTCGCTGCAGAAGCTATATAAGAGCAGTTTGCAGTAAGGTAAACAAGAATATCACAAAAATATTTCATATCGTGTAAGTCGATATTTCGACGATTCTCGGCTCCCTGGACCCTAAATATACTCTGAACAAAAGTTGCTCCAAATTCGCTGCACAAGCTATATAAGAGCAGTTTGGAGTAAGGTAAACAAGAATAACACAAAAATATTTCATTTCGTGTAAGTCGATATTTCGACTATTCTCGGCTCCCTGGATACTAAATATACTCTGAACAAAAGTTGCTCCAAATTCGCTGCAAAAGCTATATAAGAGCAGTTTGGAGTAAGGTAAACAAGAATATCACAAAAATATTTCATTTCGTGTAAGTTGATATTTCAAAGATTCTCGGCTCCCTGGACACGAAAATTCATTTAACAAAAGTTGCTCCAAATTCGCTGCAAAAGCTAATTACGAGCAGTTTGGAGTGTGGGGAACAAGAATGTCACAAAAAATTTTCATTTCGCTAAGTCGATAATTCGCCGATTCTCAGCTCCCTGGTCACGAAATATACATATACCAAAAGTTGCTCCAAATTCGCTGCAAATGCTATATACGAGCAGTTTGGAGCGTGGGGAACAAGAATATCACAAAAATTTTTCATTTCGCGTAAGTCGATTTTTCGAGGATTCTCAGCTCCCTGGACACGAAATATATTATCCTAACAAACGTTGCTCCAAATTCGCTGCATAAGCTAAAAGCGAATAGTTTGGAGCGCGGGGATGAAGTTTATCACAAAAATGTATCACTTAGTGTAAGTCGATTTCTCGACGATTCTCGGCTCCCTGGTCAGAAATATAATATACATATAACAAAAGTTGCTCCAAATTGGCTGCAAATGCTATTTCCTAGCAGTTTGGAGCGTGGGGAACAAGAATATCACAAAAATATTTCATTTCGTGTAAGTTCATATCTCGACGATTCTCGGCTCCCTGGACACGAAAATTATATCACAAAAGTTTCTCCAAATTCGCTGCAAATGCTATATACGAAAAGTTTGGAGTGTGGCGAACAAGTATACCATAAAAATGTTTCATTTCGCGTAAGTCGATTCTTCGCCGATTCTCGGCTGCCTGGACACGAAATATATTATTCTAACAAACCATGCTCCAAATTCGCTCCAAAAGCTATATACGAGAAATTTGGGGTGTGGGGAACAAGAATATCAAAAAAAAAAAAATCATTTTGTGTAAGTCGATATTTCGACGATTCTCGGCTCCCTGGACACTAAAATATATTTCACAAAAGTTGCTCCATATTCGCTGCAAATGCTATTTAGGAGCAGTTCGGAGCGTGGGGAACAAGAATATCACAAAAATATTTCATTTCGTGTAAGTTGATATTTCGACGATTCTCGGCTCCCTGGACACGAAAATATATATCACAAAATTTGGTCCAAATTCGCTGCAAATGCTATATACGAGCAGTTTCCAGCGTGGTGAACAAGAATATCATAAAAATGTTTCTTTACGTGTAAGTCGATTTTACGACGATTCTCAGCTGCCTGGACACGAAATATTTTCAGAACAAAAGTTGCTCCAAATTCGCTGCATAAGCTAAAAGCGAATAGTTTGGAGCGCGGGGAAGAAGATTATCACAAAAATGTATCACTAAGTGTAAGTCGACTTCTCGACGATTCTCGGCTCCTCGGTCACGAAATATACATATAGTAAAAGTTGCTCCAAATTCTCTGCAAATGGTATTTACGAGTAGTTTGGAGCCTGGGGAACAAGAATTTCACATATATATTTCATTTCGTGTAAGTTGATATTTCGACGATTCTCGGCTCCCTGGACACGAAAAATACATATAACAAAAGTTGCTCCAAATTCGCTGCAAATGCTATATACGAGCAGTTTGGAGCGTGGGGAACAAGAATATCACAAAAATATTTCATTTCGTGTAAGTTGATATTTCGACGATTCTCGGCTCCCTGGACACGAAAATATATATCACAAATGTTGCTCCAAATTCGCTGCAAATGCTATATACGAGCAGTATGGAGCGTGGGGAACAAGAATATCATAAAAATGTTTCATTACGTGTAAGTCGATTTTACGACGATTCTCAGCTGCCTGGAGACGAAATATTCTCAAAACAAAAGTTGCTCCAAATTCGCTGCATAAGCAAAAAGCGAATAGTTTGGAGCGCGGGGAAGAAGATCATCACAAAAATGTATCAGTAAGTGTAAGTCGATTTCTCGACGATTCTCGGCTCCCTGGTCACGAAATATACATATAACAAAAGTTGCTCCAAATCCGCTGCAAATGCTATTTACGAGTAGTTTGGAGTGTGGGGAACAAGAATATCACAAAAATATTTCATTTCGTGTAAGTTGATATTTCGACGATTCTCGGCTCCCTGGACACGAAAATACATATAACAAAAGTTGCTCCAAATTCGCTGCAAATGCTATTTACGAGCAGTTTGGAGCGTGGGGAACAAGAATATCACAAAAATATTTCATTTCGTGTAAGTTGATATTTCGACGATTCTCGGCTCCCTGGACACGAAAATATATATCACAAAAGTTGCTCCAAATTCACTGCAAAAGCTAAAATACGAGCAGTTTGGAGTGTGGCGAACAAGAATACCATAAAAATGTTTCATTTCGCGTAAGTCGATTCTTCGCCGTTTCTCGGCTGCCTGGACACGAAATATTCTGAGAACAAATGTGGCTCCAATTTCGCTGCAAAAGCTATATACCAGTAGTATGCAGTATGGGAAACCAGAATATCACAAAAATATTTCATTTCGTGTAAGTCGATATTTCGACGATTCTCAGGCTCCCTGGTCACGAAATATACATATAACAAAAGATACTCCAAATTCGCTGCAAATGCTATTTACGAGCAGTTTGGAGCGTGGGGAACAAGAATATCACAAAAATATTTCATTTCGTGTAAGTTGATATTTCGACGATTCTCGGCTCCCTGGACACTAAATATACTCTGAACAAAAGTTGCTCCAAATTCGCTGCAAAAGCTATATAAGAGCAGTTTGGAGTAAGGTAAACAAGAATATCACAAAAATATTTCATATCGTGTAAGTCGATATTTCGACGATTCTCGGCTCCCTGGACACTAAATATACTCTGAACAAAAGTTGCTCCAAATTCGCTGCTAAAGCTATATAAGAGCAGTTTGGAGTAAGGTCAACAAGAATATCACAAAAATATTTCATGTCGTGTAAGTCGATATTTCGACGGTTCTCGGCTCCCTGGACACTAAATATACTCTGAACAAAAGTTGCTCAAAATTCGCTGCAAAAGCTTTATAAGAGCAGTTTGGAGTGTGGGGAACAAGAATATCACAAAAATTTTTCATTTCGCCTAAGTCGATATTTCGCCGATTCTCAGCCCCTGGTCACGAAATATACATATACCAAAAGTTGCTCCAAATTCGCCTCAAATGCTATTTACGAGCAGTTTGGAGGGCGGGGAACAAGAATATCATAAAAATGTTTTATTACGTGTAATTGGATATTTCGACGATTCTCAGCTCCCTGGTATCTAAATATACATATAATAAAAGTTGCTCCAAATTCGCTGCAAATGCTATTTACGAGCAGCTTGGAGCGTGGGGAACAAGAATATCACAAAAATATTTCATTTCGTGTAAGTTGATATTTCGACGATTCTCGGCTCCCTGGACACGAAAAATACATATAACAAACGTTGCTCCAAATTCGCTGCAAATGCTATATACGAGTAGTTTGGAGCGTGAGGAACAAGAATATCACAAATATATTTCATTTCGTGTAAGTCGATATTTCGCCGATTCTCAGCTCCCTGGTCAGGAAATATACATATACCAAAAGTTGCTCCAAATTCGCTGCAAATTTTATATATACGAGCATTTTGGAGCGTGGGGAACAGAATATCAACAAAAAAATTCATTTCGTGTAAGTCGATATTTCGACGATTCTCAGCTCCCTGGACACTAAAATATATTTCACAAAAGTTGCGCAAAAATCGCTGCAAATGCTATATCGAGCAGTTTGGAGCGTGGGGAACAAGAATATCACAAAAATTTTTCAGTTCGCCTAAGTTGATATTTCGCCGATTCTCGGCTCCCTGGTCACGAAATATACATATACCAAAAGTTGCTCCAAATTCGCTGCAAATGCTATATACTAGCAGTCTGGAGCGTGGGGAACAAGAATATCACAAAAATTTTTCATTTCGCATAAGTCGATTTTTCGAGGATTCTCAGCTCCCTGGACAGGAAATATATTATCCTAACAAACGTTGCTCCAAATTCGCTGCAAATGCTATTTACGAGTAGTTTAGAAGCGTGGGGAACAAGAATATCACATAAATATTTCATTTCGTGTAAGTTGATATTTCGACGATTCTCGGCTCCCTGGACACGAAAAATACATATAACAAACGTTGCTCCAAATTCGCTGCAAATGCTATATACGAGCAGTTTGGAGCGTGGGGAACAAGAATATCACAAAAATATTTCATTTCGTGTAAGTTGATATTTCGACGATTCTTGGTCCCTGGTCACGAAAAATACATATAACAAAAGTTGCTCCAAATTCGCTGCAAATGCATATACGAGTAGTTTGGAGCGTGAGGAACAAGAATATCACAAAAATTTTTCATTTCGCGTAAGTCGATTTTAGGACGATTCTCAGCTCCCTGGACACGAAATATATTATCATAACAAACGTTGCTCCAAATTCGGTGCAAAAGCTATATACGAGAAATTTGGAGCGTGGGGAACAAGTATATCACAAAAATATTTCATTTCGTGTAAGTTGATATTTCGACGATTCTCGGCTCCCTGGAAACGAAAATACATATACCAAAAGTTGTTCTTTTTTCGCTGCAAATGCTATATAGGAGCGGTTTGGAGCGTGGGGAACAAGAATATCACAAAAATTTTTCATTTCGTGTAAGTCGATATTTCGACGATTCTCGGCTCCCTGGACACGAAAATATATATCACAAAAGATGCTCCAAATTCGCTGCAAATGCTATATACGAGCAGTTTGGAGCGCGGGGAACAAGAATATCATAAAAATGTTTCATTACGTGTAAGTCGATTTTACGACGATTCTCAGCTGCCAGTACACGAAATATTCTCAGAACAAAAGTTGCTCCAAATTCGCTGCATAAGCTAAAAGCGAATAGTTTGGAGCGCGGGGAAGAAGATTATCTCAAAAATATATCACTAAGTGTAAGTCGATTTCTCGACGATTTCCGGCTCCCTGGTCACGAAATATACATATAACAAAAGTTGCTCCAAATTCTCTGCAAATGCTAATTACGAGCAGTTTGAAGCGTGGGGAACAAGAATATCACAAAAATATTTCATTTGGTGTAAGTTGATATTTCGACGATTCTCGGCTCCCTGGACACGAAAAATACATATAACATAGGTTGCTGCAAATTCACTGCAACTGCTATATACATTCAGTTTGAGGCGTGGGAAGTCAGAATATCACAAAAATTTTTCATTTCGTGTAAGTCGATATTTCGACGATTCTCGGCTCCCTGGACACTAAATATACTCTGAACAAAAGTTGCTCCAAATTCGCTGCACAAGCTATATAAGAGCAGTTTGGAGTAAGGTAAACAAGAATAACACAAAAATATTTCATTTCGTGTAAGTCGATATTTCGACTATTCTCGGCTCCCTGGATACTAAATATACTCTGAACAAAAGTTGCTCCAAATTCGCTGCAAAAGCTATATAAGAGCAGTTTGGAGTAAGGTAAACAAGAATATCACAAAAATATTTCATTTCGTGTAAGTTGATATTTCAAAGATTCTCGGCTCCCTGGACACGAAAATTCATTTAACAAAAGTTGCTCCAAATTCGCTGCAAAAGCTAATTACGAGCAGTTTGGAGTGTGGGGAACAAGAATGTCACAAAAAATTTTCATTTCGCCTAAGTCGATAATTCGCCGATTCTCAGCTCCCTGGTCACGAAATATACATATACCAAAAGTTGCTCCAAATTCGCTGCAAATGCTATATACGAGCAGTTTGGAGCGTGGGGAACAAGAATATCACAAAAATTTTTCATTTCGCGTAAGTCGATTTTTCGAGGATTCTCAGCTCCCTGGACACGAAATATATTATCCTAACAAACGTTGCTCCAAATTCGCTGCATAAGCTAAAAGCGAATAGTTTGGAGCGCGGGGATGAAGTTTATCACAAAAATGTATCACTTAGTGTAAGTCGATTTCTCGACGATTCTCGGCTCCCTGGTCAGAAATATAATATACATATAACAAAAGTTGCTCCAAATTGGCTGCAAATGCTATTTCCTAGCAGTTTGGAGCGTGGGGAACAAGAATATCACAAAAATATTTCATTTCGTGTAAGTTCATATCTCGACGATTCTCGGCTCCCTGGACACGAAAATTATATCACAAAAGTTTCTCCAAATTCGCTGCAAATGCTATATACGAAAAGTTTGGAGTGTGGCGAACAAGTATACCATAAAAATGTTTCATTTCGCGTAAGTCGATTCTTCGCCGATTCTCGGCTGCCTGGACACGAAATATATTATTCTAACAAACCATGCTCCAAATTCGCTCCAAAAGCTATATACGAGAAATTTGGGGTGTGGGGAACAAGAATATCAAAAAAAAAAAAATCATTTTGTGTAAGTCGATATTTCGACGATTCTCGGCTCCCTGGACACTAAAATATATTTCACAAAAGTTGCTCCATATTCGCTGCAAATGCTATTTAGGAGCAGTTCGGAGCGTGGGGAACAAGAATATCACAAAAATATTTCATTTCGTGTAAGTTGATATTTCGACGATTCTCGGCTCCCTGGACACGAAAATATATATCACAAAATTTGGTCCAAATTCGCTGCAAATGCTATATACGAGCAGTTTCCAGCGTGGTGAACAAGAATATCATAAAAATGTTTCTTTACGTGTAAGTCGATTTTACGACGATTCTCAGCTGCCTGGACACGAAATATTTTCAGAACAAAAGTTGCTCCAAATTCGCTGCATAAGCTAAAAGCGAATAGTTTGGAGCGCGGGGAAGAAGATTATCACAAAAATGTATCACTAAGTGTAAGTCGACTTCTCGACGATTCTCGGCTCCTCGGTCACGAAATATACATATAGTAAAAGTTGCACCAAATTCTCTGCAAATGGTATTTACGAGTAGTTTGGAGCCTGGGGAACAAGAATTTCACATATATATTTCATTTCGTGTAAGTTGATATTTCGACGATTCTCGGCTCCCTGGACACGAAAAATACATATAACAAAAGTTGCTCCAAATTCGCTGCAAATGCTATATACGAGCAGTTTGGAGCGTGGGGAACAAGAATATCACAAAAATATTTCATTTCGTGTAAGTTGATATTTCGACGATTCTCGGCTCCCTGGACACGAAAATATATATCACAAATGTTGCTCCAAATTCGCTGCAAATGCTATATACGAGCAGTATGGAGCGTGGGGAACAAGAATATCATAAAAATGTTTCATTACGTGTAAGTCGATTTTACGACGATTCTCAGCTGCCTGGAGACGAAATATTCTCAAAACAAAAGTTGCTCCAAATTCGCTGCATAAGCAAAAAGCGAATAGTTTGGAGCGCGGGGAAGAAGATCATCACAAAAATGTATCAGTAACTGTAAGTCGATTTCTCGACGATTCTCGGCTCCCTGGTCACGAAATATACATATAACAAAAGTTGCTCCAAATCCGCTGCAAATGCTATTTACGAGTAGTTTGGAGTGTGGGGAACAAGAATATCACAAAAATATTTCATTTCGTGTAAGTTGATATTTCGACGATTCTCGGCTCCCTGGACACGAAAATACATATAACAAAAGTTGCTCCAAATTCGCTGCAAATGCTATTTACGAGCAGTTTGGAGCGTGGGGAACAAGAATATCACAAAAATATTTCATTTCGTGTAAGTTGATATTTCGACGATTCTCGGCTCCCTGGACACGAAAATATATATCACAAAAGTTGCTCCAAATTCACTGCAAAAGCTATATACGAGCAGTTTGGAGTGTGGCGAACAAGAATACCATAAAAATGTTTCATTTCGCGTAAGTCGATTCTTCGCCGTTTCTCGGCTGCCTGGACACGAAATATTCTGAGAACAAATGTGGCTCCAATTTCGCTGCAAAAGCTATATACCAGTAGTATGCAGTATGGGAAACCAGAATATCACAAAAATATTTCATTTCGTGTAAGTCGATATTTCGACGATTCTCAGGCTCCCTGGTCACGAAATATACATATAACAAAAGATACTCCAAATTCGCTGCAAATGCTATTTACGAGCAGTTTGGAGCGTGGGGAACAAGAATATCACAAAAATATTTCATTTCGTGTAAGTTGATATTTCGACGATTCTCGGCTCCCTGGACACTAAATATACTCTGAACAAAAGTTGCTCCAAATTCGCTGCAAAAGCTATATAAGAGCAGTTTGGAGTAAGGTAAACAAGAATATCACAAAAATATTTCATATCGTGTAAGTCGATATTTCGACGATTCTCGGCTCCCTGGACACTAAATATACTCTGAACAAAAGTTGCTCCAAATTCGCTGCTAAAGCTATATAAGAGCAGTTTGGAGTAAGGTCAACAAGAATATCACAAAAATATTTCATGTCGTGTAAGTCGATATTTCGACGGTTCTCGGCTCCCTGGACACTAAATATACTCTGAACAAAAGTTGCTCAAAATTCGCTGCAAAAGCTTTATAAGAGCAGTTTGGAGTGTGGGGAACAAGAATATCACAAAAATTTTTCTTTTCGCCTAAGTCGATATTTCGCCGATTCTCAGCCCCTGGTCACGAAATATACATATACCAAAAGTTGCTCCAAATTCGCCTCAAATGCTATTTACGAGCAGTTTGGAGGGCGGGGAACAAGAATATCATAAAAATGTTTTATTACGTGTAAGTGGATATTTCGACGATTCTCAGCTCCCTGGTATCTAAATATACATATAATAAAAGTTGCTCCAAATTCGCTGCAAATGCTATTTACGAGCAGCTTGGAGCGTGGGGAACAAGAATATCACAAAAATATTTCATTTCGTGTAAGTTGATATTTCGACGATTCTCGGCTCCCTGGACACGAAAAATACATATAAAAAACGTTGCTCCAAATTCGCTGCAAATGCTATATACGAGTAGTTTGGAGCGTGAGGAACAAGAATATCACAAAAATATTTCATTTCGTGTAAGTCGATATTTCGCCGATTCTCAGCTCCCTGGTCAGGAAATATACATATACCAAAAGTTGCTCCAAATTCGCTGCAAATTTTATATATACGAGCATTTTGGAGCGTGGGGAACAGAATATCAACAAAAAAATTCATTTCGTGTAAGTCGATATTTCGACGATTCTCAGCTCCCTGGACACTAAAATATATTTCACAAAAGTTGCGCAAAAATCGCTGCAAATGCTATATACGAGCAGTTTGGAGCGTGGGGAACAAGAATATCACAAAAATTTTTCAGTTCGCCTAAGTTGATATTTCGCCGATTCTCGGCTCCCTGGTCACGAAATATACATATACCAAAAGTTGCTCCAAATTCGCTGCAAATGCTATATACTAGCAGTCTGGAGCGTGGGGAACAAGAATATCACAAAAATTTTTCATTTCGCATAAGTCGATTTTTCGAGGATTCTCAGCTCCCTGGACAGGAAATATATTATCCTAACAAACGTTGCTCCAAATTCGCTGCAAATGCTATTTACGAGTAGTTTAGAAGCGTGGGGAACAAGAATATCACATAAATATTTCATTTCGTGTAAGTTGATATTTCGACGATTCTCGGCTCCCTGGACACGAAAAATACATATAACAAAAGTTGCTCCAAATTCGCTGCAAATGCATATACGAGTAGTTTGGAGCGTGAGGAACAAGAATATCACAAAAATTTTTCATTTCGCGTAAGTCGATTTTAGGACGATTCTCAGCTCCCTGGACACGAAATATATTATCATAACAAACGTTGCTCCAAATTCGGTGCAAAAGCTATATACGAGAAGTTTGGAGCGTGGGGAACAAGTATATCACAAAAATATTTCATTTCGTGTAAGTTGATATTTCGACGATTCTCGGCTCCCTGGAAACGAAAATACATATACCAAAAGTTGTTCTTTTTTCGCTGCAAATGCTATATAGGAGCGGTTTGGAGCGTCGGGAACAAGAATATCACAAAAATTTTTCATTTCGTGTAAGTCGATATTTCGACGATTCTCGGCTCCCTGGACACGAAAATATATATCACAAAAGATGCTCCAAATTCGCTGCAAATGCTATATACGAGCAGTTTGGAGCGTGGGGAACAAAAATATCACAAAAATGTTTCATTACGTGTAAGTCGATTTTACGACGATTCTCAGCTGCCAGTACACGAAATATTCTCAGAACAAAAGTTGCTCCAAATTCGCTGCATAAGCTAAAAGCGAATAGTTTGGAGCGCGGGGAAGAAGATTATCTCAAAAATATATCACTAAGTGTAAGTCGATTTCTCGACGATTTCCGGCTCCCTGGTCACGAAATATACATATAACAAAAGTTGCTCCAAATTCTCTGCAAATGCTAATTACGAGCAGTTTGAAGCGTGGGGAACAAGAATATCACAAAAATATTTCATTTGGTGTAAGTTGATATTTCGACGATTCTCGGCTCCCTGGACACGAAAAATACATATAACATAGGTTGCTGCAAATTCACTGCAACTGCTATATACATTCAGTTTGAGGCGTGGGAAGTCAGAATATCACAAAAATTTTTCATTTCGTGTAAGTCGATATTTCGACGATTCTCGGCTCCCTGGACACTAAATATACTCTGAACAAAAGTTGCTCCAAATTCGCTGCACAAGCTATATAAGAGCAGTTTGGAGTAAGGTAAACAAGAATAACACAAAAATATTTCATTTCGTGTAAGTAGATATTTCGACTATTCTCGGCTCCCTGTATACTAAATATACTCTGAACAAAAGTTGCTCCAAATTCGCTGCAAAAGCTATATAAGAGCAGTTTGGAGTAAGGTAAACAAGAATATCACAAAAATATTTCATTTCGTGTTAGTTGATATTTCAAAGATTCTCGGCTCCCTGGGCACGAAAATTCATTTAACAAAAGTTGCTCCAAATTCGCTGCAAAAGCTAATTACGAGCAGTTTGGAGTGTGGGGAACAAGAATATCACAAAAAATTTTCATTTCGCCTAAGTCGATAATTCGCAGATTCTCAGCTCCCTGGTCACGAAATATACATATACCAAAAGTTGCTCCAAATTCGCTGCAAATGCTATATACGGGCAGTTTGGAGCGTGGGCAACAAGAATATCACAAAAATTTTTCATTTCGCGTAAGTCGATTTTTCGAGGATTCTCAGCTCCCTGGACACGAAATATATTATCCTAACAAACGTTGCTCCAAATTCGCTGCATAAGCTAAAAGCGAATAGTTTGGAGCGCGGGGATGAAGTTTATCACAAAAATGTATCACTTAGTGTAAGTCGATTTCTCGACGATTCTCGGCTCCCTGGACACGAAAAATACATATAACAAACGTTGCTCCAAATTCGCTGCAAATGCTATCTATATACGGGCAGTATGGAGCGTGGGGAACAAGAATATCACAAAAATATTTCATTTCGTGTAAGTTGATATCTCGACGATTCTCGGCTCCCTGGACACGAAAATTATATCACAAAAGTTTCTCCAAATTCGCTGCAAATGCTATATACGAGCAGTTTGGAGTGTGGCGAACAAGTATACCATAAAAATGTTTCATTTCGCGTAAGTCGATTCTTCGCCGATTCACGGCTGCCTGGACACGAAATATATTATTCTAACAAACGTTGCTCCAAATTCGCTGCAAAAGCTATATACGAGAAATTTGGGGTGTGGGGAACAAGAATATCAAAAAAAAAAAAAAATCATTTCGTGTAAGTCGATATTTCGACGATACTCGGCTCCCTGTACACTAAAATATATTTCACAAAAGTTGCTCCAAATACGCTGCAAATGCTATATACGAGCAGTTTTGAGCGTGGGGAACAAGAATATCATAAAAACGTTTCATTACGTGTAAGTCGATTTTACGACGATTCTCAGCTGCCTGGACACGAAATATTCTCAGAACAAAAGTTGCTCCAAATTCGCTGCATAAGCTAAAAGCGAATAGTTTGGAGCGCGGGGAAGTTTATCACAAAAATGTATCACTAAGTGTAAGTCGATTTCTCGACGATTCTCGGCTCCCTGGTTACGAAATATACATATAACAAAAAGTGCTCCAAATTCGCTGCAAATGCTATTTACGAGCAGCTTGGAGCGTGGGGAACAAGAATATCACAAAAATATTTATTTCATGTAAGTTGATATTTCGACGATTCTGGGCTCCCTGGACACGAAAAATACATATAACAAAAGTTGCTCCAAATTCGCTGCAAATGCTATATACGAGCAGTTTGGAGCGTGGGGATCAAGAATATCACTAAAATTTTTCATTTCGCGTAAGTCGATTTTTCGAGGATTCTCAGATCCCTGGACACGAATTATATTATCGTAACAAACGTTGCTCTAAATTCGCTGCAAAATTATATACGAGAAGTTAGGAGTGTGGGGAACAAGAATATCAAAAAAAAAATTCATTTCTTGTAAGTCGATATTTCGACGATTCTCGGCTCCCTGGACACTAAATATACTCTGAACAAAAGTTGCTCCAAATTCGCTGCAAAAGCTATATAAGAGCAGTTTGGAGTAAGGTAAACAAGAATATCACAAAAATATTTCATTTCGTGTAAGTTGATATTCCGACGATTCTCGGCTCCCTGGACACGAAAATACATATAACAAAAGTTGCTCCAAATTCGCTGCAAATTCTATTTACGAGCAGTTTGGAGCGTGGGGAACAAGAATATCACAAAAATATTTCATTTCGTGTAAGTCGATATTTCGACGATTCTCGGCTCCCTGGACACTAAATATACTCTGAACAAAAGTCGCTCCAAATTCGCTGCAAAAGCTATATAAGAGCAGTTTGGAGTAAGGTAAACAAGAATATCACAAAAATATTTTATATCGTGTAAGTCGATATTTCGACGATTCGCGGCTCCCTGGACACTAAATATACTCTGAACAAAAGTTGCTCCAAATTAGCTGCAAAAGTTATATAAGAGCAGTTTGGAGAAAGGTAAACAAGAATATCACAAAAATATTTCATTTCGTGTAAGTCGATATTTCGACGGTTCTCGGCTCCCTGGACACGAAAATACATATAACAAAAGTTGCTCCAAATTCGCTGCAAATTTTATATATACTAGCAGTTTGGAGCGTGGGGAACAAGAATATCAACAAAAAAATTCATTTCGTGTAAGTCGATATTTCGACGATTCTCGGCTCCCTGGACACTAAAATATATTTCACAAAAGTTGCTCCATATTCGCTGCAAATGCTATTTAGGAGCAGTTCGAAGCGTGGGGAACAAGAATATCACAAAAATATTTCATTTCGTGTAAGTTGATATTTCGACGATTCTCGGCTCCCTGGACGCGAAAATATATATCACAAAATTTGGTCCAAATTCGCTGCAAATGCTATATACGAGCAGTTTGCAGCGTGGTGGACAAGAATATCATAAAAATGTTTCTTTACGTGTAAGTCGATTTTACGACGATTCTCAAATGCCTGGACACGAAATATTTTCAGAACAAACGTTGCTCCAAATTCGCTGCATAAGCTAAAAGCGAATAGTTTGGAGCGCGGGGAAGAAGATTATCACAAAAATGTATCACTAAGTGTAAGTCGACTTCTCGACGATTCTCGGCTCCTCGGTCACGAAATATACATATAGTAAAAGTTGCTCCAAATTCGCTGCAAATGCTATTTACGAGTAGTTTGGAGCCTGGGGCACAAGAATGTCACATATATATTTCATTTCGTGTAAGTTGATATTTCGACGATTCTCGGCTCCCTGGACACGAAAAATACATATAACAAAAGTTGCTCCAAATTCGCTGCAAATGCTATATACGAGCAGTTTGGAGCGTGGGGAACAAGAATATCACAAAAATATTTCATTTCGTGTAAGTTGATATTTCGACGATTCTCGGCTCCCTGGACACGAAAATATATATCACAAATGTTGCTCCAAATTCGCTGCAAATGGTATTTACGAGCAGTTTGGAGCGTGGGGAACAAGAATATCACAAAAATATTTCATTTCGTGTAAGTTGATATTTCGACGATTCTCGGCTCCCTGGACACGAAAAATACATATAACAAAAGTTGCTCCAAATTCGCTGCAAATGCTAAATACGAGAAGTTTGGAGTGTGCGGAACAAGAATATCACAAAAATATTTCTTTTCGTGTAAGTCGATATTTCGACGATTCTCGGCTCCCTGGACACTAAATATACTCTGAACTAAAGTTGCTCCAAATTCGCTGCAAAAGCTATATAAGAGCATTTTGGAGTAAAGTAAACAAGAATATCACAAAAATATTTCATTTCGTGTAAGTCGATATTTCGCCGATTCTCAGCTCTCTGGTCACGAAATATACATATACCAAAAGTTGCTCCAAATTCGCTGCAAATTTTATATATACGAGCAGTTTGAAGCGTGGGGAACAAGAATATCAACAAAAAAATTCATTTCGTGTAAGTCGATATTTCGACGATTCTCGGCTCCCTGGACACTAAAATATATTTCACAAAAGTTGCTCCAAATTCCCTGCGAATGCTATATACGAGCAGTTTGGAGCGTGGGGAACAAGAATATCACAACAATTTTTCATTTCGCCTAAGTTGATATTTCGCCGATTCTCTGGTCCCTGGACACGTAAAATACATATAATAAAAGTTGCTCCAAATTCGCTGCAAATTTTATATATACGAGCAGTTTGGAGCGTGGGGAACAAGAATATCAACAAAAAAATTCATTTCGTGTAAGTCGATATTTCGACGATTCTCGGCTCCCTGGACACTAAAATATATTTCACAAAAGTTGCTCCAAATTCGCTGCTAATGCTATATACGAGCAGTTTGGAGCGTGGGGAACAAGAATATCACAAATATTTTTCATTTCGCGTAAGTCGATTTTTCGAGGATTCTCAGCTCCCTGGACACGAAATATATTATCCTAACAAACGTTGCTCCAAATTCGCTGCAAATGCTATTTACGAGTAGTTTGGAGCGTGGGGAACAAAAATATCACAAAACTATTTCATTTCGTGTAAGTTGATATTTCGACGATTCTCTGGTCCCTGGACACGAAAAATACATATAACAAAAGTTGCTCCAAATTCGCTGCAAATTTTATATATACGAGCAGTTTGGAGCGTGGGGAACAAGAATATCAACAAAAAAATTCATTTCGTGTAAGTCGATATTTCGACGATTCTCGGCTCCCTGGACACTAAAATATATTTCACAAAAGTTGCTCCAAATTCGCTGCAAATAATATTTACGAGCAGTTTGGAGCGTGGGGAAAAGAATATCACAAAAATATATCATTTCGTGTAAGTTGATATTTCGACGATTCTCGGCTCCCTGGACACGAAAAATACATATAACAAAAGTTGCTCCAAATTCGCTGCAAATGCTATATACGAGAAGTTTGGAGTGTGGGGAACAAGAATATCACAAAAATATTTCTTTTCGTGTAAGTCGATATTTCGACGATTCTCGGCTCCCTGGACACTAAATATACTCTGAACAAAAGTTGCTCCAAATTCGCTGCAAAAGCTATATAAGAGCATTTTGGAGTAAAGTAAACAAGAATATCACAAAAATATTTCATTTCGTGTAAGTCGATATTTCGCCGATTCTCAGCTCTCTGGTCACGAAATATACATATACCAAAAGTTCTCCAAATTCGCTGCAAATTTTATATATACGAGCAGTTTGGAGCGTGGGGAACAAGAATATCAACAAAAAAATTCATTTCGTGTAAGTCGATATTTCGACGATTCTTAGCTCCCTGGACACTAAAATATATTTCACAAAAGTTGCTCCAAATTCGCTGCAAATGCTATATACGAGCAGTTTGGAGCGTGGGGAACAAGAATATCATAAAAATGTTTCATTACGTGTAAGTCGATTTTACGACGATTCTCAGCTCCCTGGACACGAAATATTCTCAGAACAAAAGTTGCTCCAAATTCGCTGCAAAAGCTAAAAGCGAATAGTTTGGAGCGCGGTGAAAAAGAATATCACAAAAATGTATCACTAAGTGTAAGTCGATTTCTCGACGATTCTCGGCTCCTTGGTCACGAGATATACATATAACAAAAGTTGCTCCAAATTCGCTGCAAATGCTATTTACGAGTAGTTTGGAGTGTGGGGAACAAGAATGTCACAAAAATATTTCATTACGTGTAAGTTAATATTTCGACGATTCTCGGCTGCCTGGACAGGAAAAATACATATCACAAAAGTTGCTCCAAATTCGCTGCAAATGCTATATACGAGCAGTTTGGAGCGTGGGGAACAAAAATATCACAAACATTTTTCATTACGCGTAAGTCGATATTTCGACGATTCTCGGCTCCCTGTACACTAAATATACTCTGAACAAAAGTTGCTCCAAATTCGCTGCAAAAGCTATTTAAGAGCAGTTTGGAGTAAGGTAAACAAGAATATCACAAAAATATTTCATTTCGTGTACGTTGATATTTCGACGATTCTCGGCTCCCTGGACACGAAAATACATATACCAAAAGTTGCTCCAAATTCGCTGCAAATGCTATTTACGAGCAGTTTGGAGCGTGGGGAACAAGAATATCACAAAAATATTTCATTTCGCGTAAGTAGATATTTCGACGATTCTCAGCTCCCTGGACACGAAATATTCTCAGAACAAAGGTTGCTCCAAATTCGCTACATAATCTAAAAGCGAACAGTTTGGAGTGCGGGAAGAAGATTATCACAAAACTGCATCACTAAGTGTAAGTCGATTTCTCGACGATTCGCGGCTCCCTGGACACGAAATATTCTCAGAACAAAAGTTGCTCCAAATTCGCTGCAAATGCTATTTACGGGCAGTTTGGAGTGTGGGGAACAAGAATATCGCAAAAATTTTTCATTTCGTGTAAGTCGATATTTCGACGATTCTCGGCTCCCTGGACACTAAATATACTCTGAACAAAAGTTGCTCCAAATTCGCTGCAAAAGCTATATAAGAGCAGTTTGGAGTAAGGTAAACAAGAATATCACAAAAATATTTCATTTCGTGTAAGTTGATATTTCGACCGTCTCGGCTCCCTGGACAGGAAAATATATATCACAAAGGTTGCTCCAAATTCGCTGCAAATGCTATATACGAGCAGTTTGGAGCGTGGGGAACAAGAATATCATAAAAATGTTTCATTTCGCGTAAGTCGATTCTTCGCCGATTCTCGGCTGCCTGGACACGAAATATTCTCAGAACAAATGTTGCTCCAATTTCGCCGCAAAAGCTATATACCAGCAGTATGGAGTGTGGGAAACAAGAATATCACAAAAATATTTAATTTCGTGTAAGTCGATATTTCGACGATTCTCTGCTCCTTGCACACGAAATATAAATTTAACATAGGTTGCTGCAAATTCACTGCAACTGCTATATACATTCAGTTTGAGGCGTGGGAAATCAGAATATCACAAAAATTTCATTTCGTGTAAGTCGATATTTCGACGATTCTCGGCTCCCTGGACACTAAATATACTCTGAACAAAAGTTGCTCCAAATTCGCTGCAAAAGCTATATACGAGCAGTGTGGAGCGTGGGGAACAAGAATATCACAAAAATATTTCATTTCGTGTAATTTGATATTTCGACGATTCTCGGCTCCCTGGACACGAAAAATACATATAACAATAGTTGCTCCAAATTCGGTGTAAATACTATATACGAGCAGTTTGGAGCGTGGGGAACAAGAATACCACAAAAATGTTTCATTTCACGTAAGTCGATTTTTCGAGGATTCTCAGCTCCCTGGACACGGAATATATTATCCTAACAAACGTTGCTCCAAATTCGCTGCAAAAGCTATATACGAGAAGTTTGGAGTGTGGGGAACAAGAATATCACAAAAATATTTATTTCGTGTAATTTGATATTTCGACGATTCTCGGCTCCCTGGACACGAAAAATACATATAACAATAGTTGCTCCAAATTCGGTGTAAATGCCATATACGAGCAGTTTGGAGCGTGGGCAACAAGAATATCACTAAAATTTTTCATTTCGCGTAAGTCGATTTTTCGAGGATTCTCAGATCCCTGGACACGAAATATATTATCCTAACAAACGTTGCTCTAAATTCGCTGCAAAATTATATACGAGAAGTTAGGAGTATGGGGAACAAGAATATCAAAAAAAAATTTCATTTCTTGTAAGTCGTTATTTCGACGATTCTCGGCTCCTTGGACACGAAAATACATATAACAAAAGTTGCTCCAAATTCGCTGCAAATTCTATTTACGAGCAGTTTGGAGCGTGGGGAACAAGAATATAACAAAAATATTTTATTTCGTGTAAGTCGATATTTCGACGATTCTCGGCTCCCTGGACACTAAATATACTCTGAACAAAAGTCGCTCCAAATTCGCTGCAAAAGCTATATAAGAGCAGTTTGGAGTAAGGTAAACAAGAATATCACAAAAATATTTTATATCGTGTAAGTCGATATTTCGACGGTTCTCGGCTCCCTGGACACTAAATATACTCTGAACAAAAGTTGCTCCAAATTCGCTGCAAAAGCTATATAAGAGTAGTTTGGAGTAAGGTAAACAAGAATATCACAAAAATATTTCATTTCGTGTAAGTTGATATTTCAACGATTCTCGGCTCCCTGGACACGAAAATACATATAACAAAAGTTGCTCCAAATTCGCTGCAAATTTTATATATACGAGCAGTTTGGAGCGTGGGGAACAAGAATATCAACAAAAAAATTCATTTCGTGTAAGTCGATATTTCGACGATTCTCGGCTCCCTGGAAACTAAAAAATATTTCACAAAAGTTGCTCCATATTCGCTGCAAATGCTATTTACGAGCAGTTCGGAGCGTGGGGAATAAGAATATCACAAAAATATTTCATTTCGTGTAAGTTGATATTTCGACGATTCTCGGCTCCCTGGACACGAAAATATATATCACAAAATTTGGTCCAAATTCGCTGCAAATGCTATATACGAGCAGCTTGGAGCGTGGGGAACAAGAATATCATAAAAATGTTTCATTACGTGTAAGTCGATTTTACGACGATTCTCAGCTGCCTGGACACGAAATATTCTCAAAACAAAAGTTGCTCCAAAATCGCTGCATAAGCAAAAAGCGAATAGTTTGGAGCGCGGGGAAGAAGATCATCACAAAAATGTATCAGTAAGTGTAAGTCGATTTCTCGAAGATTCTCGGCTCCCTGGTCACGAAATATACATATAACAAAAGTTGCTCCAAATCCGCTGCAAATGCTATTTACGAGTAGTCTGGAGCGTGGGGAACAAGAATATCACAAAAATATTTCATTTCGTGTAAGTTGATATTTCGACGATTCTCGGCTCCCTGGACACGAAATATATTATCCTAACAAACGTTGCTCCAAATTTGCTGCAAAACTATACAAGAGAAGTATGGAGTGTGGGGAACAAGAATATCATAAAAATGTTTCATTACGTGTAAGTCGATATTTCGACGATTCTCAGCTCTCTGGTAACGAAATATACATATAATAAAAGTTGCTCCAAATTCGCTGCAAATGGTATTTACGAGCAGCTTGGAGTGTGGGGAACAAGAATATCACAAAAATATTTCATTTCGTGTAAGTTGATATTTCGACGATTCTCGGCTCCCTGGACACGAAAATATATATCACAAAAGTTGCTCCAAATTCACTGCAAAAGCTATATACGAGCAGTTTGGAGTGTGGCGAACAAGAATACCATAAAAATGTTTCATTTCGCGTAAGTCGATTCTTCGCCGTTTCTCGGCTGCCTGGACACGAAATATTCTGAGAACAAATGTGGCTCCAATTTCGCTGCAAAAGCTATATACCAGCAGTATGCAGTATGGGAAACAAGAATATCACAAAAATATTTCATTTCGTGTAAGTCGATATTTCGACGATTCTCAGGCTCCCTGGTCACGAAATATACATATAACAAAAGTTACTCAAAATTCGCTGCAAATGCTATTTACGAGCAGTTTGGAGTAAAGTAAACAAGAATATCACAAAAATATTTCATTTCGTGTAAGTCGATATTTCGACGATTCTCGGCTCCCTGGAAACTAAATGTACATATACCAAAAGTTGCTCCAAATTCGCTGCAAATTTTATATATACGAGCAGTTTGGAGCGTGGGGAACAAGAATATCAACAAAAAAATTCATTTCGTGTAAGTCGATATTTCGACGATTCTCGGCTCCCTGGACACGAAAATATATATCACAAAAGTTGCTCCAAATTCGCTGCAAATGCTATATACGAGCAGTTTGGAGCGTGGGGAACAAGAATATCATAAAAATGTTTCATTACGTGTAAGTCGATTTTACGAGGATTCTCAGCTGCCAGGACACGAAATATTCTCAGAACAAAAGTTGCTCCAAATTCGGTGCATAAGCTAAAAGCGAATAGTTTGGAGCGCGGGGAAGAAGATTATCACAAAAATATATCACTAAGTGTAAGTCGATTTCTCGTCGATTCCCGGCTCCCTGGTCACGAAATATACATATAACAAAAGTTGCTCCAAATTCTCTGCAAATGCTAATTACGAGCAGTTTGAAGCGTGGGGAACAAGAATATCACAAAAATATTTCATTTGGTGTAAGTTGATATTTCGACGATTCTCGGCTCCCTGGACACAAAAAATACATATAACATAGGTTGCTGCAAATTCACTGCAACTGCTATATACATTCAGTTTGAGGCGTGGGAAGTCAGAATATCACAAAAATTTTTCATTTCGTGTAAGTCGATATTTCGACGATTCTCGGCTCCCTGGACACTAAATATACTCTGAACAAAAGTTGCTCCAAATTCGCTGCAGAAGCTCTATAAGAGCAGTTTGGAGTAAGGTAAACAAGAATATCACAAAAATATTTCATATCGTGTAAGTCGATATTTCGACGATTCTCGGCTCCCTGGACAATAAATATACTCTGAACAAAAGTTGCTCCAACTTCGCTGCACAAGATATATAAGAGCAGTTTGGAGTAAGGTAAACAAGAATATCACAAAAATATTTCATTTCGTGTAAGTCGATATTTCGACGATTCTCGGCTCCCTGGATACTAAATGTACTCTGAACAAAAGTTGCTCCAAATTCGCTGCAAAAGCTATATAAGAGCAGTTTGGAGTAAGGTAAACAAGAATATCACAAAAATATTTCATTTCGTGTAAGTTGATATTTCAAAGATCTCGGCTCCCTGGACACGAAAATTCATTTAACAAAAGTTGCTCCAAATTCGCTGCAAAAGCTAATTACGAGCAGTTTGGAGTGTGGGGAACAAGAATATCACAAAAAATTTTCATTTCGCCTAAGTCGATAATTCGCCGATTCTCAGCTCCCTGGACACGAAATATACATATACCAAAAGTTGCTCCAAATTCGCTGCAAATGCTATATACGAGCAGTTTGGAGCGTGGGGAACAAGAATATCACAAAAATTTTTCATTTCGCGTAAGTCGATTTTTCGAGGATTCTCAGCTCCCTGGACACGAAATATATTATCCTAACAAACGTTGCTCCAAATTCGCTGCATAAGCTAAAAGCGAATAGTTTGGAGCGCGGGGATGAAGTTTATCACAAAAATGTATCACTTAGTGTAAGTCGATTTCTCGATGATTCTCGGCTCCCTGGTCACGAAATATACATATAACATAAGTTGCTCCAAATTGGCTGCAAATGCTATTTCCTAGCAGTTTGGAGCGTGGGGAACAAGAATATCACAAAAATATTTCATTTCGTGTAAGTTGATATCTCGACGATTCTCGGCTCCCTAGACACGAAATATACATATAACAAAAGTTACTCCAAATTCGCTGCAAAAGCTATTTACGAGCAGTTTGGAGTGTGGCGAACAAGAATACCATAAAAATGTTTCATTTCGCGTAAGTCGATTCTTCGCCGTTTCTCGGCTGCCTGGACACGAAATATTCTGAGAACAAATGTGGCTCCAATTTCGCTGCAAAAGCTATATACCAGCAGTATGCAGTATGGGAAACAAGAATATCACAAAAATATTTCATTTCGTGTAAGTCGATATTTCGACGATTCTCGGCTCCCTGGACACGAAATATTCTCAGAACAAAAGTTGCTCCAAATTCGCTGCATAAGCTATAAGCGAATAGTTTGGAGTGCGGGGAAGAAGATTCTCACAAAAATGTATCACTAAGTGTAAGTCGACTTCTCGACGATTCTCGGCTCCTCGGTCACGAAATATACATATAGTAAAAGTTGCTCCAAATTCGCTGCAAATGCTATTTACGAGCAGTTTGGAGTGTGGGGAACAAGAATATCACAAAAATTTTTCATTTCGCCTAAGTCGATATTTCGCCGATTCTCAGCTCCCTGGTCACGAAATATACATATACCAAAAGTTGCTCCAAATTCGCCTCAAATGCTATTTACGAGCAGTTTGGAGCGCGGGGAACAAGAATATCATAAAAATGTTTCATTACGTGTAAGTCGATATTTCGACGATTCTCGGCTCCCTGGTTACGAAATATACATATAACAAAAGTTGCTCCAAATTCGCTGCAAAAGCTATATAAGAGCAGTTTGGAGTAAGGTAAACAAGAATTTCACAAAAATATTTCATTTCGTGTAAGTCGATATTTCGACGATTCTCGGCTCCCTGGACACAAAAAATACATATAACAAAAGATGCTCCACATACGCTGCAAAAGCTATATAAGAGCAGTTTGGAGTAAGGTAAACAAGAATATCACAAAAATATTTCATTTCGTGTAAGTTGATATTTCAACGTTTCTCGGCTCCCTGGACACGAAAAATACATATAACAAAAGTTGCTCCAAATTCGCTGCAAATGCTATATACGAGCAGTTTAGAGTGTGGGGAACATGAATATCACAAAAATTTTTCATTTCGCCTAAGTCGATATTTCGCCGATTCTCAGCTCCCTGGTCACGAAATATACATATACCAAAAGTTCCTCCAAATTCGCTGCAAATGCTATATACGAGCAGTTTTGAGCGTGGGGAACAAGAATATCATAAAAACGTTTCATTACGTGTAAGTCGATTTTACGTCGATTCTCAGCTGCCTGGACACGAAATATTCTCAGAACAAAAGTTGCTCCAAATTCGCTGCATAACCTAAAAGCGAATAGTTTGGAGCGCGGGGAAGATTATCACAAAAATGTATCACTAAGTGTAAGTCGATTTCTCGACGATTCTCGGCTCCCTGGTTACGAAATATACATATAACAAAAAGTACTCCAAATTCGCTGCAAATGCTATTTACGAGCAAATTGGAACGTGGGGAACAAGAATATCACAAAAATATTTCATTTCGTGTAAGTTGATATTTCGACGATTCTCGGCTCGCTGGACACGAAAATATATATCACAAAAGTTGCTCCAAATTCGCTGCAAAAGCTATATACGAGCAGTTTGGAGTGTGGTGAACAAGAATATCACAAAAATGTTTCATTTCGCGTAAATCGATTCTTCGCCGATTCTCGGCTGTCTGGACACGAAATATTCTGCGAACAAATGTTGCTCCAATTTCGCCGCAAAAGCTATATACCAGCAGTATGGAGTATGGGAAACAAGAATATCACAAAAATATTTAATTTCGTGTAAGTCGATATTTCGACGATTCTCTGCTCCCTGGACACGAAATATAAATTTAACATAGGTTGCTGCAAATTCACTGCAACTGCTATATACATTCAGTTTGAGGCGTGGGAAATCAGAATATCACAAAAATTTTTCATTTCGTGTAAGTCGATATTTCGACGATTCTCGGCTCCCTGAACACTAAATATACTGTGAACAAAAGTTGCTCCAAATTCGCTGCAAAAGCTATATACGAGCAGTTTGGAGCGCGGGGAACAAGAATATCACAAAAATTTTTCATTTCGCCTAAGTCGATATTTCGCCGATTCTCAGCTCACTGGTCACGAAATATACATATACCAAAAGTTGCTCCAAATTCGCCTCAAATGCTATTTACGAGTAGTTTGGACCGTGGGGAACAAGAATATCACAAAAATTTTTCATTTCGCGTAAGTCGATTTTTCGAGGATTCTCAGCTCCCTGGACACGAAATATATTATCCTAACAAACGTTGCTCCAAATTCGCTGCAAATGCTATTTACGAGTAGTTTGGACCGTGTGGAACAAGAATATCACATAAATATTTCATTTCGTGTAAGTTGATATTTCGACGATTCTCGGCTCCCTGGACACGAAAAATACATATAACAAACGTTGCTCCAAATTCGCTGCAAATGCTATATACGAGCAGTTTGGAGCGTGGGGAACAAGAATATCACAAAAATTTTTCATTTCGCGTAAGTCGATTTTTCGAGGATTCTCAGCTCCCTGGACACGAAATATATTATCCTAACAAACGTTGCTCCAAATTCGCTGCATAAGCTAAAAGCGAATAGTTTGGAGCGCGGGGATGAAGTTTATCACAAAAATGTATCACTTAGTGTAAGTCGATTTCTCGATGATTCTCGGCTCCCTGGTCACGAAATATACATATAACATAAGTTGCTCCAAATTGGCTGCAAATGCTATTTCCTAGCAGTTTGGAGCGTGGGGAACAAGAATATCACAAAAATATTTCATTTCGTGTAAGTTGATATCTCGACGATTCTCGGCTCCCTAGACACGAAATATACATATAACAAAAGTTACTCCAAATTCGCTGCAAAAGCTATTTACGAGCAGTTTGGAGTGTGGCGAACAAGAATACCATAAAAATGTTTCATTTCGCGTAAGTCGATTCTTCGCCGTTTCTCGGCTGCCTGGACACGAAATATTCTGAGAACAAATGTGGCTCCAATTTCGCTGCAAAAGCTATATACCAGCAGTATGCAGTATGGGAAACAAGAATATCACAAAAATATTTCATTTCGTGTAAGTCGATATTTCGACGATTCTCGGCTCCCTGGACACGAAATATTCTCAGAACAAAAGTTGCTCCAAATTCGCTGCATAAGCTATAAGCGAATAGTTTGGAGTGCGGGGAAGAAGATTCTCACAAAAATGTATCACTAAGTGTAAGTCGACTTCTCGACGATTCTCGGCTCCTCGGTCACGAAATATACATATAGTAAAAGTTGCTCCAAATTCGCTGCAAATGCTATTTACGAGCAGTTTGGAGTGTGGGGAACAAGAATATCACAAAAATTTTTCATTTCGCCTAAGTCGATATTTCGCCGATTCTCAGCTCCCTGGTCACGAAATATACATATACCAAAAGTTGCTCCAAATTCGCCTCAAATGCTATTTACGAGCAGTTTGGAGCGCGGGGAACAAGAATATCATAAAAATGTTTCATTACGTGTAAGTCGATATTTCGACGATTCTCGGCTCCCTGGTTACGAAATATACATATAACAAAAGTTGCTCCAAATTCGCTGCAAAAGCTATATAAGAGCAGTTTGGAGTAAGGTAAACAAGAATTTCACAAAAATATTTCATTTCGTGTAAGTCGATATTTCGACGATTCTCGGCTCCCTGGACACAAAAAATACATATAACAAAAGATGCTCCACATACGCTGCAAAAGCTATATAAGAGCAGTTTGGAGTAAGGTAAACAAGAATATCACAAAAATATTTCATTTCGTGTAAGTTGATATTTCAACGTTTCTCGGCTCCCTGGACACGAAAAATACATATAACAAAAGTTGCTCCAAATTCGCTGCAAATGCTATATACGAGCAGTTTAGAGTGTGGGGAACATGAATATCACAAAAATTTTTCATTTCGCCTAAGTCGATATTTCGCCGATTCTCAGCTCCCTGGTCACGAAATATACATATACCAAAAGTTCCTCCAAATTCGCTGCAAATGCTATATACGAGCAGTTTTGAGCGTGGGGAACAAGAATATCATAAAAACGTTTCATTACGTGTAAGTCGATTTTACGTCGATTCTCAGCTGCCTGGACACGAAATATTCTCAGAACAAAAGTTGCTCCAAATTCGCTGCATAACCTAAAAGCGAATAGTTTGGAGCGCGGGGAAGATTATCACAAAAATGTATCACTAAGTGTAAGTCGATTTCTCGACGATTCTCGGCTCCCTGGTTACGAAATATACATATAACAAAAAGTACTCCAAATTCGCTGCAAATGCTATTTACGAGCAAATTGGAACGTGGGGAACAAGAATATCACAAAAATATTTCATTTCGTGTAAGTTGATATTTCGACGATTCTCGGCTCGCTGGACACGAAAATATATATCACAAAAGTTGCTCCAAATTCGCTGCAAAAGCTATATACGAGCAGTTTGGAGTGTGGTGAACAAGAATATCACAAAAATGTTTCATTTCGCGTAAATCGATTCTTCGCCGATTCTCGGCTGCCTGGACACGAAATATTCTGCGAACAAATGTTGCTCCAATTTCGCCGCAAAAGCTATATACCAGCAGTATGGAGTATGGGAAACAAGAATATCACAAAAATATTTAATTTCGTGTAAGTCGATATTTCGACGATTCTCTGCTCCCTGGACACGAAATATAAATTTAACATAGGTTGCTGCAAATTCACTGCAACTGCTATATACATTCAGTTTGAGGCGTGGGAAATCAGAATATCACAAAAATTTTTCATTTCGTGTAAGTCGATATTTCGACGATTCTCGGCTCCCTGAACACTAAATATACTGTGAACAAAAGTTGCTCCAAATTCGCTGCAAAAGCTATATACGAGCAGTTTGGAGCGCGGGGAACAAGAATATCACAAACATTTTTCATTTCGCCTAAGTCGATATTTCGCCGATTCTCAGCTCACTGGTCACGAAATATACATATACCAAAAGTTGCTCCAAATTCGCCTCAAATGCTATTTACGAGTAGTTTGGACCGTGGGGAACAAGAATATCACAAAAATTTTTCATTTCGCGTAAGTCGATTTTTCGAGGATTCTCAGCTCCCTGGACACGAAATATATTATCCTAACAAACGTTGCTCCAAATTCGCTGCAAATGCTATTTACGAGTAGTTTGGACCGTGTGGAACAAGAATATCACATAAATATTTCATTTCGTGTAAGTTGATATTTCGACGATTCTCGGCTCCCTGGACACGAAAAATACATATAACAAACGTTGCTCCAAATTCGCTGCAAATGCTATTTACGAGCAGTGTGGAGCGTGGGGAACAAGAATATCACAAAAATATTTCATTTCGTGTAATTTGATATTTCGACGATTCTCGGCTCCCTGGACACGAAAAATGCATATAACAATAGTTGCTCCAAATTCGGTGTAAATGCTATATACGAGCAGTTTGGAGCGTGGGGAACAAGAATATCACAAAAATGTTTCATTTCACGTAAGTCGATTTTTCGAGGATTCTCAGCTCCCTGGACACGAAATATATTATCCTAACAAACGTTGCTCCAAATTCGCTGCAAAAGCTATATACGAGCAGTTTGAAGCGTGGGGAACAAGAATATCATAAAAATGTTTCATTACGTGTAAGTCGATTTTACGACGATTCTCAGCTGCCTGTACACGAAATATTCTCAAAACAAAAGTTGCTCCAAATTCGCTGCATAAGCAAAAAGCGAATAGTTTGGAGCGCGGGGAAGAAGATCATCACAAAAATGTATCAGTAAGTGTAAGTCGATTTCTCGACGATTCTCGGCTCCCTGGTCACGAAATATACATATAACAAAAGTTGCTCCAAATCCGCTGCAAATGCTATTTACGAGTAGTCTGGAGCGTGGGGAACAAGAATATCACAAAAATATTTCATTTCGTGTAAGTTGATATTTCGACGATTCTCGGCTCCCTGGACACGAAAATACATATAACAAAAGTTGCTCCAAATTCGCTGCAAATGCTATTTACGAGCAGTTTGGAGCGTGGGGAACAAGAATATCACAAAAATATTTCATTTCGTGTAAGTTGATATTTCGACGATTCTCGGCTCCCTGGACACGAAAATATATATCACAAAAGTTGCTCCAAATTCACTGCAAAAGCTATATACGAGCAGTTTGGAGTGTGGCGAACAAGAATACCATAAAAATGTTTCATTTCGCGTAAGTCGATTCTTCGCCGTTTCTCGGCTGCCTGGACACGAAATATTCTGAGAACAAATGTGGCTCCAATTTCGCTGCAAAAGGTATATACCAGCAGTATGCAGTATGGGAAACAAGAATATCACAAAAATATTTCATTTCGTGTAAGTCGATATTTCGACGATTCTCAGGCTCCCTGGTCACGAAATATACATATAACAAAAGTTACTCCAAAATCGCTGCAAATGCTATTTACGAGCAGTTTGGAGCGTGGGGAACAAGAATATCACAAAAATATTTCATTTCGTGTAAGTCGATATTTCGACGATTCTCGGCTCCCTGGACACGAAAATACATATAACAAAAGTTGCTCCAAATTCGCTGCAAAAGCTATATACGAGCAGTTTGGAGTGTGGGGAACAAGAATATCACAAAAAATTTTCATTTCGCCTAAGTCGATATTTCGCCGTATCTCAGCCCCTGGTCACGAAATATACATATACCAAAAGTTGCTCCAAATTCGCTGCAAATTTTATATATACGAGCAGTTTGGAGCGTGGGGAACAAGAATATCAACAAAAAAATTCATTTCGTGTAAGTCGATATTTCGACGATTCTCGGCTCCCTGGACACTAAAATATATTTCACAAAAGTTGCTCCAAATTCGCTGCAAATGCTATATACGAGCAGTTTGGAGCGTGGGGAACAAGAATATCATAAAAATGTTTCATTACGTGTAAGTCGATTTTACGACGATTCTCAGCTGCCTGGACACGAAATATTCTCAAAACAAAAGTTGCTCCAAATTCGCTGCATAAGCAAAAAGCGAATAGTTTGGAGCGCGGGGAAGAAGATCATCACAAAAATGTATCAGTAAGTGTAAGTCGATTTCTCGACGATTCTCGGCTCCCTGGTCACGAAATATACATATAACAAAAGTTGCTCCAAATCCGCTGCAAATGCTATTTGCGAGTAGTCTGGAGCGTGGGGAACAAGAATATCACAAAAATATTTCATTTCGTGTAAGTTGATATTTCGACGATTCTCGGCTCCCTTGGACACGAAATATATTATCCTAAAAAAGGTTGCTCCAAATTTGCTGCAAAACTATAACAGAGAAGTATGGAGTGTGGGGAACAGGGAATATCATAAAAATGTTTCATTACGTGTAAGTCGATATTTCGACGATTCTCAGCTCTCTGGTAACGAAATATACATATAATAAAAGTTGCTCCAAATTCGCTACAAATGCTATTTACGAGCAGTTTGGAGTGTGGGGAACAAGAATATCACAAAAATATTTCATTTCGTGTAAGTTGATATTTCGACGATTCTCGGCTCCCTGGACACGAAAATATTGTGAGAACAAATGTTGCTCCAATTTCGCTGCAAAAGCTATATACCAGCAATATGGAGTATGGAAAACAAGAATATCACAAAAAATTTTCATTTCACTTAAGTCGATATTTCGCCGATTCTCAGCTCCCTGGTCACGAAATATACATATACCAAAAGTTGCTCCAAATTCACCTCAAATGCTATTTACGAGCAGTTTGGAGCTTGGGGAACAAGATTATCATAAAAATGTTTCATTTCGCGTAAGTCGATTCTTCTCCGATTCTCGGGTGCCTGGACACGAAATATTCTGAGAACAAATGTTGCTCCAATTTCGCTGCAAAAGCTATATACCAGCAGTATGGAGTATGGGAAACAAGAATATCACAAAAATATTTCATTTCGTGTAAGTCGATATTTCGACGATTCTCGGCTCCCTGGACACTAAATATACTCTGACCAAAAGTTGCTCCAAATTCGCTGCAAAAGCTATATAAGAGCAGTTTGAAGTTAGGTAAACAAGAATATCACAAAAATATTTCATATCGTGTAAGTCGATATTTCGACGATTCTCGGCTCCCTGGACACGAAAAATACATATAACAAAAGTTGCTCCAAGTACGCTGCAAAAATTATATAAGAGCAGTTTGGAGTAAGGTAAACAAAAATATCACAAAAATATTTCATTTCGTGTAAGTTGATATTTCGACGATTCTCGGCTCCCTGGACACGAAAATACATATAACAAAAGTTGCTCCAAATTCGCTGCAAATGCTATTTACGAGCAGTTTGGACCGTGGGGAACAAGAATATCACAAAAATTTTTCATTTCGTGTAAGTTGATATTTCGACGATTCTCGGCTCCCTGGACACGAAAATATATATCACAAAAGTTGCTCCAAATTCACTGCAAAAGATATATACGAGCAGTTTGGAGTGTGGAGAACAAGAATATCACAAAAATGTTTCATTTTGCGTAAGTCGATTCTTCGCCGATTCTCGGCTGCCTGGACACGAAATATTCTGAGAACAAATGTTGCTCCAATTTCGCTGCAAAAGCTATATACCAGCAGTATGGAGTATGGAAAACAAGAATATCACAAAAAATTTTCATTTCACTTAAGTCGATATTTCGCCGATTCTCAGCTCCCTGGTCACGAAATATACATATACCAAAAGTTGCTCCAAATTCACCTCAAATGCTATTTACAAGCAGTTTGGAGCTTGGGGAACAAGATTATCATAAAAATGTTTCATTACGTGTAAATCGATATTTCGACGATTCTCGGCTCCCTGGTTACGAAATATACATATATCAAAAGTTGCTCCCAATTTGCTGTAAATGCTTATACGAGCAGTTTGGAGCGTGGGGAACAAGAATATCACAAAATTTTTTCATTTCGCGTAAGTCGAATTTTCGAGGATTCACAGCTCCCTGGACACGAAATATATTATCCTAACAAACGTTGCTCCAAATTCGCTGCAAAAGCAATATACGAGAAGTTTGGAGTGTGGGGAACAAGAATATCACAAAAATTTTTCATTTCGTGTAAGTCGATATTTCGACGATTCTTCGCTCCCTGGACACTAAATATACTCTGAACAAAAGTTGCTCCAAATACGCTGCAAAAATTATATATGAGCAGTTTGGAGTAAGGTAAACAAAAATATCACAAAAATATTTTATTTCGTGTAAGTTGATATTTCGACGATTCTCGGCTCCCTGGACACGAAAATACATATAACAAAAGTTGCTCCAAATTCGCTGCAAATGCTATTTACGAGCAGTTTGGACCGTGGGGAACAAGAATATCACAAAAATTTTTCATTTCGTGTAAGTTGATATTTCGACGATTCTCGGCTCCCTGGACACGAAAATATATATCACAAAAGTTGCTCCAAATTCACTGCAAAAGATATATCCGATCAGTTTGGAGTGTGGCGAACAAGAATATCACAAAAATGTTTCATTTCGCGTAAGTCGATTCTTCGCCGATTCTCGGCTGCCTGGACACGAAATATTCTGAGAACAAATGTTGCTCCAATTTCGCTGCAAAAGCTATATACCAGCAGTATGGAGTATGGGAAACAAGAATATCACAAAAATATTTAATTTCGTGTAAGTCGATATGTCGACGATTCTCGGCTCCCTGGACACGAAATATACATTTTACATAGGTTGCTGCAAATTCACTGCAACTGCTATATACATTCAGTTTGAGGCGTGGGAAATCAGAATATCAGAAAAATTTTTCATTTCGTGTAAGTCGATATTTCGACGATTCTCGGCTCCCTGGACTCTAAATATACTCTGAACAAAAGTTGCTCCAAATTCGCTGCAAAAGCTATATAAGAGCAGTTTGGAGTAAGGTAAACAAGAATATCACAAAAATATTTCATTTCGTGTAAGTTGATATTTCAACGATTCTCGGCTCCCTGGACACGAAAATACATATAACAAAAGTTGCTCCAAATTCGCCTCAAATGCTATTTACGAGCAGCTTGGAGCGCGGGGAACATGAATATCATAAAAATGTTTCATTACGTGTAGGTCAATATTTCGACGATTCTCGGCTCCCTGGTAACGAAATATACATATAACAAAAGTTACTCCAAATTCGCTGCAAATGCTATTTACGAACAGTTTGGAGCGTGAGGAACAAGAATATCACAAAAATATTTCATTTCGTGTAAGTTGATATTTCGACTATACTCGGCTCCCTGGACACGAAAATATATATCACAAAAGTTGCTCCAAATTCGCTGCAAATGCTATTTACGAGCAGTTTGGACCATGGGGAACAAGAATATCACAAAAATATTTCATTTCGTGTAAGTTGATATTTCGACGATTCTCGGCTCCCTGGACACGAAAATATATATCACAAAAGTTGCTCCAAATTCACTGCAAAAGCTATATACGAGCAGTTTGGAGTGTGGCGAACAAGAATATCACAAAAATGTTTCATTTCGCGTAAGTCGATTCTTCTCCGATTCTCGGCTGCCTGGACACGAAATATTCTGAGAACAAATGTTGCTCCAATTTCGCTGCAAAAGCTATATACCAGCAGTATGGAGTATGGGAAACAAGAATATCACAAAAATATTTCATTTCGTGTAAGTCGATATTTCGACGATTCTCGGCTCCCTGGACACTAAATATACTCTGAACAAAAGTTGCTCCAAATACGCTGCAAAAATTATATATGAGCAGTTTGGAGTAAGGTAAACAAAAATATCACAAAAATATTTTATTTCGTGTAAGTTGATATTTCGACGATTCTCGGCTCCCTGGACACGAAAATACATATAACAAAAGTTGCTCCAAATTCGCTGCAAATGCTATTTACGAGCAGTTTGGACCGTGGGGAACAAGAATATCACAAAAATTTTTCATTTCGTGTAAGTTGATATTTCGACGATTCTCGGCTCCCTGGACACGAAAATATATATCACAAAAGTTGCTCCAAATTCACTGCAAAAGATATATCCGATCAGTTTGGAGTGTGGCGAACAAGAATATCACAAAAATGTTTCATTTCGCGTAAGTCGATTCTTCGCCGATTCTCGGCTGCCTGGACACGAAATATTCTGAGAACAAATGTTGCTCCAATTTCGCTGCAAAAGCTATATACCAGCAGTATGGAGTATGGAAAACAAGAATATCACAAAAAATTTTCATTTCACTTAAGTCGATATTTCGCCCATTCTCAGCTCCCTGGTCACGAAATATACATATACCAAAAGTTGCTCCAAATTCACCTCAAATGCTATTTACGAGCAGTTTGGAGCTCGGGGAACAAGAATATCATAAATATGTTTCATTACGTGTAAATCGATATTTCGACGATTCTCGGCTCCCTGGTTACGAAATATACATATATCAAAAGTTGCTGACAATTCGCTGCAAAAGCAATATACGAGAAGCTTGGAGTGTGGGGAACAAGAATATCACAAAAATTTTTCATTTCGTGAAAGTCGATATTTCGACGATTCTTCGCTCCCTGGACACTAAATATACTCTGAACAAAAGTTGCTCCAAATTCGCTGCAAAAGCTATATAAGAGCAGTTTGGAGTAAGGTTAACAAGAATATCACAAAAATATTTCATTTCATGTAAGTCGATATATCGACGATTCTCGGCTCCCTGGACACTAAATATACTCTGAACCAAAGTTGCTCCAAATACGCTGCAAAAGCTATATAAGAGCAGTTTGGAGTAAGGTAAACAAGAATATCACAAAAATATTTGATTTCGTGTAGGTTGATATTTCGACGATTCTCGGCTCCCTGGACACGAAAATACTTATAACAAAAGTTGCTCCAAATTCGCTGCAAATGCTATTTACGAGCATACTGGAGAGTGGGGAATAAGAATATCAGAAAAATATTTCATTTCGTGTAAGTTGATATTTCGACGATTCTCGGCTCGCTGGACACGAAAATATATAAAACAAAAGTTGCTCCAAATTCACTTCAAAAGCTATATACGAGCAGTTTAGAGTGTGGCGAACAAGAATATCACAAAAATGTTTCATTTCGCGTAAGTCGAGTCTTCGCCGATTCTCGGCTGCCTGGACATGAAATATTCTGAGAACAAATGTTGCTCCAATTTCGCTGCAAAAGCTATATACCAGCAGTATGGAGTATGGGAAACAAGAATATCACAAAAATATTTAATTTCGTGTAAGTCGATATGTCGACGATTCTCGGCTCCCTGGACACGAAATATACATTTTACATAGGTTGCTGCAAATTCACTGCAACTGCTATATACATTCAGTTTGAGGCGTGGGAAATCAGAATATCAGAAAAATTTTTCATTTCGTGTAAGTCGATATTTCGACGATTCTCGGCTCCCTGGACACTAAATATACTCTGAACAAAAGTTGCTCCAAATTCGCTGCAAAAGCTATATAAGAGCAGTTTGGAGTAAGGTAAACAAGAATATCACAAAAATATTTCATTTCGTGTAAGTTGATATTTCAACGATTCTCGGCTCCCTGGACACGAAAATACATATAACAAAAGTTGCTCCAAATTCGCCTCAAATGCTATTTACGAGCAGCTTGGAGCGCGGGGAACATGAATATCATAAAAATGTTTCATTACGTGTAAGTCAATATTTCGACGATTCTCGGCTCCCTGGTAACGAAATATACATATAACAAAAGTTACTCCAAATTCGCTGCAATTGCTATTTACGAGTAGTTTGGACCGTGGGGAACAAGAATATCACAAAAATATTTCATTTCGTGTAAGTTGATATTTCGACGATTCTCGGCTCCCTGGACACGAAAATATATATCACAAAAGTTGCTCCAAATTCACTGCAAAAGCTATATACGAGAAGTTTGGAGTGTGGCGAACAAGAATATCACAAAAATGTTTCATTTCGCGTAAGTCGATTCTTCTCCGATTCTCGGCTGCCTGGACACGAAATATTCTGAGAACAAATGTTGCTCCAATTTCGCTGCAAAAGCTATATACCAGCAGTATGGAGTATGGGAAACAAGAATATCACAAAAATATTTCATTTCGTGTAAGTTGATATTTCAACGATTCTCGGCTCCCTGGACACGAAAATACATATAACAAAAGTTGCTCCAAATTTGCCTCAAATGCTATTTACGAGCAGCTTGGAGCGCGGGGAACATGAATATCATAAAAATGTTTCATTACGTGTAAGTCAATATTTCATTTCGTGTAGGTTGATATTTCCACGATTCTCGGCTCCCTGGACACGAAAAATACATATAACAAAAGTTGCTCCAAATTCGCTGCAAATGCTATTTACGAGCAGCTTGGAGCGTGGGGAACAAGAATATCACAAAAATTTTTCATTTCGTGTAGGTTGATTTTTCGAGGATTCTCAGCTCCCTGGACACGAAATATATTATCCTAACAAACGTTGCTCCAAATTCGCTGCAAAAGCTATATACTAGAAGTTTGGAGTGTGGGGAACAAGAATATCACGAAAATATTTCATTTCGTGTTAGTTGATATTTCGACGATTCTCGGCTCCCTGGACACGAAAATACATATAACAAAAGTTGCTCCAAATTCGCTGCAAGTGCTATTTACGAGCAGTTTGGACCGTGGGGAACAAGAATATCACAAAAATATTTCATTTCGTGTAAGTTGATATTTCGACGATTCTCGGCTCCCTGGACACGAAAATATATATCACAAAAGTTGCTCCAAATTCACTGCAAAAGCTATATACGAGCAGTTTGGAGTGTGGCGAACAAGAATATCACAAAAATGTTTCATTTCGCGTAAGTCGATTCTTCGCCGATTCTCGGCTGCCTGGACACGAAATATTCTGAGAACAAATGTTGCTCCAATTTCGCTGCAAAAGCTATATACCAGCAGTATGGAGTATGGGAAACAAGAATATCACAAAAAATTTTCATTTCACTTAAGTCGATATTTCGCCGATTCTCAGCTCCCTGGTCACGAAATATACATATACCAAAAGTTGCTCCAAATTCGCTGCAAATGCTATATACGAGCAGTTTGGAGCGTGGGGAACAAGAATATCACAAAAATTTTTCATTTCGCGTAAGTCGAATTTTCGAGGATTCACAGCTCCCTGGACACGAAATATATTATCCTAACAAACGTTGCTCCAAATTCGCTGCAAAAGCTATATACGAGCAGTTTGGAGCGTGGGGAACAAGAATATCACAAAAATTTTTCATTTCGTGTAAGTCGATATTTCGACGATTCTCGGCTCCCTGGACACTAAATATACTCTGAACCAAAGTTGCTCCAAATACGCTGCAAAAGCTATATAAGAACAGTTTGGAGTAAGGTAAACAAGAATATCACAAAAATATTTGATTTCGTGTAAGTTGATATTTCGACGATTCTCGGCTCGCTGGACACGAAAATATATATGACAAAAGTTGCTCCAAATTCTCTGCAAAAGCTATATACGAGCAGTTTAGAGTGTGGCGAACAAGAATATCACAAAAATGTTTCATTTCGCGTAAGTCGATTCTTCGCCGATTCTCGGCTGCCTGGACATGAAATATTCTGAGAACAAATGTTGCTCCAATTTCACTGCAAAAGCTATATACCAGCAGTATGGAGTATGGGAAACAAGAATATCACAAAAATATTTAATTTCGTGTAAGTCGATATGTCGACGATTCTCGGCTCCTTGGACACGAAATATACATTTTACATAGGTTGCTGCAAATTCACTGCAACTGCTATATACATTCAGTTTGAGGCGTGGGAAATCAGAATATCACAAAAATTTTTCATTTCGCGTAAGTAGATATTTCGACGATTCTCAGCTCCCTGGTCACGACATATTCTCAGAACAAAGTTTGCTCCAAATTCGCTACATAATCTAAAAGCGAACAGTTTGGAGTGCGGGAAGAAGATTATCACAAAACTGCATCACTAAGTGTAAGTCGATTTCTCGACGATTCGCGGCTCCCTGGACACGAAATATTCTCAGAACAAAAGTTGCTCCAAATTCGCTGCAAATGTTATTTACGGGCAGTTTGGAGTGTGGGTAACAAGAATATCGCAAAAATTTTTCATTTCGTGTAAGTCGATATTTCGACGAATCTCGGCTCCCTGGACACTAAATATACTCTGAACAAAAGTTGCTCCAAATTCGCTGCAAAAGCTATATAAGAGCAGTTTGGAGTAAGGTAAACAAGAATATCACAAAAATATTTCATTTCGTGTAAGTTGATATTTCGACAGTCTCGGCTCCCTGGACACGAAAAAATATATCACAAAGGTTGCTCCAAATTCGCTGCAAATGCTATATACGAGCAGTTTGGAGCGTGGGGAACAAGAATATCATAAAAATGTTTCATTACGTGTAAGTCGATTTTACGACGATTCTCAGCTGCCTGGACACGAAATATTCTCAGAACAAAAGTTGCTCCAAATTCGCTGCATAAGCTAAAAGCGAATAGTTTGGAGCGCGGGGAAAAAGAATATCACAAAATGTATCACTAAGTGTAAGTCGATTTCTCGACGAATCTCGGCTCCTTGGTCACGAAATATACATATAACAAAAGTTGCTCCAAATTCGCTGCAAATGCCATTTACGAGTAGTTTGGAGCGTGGGGAACAAAAATATCACAAACATTTTTCATTTCGCGTAAGTCGATATTTCGACGATTCTCGGCTCCCTGTACACTAAATATACTCTGAACAAAAGTTGCTCCAAATTCGCTGCAAAAGGTATTTAAGAGCAGTTTGGAGTAAGGTAAACAAGAATATCACAAAAATATTTCATTTCGTGTAAGTTGATATTTCGACGATTCTCGGCTCCCTGGACACGAAAATATATATCACAAAAGTTGCTCCAAATTCACTGCAAAAGCTATATACAAGCAGTTTGGAGTGTAGCGAACAAGAATACCATAAAAATGTTTCATTTCGTGTAAGTCGATTCTTCGCCGATTCTCGGCTGCCTGGACACGAAATATTCTGAGAACAAATGTGGCTCCAATTTCGCTGCAAAAGCTATATACCAGCAGTATGGAGTATGGGAAACAAGAATATCACAAAAATATTTCATTTCGTGTAAGTCGATATTTCGACGATTCTCGGCTCCCTGGTCACGAAATATACATATAACAAAAGTTACTCCAAATTCGCTGCAAATGCTATTTACGAGCAGTTTGGAGCGTGGGGAACAAGAATATCACAAAAATATTTCATTTCGTGTAAGTCGATATTTCGACGATTCTCGGCTCCCTGGACACTAAATATACTCTGAACCAAAGTTGCTCCAAATACGCTGCAAAAGCTATATAAGAGCAGTTTGGAGTAAGGTAAACAAGAATATCACAAAAATATTTGATTTCGTGTAAGTTGATATTTCGACGATTCTCGGCTCCCTGGACACGAAAATACTCTGAGAACAAATGTGGCTCCAATTTCGCTGCAAAAGCTATTTACCAGCAGTATGGAGTATGGGAAACAAGAATATCACAAAAATATTTAATTTCGTGTAAGTCGAAATGTCGACGATTCTCGGCTCCCTGGACACGAAATATACATTTTACATAGGTTGCTGCAAATTCACTGCAACTGCTATATACATTCAGTTTGAGGCGTGGGAAATCAGAATATCAGAAAAATTTTTCATTTCGTGTAAGTCGATATTTCGACGATTCTCGGCTCCCTGGACACTAAATATACTCTTTACAAAAGTTGCTCCAAATTCGCTGCAAAAGCTATATAAGAGCAGTTTGGAGTAAGGTAAACAAGAATATCACAAAAATATTTCATTTCGTGTAAGTTGATATTTCAACGATTCTCGGCTCCCTGGACACGAAAATACATATAACAAAAGTTGCTCCAAATTCGCCTCAAATGCTATTTACGAGCAGCTTGGAGCGCGGGGAACATGAATATCATAAAAATGTTTCATTACGTGTAAGTCAATATTTCGACGATTCTCGGCTCCCTGGTAACGAAATATACATATAACAAAAGTTACTCCAAATTCGCTGCAATTGCTATTTACGAGTAGTTTGGACCGTGGGGAACAAGAATATCACAAAAATATTTCATTTCGTGTAAGTTGATATTTCGACGATTCTCGGCTCCCTGGACACGAAAATATATATCACAAAAGTTGCTCCAAAATAACTGCAAAAGCTATATACGAGCAGTTTGGAGTGTGGCGAACAAGAATATCACAAAAATGTTTCATTTCGCGTAAGTCGATTCTTATCCGAATTCTCGGCTGCCTGGACACGAAATATTCTGAGAACAAATGTTGCTCCAATTTCGCTGCAAAAGATATATACCAGCAGTATGGAGTATGGGAAACAAGAATATCACAAAAATATTTCATTTCGTGTAAGTTGATATTTCAACGATTCTCGGCTCCCTGGACACGAAAATACATATAACAAAAGTTGCTCCAAATTTGCCTCAAATGCTATTTACGAGCAGCTTGGAGCGCGGGGAACATGAATACCATAAAAATGTTTCATTACGTGTAAGTCAATATTTCATTTCGTGTAGGTTGATATTTCGACGATTCTCGGCTCCCTGGACACGAAAAATACATATAACAAAAGTTGCGCCAAATTCGCTGCAAATGCTATTTACGAGCAGTTTGGAGCGTGGGGAACAAGAATATCACAAAAATTTTTCATTTCGCGTAAGTCGAATTTTCGAGGATTCACAGCTCCGTGGACACGAAATATATTATCCTAACAAACGTTGCTCCAAATTCGCTGCAAAAGCAATGTACGAGAAGTTTGGAGTGTGGGGAACAAGAATATCACAAAAATTTTTCATTTCGTGTAAATCGATATTTCGACGATTCTTGGCTCCCTGGACACTAAATATACTCTGAACAAAAGTTGCTCCAAATTCGCTGCAAAAGCTATATAAGAGCAGTTTGGAGTAAGGTTAACAAGAATATCACAAAAATATTTCATTTCGTGTAAGTCGATATATCGACGATTCCCGGCTCCCTGGACACTAAATATATTCTGAACCAAAGTTGCTCCAAATACGCTGCAAAAATTATATAAGAGCAGTTTGGAGTAAGGTAAACAAAAATATCACAAAAATATTTCATTTCGTGTAAGTTGATATTTCCACGATTCTCGGCTCCCTGGACACGAAAATACATATAACAAAAGTTGCTCCAAATTCGCTGCAAATGCTATTTACGAGCAGTTTGGACCATGGGGAACAAGAATATCACAAAAATTTTTCATTTCGTGTAAGTTGATATTTCGACGATTCTCGGCTCCCTGGACACGAAAATATATATCACAAAAGTTGCTCCAAATTCACTGCAAAAGATATATACGAGCAGTTTGGAGTGTGGCGAACAAGAATATCACAAAAATGTTTCATTTCGCGTAAGTCGATTCTTCGCCGATTCTCGGCTGCCTGGACACGAAATATTCTGAGAACAAATGTTGCTCCAATTTCGCTGCAAAAGCTATATACCAGCAGTATGGAGTATGGAAAACAAGAATATCACAAAAAATTTTCATTTCACTTAAGTCGATATTTCGCCGATTCTCAGCTCCCTGGTCTCGAAATATACATATACCAAAAGTTGCTCCAAATTCACCTCAAATGCTATTTACGAGCAGTTTGGAGCTCGGGGAACAAGAATATCATAAAAATGTTTCATTACGTGTAAATCGATATTTGGACGATTCTCGGCTCCCTGGTTACGAAATATACATATATAAAAGTTGCTCCCAATTCGCTGCAAAAGCAATATACGAGAAGTTTGGAGTGTGGGGAACAAGAATATCACAAAAATTTTTCATTTCGTGTAAGTCGATATTTCGACGATTCTTCGCTCCCTGGACACTAAATATACTCTGAACAAAAGTTGCTCCAAATTCGCTGCAAAAGCTATATAAGAGCAGTTTGGAGTAAGGTTAACAAGAATATCACAAAAATATTTCATTTCATGTAAGTCGATATATCGACGATTCTCGGCTCCCTGGACACTAAATATACTCTGAACCAAAGTTGCTCCAAATACGCTGCAAAAGCTATATAAGAGCAGTTTGGAGTAAGGTAAACATGAATATCACAAAAATATTTGATTTCGTGTAAGTTGATATTTCGACGATTCTCGGCTCCCTGGACACGAAAATACTTATAACAAAAGTTGCTCCAAATTCGCTGCAAATGCTATTTACGAGCATATTGGAGAGTGGGGAATAAGAATATCAGAAAAATATTTCATTTCGTGTAAGTTGATATTTCGACGATTCTCGGCTCGCTGGACACGAAAATATATATGACAAAAGTTGCTCCAAATTCACTTCAAAAGCTATATACGAGCAGTTTAGAGTGTGGCGAACAAGAATATCACAAAAATGTTTCATTTCGCGTAAGTCGATTCTTCGCCGATTCTCGGCTGCCTGGACATGAAATATTCTGAGAACAAATGTTGCTCCAATTTCGCTGCAAAAGCTATATACCAGCAGTATGGAGTATGGGAAACAAGAATATCACAAAAATATTTAATTTCGTGTAAGTCGATATGTCGACGATTCTCGGCTCCCTGGACACGAAATATACATTTTACATAGGTTGCTGCAAATTCACTGCAACTGCTATATACATTCAGTTTGAGGCGTGGGAAATCAGAATATCAGAAAAATTTTTCATTTCGTGTAAGTCGATATTTCGACGATTCTCGGCTCCCTGGACACTAAATATACTCTGAACAAAAGTTGCTCCAAATTCGCTGCAAAAGCTATATAAGAGCAGTTTGGAGTAAGGTAAACAAGAATATCACAAAAATATTTCATTTCGTGTAAGTTGATATTTCAACGATTCTCGGCTCCCTGGACACGAAAATACATATAACAAAAGTTGCTCCAAATTCGCCTCAAATGCTATTTACGAGCAGCTTGGAGCGCGGGGAACATGAATATCATAAAAATGTTTCATTACGTGTAAGTCAATATTTCGACGATTCTCGGCTCCCTGGTAACGAAATATACATATAACAAAAGTTACTCCAAATTCGCTGCAATTGCTATTTACGAGTAGTTTGGACCGTGGGGAACAAGAATATCACAAAAATATTTCATTTCGTGTAAGTTGATATTTCGACGATTCTCGGCTCCCTGGACACGAAAATATATATCACAAAAGTTGCTCCAAATTCACTGCAAAAGCTATATACGAGAAGTTTGGAGTGTGGCGAACAAGAATATCACAAAAATGTTTCATTTCGCGTAAGTCGATTCTTCTCCGATTCTCGGCTGCCTGGACACGAAAATACATATAACAAAAGTTGCTCCAAATTTGCCTCAAATGCTATTTACGAGCAGCTTGGAGCGCGGGGAACATGAATATCATAAAAATGTTTCATTACGTGTAAGTCAATATTTCATTTCGTGTAGGTTGATATTTCCACGATTCTCGGCTCCCTGGACACGAAAAATACATATAACAAAAGTTGCTCCAAATTCGCTGCAAATGCTATTTACGAGCAGTTTGGAGCGTGGGGAACAAGAATATCACAAAAATTTTTCTTTTCGTGTAGGTTGATTTTTCGAGGATTCTCAGCTCCCTGGACACGAAATATATTATCCTAACAAACGTTGCTCCAAATTCGCTGCAAAAGCTATATACTAGAAGTTTGGAGTGTGGGGAACAAGAATATCACGAAAATATTTCATTTCGTGTTAGTTGATATTTCGACGATTCTCGGCTCCCTGGACACGAAAATACATATCACAAAAGTTGCTCCAAATTCGCTGCAAGTGCTATTTACGAGCAGTTTGGACCGTGGGGAACAAGAATATCACAAAAATATTTCATTTCGTGTAAGTTGATATTTCGACGATTCTCGGCTCCCTGGACACGAAAATATATATCACAAAAGTTGCTCCAAATTCACTGCAAAAGCTATATACGAGCAGTTTGGAGTGTGGCGAACAAGAATATCACAAAAATGTTTCATTTCGCGTAAGTCGATTCTTCGCCGATTCTCGGCTGCCTGGACACGAAATATTCTGAGAACAAATGTTGCTCCAATTTCGCTGCAAAAGCTATATACCAGCAGTATGGAGTATGGGAAACAAGAATATCACAAAAAATTTTCATTTCACTTAAGTCGATATTTCGCCGATTCTCAGCTCCCTGGTCACGAAATATACATATACCAAAAGTTGCTCCAAATTCGCCTCAAATGCTATTTACGAGCAGTTTGGAGCGCGGGGAACAAGAATATCATAAAAATGTTTCATTACGTGTAAGTCGATATTTCGACGATTCTCGGCTCCCTGGTTAAGAAATATACATATATCAAAAGTTGCTCCAAATTCGCTGCAAATGCTATATACGAGCAGTTTGGAGCGTGGGGAACAAGAATATCACAAAAATTTTTCATTTCGCGTAAGTCGAATTTTCGAGGATTCAAAGCTCCCTGGACACGAAATATATTATCCTAACAAACGTTGCTCCAAATTCGCTGCAAAAGCTATATACGAGCAGTTTGGAGCGTGGGGAACCAGAATATCACAAAAATTTTTCATTTCGTGTAAGTCGATATTTCGACGATTCTCGGCTCCCTGGACACTAAATATACTCTGAACCAAAGTTGCTCCAAATACGCTGCAAAAGCTATATAAGAACAGTTTGGAGTAAGGTAAACAAGAATATCACAAAAATATTTGATTTCGTGTAAGTTGATATTTCGACGATTCTCGGCTCCCTGGACACGAAAATACTTATAACAAAAGTTGCTCCAAATTCGCTGCAAATGCTATTTACGAGCATTTTGGAGCGTGGGGAATAAGAATATCACAAAAATATTTCATTTCGTGTAAGTTGATATTTCGACGATTCTCGGCTCGCTGGACACGAAAATATATATGACAAAAGTTGCTCCAAATTCTCTGCAAAAGCTATATACGAGCAGTTTAGAGTGTGGCGAACAAGAATATCACAAAAATGTTTCATTTCGCGTAAGTCGATTCTTCGCCGATTCTCGGCTGCCTGGACATGAAATATTCTGAGAACAAATGTTGCTCCAATTTCACTGCAAAAGCTATATACCAGCAGTATGGAGTATGGGAAACAAGAATATCACAAAAATATTTAATTTCGTGTAAGTCGATATGTCGACGATTCTCGGCTCCTTGGACACGAAATATACATTTTACATAGGTTGCTGCAAATTCACTGCAACTGCTATATACATTCAGTTTGAGGCGTGGGAAATCAGAATATCACAAAAATTTTTCATTTCGCGTAAGTAGATATTTCGACGATTCTCAGCTCCCTGGACACGAAATATTCTCAGAACAAAGTTTGCTCCAAATTCGCTACATAATCTAAAAGCGAACAGTTTGGAGTGCGGGAAGAAGATTATCACAAAACTGCATCACTAAGTGTAAGTCGATTTCTCGACGATTCGCGGCTCCCTGGACACGAAATATTCTCAGAGCAAAAGTTGCTCCAAATTCGCTGCAAATGTTATTTACGGGCAGTTTGGAGTGTGGGTAACAAGAATATCGCAAAAATTTTTCATTTCGTGTAAGTCGATATTTCGACGAATCTCGGCTCCCTGGACACTAAATATACTCTGAACAAAAGTTGCTCCAAATTCGCTGCAAAAGCTATATAAGAGCAGTTTGGAGTAAGGTAAACAAGAATATCACAAAAATATTTCATTTCGTGTAAGTTGATATTTCGACAGTCTCGGCTCCCTGGACACGAAAAAATATATCACAAAGGTTGCTCCAAATTCGCTGCAAATGCTATATACGAGCAGTTTGGAGCGTGGGGAACAAGAATATCATAAAAATGTTTCATTACGTGTAAGTCGATTTTACGACGATTCTCAGCTGCCTGGACACGAAATATTCTCAGAACAAAAGTTGCTCCAAATTTGCTGCATAAGCTAAAAGCAAATAGTTTGGAGCGCGGGGAAAAAGAATATCACAAAAATGTATCACTAAGTGTAAGTCGATTTCTGACGAATCTCGGCTCCTTGGTCACGAAATATACATATAACAAAAGTTGCTCCAAATTCGCTGCAAATGCCATTTACGAGTAGTTTGGAGCGTGGGGAACAAAAATATCACAAACATTTTTCATTTCGCGTAAGTCGATATTTCGACGATTCTCGGCTCCCTGTACACTAAATATACTCTGAACAAAAGTTGCTCCAAATTCGCTGCAAAAGGTATTTAAGAGCAGTTTGGAGTAAGGTAAACAAGAATATCACAAAAATATTTCATTTCGTGTAAGTTGATATTTCGACGATTCTCGGCTCCCTGGACACGAAAATATATATCACAAAAGTTGCTCCAAATTCACTGCAAAAGCTATATACAAGCAGTTTGGAGTGTAGCGAACAAGAATACCATAAAAATGTTTCATTTCGTGTAAGTCGATTCTTCGCCGATTCTCGGCTGCCTGGACACGAAATATTCTGAGAACAAATGTGGCTCCAATTTCGCTGCAAAAGCTATATACCAGCAGTATGGAGTATGGGAAACAAGAATATCACAAAAATATTTCATTTCGTGTAAGTCGATATTTCGACGATTCTCGGCTCCCTGGTCACGAAATATACATATAACAAAAGTTACTCCAAATTCGCTGCAAATGCTATTTACGAGCAGTTTGGAGCGTGGGGAACAAGAATATCACAAAAATATTTCATTTCGTGTAAGTCGATATTTCGACGATTCTCGGCTCCCTGGACACTAAATATACTCTGAACCAAAGTTGCTCCAAATACACTGCAAAAGCTATATAAGAGCAGTTTGGAGTAAGGTAAACAAGAATATCACAAAAATATTTGATTTCGTGTAAGTTGATATTTCGACGATTCTCGGCTCCCTGGACACGAAAATACTCTGAGAACAAATGTGGCTCCAATTTCGCTGCAAAAGCTATATACCAGCAGTATGGAGTATGGGAAACAAGAATATCACAAAAATATTTCATTTCGTGTAAGTCGATATTTCGACGATTCTGGGCTCCCTGGACACTAAATATACTCTGAACAAAAGTTGCTCCAAATTCGCTGCAAAAGCTATATAAGAGCAGTTTGGAGTAAGGTAAACAAGAATATCACAAAAATATTTTATATCGTGTGAGTCGATATTTCGACGGTTCTCGGCTCCCTGGACACTAAATATACTCTGCACAAAAGTTGCTCCAAATTCGCTGCAAAAGCTATATAAGAGCAGTTTGGAGTAAGGTAAACAAGAATATCACAAAAATATTTCATTTCGTGTAAGTTGATATTTCAACGATTCTCGGCTCCCTGGACAGGAAAATACATATAACAAAAGTTGCTTTAAATTCGCTGCAAAAGCTATATACGAGCAGTTTGGAGTGTGGGGAACAAAAATATCACAAAAATTTTTCATTTCGCCTAAGTCGATATTTCGCCGATTCTCAGCTCCCTGGTCACGAAATATACATATACCAAAAGTTGCTCCAAATTCGCTGCAAATTTTATATATACGAGCAGTTTGGAGCTTGGGGAACAAGAATATCAACAAAAAAATTCATTTCGTGTAAGTCGATATTTCGACGATTCTCGGCTCCCTGGACACTAAAATATATTTTACAAAAGTTGCTCCAAATTCGCTGCAAATGCTATTTACGAGCAGTTCGGAGCGCGCGGAACAAGAATATCACAAAAATATTTCATTTCGTGTAAGTTGATATTTCGACGATTCTCGGCTCCCTGGACACGAAAATATATATCACAAAGGTTGCTCCAAATTCGCTGCAAATGCTATATACGAGCAGTTTGGAGCGTGGGGAACAATAATATCATAAAAATGTTTCATTACGTGTAAGTCGATTTTACGACGATTCTCAGCTGCCTGGACACGAAATATTCTCAGAACAAAAGTTGCTCCAAATTTGCTGCATAAGCTAAAAGCAAATAGTTTGGAGCGCGGGGAAAAAGAATATCACAAAAATGTATCACTAAGTGTAAGTCGATTTCTGACGAATCTCGGCTCCTTGGTCACGAAATATACATATAACAAAAGTTGCTCCAAATTCGCTGCAAATGCCATTTACGAGTAGTTTGGAGCGTGGGGAACAAAAATATCACAAACATTTTTCATTTCGCGTAAGTCGATATTTCGACGATTCTCGGCTCCCTGTACACTAAATATACTCTGAACAAAAGTTGCTCCAAATTCGCTGCAAAAGGTATTTAAGAGCAGTTTGGAGTAAGGTAAACAAGAATATCACAAAAATATTTCATTTCGTGTAAGTTGATATTTCGACGATTCTCGGCTCCCTGGACACGAAAATATATATCACAAAAGTTGCTCCAAATTCACTGCAAAAGCTATATACAAGCAGTTTGGAGTGTAGCGAACAAGAATACCATAAAAATGTTTCATTTCGTGTAAGTCGATTCTTCGCCGATTCTCGGCTGCCTGGACACGAAATATTCTGAGAACAAATGTGGCTCCAATTTCGCTGCAAAAGCTATATACCAGCAGTATGGAGTATGGGAAACAAGAATATCACAAAAATATTTCATTTCGTGTAAGTCGATATTTCGACGATTCTCGGCTCCCTGGTCACGAAATATACATATAACAAAAGTTACTCCAAATTCGCTGCAAATGCTATTTACGAGCAGTTTGGAGCGTGGGGAACAAGAATATCACAAAAATATTTCATTTCGTGTAAGTCGATATTTCGACGATTCTCGGCTCCCTGGACACTAAATATACTCTGAACCAAAGTTGCTCCAAATACACTGCAAAAGCTATATAAGAGCAGTTTGGAGTAAGGTAAACAAGAATATCACAAAAATATTTGATTTCGTGTAAGTTGATATTTCGACGATTCTCGGCTCCCTGGACACGAAAATACTCTGAGAACAAATGTGGCTCCAATTTCGCTGCAAAAGCTATATACCAGCAGTATGGAGTATGGGAAACAAGAATATCACAAAAATATTTCATTTCGTGTAAGTCGATATTTCGACGATTCTGGGCTCCCTGGACACTAAATATACTCTGAACAAAAGTTGCTCCAAATTCGCTGCAAAAGCTATATAAGAGCAGTTTGGAGTAAGGTAAACAAGAATATCACAAAAATATTTTATATCGTGTGAGTCGATATTTCGACGGTTCTCGGCTCCCTGGACACTAAATATACTCTGCACAAAAGTTGCTCCAAATTCGCTGCAAAAGCTATATAAGAGCAGTTTGGAGTAAGGTAAACAAGAATATCACAAAAATATTTCATTTCGTGTAAGTTGATATTTCAACGATTCTCGGCTCCCTGGACAGGAAAATACATATAACAAAAGTTGCTTTAAATTCGCTGCAAAAGCTATATACGAGCAGTTTGGAGTGTGGGGAACAAAAATATCACAAAAATTTTTCATTTCGCCTAAGTCGATATTTCGCCGATTCTCAGCTCCCTGGTCACGAAATATACATATACCAAAAGTTGCTCCAAATTCGCTGCAAATTTTATATATACGAGCAGTTTGGAGCTTGGGGAACAAGAATATCAACAAAAAAATTCATTTCGTGTAAGTCGATATTTCGACGATTCTCGGCTCCCTGGACACTAAAATATATTTTACAAAAGTTGCTCCAAATTCGCTGCAAATGCTATTTACGAGCAGTTCGGAGCGCGCGGAACAAGAATATCACAAAAATATTTCATTTCGTGTAAGTTGATATTTCGACGATTCTCGGCTCCCTGGACACGAAAATATATATCACAAAGGTTGCTCCAAATTCGCTGCAAATGCTATATACGAGCAGTTTGGAGCGTGGGGAACAAGAATATCATAAAAATGTTTCATTACGTGTAAGTCGATTTTACGACGATTCTCAGCTGCCTGGACACGAAATATTCTCAGAACAAAAGTTGCTCCAAATTTGCTGCATAAGCTAAAAGCAAATAGTTTGGAGCGCGGGGAAAAAGAATATCACAAAAATGTATCACTAAGTGTAAGTCGATTTCTGACGAATCTCGGCTCCTTGGTCACGAAATATACATATAACAAAAGTTGCTCCAAATTCGCTGCAAATGCCATTTACGAGTAGTTTGGAGCGTGGGGAACAAAAATATCACAAACATTTTTCATTTCGCGTAAGTCGATATTTCGACGATTCTCGGCTCCCTGTACACTAAATATACTCTGAACAAAAGTTGCTCCAAATTCGCTGCAAAAGGTATTTAAGAGCAGTTTGGAGTAAGGTAAACAAGAATATCACAAAAATATTTCATTTCGTGTAAGTTGATATTTCGACGATTCTCGGCTCCCTGGACACGAAAATATATATCACAAAAGTTGCTCCAAATTCACTGCAAAAGCTATATACAAGCAGTTTGGAGTGTAGCGAACAAGAATACCATAAAAATGTTTCATTTCGTGTAAGTCGATTCTTCGCCGATTCTCGGCTGCCTGGACACGAAATATTCTGAGAACAAATGTGGCTCCAATTTCGCTGCAAAAGCTATATACCAGCAGTATGGAGTATGGGAAACAAGAATATCACAAAAATATTTCATTTCGTGTAAGTCGATATTTCGACGATTCTCGGCTCCCTGGTCACGAAATATACATATAACAAAAGTTACTCCAAATTCGCTGCAAATGCTATTTACGAGCAGTTTGGAGCGTGGGGAACAAGAATATCACAAAAATATTTCATTTCGTGTAAGTCGATATTTCGACGATTCTCGGCTCCCTGGACACTAAATATACTCTGAACCAAAGTTGCTCCAAATACACTGCAAAAGCTATATAAGAGCAGTTTGGAGTAAGGTAAACAGGAATATCACAAAAATATTTGATTTCGTGTAAGTTGATATTTCGACGATTCTCGGCTCCCTGGACACGAAAATACTCTGAGAACAAATGTGGCTCCAATTTCGCTGCAAAAGCTATATACCAGCAGTATGGAGTATGGGAAACAAGAATATCACAAAAATATTTCATTTCGTGTAAGTCGATATTTCGACGATTCTGGGCTCCCTGGACACTAAATATACTCTGAACAAAAGTTGCTCCAAATTCGCTGCAAAAGCTATATAAGAGCAGTTTGGAGTAAGGTAAACAAGAATATCACAAAAATATTTTATATCGTGTGAGTCGATATTTCGACGGTTCTCGGCTCCCTGGACACTAAATATACTCTGCACAAAAGTTGCTCCAAATTCGCTGCAAAAGCTATATAAGAGCAGTTTGGAGTAAGGTAAACAAGAATATCACAAAAATATTTCATTTCGTGTAAGTTGATATTTCAACGATTCTCGGCTCCCTGGACAGGAAAATACATATAACAAAAGTTGCTTTAAATTCGCTGCAAAAGCTATATACGAGCAGTTTGGAGTGTGGGGAACAAAAATATCACAAAAATTTTTCATTTCGCCTAAGTCGATATTTCGCCGATTCTCAGCTCCCTGGTCACGAAATATACATATACCAAAAGTTGCTCCAAATTCGCTGCAAATTTTATATATACGAGCAGTTTGGAGCTTGGGGAACAAGAATATCAACAAAAAAATTCATTTCGTGTAAGTCGATATTTCGACGATTCTCGGCTCCCTGGACACTAAAATATATTTTACAAAAGTTGCTCCAAATTCGCTGCAAATGCTATTTACGAGCAGTTCGGAGCGCGGGGAACAAGAATATCACAAAAATATTTCATTTCGTGTAAGTTGATATTTCGACGATTCTCGGCTCCCTGGACACGAAAATATATATCACAAAGGTTGCTCCAAATTCGCTGCAAATGCTATATACGAGCAGTTTGGAGCGTGGGGAACAAGAATATCATAAAAATGTTTCATTACGTGTAATTCGATTTTACGACGATTCTCAGCTGCCTGGACACGAAATATTCTCAGAACAACAGTTGCTCCAAATTCGCTGCAAAATCTAAAAGCGAATAGTTTGGAGCGCGGGGAAAAAGAATATCACAAAAATGTATCACTAAGTGTAAGTCGATTTCTCGACGATTCTCGGCTTCTTGGTCACGAAATATACATATAACAAAAGTTGCTCCAAATTCGCTGCAAATGCTATTTACGAGTAGTTTGGAGTGTGGGGAACAAGAATACCAGAAAAAATATTTCATTGCGTGTAAGTTAATATTTCGACGATTCTCGGCTGCCTGGACAGGAAAAATACATATCACAAAAGTTGCTCCAAATTCGCTGCAAATGCTATATACGAGCAGTTTGGAGCGTGGGGAACAAAAATATCACAAACATTTTTCATTTCGCGTAAGTCGATATTTCGACGATTCTCGGCTCCCTGTACACTAAATATACTCTGAACAAAAGTTGCTCCAAATTCGCTGCAAAAGCTATTTAAGAGCAGTGTGGAGTAAGGTAAACAAGAATATCACAAAAATATTTCATTTCGTGTAAGTTGATATTTCGACGATTCTCGGCTCCCTGGACACGAAAATATATATCACAAAAGTTGCTCCAAATTCACTGCAAAAGCTATATACGAGCAGTTTGGAGTGTGGCGAACAAGAATACCATAAAAATGTTTCATTTCGCGTAAGTCGATTCTTCGCCGATTCTCAATTGCCTGGACACGAAATATTCTGAGAACAAATGTGGCTCCAATTTCGCTACAAAAGCTATATACCAGCAGTATGGAGTATGGGAAACAAGAATATCACAAAAATATTTCATTTCGTGTAAGTCGATATTTCGACGATTCTCGGCTCCCTGGTCACGAAATATACATATAACAAAAGAAACTCCAAATTCGCTGCAAATGCTATTTACGAGCAGTTTGGAGCGTGGGGAACAAGAATATCACAAAAATATTTCATTTCGTGTAAGTCGTTATTTCGACGAATCTCGGCTCCCTGGACACTAAATATAGTCTGAACAAAAGTTGCTCCAAATTCGCTGCAAAAGCTATATAAGAGCAGTTTGGAGTAAGGTAAACAAGAATAGCACAAAAATATTTTATATCGTGTAAGTCGATATGTCGACGATTCTCGGCTCCCTGGACACTAAATATACTCTAAACAAAAGTTGCTCCAAATTCGCTGCAAAAGCTATATAAGAGCAGTTTGGAGTAAGGTAAACAAGAATATCACAAAAATATTTCATTTCGTGTAAGTCGATATTTCGACGGTTCTCGGCTCCCTGGACACTAAATATACTCTGAACAAAAGTTGCTCCAAATTCGCTGCAAAAGCTATATAAGAGCAGTTTGGAGTAAGGTAAACAAGAATATCACAAAAATATTTGATTTCGTGTAAGTTGATATTTCAACGATTCTCGGCTCCCTGGACACGAAAATACATATAACAAAAGTTGCTCAAATTCGCTGCAAATTTTATATATACGAGCAGTTTGGAACCTGGGGAACAAGAATATCATAAAAATGTTTCATTATGTGTAAGTCGATTTTACGACGATTCTCAGCTGCCTGGACACGAAATATTCTCAGAACAAAAGTTGCTATAAATTCGCTGCATAAGCTAAAAGCGAATAGTTTGGAGCGCGGGGAAGAAGATTATCACAAAAATGTATCACTAAGTGTAAGTCGACTTCTCGACGATTCTCGGCTCCCTGGTCACGAAATTAAAATATAACAAAAGTTGCTCCAAATTCGCTGCAAATGCTATTTACGAGCAGTTTGGAGCGTGGGGAACAAGAATATCACAAAAATATTTCATTTCGTGTAAGTCGATATTTAGACGATTCTCGGCTCCCTGGACACGAAAAATACATATAACAAAAGTTCTCCAAATTCGCTGCAAAAGCTATATAAGAGCAGTTTGGAGTAAGGTAAACAAGAATATCACAAAAATATTTCATATCGTGTAAGTCGATATTTCGACGATTCTCGGCTCCCTGGACACTAAATATACTCTGAACAAAAGTTGCTCCAAATTCGCTGCAAAAGCTATATAAGAGCAGTTTGGAGTAAGGTAAACAAGATTATCACAAAAATATTTCATGTCGTGTAAGTAGATAATTCGGCGGTTCTCGGCTCCCTGGACACTAAATATACTCTGAACAAAAGTTGCTCAAAATTCGCTGCAAAAGCTTTATAAGAGCAGTTTGGAGTGTGGGGAACAAGAATATCACAAAAATTTTTCATTTCGCCTAAGTCGATATTTCGCCGATTCTCAGCCCCTGGTCACGAAATATACATATACCAAAAGTTGCTCCAAATTCGGTGCAAAAGCTATATACGAGCAGTTTGGAGTGTGGGGAACAAGAATATCACAAAAAATTTTCATTTCGCCTAAGTCGATATTTCGCCGATTCTCAGCTCCCTGGTCACGAAATATACATATACCAATAGTTGCTCCATATTCGCTGCAAAAGCTATATACGAGAAGTTTGGAGCGTGGGGAACAAGAATATCATAAAAATGTTTCATTACGTGTAAATAGATTTTACGACGATTCTCAGCTACCTGGACACGAAATACTCTCAGAACAAAAGTTGCTCCAAATCGCTGCATAAGTTAAAAGCGAATTGTCTGGAGCGCGGGGAAGAATAGTATCACAAAAATGTATCACTAAGTGTAAGTCGATTTCTCGACGATTCTCAGGCTCCCTGGTCACAAAAAATACATATAACAAAAGTTACTCCAAATTCGCTGCAAATGCTATTTACGAGGAGTTTGGAGCGTGGGGAACAAGAATATCACAAAGATATTTCATTTCGTGTAAGTTGATATTTCGACGATTCTCGGCTCCCTGCACACGAAAAATACATATAACAAAAGTTGCTCCAAATTAGCTGCAAATTCTATATACAAGCAGTTTGGAGCGTGGGGAACAAGAATATCACAAAAATTTTTCATTTCACGTAAGTCGATTTTTCGAGGATTCACAGCTCCCTGGTCACGAAATATACATATAACAAAAGTTGCTCCAAATTCGCTGCAAATGCTATTTACGAGTAGTTTGGAGCGTGGGGAACAAGAATATCACAAAAATATTTAATAACGTGTAAGTTGATATTTCGACGATTCCCGGTTCCCTGGACACGAAAAATACTGAGTTGCTCCAAATTCGCTGCAAGTGCTATTTACGAGCAGTTTGGAGTGTGGGGAACAAGAATATCACAAAAATTTTTCATTTCGCCTAAGTCGATATTTCGCCGATTCTCAGCTCCCTGGTCACGAAATATACATATTCCAAAAGTTGCTCCAAATTCGCTGCAAATGCTATATACGAGCAGTCTGGAGCGTGGGGAACAAGAATAGCACAAAAATTTTTCATTTCGCGTAAGTCGATTTTTCGAGGATTCTCAGCTCCCTGGACACGAAATATATTATCCTAACAAACGATGCTCCTAATTCGCTGCAAAAGCTATATACGAGAAGTTTGGAGTGTGTGGAACAAGAATATCACAAAAATATTTCATTACGTGTAAGTAGATTTTACGACGATTCTCAGCTACCTGGACACGAAATATTCTCAGAACAAAAGTTGCTCCAAATTCGCTGCATAAGCTAAAAGCGAATAGTTTGGAGCGCGGGGAAGAATAGTATCACAAAAGTGTATCACTAAGTGTAAGTCGATTTCTCGACGATTCTCGGCTCCCTGGTCACGAAATATACATATAACAAAAGTTGCTCCAAATTCGCAGCAAATGCTATTTACGAGCAGTTTGGAGCGTGGGGAACAAGAATATCACAAAAATTTTTCATTTTGCGTAAGTCGATATTTCGAGGATTCTCAGCTCCCTGGACACGAAATATATTATCCTAACAAACGTTGCTCCAAATTCGCTGCAAAAGCTATATACGAGAAGTTTGGAGTGTGGGGAACAAGAATATCACAAAGATATTTCATTTCGTGTAAGTTGATATTTCGACGATTCTCGGCTCCCTGCACACGAAAAATACATATAACAAAAGTTGCTCCAAATTCGCTGCAAATTCTATATACAAGCAGTTTGGAGCGTGGGGAACAAGAATATCACAAAAATTTTTCATTTCGCGTAAGTCGATTTTTCGAGGATTCACAGCTCCCTGGTCACGAAATATACATATAACAGAATTTGCTCCAAATTCGCTGCAAATGCTATTTACGAGTAGTTTGGAGCGTGGGGAACAAGAATATCACAAAAATGTTTAATTTCGTGTAAGTTGATATTTCGACGATTCTCGGTTCCCTGGACACGAAAAATACATATAACAAAAGTTGCTCCAAACTCGCTTCAAATGCTATATACGAGGAGTTTGGAGCGTGGGGAACAAGAATATCACGAAATTGTTTCATTTCGCGTAAGTCGATTCTTCGCCGATTCTCGGCTGGCTGGACACGAAATATTCTGAGAACAAATGTTGCTCCAAATTCGCTGCAAAAGCTATATACCAGCAGTATGGAGTATGGGAAACAATAATATCACAAAAATATTTCATTTCGTGTAAGTCGATATTTCGACGATTCTCGGCTCCCTGGACACGAAATATACATTTAACATATGTTGCTGCAAATTCACTGCAACTGCTATATACGATCAGTTTGAGGCGTGGGAAATCAGAATATCACAAAAATTTTTCATTTCGCGTAAGTCGATTTTTCGAGGATTCTCAGCTCCCTGGACACGAAATATATTATCGTAACAAAAGTTGCTCCAAATTCGCTGCAAAAGCTATATAAGAGCAGTTTGGAGTAAGGTAAACAAGAATATAACAAAAATATTTCATATCGTGTAAGTCGATATTTCTACGATTCTCGGCTCCCTGGACACTAAATATACTCTGAACAAAAGTTGCTCCAAATTCGCTGCAAAAGCTATATAAGAGCAGTTTGGAGTAAGGTAAACACGAATATCACAAAAATATTTAATTTCGTGTAAGTCGATATTTCGACGATTCTCGGCTCCCTGGACACGAAAATATATATAACAAAAGTTGCTCCAAATTCGCTGTAAAAGCTATATACGAGCAGTTTGGAGTGTGGGGAACAAGAATATCACAAAAATTTTTAATTTCGCGTAAGTCGATTTTTCGAGGATTCTCAGCTCCCTGGACACGAAATATATCATCCTAAGAAACGTTGCTCCAAATTCGCTGTAAAAGCTATATATGAGAAGTTTGGAGTGTGGGGAACAAGAATATTACAAAAATTTTTCATTTCGTGTATGTCGATATTTCGACGATTCTCGGCTCCCTGGACACTAAATATACTCTGAACAAAAGTTGCTCCAAATTCGCTGCAAAAGCTATATAAGAGCAGTTTGGAGTAAGGTAAACACGAATATCACAAAAATATTTCATTTTGTGTAAGTCGATATTTCGACGATTCTCGGCTCCCTGGACACGAAATTACATAAAACAAAAGTTGCTCCAAATTCGCCTCAAATGCTATTTACGAGCAGCTTGGAGCGCGGGGAACAAGAATATAATAAAAATGTTTCAATACGTGTAAGTCGATATTTCGACGATTCGCGGCTCCCTGGTAACGAAATATACATATAACAAAAGTTGCTCCAAATTCGCTGCAAATGCTATTTACGAGCAGTTTGGAGCGTAGTGAACAAGAATATCACAAAAATATTTCATTTCGTGTAAGTTAATATTTCGACGATTCTCGGCTCCCTGGACACGAAAAATACATATAAGTTGCTCCAAATTCGCTGCAAATGCTCTATATACGAGCAGTTTGGAGCGTGGGGAACAAGAATATCACAAAAATTTTTAATTTCGCGTAAGTCGATTTTTCGAGGATTCTCAGCTCCCTGGACACGAAATATATTATCCTAACAAACGCTGCTCCAAATTCGCTGCAAAAGCTATATACGAGAAGTTTGGAGTGTGGGGAACAAGAATATCACAAAAATATTTCATTTCGTGTAAGTTGATATTTCGACGATTCTCGGCTCCTGGACACGAAAATATATATCACAAAAGTTGCTCCAAATTCACTGCAAATGCTATATACGAGCAGTTTGGAGCGTGGGGAACAAGTATATCATAAAAATGTTTCATTACGTGTAAGTCGATTTTAAGACGATTCTCAGCTGCCTGGACACGAAATATTCTCAGAACAACAGTTGCTCCAAAATCGCTGCATAAGCTAAAAGCGAATAGTTTGGAGCGCGGGGAAGAAGATTATCACAAAAATGTATCACTAAGTGTAAGTCGAATTTTCGACGATTCTCGTCTCCTTGGTAACGAAATATACATATGACAAACGTTGCTCCAAATTCGCTGCAAATGCTATTTACGAGTAGTTTGGAGTGTGGGGAACAAGAATATCACAAAAATTTTTCATTTCGCCTAAGTCGATATTTCGCCGATTCTCAGCTCCCTGGTCACGAAATATACATATTCCAAAAGTTGCTCCAAATTCGCTGCAAATGCTATATACGAGCAGTCTGGAGCGTGGGGAACAAGAATAGCACAAAAATTTTTCATTTCGCGTAAGTCGATTTTTCGAGGATTCTCAGCTCCCTGAACACGAAATATATTATCCTAACAAACGATGCTCCTAATTCGCTGCAAAAGCTATATACGAGAAGTTTGGAGTGTGTGGAACAAGAATATCACAAAAATATTTCATTACGTGTAAGTAGATTTTACGACGATTCTCAGCTACCTGGACACGAAATATTCTCAGAACAAAAGTTGCTCCAAATTCGCTGCATAAGCTAAAAGCGAATAGTTTGGAGCGCGGGGAAGAATATTATCACAAAAATGTATCACTAAGTGTAAGTCGATTTCTCGACGATTCTCGGCTCCCTGGTCACGAAATATACATATAACAAAAGTTGCTCCAAATTCGCAGCAAATGCTATTTACGAGCAGTTTGGAGCGTGGGGAACAAGAATATCACAAAAATTTTTCATTTCGCGTAAGTCGATATTTCGAGGATTCTCAGCTCCCTGGACACGAAATATATTATCCTAACAAACGTTGCTCCAAATTCGCTGCAAAAGCTATATACGAGAAGTTTGGAGCGTGCGGAACAAGAATATCACAAAAAATTTTCATTTCGCCTAAGTCGATATTTCGCCGATTCTCAGCTCCCTGGTCACGAAATATACATATACCAATAGTTGCTCCATATTCGCTGCAAAAGCTATATACGAGAAGTTTGGAGTGTGGGGAACAAGAATAGCACAAAAATTTTTCATTTCGCTAAGTCGATATTTCGCCGATTCTCAGCTCCCTGGTCACGAAATATACATATACCAATAGTTGCTCCATATTCGCTGCAAAAGCTATATACGAGAAGTTTGGAGTGTGGGGAACAAGAATATCACAAAGATATTTCATTTCGTGTAAGTTGATATTTCGACTATTCTCGGCTCCCTGGACACGAAAATATATATCACAAAAGTTGCTCCAAATTCGCTGCAAATGCTATATACGAGCAGTTTGGAGCGTGGGGAACAAAAATATCATAAAAATGTTTCATTACGTGTAAATAGATTTTACGTCGATTCTCAGCTACCTGGACACGAAATATTCTCAGAACAAAAGTTGCTCCAAATCGCTGCATAAGCTAAAAGCGAATTGTCTGGAGCGCGGGGAAGAATAGTATCACAAAAATGTATCACTAAGTGTAAGTCGATTTCTCGACGATTCTCGGCTCCCTGGTCACGAAATATACATATAACAAAAGTTGCTCCAAATTCGCTGCAAATGCTATTTACGAGAAGTTTGGAGCGTGGGGAACAAGAATATCACCAAAATATTTCATTTCGTGTAAGTTGAAATTTCGACGATTCTCGGCTCCCTGCACACGAAAAATACATATAACAAAAGTTGCTCCAAATTCGCTGCAAATTCTATATACAAGCAGCTTGGAGCGTGGGGAACAAGAATATCACAAAAATTTTTCATTTCGCGTAAGTCGATTTTTCGAGGATTCACAGCTCCCTGGTCACGAAATATACATATAACAAAAGTTGCTCCAAATTCGCTGCAAATGCTATTTACGAGTAGTTGGGAGCGTGGGGAACAAGAATATCACAAAAATATTTAATTTCGTGTAAGTTGATATTTCGACGATTCTCGGTTCCCTGGACACGAAAAATACATATAACAAAAGTTGCTCCAAACTCGCTTCAAATGCTATATACGAGGAGTTTGGAGCGTGGGGAACAAGAATATCACGAAATTGTTTCATTTCGCGTAAGTCGATTCTTCGCCGATTCTCGGCTGGCTGGACACGAAATATTCTGAGAACAAATGTTGCTCCAAATTCGCTGCAAAAGCTATATACCAGCAGTATGGAGTATGGGAAACAATAATATCACAAAAATATTTCATTTCGTGTAAGTCGATATTTCGACGATTCTCGGCTCCCTGGACACGAAATATACATTTAACATATGTTGCTGCAAATTCACTGCAACTGCTATATACGATCAGTTTGAGGCGTGGGAAATCAGAATATCACAAAAATTTTTCATTTCGCGTAAGTCGATTTTTCGAGGATTCTCAGCTCCCTGGACACGAAATATATTATCGTAACAAAAGTTGCTCCAAATTCGCTGCAAAAGCTATATAAGAGCAGTTTGGAGTAAGGTAAACAAGAATATAACAAAAATATTTCATATCGTGTAAGTCGATATTTCTACGATTCTCGGCTCCCTGGACACTAAATATACTCTGAACAAAAGTTGCTCCAAATTCGCTGCAAAAGCTATATAAGAGCAGTTTGGAGTAAGGTAAACACGAATATCACAAAAATATTTAATTTCGTGTAAGTCGATATTTCGACGATTCTCGGCTCCCTGGACACGAAAATATATATAACAAAAGTTGCTCCAAATTCGCTGTAAAAGCTATATACGAGCAGTTTGGAGTGTGGGGAACAAGAATATCACAAAAATTTTTAATTTCGCGTAAGTCGATTTTTCGAGGATTCTCAGCTCCCTGGACACGAAATATATCATCCTAAGAAACGTTGCTCCAAATTCGCTGTAAAAGCTATATATGAGAAGTTTGGAGTGTGGGGAACAAGAATATCACAAAAATTTTTCATTTCGTGTATGTCGATATTTCGACGATTCTCGGCTCCCTGGACACTAAATATACTCTGAACAAAAGTTGCTCCCAATTCGCTGCAAAAGCTATATAACAGCAGTTTGGAGTAAGGTAAACACGAATATCACAAAAATATTTCATTTTGTGTAAGTCGATATTTCGACGATTCTCGGCTCCCAGGACACGAAATTACATAAAACAAAAGTTGCTCCAAATTCGCCTCAAATGCTATTTACGAGCAGCTTGGAGCGCGGGGAACAAGAATATAATAAAAATGTTTCAATACGTGTAAGTCGATATTTCGACGATTCTCGGCTCCCTGGTAACGAAATATACATATAACAAAAGTTGCTCCAAATTCGCTGCAAATGCTATTTACGAGTAGTTTGGAGCGTGGGGAACAAGAATATCACAAAAATATTTAATTTCGTGTAAGTTGATATTTCGACGATTCTCGGTTCCCTGGACACGAAAAATACATATAACAAAAGTTGCTCCAAACTCGCTTCAAATGCTATATACGAGGAGTTTGGAGCGTGGGGAACAAGAATATCACGAAAATGTTTCATTTCGCGTAAGTCGATTCTTCGCCGATTCTCGGCTGGCTGGACACGAAATATTCTGAGAACAAATGTTGCTCCAAATTCGCTGCAAAAGCTATATACCAGCAGTATGGAGTATGGGAAACAATAATATCACAAAAATATTTCATTTCGTGTAAGTCGATATTTCGACGATTCTCGGCTCCCTGGACACGAAATATACATTTAACATATGTTGCCGCAAATTCACTGCAACTGCTATATACGATCAGTTTGAGGCGTGGGAAATCAGAATATCACAAAAATTTTTCATTTCGCGTAAGTCGATTTTTCGAGGATTCTCAGCTCCCTGGACACGAAATATACATATGACAAACGTTGCTCCAAATTCGCTGCAAATGCTATTTACGAGTAGTTTGGAGTGTGGGGAACAAGAATATCACAAAAATTTTTCATTTCGCCTAAGTCGATATTTCGCCGATTCTCAGCTCCCTGGTCACGAAATATACATATTCCAAAAGTTGCTCCAAATTCGCTGCAAATGCTATATACGAGCAGTCTGGAGCGTGGGGAACAAGAATAGCACAAAAATTTTTCATTTCGCGTAAGTCGATTTTTCGAGGATTCTCAGCTCCCTGAACACGAAATATATTATCCTAACAAACGATGCTCCTAATTCGCTGCAAAAGCTATATACGAGAAGTTTGGAGTGTGTGGAACAAGAATATCACAAAAATATTTCATTACGTGTAAGTAGATTTTACGACGATTCTCAGCTACCTGGACACGAAATATTCTCAGAACAAAAGTTGCTCCAAATTCGCTGCATAAGCTAAAAGCGAATAGTTTGGAGCGCGGGGAAGAATATTATCACAAAAATGTATCACTAAGTGTAAGTCGATTTCTCGACGATTCTCGGCTCCCTGGTCACGAAATATACATATAACAAAAGTTGCTCCAAATTCGCAGCAAATGCTATTTACGAGCAGTTTGGAGCGTGGGGAACAAGAATATCACAAAAATTTTTCATTTCGCGTAAGTCGATATTTCGAGGATTCTCAGCTCCCTGGACACGAAATATATTATCCTAACAAACGTTGCTCCAAATTCGCTGCAAAAGCTATATACGAGAAGTTTGGAGCGTGCGGAACAAGAATATCACAAAAAATTTTCATTTCGCCTAAGTCGATATTTCGCCGATTCTCAGCTCCCTGGTCACGAAATATACATATACCAATAGTTGCTCCATATTCGCTGCAAAAGCTATATACGAGAAGTTTGGAGTGTGGGGAACAAGAATAGCACAAAAATTTTTCATTTCGCTAAGTCGATATTTCGCCGATTCTCAGCTCCCTGGTCACGAAATATACATATACCAATAGTTGCTCCATATTCGCTGCAAAAGCTATATACGAGAAGTTTGGAGTGTGGGGAACAAGAATATCACAAAGATATTTCATTTCGTGTAAGTTGATATTTCGACTATTCTCGGCTCCCTGGACACGAAAATATATATCACAAAAGTTGCTCCAAATTCGCTGCAAATGCTATATACGAGCAGTTTGGAGCGTGGGGAACAAGAATATCATAAAAATGTTTCATTACGTGTAAATAGATTTTACGTCGATTCTCAGCTACCTGGACACGAAATATTCTCAGAACAAAAGTTGCTCCAAATCGCTGCATAAGCTAAAAGCGAATTGTCTGGAGCGCGGGGAAGAATAGTATCACAAAAATGTATCACTAAGTGTAAGTCGATTTCTCGACGATTCTCGGCTCCCTGGTCACGAAATATACATATAACAAAAGTTGCTCCAAATTCGCTGCAAATGCTATTTACGAGAAGTTTGGAGCGTGGGGAACAAGAATATCACCAAAATATTTCAATTCGTGTAAGTTGAAATTTCGACGATTCTCGGCTCCCTGCACACGAAAAATACATATAACAAAAGTTGCTCCAAATTCGCTGCAAATTCTATATACAAGCAGCTTGGAGCGTGGGGAACAAGAATTTCACAAAAATATTTAATTTCGTGTAAGTTGATATTTCGACGATTCTCGGTTCCCTGGACACGAAAAATACATATAACAAAAGTTGCTCCAAACTCGCTTCAAATGCTATATACGAGGAGTTTGGAGCGTGGGGAACAAGAATATCACGAAATTGTTTCATTTCGCGTAAGTCGATTCTTCGCCGATTCTCGGCTGGCTGGACACGAAATATTCTGAGAACAAATGTTGCTCCAAATTCGCTGCAAAAGCTATATACCAGCAGTATGGAGTATGGGAAATTATAATATCACAAAACTATTTCATTTCGTGTAAGTCGATATTTCGACGATTCTCGGCTCCCTGGACACGAAATATACATTTAACATATGTTGCTGCAAATTCACTGCAACTGCTATATACGATCAGTTTGAGGCGTGGGAAATCAGAATATCACAAAAATTTTTCATTTCGCGTAAGTCGATTTTTCGAGGATTCTCAGCTCCCTGGACACGAAATATATTATCCTAACAAAAGTTGCTCCAAATTCGCTGCAAAAGCTATATAAGAGCAGTTTGGAGTAAGGTAAACAAGAATATAACAAAAATATTTCATATCGTGTAAGTCGATATTTCGACGATTCTCGGCTCCCTGGACACTAAATATACTCTGAACAAAAGTTGCTCCAAATTCGCTGCAAAACCTATATAAGAGCAGTTTGGAGTAAGGTAAACACGAATATCACAAAAATATTTCATTTCGTGTAAGTCGATATTTCGACGATTCTCGGCTCCCTGGACACGAAAATATATATAACAAAAGTTGCTCCAAATTCGCTGCAAAAGCTATATACGAGCAGTTTGGAGTGTGGGGAACAAGAATATCACAAAAATTTTTAATTTCGCGTAAGTCGATTTTTCGAGGATTCTCAGCTCCCTGGACACGAAATATATTATCCTAAGAACCGTTGCTCCAAATTCGCTGTAAAAGCTATATATGAGAAGTTTGGAGTGTGGGGAACAAGAATATCACAAAAAATTTTCATTTCGCCTAAGTCGATATTTCGCCGATTCTCAGCTCCCTGGTCACGAAATATACATATACCAATAGTTGCTCCATATTCGCTGCAAAAGCTATATACGAGAAGTTTGGAGCGTGGGGAACAAGAATATCATAAAAATGTTTCATTACGTGTAAATAGATTTTACGACGATTCTCAGCTACCTGGACACGAAATACTCTCAGAACAAAAGTTGCTCCAAATCGCTGCATAAGTTAAAAGCGAATTGTCTGGAGCGCGGGGAAGAATAGTATCACAAAAATGTATCACTAAGTGTAAGTCGATTTCTCGACGATTCTCAGGCTCCCTGGTCACAAAAAATACATATAACAAAAGTTACTCCAAATTCGCTGCAAATGCTATTTACGAGGAGTTTGGAGCGTGGGGAACAAGAATATCACAAAGATATTTCATTTCGTGTAAGTTGATATTTCGACGATTCTCGGCTCCCTGCACACGAAAAATACATATAACAAAAGTTGCTCCAAATTAGCTGCAAATTCTATATACAAGCAGTTTGGAGCGTGGGGAACAAGAATATCACAAAAATTTTTCATTTCACGTAAGTCGATTTTTCGAGGATTCACAGCTCCCTGGTCACGAAATATACATATAACAAAAGTTGCTCCAAATTCGCTGCAAATGCTATTTACGAGTAGTTTGGAGCGTGGGGAACAAGAATATCACAAAAATATTTAATAACGTGTAAGTTGATATTTCGACGATTCCCGGTTCCCTGGACACGAAAAATACTGAGTTGCTCCAAATTCGCTGCAAGTGCTATTTACGAGCAGTTTGGAGTGTGGGGAACAAGAATATCACAAAAATTTTTCATTTCGCCTAAGTCGATATTTCGCCGATTCTCAGCTCCCTGGTCACGAAATATACATATTCCAAAAGTTGCTCCAAATTCGCTGCAAATGCTATATACGAGCAGTCTGGAGCGTGGGGAACAAGAATAGCACAAAAATTTTTCATTTCGCGTAAGTCGATTTTTCGAGGATTCTCAGCTCCCTGGACACGAAATATATTATCCTAACAAACGATGCTCCTAATTCGCTGCAAAAGCTATATACGAGAAGTTTGGAGTGTGTGGAACAAGAATATCACAAAAATATTTCATTACGTGTAAGTAGATTTTACGACGATTCTCAGCTACCTGGACACGAAATATTCTCAGAACAAAAGTTGCTCCAAATTCGCTGCATAAGCTAAAAGCGAATAGTTTGGAGCGCGGGGAAGAATAGTATCACAAAAGTGTATCACTAAGTGTAAGTCGATTTCTCGACGATTCTCGGCTCCCTGGTCACGAAATATACATATAACAAAAGTTGCTCCAAATTCGCAGCAAATGCTATTTACGAGCAGTTTGGAGCGTGGGGAACAAGAATATCACAAAAATTTTTCATTTTGCGTAAGTCGATATTTCGAGGATTCTCAGCTCCCTGGACACGAAATATATTATCCTAACAAACGTTGCTCCAAATTCGCTGCAAAAGCTATATACGAGAAGTTTGGAGTGTGGGGAACAAGAATATCACAAAGATATTTCATTTCGTGTAAGTTGATATTTCGACGATTCTCGGCTCCCTGCACACGAAAAATACATATAACAAAAGTTGCTCCAAATTCGCTGCAAATTCTATATACAAGCAGTTTGGAGCGTGGGGAACAAGAATATCACAAAAATTTTTCATTTCGCGTAAGTCGATTTTTCGAGGATTCACAGCTCCCTGGTCACGAAATATACATATAACAGAATTTGCTCCAAATTCGCTGCAAATGCTATTTACGAGTAGTTTGGAGCGTGGGGAACAAGAATATCACAAAAATGTTTAATTTCGTGTAAGTTGATATTTCGACGATTCTCGGTTCCCTGGACACGAAAAATACATATAACAAAAGTTGCTCCAAACTCGCTTCAAATGCTATATACGAGGAGTTTGGAGCGTGGGGAACAAGAATATCACGAAATTGTTTCATTTCGCGTAAGTCGATTCTTCGCCGATTCTCGGCTGGCTGGACACGAAATATTCTGAGAACAAATGTTGCTCCAAATTCGCTGCAAAAGCTATATACCAGCAGTATGGAGTATGGGAAACAATAATATCACAAAAATATTTCATTTCGTGTAAGTCGATATTTCGACGATTCTCGGCTCCCTGGACACGAAATATACATTTAACATATGTTGCTGCAAATTCACTGCAACTGCTATATACGATCAGTTTGAGGCGTGGGAAATCAGAATATCACAAAAATTTTTCATTTCGCGTAAGTCGATTTTTCGAGGATTCTCAGCTCCCTGGACACGAAATATATTATCGTAACAAAAGTTGCTCCAAATTCGCTGCAAAAGCTATATAAGAGCAGTTTGGAGTAAGGTAAACAAGAATATAACAAAAATATTTCATATCGTGTAAGTCGATATTTCTACGATTCTCGGCTCCCTGGACACTAAATATACTCTGAACAAAAGTTGCTCCAAATTCGCTGCAAAAGCTATATAAGAGCAGTTTGGAGTAAGGTAAACACGAATATCACAAAAATATTTAATTTCGTGTAAGTCGATATTTCGACGATTCTCGGCTCCCTGGACACGAAAATATATATAACAAAAGTTGCTCCAAATTCGCTGTAAAAGCTATATACGAGCAGTTTGGAGTGTGGGGAACAAGAATATCACAAAAATTTTTAATTTCGCGTAAGTCGATTTTTCGAGGATTCTCAGCTCCCTGGACACGAAATATATCATCCTAAGAAACGTTGCTCCAAATTCGCTGTAAAAGCTATATATGAGAAGTTTGGAGTGTGGGGAACAAGAATATTACAAAAATTTTTCATTTCGTGTATGTCGATATTTCGACGATTCTCGGCTCCCTGGACACTAAATATACTCTGAACAAAAGTTGCTCCAAATTCGCTGCAAAAGCTATATAAGAGCAGTTTGGAGTAAGGTAAACACGAATATCACAAAAATATTTCATTTTGTGTAAGTCGATATTTCGACGATTCTCGGCTCCCTGGACACGAAATTACATAAAACAAAAGTTGCTCCAAATTCGCCTCAAATGCTATTTACGAGCAGCTTGGAGCGCGGGGAACAAGAATATAATAAAAATGTTTCAATACGTGTAAGTCGATATTTCGACGATTCGCGGCTCCCTGGTAACGAAATATACATATAACAAAAGTTGCTCCAAATTCGCTGCAAATGCTATTTACGAGCAGTTTGGAGCGTAGTGAACAAGAATATCACAAAAATATTTCATTTCGTGTAAGTTAATATTTCGACGATTCTCGGCTCCCTGGACACGAAAAATACATATAAGTTGCTCCAAATTCGCTGCAAATGCTCTATATACGAGCAGTTTGGAGCGTGGGGAACAAGAATATCACAAAAATTTTTAATTTCGCGTAAGTCGATTTTTCGAGGATTCTCAGCTCCCTGCACACGAAATATATTATCCTAACAAAAGCTGCTCCAAATTCGCTGCAAAAGCTATATACGAGAAGTTTGGAGTGTGGGGAACAAGAATATCACAAAAATATTTCATTTCGTGTAAGTTGATATTTCGACGATTCTCGGCTCCTGGACACGAAAATATATATCACAAAAGTTGCTCCAAATTCACTGCAAATGCTATATACGAGCAGTTTGGAGCGTGGGGAACAAGTATATCATAAAAATGTTTCATTACGTGTAAGTCGATTTTAAGACGATTCTCAGCTGCCTGGACACGAAATATTCTCAGAACAACAGTTGCTCCAAAATCGCTGCATAAGCTAAAAGCGAATAGTTTGGAGCGCGGGGAAGAAGATTATCACAAAAATGTATCACTAAGTGTAAGTCGAATTTTCGACGATTCTCGTCTCCTTGGTAACGAAATATACATATGACAAACGTTGCTCCAAATTCGCTGCAAATGCTATTTACGAGTAGTTTGGAGTGTGGGGAACAAGAATATCACAAAAATTTTTCATTTCGCCTAAGTCGATATTTCGCCGATTCTCAGCTCCCTGGTCACGAAATATACATATTCCAAAAGTTGCTCCAAATTCGCTGCAAATGCTATATACGAGCAGTCTGGAGCGTGGGGAACAAGAATAGCACAAAAATTTTTCATTTCGCGTAAGTCGATTTTTCGAGGATTCTCAGCTCCCTGAACACGAAATATATTATCCTAACAAACGATGCTCCTAATTCGCTGCAAAAGCTATATACGAGAAGTTTGGAGTGTGTGGAACAAGAATATCACAAAAATATTTCATTACGTGTAAGTAGATTTTACGACGATTCTCAGCTACCTGGACACGAAATATTCTCAGAACAAAAGTTGCTCCAAATTCGCTGCATAAGCTAAAAGCGAATAGTTTGGAGCGCGGGGAAGAATATTATCACAAAAATGTATCACTAAGTGTAAGTCGATTTCTCGACGATTCTCGGCTCCCTGGTCACGAAATATACATATAACAAAAGTTGCTCCAAATTCGCAGCAAATGCTATTTACGAGCAGTTTGGAGCGTGGGGAACAAGAATATCACAAAAATTTTTCATTTCGCGTAAGTCGATATTTCGAGGATTCTCAGCTCCCTGGACACGAAATATATTATCCTAACAAACGTTGCTCCAAATTCGCTGCAAAAGCTATATACGAGAAGTTTGGAGCGTGCGGAACAAGAATATCACAAAAAATTTTCATTTCGCCTAAGTCGATATTTCGCCGATTCTCAGCTCCCTGGTCACGAAATATACATATACCAATAGTTGCTCCATATTCGCTGCAAAAGCTATATACGAGAAGTTTGGAGTGTGGGGAACAAGAATAGCACAAAAATTTTTCATTTCGCTAAGTCGATATTTCGCCGATTCTCAGCTCCCTGGTCACGAAATATACATATACCAATAGTTGCTCCATATTCGCTGCAAAAGCTATATACGAGAAGTTTGGAGTGTGGGGAACAAGAATATCACAAAGATATTTCATTTCGTGTAAGTTGATATTTCGACTATTCTCGGCTCCCTGGACACGAAAATATATATCACAAAAGTTGCTCCAAATTCGCTGCAAATGCTATATACGAGCAGTTTGGAGCGTGGGGAACAAAAATATCATAAAAATGTTTCATTACGTGTAAATAGATTTTACGTCGATTCTCAGCTACCTGGACACGAAATATTCTCAGAACAAAAGTTGCTCCAAATCGCTGCATAAGCTAAAAGCGAATTGTCTGGAGCGCGGGGAAGAATAGTATCACAAAAATGTATCACTAAGTGTAAGTCGATTTCTCGACGATTCTCGGCTCCCTGGTCACGAAATATACATATAACAAAAGTTGCTCCAAATTCGCTGCAAATGCTATTTACGAGAAGTTTGGAGCGTGGGGAACAAGAATATCACCAAAATATTTCATTTCGTGTAAGTTGAAATTTCGACGATTCTCGGCTCCCTGCACACGAAAAATACATATAACAAAAGTTGCTCCAAATTCGCTGCAAATTCTATATACAAGCAGCTTGGAGCGTGGGGAACAAGAATATCACAAAAATTTTTCATTTCGCGTAAGTCGATTTTTCGAGGATTCACAGCTCCCTGGTCACGAAATATACATATAACAAAAGTTGCTCCAAATTCGCTGCAAATGCTATTTACGAGTAGTTGGGAGCGTGGGGAACAAGAATATCACAAAAATATTTAATTTCGTGTAAGTTGATATTTCGACGATTCTCGGTTCCCTGGACACGAAAAATACATATAACAAAAGTTGCTCCAAACTCGCTTCAAATGCTATATACGAGGAGTTTGGAGCGTGGGGAACAAGAATATCACGAAATTGTTTCATTTCGCGTAAGTCGATTCTTCGCCGATTCTCGGCTGGCTGGACACGAAATATTCTGAGAACAAATGTTGCTCCAAATTCGCTGCAAAAGCTATATACCAGCAGTATGGAGTATGGGAAACAATAATATCACAAAAATATTTCATTTCGTGTAAGTCGATATTTCGACGATTCTCGGCTCCCTGGACACGAAATATACATTTAACATATGTTGCTGCAAATTCACTGCAACTGCTATATACGATCAGTTTGAGGCGTGGGAAATCAGAATATCACAAAAATTTTTCATTTCGCGTAAGTCGATTTTTCGAGGATTCTCAGCTCCCTGGACACGAAATATATTATCGTAACAAAAGTTGCTCCAAATTCGCTGCAAAAGCTATATAAGAGCAGTTTGGAGTAAGGTAAACAAGAATATAACAAAAATATTTCATATCGTGTAAGTCGATATTTCTACGATTCTCGGCTCCCTGGACACTAAATATACTCTGAACAAAAGTTGCTCCAAATTCGCTGCAAAAGCTATATAAGAGCAGTTTGGAGTAAGGTAAACACGAATATCACAAAAATATTTAATTTCGTGTAAGTCGATATTTCGACGATTCTCGGCTCCCTGGACACGAAAATATATATAACAAAAGTTGCTCCAAATTCGCTGTAAAAGCTATATACGAGCAGTTTGGAGTGTGGGGAACAAGAATATCACAAAAATTTTTAATTTCGCGTAAGTCGATTTTTCGAGGATTCTCAGCTCCCTGGACACGAAATATATCATCCTAAGAAACGTTGCTCCAAATTCGCTGTAAAAGCTATATATGAGAAGTTTGGAGTGTGGGGAACAAGAATATCACAAAAATTTTTCATTTCGTGTATGTCGATATTTCGACGATTCTCGGCTCCCTGGACACTAAATATACTCTGAACAAAAGTTGCTCCCAATTCGCTGCAAAAGCTATATAACAGCAGTTTGGAGTAAGGTAAACACGAATATCACAAAAATATTTCATTTTGTGTAAGTCGATATTTCGACGATTCTCGGCTCCCAGGACACGAAATTACATAAAACAAAAGTTGCTCCAAATTCGCCTCAAATGCTATTTACGAGCAGCTTGGAGCGCGGGGAACAAGAATATAATAAAAATGTTTCAATACGTGTAAGTCGATATTTCGACGATTCTCGGCTCCCTGGTAACGAAATATACATATAACAAAAGTTGCTCCAAATTCGCTGCAAATGCTATTTACGAGTAGTTTGGAGCGTGGGGAACAAGAATATCACAAAAATATTTAATTTCGTGTAAGTTGATATTTCGACGATTCTCGGTTCCCTGGACACGAAAAATACATATAACAAAAGTTGCTCCAAACTCGCTTCAAATGCTATATACGAGGAGTTTGGAGCGTGGGGAACAAGAATATCACGAAAATGTTTCATTTCGCGTAAGTCGATTCTTCGCCGATTCTCGGCTGGCTGGACACGAAATATTCTGAGAACAAATGTTGCTCCAAATTCGCTGCAAAAGCTATATACCAGCAGTATGGAGTATGGGAAACAATAATATCACAAAAATATTTCATTTCGTGTAAGTCGATATTTCGACGATTCTCGGCTCCCTGGACACGAAATATACATTTAACATATGTTGCCGCAAATTCACTGCAACTGCTATATACGATCAGTTTGAGGCGTGGGAAATCAGAATATCACAAAAATTTTTCATTTCGCGTAAGTCGATTTTTCGAGGATTCTCAGCTCCCTGGACACGAAATATACATATGACAAACGTTGCTCCAAATTCGCTGCAAATGCTATTTACGAGTAGTTTGGAGTGTGGGGAACAAGAATATCACAAAAATTTTTCATTTCGCCTAAGTCGATATTTCGCCGATTCTCAGCTCCCTGGTCACGAAATATACATATTCCAAAAGTTGCTCCAAATTCGCTGCAAATGCTATATACGAGCAGTCTGGAGCGTGGGGAACAAGAATAGCACAAAAATTTTTCATTTCGCGTAAGTCGATTTTTCGAGGATTCTCAGCTCCCTGAACACGAAATATATTATCCTAACAAACGATGCTCCTAATTCGCTGCAAAAGCTATATACGAGAAGTTTGGAGTGTGTGGAACAAGAATATCACAAAAATATTTCATTACGTGTAAGTAGATTTTACGACGATTCTCAGCTACCTGGACACGAAATATTCTCAGAACAAAAGTTGCTCCAAATTCGCTGCATAAGCTAAAAGCGAATAGTTTGGAGCGCGGGGAAGAATATTATCACAAAAATGTATCACTAAGTGTAAGTCGATTTCTCGACGATTCTCGGCTCCCTGGTCACGAAATATACATATAACAAAAGTTGCTCCAAATTCGCAGCAAATGCTATTTACGAGCAGTTTGGAGCGTGGGGAACAAGAATATCACAAAAATTTTTCATTTCGCGTAAGTCGATATTTCGAGGATTCTCAGCTCCCTGGACACGAAATATATTATCCTAACAAACGTTGCTCCAAATTCGCTGCAAAAGCTATATACGAGAAGTTTGGAGCGTGCGGAACAAGAATATCACAAAAAATTTTCATTTCGCCTAAGTCGATATTTCGCCGATTCTCAGCTCCCTGGTCACGAAATATACATATACCAATAGTTGCTCCATATTCGCTGCAAAAGCTATATACGAGAAGTTTGGAGTGTGGGGAACAAGAATAGCACAAAAATTTTTCATTTCGCTAAGTCGATATTTCGCCGATTCTCAGCTCCCTGGTCACGAAATATACATATACCAATAGTTGCTCCATATTCGCTGCAAAAGCTATATACGAGAAGTTTGGAGTGTGGGGAACAAGAATATCACAAAGATATTTCATTTCGTGTAAGTTGATATTTCGACTATTCTCGGCTCCCTGGACACGAAAATATATATCACAAAAGTTGCTCCAAATTCGCTGCAAATGCTATATACGAGCAGTTTGGAGCGTGGGGAACAAGAATATCATAAAAATGTTTCATTACGTATAAATAGATTTTACGTCGATTCTCAGCTACCTGGACACGAAATATTCTCAGAACAAAAGTTGCTCCAAATCGCTGCATAAGCTAAAAGCGAATTGTCTGGAGCGCGGGGAAGAATAGTATCACAAAAATGTATCACTAAGTGTAAGTCGATTTCTCGACGATTCTCGGCTCCCTGGTCACGAAATATACATATAACAAAAGTTGCTCCAAATTCGCTGCAAATGCTATTTACGAGAAGTTTGGAGCGTGGGGAACAAGAATATCACCAAAATATTTCAATTCGTGTAAGTTGAAATTTCGACGATTCTCGGCTCCCTGCACACGAAAAATACATATAACAAAAGTTGCTCCAAATTCGCTGCAAATTCTATATACAAGCAGCTTGGAGCGTGGGGAACAAGAATTTCACAAAAATATTTAATTTCGTGTAAGTTGATATTTCGACGATTCTCGGTTCCCTGGACACGAAAAATACATATAACAAAAGTTGCTCCAAACTCGCTTCAAATGCTATATACGAGGAGTTTGGAGCGTGGGGAACAAGAATATCACGAAATTGTTTCATTTCGCGTAAGTCGATTCTTCGCCGATTCTCGGCTGGCTGGACACGAAATATTCTGAGAACAAATGTTGCTCCAAATTCGCTGCAAAAGCTATATACCAGCAGTATGGAGTATGGGAAATTATAATATCACAAAACTATTTCATTTCGTGTAAGTCGATATTTCGACGATTCTCGGCTCCCTGGACACGAAATATACATTTAACATATGTTGCTGCAAATTCACTGCAACTGCTATATACGATCAGTTTGAGGCGTGGGAAATCAGAATATCACAAAAATTTTTCATTTCGCGTAAGTCGATTTTTCGAGGATTCTCAGCTCCCTGGACACGAAATATATTATCCTAACAAAAGTTGCTCCAAATTCGCTGCAAAAGCTATATAAGAGCAGTTTGGAGTAAGGTAAACAAGAATATAACAAAAATATTTCATATCGTGTAAGTCGATATTTCGACGATTCTCGGCTCCCTGGACACTAAATATACTCTGAACAAAAGTTGCTCCAAATTCGCTGCAAAACCTATATAAGAGCAGTTTGGAGTAAGGTAAACACGAATATCACAAAAATATTTCATTTCGTGTAAGTCGATATTTCGACGATTCTCGGCTCCCTGGACACGAAAATATATATAACAAAAGTTGCTCCAAATTCGCTGCAAAAGCTATATACGAGCAGTTTGGAGTGTGGGGAACAAGAATATCACAAAAATTTTTAATTTCGCGTAAGTCGATTTTTCGAGGATTCTCAGCTCCCTGGACACGAAATATATTATCCTAAGAACCGTTGCTCCAAATTCGCTGTAAAAGCTATATATGAGAAGTTTGGAGTGTGGGGAACAAGAATATCACAAAAAATTTTCATTTCGCCTAAGTCGATATTTCGCCGATTCTCAGCTCCCTGGTCACGAAATATACATATACCAATAGTTGCTCCATATTCGCTGCAAAAGCTATATACGAGAAGTTTGGAGCGTGGGGAACAAGAATATCATAAAAATGTTTCATTACGTGTAAATAGATTTTACGACGATTCTCAGCTACCTGGACACGAAATACTCTCAGAACAAAAGTTGCTCCAAATCGCTGCATAAGTTAAAAGCGAATTGTCTGGAGCGCGGGGAAGAATAGTATCACAAAAATGTATCACTAAGTGTAAGTCGATTTCTCGACGATTCTCAGGCTCCCTGGTCACAAAAAATACATATAACAAAAGTTACTCCAAATTCGCTGCAAATGCTATTTACGAGGAGTTTGGAGCGTGGGGAACAAGAATATCACAAAGATATTTCATTTCGTGTAAGTTGATATTTCGACGATTCTCGGCTCCCTGCACACGAAAAATACATATAACAAAAGTTGCTCCAAATTAGCTGCAAATTCTATATACAAGCAGTTTGGAGCGTGGGGAACAAGAATATCACAAAAATTTTTCATTTCACGTAAGTCGATTTTTCGAGGATTCACAGCTCCCTGGTCACGAAATATACATATAACAAAAGTTGCTCCAAATTCGCTGCAAATGCTATTTACGAGTAGTTTGGAGCGTGGGGAACAAGAATATCACAAAAATATTTAATAACGTGTAAGTTGATATTTCGACGATTCCCGGTTCCCTGGACACGAAAAATACTGAGTTGCTCCAAATTCGCTGCAAGTGCTATTTACGAGCAGTTTGGAGTGTGGGGAACAAGAATATCACAAAAATTTTTCATTTCGCCTAAGTCGATATTTCGCCGATTCTCAGCTCCCTGGTCACGAAATATACATATTCCAAAAGTTGCTCCAAATTCGCTGCAAATGCTATATACGAGCAGTCTGGAGCGTGGGGAACAAGAATAGCACAAAAATTTTTCATTTCGCGTAAGTCGATTTTTCGAGGATTCTCAGCTCCCTGGACACGAAATATATTATCCTAACAAACGATGCTCCTAATTCGCTGCAAAAGCTATATACGAGAAGTTTGGAGTGTGTGGAACAAGAATATCACAAAAATATTTCATTACGTGTAAGTAGATTTTACGACGATTCTCAGCTACCTGGACACGAAATATTCTCAGAACAAAAGTTGCTCCAAATTCGCTGCATAAGCTAAAAGCGAATAGTTTGGAGCGCGGGGAAGAATAGTATCACAAAAGTGTATCACTAAGTGTAAGTCGATTTCTCGACGATTCTCGGCTCCCTGGTCACGAAATATACATATAACAAAAGTTGCTCCAAATTCGCAGCAAATGCTATTTACGAGCAGTTTGGAGCGTGGGGAACAAGAATATCACAAAAATTTTTCATTTTGCGTAAGTCGATATTTCGAGGATTCTCAGCTCCCTGGACACGAAATATATTATCCTAACAAACGTTGCTCCAAATTCGCTGCAAAAGCTATATACGAGAAGTTTGGAGTGTGGGGAACAAGAATATCACAAAGATATTTCATTTCGTGTAAGTTGATATTTCGACGATTCTCGGCTCCCTGCACACGAAAAATACATATAACAAAAGTTGCTCCAAATTCGCTGCAAATTCTATATACAAGCAGTTTGGAGCGTGGGGAACAAGAATATCACAAAAATTTTTCATTTCGCGTAAGTCGATTTTTCGAGGATTCACAGCTCCCTGGTCACGAAATATACATATAACAGAATTTGCTCCAAATTCGCTGCAAATGCTATTTACGAGTAGTTTGGAGCGTGGGGAACAAGAATATCACAAAAATGTTTAATTTCGTGTAAGTTGATATTTCGACGATTCTCGGTTCCCTGGACACGAAAAATACATATAACAAAAGTTGCTCCAAACTCGCTTCAAATGCTATATACGAGGAGTTTGGAGCGTGGGGAACAAGAATATCACGAAATTGTTTCATTTCGCGTAAGTCGATTCTTCGCCGATTCTCGGCTGGCTGGACACGAAATATTCTGAGAACAAATGTTGCTCCAAATTCGCTGCAAAAGCTATATACCAGCAGTATGGAGTATGGGAAACAATAATATCACAAAAATATTTCATTTCGTGTAAGTCGATATTTCGACGATTCTCGGCTCCCTGGACACGAAATATACATTTAACATATGTTGCTGCAAATTCACTGCAACTGCTATATACGATCAGTTTGAGGCGTGGGAAATCAGAATATCACAAAAATTTTTCATTTCGCGTAAGTCGATTTTTCGAGGATTCTCAGCTCCCTGGACACGAAATATATTATCGTAACAAAAGTTGCTCCAAATTCGCTGCAAAAGCTATATAAGAGCAGTTTGGAGTAAGGTAAACAAGAATATAACAAAAATATTTCATATCGTGTAAGTCGATATTTCTACGATTCTCGGCTCCCTGGACACTAAATATACTCTGAACAAAAGTTGCTCCAAATTCGCTGCAAAAGCTATATAAGAGCAGTTTGGAGTAAGGTAAACACGAATATCACAAAAATATTTAATTTCGTGTAAGTCGATATTTCGACGATTCTCGGCTCCCTGGACACGAAAATATATATAACAAAAGTTGCTCCAAATTCGCTGTAAAAGCTATATACGAGCAGTTTGGAGTGTGGGGAACAAGAATATCACAAAAATTTTTAATTTCGCGTAAGTCGATTTTTCGAGGATTCTCAGCTCCCTGGACACGAAATATATCATCCTAAGAAACGTTGCTCCAAATTCGCTGTAAAAGCTATATATGAGAAGTTTGGAGTGTGGGGAACAAGAATATTACAAAAATTTTTCATTTCGTGTATGTCGATATTTCGACGATTCTCGGCTCCCTGGACACTAAATATACTCTGAACAAAAGTTGCTCCAAATTCGCTGCAAAAGCTATATAAGAGCAGTTTGGAGTAAGGTAAACACGAATATCACAAAAATATTTCATTTTGTGTAAGTCGATATTTCGACGATTCTCGGCTCCCTGGACACGAAATTACATAAAACAAAAGTTGCTCCAAATTCGCCTCAAATGCTATTTACGAGCAGCTTGGAGCGCGGGGAACAAGAATATAATAAAAATGTTTCAATACGTGTAAGTCGATATTTCGACGATTCGCGGCTCCCTGGTAACGAAATATACATATAACAAAAGTTGCTCCAAATTCGCTGCAAATGCTATTTACGAGCAGTTTGGAGCGTAGTGAACAAGAATATCACAAAAATATTTCATTTCGTGTAAGTTAATATTTCGACGATTCTCGGCTCCCTGGACACGAAAAATACATATAAGTTGCTCCAAATTCGCTGCAAATGCTCTATATACGAGCAGTTTGGAGCGTGGGGAACAAGAATATCACAAAAATTTTTAATTTCGCGTAAGTCGATTTTTCGAGGATTCTCAGCTCCCTGGACACGAAATATATTATCCTAACAAACGCTGCTCCAAATTCGCTGCAAAAGCTATATACGAGAAGTTTGGAGTGTGGGGAACAAGAATATCACAAAAATATTTCATTTCGTGTAAGTTGATATTTCGACGATTCTCGGCTCCTGGACACGAAAATATATATCACAAAAGTTGCTCCAAATTCACTGCAAATGCTATATACGAGCAGTTTGGAGCGTGGGGAACAAGTATATCATAAAAATGTTTCATTACGTGTAAGTCGATTTTAAGACGATTCTCAGCTGCCTGGACACGAAATATTCTCAGAACAACAGTTGCTCCAAAATCGCTGCATAAGCTAAAAGCGAATAGTTTGGAGCGCGGGGAAGAAGATTATCACAAAAATGTATCACTAAGTGTAAGTCGAATTTTCGACGATTCTCGTCTCCTTGGTAACGAAATATACATATGACAAACGTTGCTCCAAATTCGCTGCAAATGCTATTTACGAGTAGTTTGGAGTGTGGGGAACAAGAATATCACAAAAATTTTTCATTTCGCCTAAGTCGATATTTCGCCGATTCTCAGCTCCCTGGTCACGAAATATACATATTCCAAAAGTTGCTCCAAATTCGCTGCAAATGCTATATACGAGCAGTCTGGAGCGTGGGGAACAAGAATAGCACAAAAATTTTTCATTTCGCGTAAGTCGATTTTTCGAGGATTCTCAGCTCCCTGAACACGAAATATATTATCCTAACAAACGATGCTCCTAATTCGCTGCAAAAGCTATATACGAGAAGTTTGGAGTGTGTGGAACAAGAATATCACAAAAATATTTCATTACGTGTAAGTAGATTTTACGACGATTCTCAGCTACCTGGACACGAAATATTCTCAGAACAAAAGTTGCTCCAAATTCGCTGCATAAGCTAAAAGCGAATAGTTTGGAGCGCGGGGAAGAATATTATCACAAAAATGTATCACTAAGTGTAAGTCGATTTCTCGACGATTCTCGGCTCCCTGGTCACGAAATATACATATAACAAAAGTTGCTCCAAATTCGCAGCAAATGCTATTTACGAGCAGTTTGGAGCGTGGGGAACAAGAATATCACAAAAATTTTTCATTTCGCGTAAGTCGATTTTTCGAGGATTCTCAGCTCCCTGAACACGAAATATATTATCCTAACAAACGATGCTCCTAATTCGCTGCAAAAGCTATATACGAGAAGTTTGGAGTGTGTGGAACAAGAATATCACAAAAATATTTCATTACGTGTAAGTAGATTTTACGACGATTCTCAGCTACCTGGACACGAAATATTCTCAGAACAAAAGTTGCTCCAAATTCGCTGCATAAGCTAAAAGCGAATAGTTTGGAGCGCGGGGAAGAATATTATCACAAAAATGTATCACTAAGTGTAAGTCGATTTCTCGACGATTCTCGGCTCCCTGGTCACGAAATATACATATAACAAAAGTTGCTCCAAATTCGCAGCAAATGCTATTTACGAGCAGTTTGGAGCGTGGGGAACAAGAATATCACAAAAATTTTTCATTTCGCGTAAGTCGATATTTCGAGGATTCTCAGCTCCCTGGACACGAAATATATTATCCTAACAAACGTTGCTCCAAATTCGCTGCAAAAGCTATATACGAGAAGTTTGGAGCGTGCGGAACAAGAATATCACAAAAAATTTTCATTTCGCCTAAGTCGATATTTCGCCGATTCTCAGCTCCCTGGTCACGAAATATACATATACCAATAGTTGCTCCATATTCGCTGCAAAAGCTATATACGAGAAGTTTGGAGTGTGGGGAACAAGAATAGCACAAAAATTTTTCATTTCGCTAAGTCGATATTTCGCCGATTCTCAGCTCCCTGGTCACGAAATATACATATACCAATAGTTGCTCCATATTCGCTGCAAAAGCTATATACGAGAAGTTTGGAGTGTGGGGAACAAGAATATCACAAAGATATTTCATTTCGTGTAAGTTGATATTTCGACTATTCTCGGCTCCCTGGACACGAAAATATATATCACAAAAGTTGCTCCAAATTCGCTGCAAATGCTATATACGAGCAGTTTGGAGCGTGGGGAACAAGAATATCATAAAAATGTTTCATTACGTATAAATAGATTTTACGTCGATTCTCAGCTACCTGGACACGAAATATTCTCAGAACAAAAGTTGCTCCAAATCGCTGCATAAGCTAAAAGCGAATTGTCTGGAGCGCGGGGAAGAATAGTATCACAAAAATGTATCACTAAGTGTAAGTCGATTTCTCGACGATTCTCGGCTCCCTGGTCACGAAATATACATATAACAAAAGTTGCTCCAAATTCGCTGCAAATGCTATTTACGAGAAGTTTGGAGCGTGGGGAACAAGAATATCACCAAAATATTTCAATTCGTGTAAGTTGAAATTTCGACGATTCTCGGCTCCCTGCACACGAAAAATACATATAACAAAAGTTGCTCCAAATTCGCTGCAAATTCTATATACAAGCAGCTTGGAGCGTGGGGAACAAGAATTTCACAAAAATATTTAATTTCGTGTAAGTTGATATTTCGACGATTCTCGGTTCCCTGGACACGAAAAATACATATAACAAAAGTTGCTCCAAACTCGCTTCAAATGCTATATACGAGGAGTTTGGAGCGTGGGGAACAAGAATATCACGAAATTGTTTCATTTCGCGTAAGTCGATTCTTCGCCGATTCTCGGCTGGCTGGACACGAAATATTCTGAGAACAAATGTTGCTCCAAATTCGCTGCAAAAGCTATATACCAGCAGTATGGAGTATGGGAAATTATAATATCACAAAACTATTTCATTTCGTGTAAGTCGATATTTCGACGATTCTCGGCTCCCTGGACACGAAATATACATTTAACATATGTTGCTGCAAATTCACTGCAACTGCTATATACGATCAGTTTGAGGCGTGGGAAATCAGAATATCACAAAAATTTTTCATTTCGCGTAAGTCGATTTTTCGAGGATTCTCAGCTCCCTGGACACGAAATATATTATCCTAACAAAAGTTGCTCCAAATTCGCTGCAAAAGCTATATAAGAGCAGTTTGGAGTAAGGTAAACAAGAATATAACAAAAATATTTCATATCGTGTAAGTCGATATTTCGACGATTCTCGGCTCCCTGGACACTAAATATACTCTGAACAAAAGTTGCTCCAAATTCGCTGCAAAACCTATATAAGAGCAGTTTGGAGTAAGGTAAACACGAATATCACAAAAATATTTCATTTCGTGTAAGTCGATATTTCGACGATTCTCGGCTCCCTGGACACGAAAATATATATAACAAAAGTTGCTCCAAATTCGCTGCAAAAGCTATATACGAGCAGTTTGGAGTGTGGGGAACAAGAATATCACAAAAATTTTTAATTTCGCGTAAGTCGATTTTTCGAGGATTCTCAGCTCCCTGGACACGAAATATATTATCCTAAGAACCGTTGCTCCAAATTCGCTGTAAAAGCTATATATGAGAAGTTTGGAGTGTGGGGAACAAGAATATCACAAAAAATTTTCATTTCGCCTAAGTCGATATTTCGCCGATTCTCAGCTCCCTGGTCACGAAATATACATATACCAATAGTTGCTCCATATTCGCTGCAAAAGCTATATACGAGAAGTTTGGAGCGTGGGGAACAAGAATATCATAAAAATGTTTCATTACGTGTAAATAGATTTTACGACGATTCTCAGCTACCTGGACACGAAATACTCTCAGAACAAAAGTTGCTCCAAATCGCTGCATAAGTTAAAAGCGAATTGTCTGGAGCGCGGGGAAGAATAGTATCACAAAAATGTATCACTAAGTGTAAGTCGATTTCTCGACGATTCTCAGGCTCCCTGGTCACAAAAAATACATATAACAAAAGTTACTCCAAATTCGCTGCAAATGCTATTTACGAGGAGTTTGGAGCGTGGGGAACAAGAATATCACAAAGATATTTCATTTCGTGTAAGTTGATATTTCGACGATTCTCGGCTCCCTGCACACGAAAAATACATATAACAAAAGTTGCTCCAAATTAGCTGCAAATTCTATATACAAGCAGTTTGGAGCGTGGGGAACAAGAATATCACAAAAATTTTTCATTTCACGTAAGTCGATTTTTCGAGGATTCACAGCTCCCTGGTCACGAAATATACATATAACAAAAGTTGCTCCAAATTCGCTGCAAATGCTATTTACGAGTAGTTTGGAGCGTGGGGAACAAGAATATCACAAAAATATTTAATAACGTGTAAGTTGATATTTCGACGATTCCCGGTTCCCTGGACACGAAAAATACTGAGTTGCTCCAAATTCGCTGCAAGTGCTATTTACGAGCAGTTTGGAGTGTGGGGAACAAGAATATCACAAAAATTTTTCATTTCGCCTAAGTCGATATTTCGCCGATTCTCAGCTCCCTGGTCACGAAATATACATATTCCAAAAGTTGCTCCAAATTCGCTGCAAATGCTATATACGAGCAGTCTGGAGCGTGGGGAACAAGAATAGCACAAAAATTTTTCATTTCGCGTAAGTCGATTTTTCGAGGATTCTCAGCTCCCTGGACACGAAATATATTATCCTAACAAACGATGCTCCTAATTCGCTGCAAAAGCTATATACGAGAAGTTTGGAGTGTGTGGAACAAGAATATCACAAAAATATTTCATTACGTGTAAGTAGATTTTACGACGATTCTCAGCTACCTGGACACGAAATATTCTCAGAACAAAAGTTGCTCCAAATTCGCTGCATAAGCTAAAAGCGAATAGTTTGGAGCGCGGGGAAGAATAGTATCACAAAAGTGTATCACTAAGTGTAAGTCGATTTCTCGACGATTCTCGGCTCCCTGGTCACGAAATATACATATAACAAAAGTTGCTCCAAATTCGCAGCAAATGCTATTTACGAGCAGTTTGGAGCGTGGGGAACAAGAATATCACAAAAATTTTTCATTTTGCGTAAGTCGATATTTCGAGGATTCTCAGCTCCCTGGACACGAAATATATTATCCTAACAAACGTTGCTCCAAATTCGCTGCAAAAGCTATATACGAGAAGTTTGGAGTGTGGGGAACAAGAATATCACAAAGATATTTCATTTCGTGTAAGTTGATATTTCGACGATTCTCGGCTCCCTGCACACGAAAAATACATATAACAAAAGTTGCTCCAAATTCGCTGCAAATTCTATATACAAGCAGTTTGGAGCGTGGGGAACAAGAATATCACAAAAATTTTTCATTTCGCGTAAGTCGATTTTTCGAGGATTCACAGCTCCCTGGTCACGAAATATACATATAACAGAATTTGCTCCAAATTCGCTGCAAATGCTATTTACGAGTAGTTTGGAGCGTGGGGAACAAGAATATCACAAAAATGTTTAATTTCGTGTAAGTTGATATTTCGACGATTCTCGGTTCCCTGGACACGAAAAATACATATAACAAAAGTTGCTCCAAACTCGCTTCAAATGCTATATACGAGGAGTTTGGAGCGTGGGGAACAAGAATATCACGAAATTGTTTCATTTCGCGTAAGTCGATTCTTCGCCGATTCTCGGCTGGCTGGACACGAAATATTCTGAGAACAAATGTTGCTCCAAATTCGCTGCAAAAGCTATATACCAGCAGTATGGAGTATGGGAAACAATAATATCACAAAAATATTTCATTTCGTGTAAGTCGATATTTCGACGATTCTCGGCTCCCTGGACACGAAATATACATTTAACATATGTTGCTGCAAATTCACTGCAACTGCTATATACGATCAGTTTGAGGCGTGGGAAATCAGAATATCACAAAAATTTTTCATTTCGCGTAAGTCGATTTTTCGAGGATTCTCAGCTCCCTGGACACGAAATATATTATCGTAACAAAAGTTGCTCCAAATTCGCTGCAAAAGCTATATAAGAGCAGTTTGGAGTAAGGTAAACAAGAATATAACAAAAATATTTCATATCGTGTAAGTCGATATTTCTACGATTCTCGGCTCCCTGGACACTAAATATACTCTGAACAAAAGTTGCTCCAAATTCGCTGCAAAAGCTATATAAGAGCAGTTTGGAGTAAGGTAAACACGAATATCACAAAAATATTTAATTTCGTGTAAGTCGATATTTCGACGATTCTCGGCTCCCTGGACACGAAAATATATATAACAAAAGTTGCTCCAAATTCGCTGTAAAAGCTATATACGAGCAGTTTGGAGTGTGGGGAACAAGAATATCACAAAAATTTTTAATTTCGCGTAAGTCGATTTTTCGAGGATTCTCAGCTCCCTGGACACGAAATATATCATCCTAAGAAACGTTGCTCCAAATTCGCTGTAAAAGCTATATATGAGAAGTTTGGAGTGTGGGGAACAAGAATATTACAAAAATTTTTCATTTCGTGTATGTCGATATTTCGACGATTCTCGGCTCCCTGGACACTAAATATACTCTGAACAAAAGTTGCTCCAAATTCGCTGCAAAAGCTATATAAGAGCAGTTTGGAGTAAGGTAAACACGAATATCACAAAAATATTTCATTTTGTGTAAGTCGATATTTCGACGATTCTCGGCTCCCTGGACACGAAATTACATAAAACAAAAGTTGCTCCAAATTCGCCTCAAATGCTATTTACGAGCAGCTTGGAGCGCGGGGAACAAGAATATAATAAAAATGTTTCAATACGTGTAAGTCGATATTTCGACGATTCGCGGCTCCCTGGTAACGAAATATACATATAACAAAAGTTGCTCCAAATTCGCTGCAAATGCTATTTACGAGCAGTTTGGAGCGTAGTGAACAAGAATATCACAAAAATATTTCATTTCGTGTAAGTTAATATTTCGACGATTCTCGGCTCCCTGGACACGAAAAATACATATAAGTTGCTCCAAATTCGCTGCAAATGCTCTATATACGAGCAGTTTGGAGCGTGGGGAACAAGAATATCACAAAAATTTTTAATTTCGCGTAAGTCGATTTTTCGAGGATTCTCAGCTCCCTGGACACGAAATATATTATCCTAACAAACGCTGCTCCAAATTCGCTGCAAAAGCTATATACGAGAAGTTTGGAGTGTGGGGAACAAGAATATCACAAAAATATTTCATTTCGTGTAAGTTGATATTTCGACGATTCTCGGCTCCTGGACACGAAAATATATATCACAAAAGTTGCTCCAAATTCACTGCAAATGCTATATACGAGCAGTTTGGAGCGTGGGGAACAAGTATATCATAAAAATGTTTCATTACGTGTAAGTCGATTTTAAGACGATTCTCAGCTGCCTGGACACGAAATATTCTCAGAACAACAGTTGCTCCAAAATCGCTGCATAAGCTAAAAGCGAATAGTTTGGAGCGCGGGGAAGAAGATTATCACAAAAATGTATCACTAAGTGTAAGTCGAATTTTCGACGATTCTCGTCTCCTTGGTAACGAAATATACATATGACAAACGTTGCTCCAAATTCGCTGCAAATGCTATTTACGAGTAGTTTGGAGTGTGGGGAACAAGAATATCACAAAAATTTTTCATTTCGCCTAAGTCGATATTTCGCCGATTCTCAGCTCCCTGGTCACGAAATATACATATTCCAAAAGTTGCTCCAAATTCGCTGCAAATGCTATATACGAGCAGTCTGGAGCGTGGGGAACAAGAATAGCACAAAAATTTTTCATTTCGCGTAAGTCGATTTTTCGAGGATTCTCAGCTCCCTGAACACGAAATATATTATCCTAACAAACGATGCTCCTAATTCGCTGCAAAAGCTATATACGAGAAGTTTGGAGTGTGTGGAACAAGAATATCACAAAAATATTTCATTACGTGTAAGTAGATTTTACGACGATTCTCAGCTACCTGGACACGAAATATTCTCAGAACAAAAGTTGCTCCAAATTCGCTGCATAAGCTAAAAGCGAATAGTTTGGAGCGCGGGGAAGAATATTATCACAAAAATGTATCACTAAGTGTAAGTCGATTTCTCGACGATTCTCGGCTCCCTGGTCACGAAATATACATATAACAAAAGTTGCTCCAAATTCGCAGCAAATGCTATTTACGAGCAGTTTGGAGCGTGGGGAACAAGAATATCACAAAAATTTTTCATTTCGCGTAAGTCGATATTTCGAGGATTCTCAGCTCCCTGGACACGAAATATATTATCCTAACAAACGTTGCTCCAAATTCGCTGCAAAAGCTATATACGAGAAGTTTGGAGCGTGCGGAACAAGAATATCACAAAAAATTTTCATTTCGCCTAAGTCGATATTTCGCCGATTCTCAGCTCCCTGGTCACGAAATATACATATACCAATAGTTGCTCCATATTCGCTGCAAAAGCTATATACGAGAAGTTTGGAGTGTGGGGAACAAGAATAGCACAAAAATTTTTCATTTCGCTAAGTCGATATTTCGCCGATTCTCAGCTCCCTGGTCACGAAATATACATATACCAATAGTTGCTCCATATTCGCTGCAAAAGCTATATACGAGAAGTTTGGAGTGTGGGGAACAAGAATATCACAAAGATATTTCATTTCGTGTAAGTTGATATTTCGACTATTCTCGGCTCCCTGGACACGAAAATATATATCACAAAAGTTGCTCCAAATTCGCTGCAAATGCTATATACGAGCAGTTTGGAGCGTGGGGAACAAAAATATCATAAAAATGTTTCATTACGTGTAAATAGATTTTACGTCGATTCTCAGCTACCTGGACACGAAATATTCTCAGAACAAAAGTTGCTCCAAATCGCTGCATAAGCTAAAAGCGAATTGTCTGGAGCGCGGGGAAGAATAGTATCACAAAAATGTATCACTAAGTGTAAGTCGATTTCTCGACGATTCTCGGCTCCCTGGTCACGAAATATACATATAACAAAAGTTGCTCCAAATTCGCTGCAAATGCTATTTACGAGAAGTTTGGAGCGTGGGGAACAAGAATATCACCAAAATATTTCATTTCGTGTAAGTTGAAATTTCGACGATTCTCGGCTCCCTGCACACGAAAAATACATATAACAAAAGTTGCTCCAAATTCGCTGCAAATTCTATATACAAGCAGCTTGGAGCGTGGGGAACAAGAATATCACAAAAATTTTTCATTTCGCGTAAGTCGATTTTTCGAGGATTCACAGCTCCCTGGTCACGAAATATACATATAACAAAAGTTGCTCCAAATTCGCTGCAAATGCTATTTACGAGTAGTTGGGAGCGTGGGGAACAAGAATATCACAAAAATATTTAATTTCGTGTAAGTTGATATTTCGACGATTCTCGGTTCCCTGGACACGAAAAATACATATAACAAAAGTTGCTCCAAACTCGCTTCAAATGCTATATACGAGGAGTTTGGAGCGTGGGGAACAAGAATATCACGAAATTGTTTCATTTCGCGTAAGTCGATTCTTCGCCGATTCTCGGCTGGCTGGACACGAAATATTCTGAGAACAAATGTTGCTCCAAATTCGCTGCAAAAGCTATATACCAGCAGTATGGAGTATGGGAAACAATAATATCACAAAAATATTTCATTTCGTGTAAGTCGATATTTCGACGATTCTCGGCTCCCTGGACACGAAATATACATTTAACATATGTTGCTGCAAATTCACTGCAACTGCTATATACGATCAGTTTGAGGCGTGGGAAATCAGAATATCACAAAAATTTTTCATTTCGCGTAAGTCGATTTTTCGAGGATTCTCAGCTCCCTGGACACGAAATATATTATCGTAACAAAAGTTGCTCCAAATTCGCTGCAAAAGCTATATAAGAGCAGTTTGGAGTAAGGTAAACAAGAATATAACAAAAATATTTCATATCGTGTAAGTCGATATTTCTACGATTCTCGGCTCCCTGGACACTAAATATACTCTGAACAAAAGTTGCTCCAAATTCGCTGCAAAAGCTATATAAGAGCAGTTTGGAGTAAGGTAAACACGAATATCACAAAAATATTTAATTTCGTGTAAGTCGATATTTCGACGATTCTCGGCTCCCTGGACACGAAAATATATATAACAAAAGTTGCTCCAAATTCGCTGTAAAAGCTATATACGAGCAGTTTGGAGTGTGGGGAACAAGAATATCACAAAAATTTTTAATTTCGCGTAAGTCGATTTTTCGAGGATTCTCAGCTCCCTGGACACGAAATATATCATCCTAAGAAACGTTGCTCCAAATTCGCTGTAAAAGCTATATATGAGAAGTTTGGAGTGTGGGGAACAAGAATATCACAAAAATTTTTCATTTCGTGTATGTCGATATTTCGACGATTCTCGGCTCCCTGGACACTAAATATACTCTGAACAAAAGTTGCTCCCAATTCGCTGCAAAAGCTATATAACAGCAGTTTGGAGTAAGGTAAACACGAATATCACAAAAATATTTCATTTTGTGTAAGTCGATATTTCGACGATTCTCGGCTCCCAGGACACGAAATTACATAAAACAAAAGTTGCTCCAAATTCGCCTCAAATGCTATTTACGAGCAGCTTGGAGCGCGGGGAACAAGAATATAATAAAAATGTTTCAATACGTGTAAGTCGATATTTCGACGATTCTCGGCTCCCTGGTAACGAAATATACATATAACAAAAGTTGCTCCAAATTCGCTGCAAATGCTATTTACGAGTAGTTTGGAGCGTGGGGAACAAGAATATCACAAAAATATTTAATTTCGTGTAAGTTGATATTTCGACGATTCTCGGTTCCCTGGACACGAAAAATACATATAACAAAAGTTGCTCCAAACTCGCTTCAAATGCTATATACGAGGAGTTTGGAGCGTGGGGAACAAGAATATCACGAAAATGTTTCATTTCGCGTAAGTCGATTCTTCGCCGATTCTCGGCTGGCTGGACACGAAATATTCTGAGAACAAATGTTGCTCCAAATTCGCTGCAAAAGCTATATACCAGCAGTATGGAGTATGGGAAACAATAATATCACAAAAATATTTCATTTCGTGTAAGTCGATATTTCGACGATTCTCGGCTCCCTGGACACGAAATATACATTTAACATATGTTGCCGCAAATTCACTGCAACTGCTATATACGATCAGTTTGAGGCGTGGGAAATCAGAATATCACAAAAATTTTTCATTTCGCGTAAGTCGATTTTTCGAGGATTCTCAGCTCCCTGGACACGAAATATACATATGACAAACGTTGCTCCAAATTCGCTGCAAATGCTATTTACGAGTAGTTTGGAGTGTGGGGAACAAGAATATCACAAAAATTTTTCATTTCGCCTAAGTCGATATTTCGCCGATTCTCAGCTCCCTGGTCACGAAATATACATATTCCAAAAGTTGCTCCAAATTCGCTGCAAATGCTATATACGAGCAGTCTGGAGCGTGGGGAACAAGAATAGCACAAAAATTTTTCATTTCGCGTAAGTCGATTTTTCGAGGATTCTCAGCTCCCTGAACACGAAATATATTATCCTAACAAACGATGCTCCTAATTCGCTGCAAAAGCTATATACGAGAAGTTTGGAGTGTGTGGAACAAGAATATCACAAAAATATTTCATTACGTGTAAGTAGATTTTACGACGATTCTCAGCTACCTGGACACGAAATATTCTCAGAACAAAAGTTGCTCCAAATTCGCTGCATAAGCTAAAAGCGAATAGTTTGGAGCGCGGGGAAGAATATTATCACAAAAATGTATCACTAAGTGTAAGTCGATTTCTCGACGATTCTCGGCTCCCTGGTCACGAAATATACATATAACAAAAGTTGCTCCAAATTCGCAGCAAATGCTATTTACGAGCAGTTTGGAGCGTGGGGAACAAGAATATCACAAAAATTTTTCATTTCGCGTAAGTCGATATTTCGAGGATTCTCAGCTCCCTGGACACGAAATATATTATCCTAACAAACGTTGCTCCAAATTCGCTGCAAAAGCTATATACGAGAAGTTTGGAGCGTGCGGAACAAGAATATCACAAAAAATTTTCATTTCGCCTAAGTCGATATTTCGCCGATTCTCAGCTCCCTGGTCACGAAATATACATATACCAATAGTTGCTCCATATTCGCTGCAAAAGCTATATACGAGAAGTTTGGAGTGTGGGGAACAAGAATAGCACAAAAATTTTTCATTTCGCTAAGTCGATATTTCGCCGATTCTCAGCTCCCTGGTCACGAAATATACATATACCAATAGTTGCTCCATATTCGCTGCAAAAGCTATATACGAGAAGTTTGGAGTGTGGGGAACAAGAATATCACAAAGATATTTCATTTCGTGTAAGTTGATATTTCGACTATTCTCGGCTCCCTGGACACGAAAATATATATCACAAAAGTTGCTCCAAATTCGCTGCAAATGCTATATACGAGCAGTTTGGAGCGTGGGGAACAAGAATATCATAAAAATGTTTCATTACGTGTAAATAGATTTTACGTCGATTCTCAGCTACCTGGACACGAAATATTCTCAGAACAAAAGTTGCTCCAAATCGCTGCATAAGCTAAAAGCGAATTGTCTGGAGCGCGGGGAAGAATAGTATCACAAAAATGTATCACTAAGTGTAAGTCGATTTCTCGACGATTCTCGGCTCCCTGGTCACGAAATATACATATAACAAAAGTTGCTCCAAATTCGCTGCAAATGCTATTTACGAGAAGTTTGGAGCGTGGGGAACAAGAATATCACCAAAATATTTCAATTCGTGTAAGTTGAAATTTCGACGATTCTCGGCTCCCTGCACACGAAAAATACATATAACAAAAGTTGCTCCAAATTCGCTGCAAATTCTATATACAAGCAGCTTGGAGCGTGGGGAACAAGAATTTCACAAAAATATTTAATTTCGTGTAAGTTGATATTTCGACGATTCTCGGTTCCCTGGACACGAAAAATACATATAACAAAAGTTGCTCCAAACTCGCTTCAAATGCTATATACGAGGAGTTTGGAGCGTGGGGAACAAGAATATCACGAAATTGTTTCATTTCGCGTAAGTCGATTCTTCGCCGATTCTCGGCTGGCTGGACACGAAATATTCTGAGAACAAATGTTGCTCCAAATTCGCTGCAAAAGCTATATACCAGCAGTATGGAGTATGGGAAATTATAATATCACAAAACTATTTCATTTCGTGTAAGTCGATATTTCGACGATTCTCGGCTCCCTGGACACGAAATATACATTTAACATATGTTGCTGCAAATTCACTGCAACTGCTATATACGATCAGTTTGAGGCGTGGGAAATCAGAATATCACAAAAATTTTTCATTTCGCGTAAGTCGATTTTTCGAGGATTCTCAGCTCCCTGGACACGAAATATATTATCCTAACAAAAGTTGCTCCAAATTCGCTGCAAAAGCTATATAAGAGCAGTTTGGAGTAAGGTAAACAAGAATATAACAAAAATATTTCATATCGTGTAAGTCGATATTTCGACGATTCTCGGCTCCCTGGACACTAAATATACTCTGAACAAAAGTTGCTCCAAATTCGCTGCAAAACCTATATAAGAGCAGTTTGGAGTAAGGTAAACACGAATATCACAAAAATATTTCATTTCGTGTAAGTCGATATTTCGACGATTCTCGGCTCCCTGGACACGAAAATATATATAACAAAAGTTGCTCCAAATTCGCTGCAAAAGCTATATACGAGCAGTTTGGAGTGTGGGGAACAAGAATATCACAAAAATTTTTAATTTCGCGTAAGTCGATTTTTCGAGGATTCTCAGCTCCCTGGACACGAAATATATTATCCTAAGAACCGTTGCTCCAAATTCGCTGTAAAAGCTATATATGAGAAGTTTGGAGTGTGGGGAACAAGAATATCACAAAAATTTTTCATTTCGTGTAAGTCGATATTTCGACGATTCTCGGCTCCCTGGACACTAAATATACTCTGAACAAAAGTTGCTCCAAATTCGCTGCAAAAGCTATATAAGAGCAGTTTGGAGTAAGGTAAACACGATTATCACAAAAATATTTCATTTCGTGTAAGTCGATATTTCGACGATTCTCGGCTCCCTGGACACGAAATTACATAAAACAAAAGTTGCTCCAAATTCGCCTCAAATGCTATTTACGAGCAGCTTGGAGCAAGGGGAACAAGAATATAATAAAAATGTTTCAATACGTGTAAGTCGATATTTCGACGATTCTCGGCTCCCTGGTAACGAAATATACATATAACAAAAGTTGCTCCAAATTCGCTGCAAATGCTATTTACGAGCAGTTTGGAGCGTAGTGAACAAGAATATCACAAAAATATTTCATTTCGTGTAAGTTAATATTTCGACGATTCTCGGCTCCGTGGACACGAAAAATACATATAACATAAGTTGCTCCAAATTCGCTGCAAATGCTCTATATACGAGCAGTTTGGAGCGTGGGGAACAAGAATATCACAAAAATTTTTAATTTCGCGTAAGTCGATTTTTCGAGGATTCTCTTTTCCCTGGACACGAAATATATTATCCTAACAAACGCTGCTCCAAATTCGCTGCAAAAGCTATATACGAGCAGTTTGGAGTGTGAGGAACAAGAATATCACAAAAATATTTCATTTCGTGTAAGTTGATATTTCGACGATTCTCGGCTCCTGGACACGAAAATATATATCACAAAAGTTGCTCCAAATTCACTGCAAATGCTATATACGAGCAGTTTGGAGCGTGGGGAACAAGTATATCATAAAAATGTTTCATTACGTGTAAGTCGATTTTAAGACGATTCTCAGCTGCCTGGACACGAAATATTCTCAGAACAACAGTTGCTCCAAAATCGCTGCATAAGCTAAAAGCGAATAGTTTGGAGCGCGGGGAAGAAGATTATCACAAAAATGTATCACTAAGTGTAAGTCGAATTTTCGACGATTCTCGTCTCCTTGGTAACGAAATATACATATGACAAACGTTGCTCCAAATTCGCTGCAAATGCTATTTACGAGTAGTTTGGAGTGTGGGGAACAAGAATATCACAAAAATTTTTCATTTCGCCTAAGTCGATATTTCGCCGATTCTCAGCTCCCTGGTCACGAAATATACATATTCCAAAAGTTGCTCCAAATTCGCTGCAAATGCTATATACGAGCAGTCTGGAGCGTGGGGAACAAGAATAGCACAAAAATTTTTCATTTCGCGTAATTCGATTTTACGAGGATTCTCAGCTCCCTGAACACGAAATATATTATCCTAACAAACGATGCTCCTAATTCGCTGCAAAAGCTATATACGAGAAGTTTGGAGTGTGGGGAACAAGAATATCACAAAAATATTTCAATTCGTGTAAGTTGATATTTCGACTATTCTCGGCTCCCTGGACACGAAAATATATATCACAAAAGTTGCTCCAAATTCGCTGCAAATGCTATATACGAGCAGTTTGGAGCGTGGGGAACAAGAATATCATAAAAATGTTTCATTACGTGTAAATAGATTTTACGACGATTCTCAGCTACCTGGACACGAAATATTCTCAGAACAAAAGTTGCTCCAAATCGCTGCATAAGCTAAAAGCGAATTGTCTGGAGCGCGGGGAAGACTAGTATCACAAAAATGTATCACTAAGTGTAAGTCGATTTCTCGACGATTCTCGGCTCCCTGGTCACGAAATATACATATAACAAAAGTTGCTCCAAATTCGCTGCAAATGCTATTTACGAGAAGTTTGGAGCGTGGGGAACAAGAATATCACAAAGATATTTCATTTCGTGTAAGTTGATATTTCGACGATTCTCGGCTCCCTGCACACGAAAAATACATATAACAAAAGTTGCTCCAAATTAGCTGCAAATTCTATATACAAGCAGTTTGGAGCGTGGGGAACAAGAATTTCACAAAAATTTTTCATTTCGCGTAAGTCGATTTTTCGAGGATTCACAGCTCCCTGGTCACGAAATATACATATAACAAAAGTTGCTCCAAATTCGCTGCAAATGCTATTTACGAGTAGTTTGGAGCGTGAGGAACACGAATATCACAAAAATATTTAATAACGTGTAAGTTGATATTTCGACGATTCTCGGTTCCCTGGACACGAAAAATATTGAGTTGCTCCAAATTCGCTGCAAGTGCTATTTACGAGCAGTTTGGAGTGTGGGGAACAAGAATATCACAAAAATTTTTCATTTCGCCTAAGTCGATATTTCGCCGATTCTCAGCTCCCTGGTCACGAAATATACATATTCCAAAAGTTGCTCCAAATTCGCTGCAAATGCTATATACGAGCAGTCTGGAGCGTGGGGAACAAGAATAGCACAAAAATTTTTCATTTCGCGTAAGTCGATTTTTCGAGGATTCTCAGCTCCCTGAACACGAAATATATTATCCTAACAAACGATGCTCCTAATTCGCTGCAAAAGCTATATACGAGAAGTTTGGAGTGTGTGGAACAAGAATATCACAAAAATATTTCATTACGTGTAAGTAGATTTTACGACGATTCTCAGCTACCTGGACACGAAATATTCTCAGAACAAAAGTTGCTCCAAATTCGCTGCATAAGCTAAAAGCGAATAGTTTGGAGCGCGGGGAAGAATAGTATCACAAAAATGTATCAGAAAGTGTAAGTCGATTTCTCGACGATTCTCGGCTCCCTGGTCACGAAATATACATATAACAAAAGTTGCTCCAAATTCGCTGCAAATGCTATTTACGAGCAGTTTGGAGCGTGGGGAACAAGAATATCATAAAAATGTTTCATTACGTGTAAGTAGATTTTACGACGATTCTCAGCTACTTGGACACGAAATATTCTCAGAACAAAAGTTGCTCCAAATTCGCTGCATAAGCTAAAAGCGAATAGTTTGGAGCGCGGGGAAGAATAGTATCACAAAAATGTATCACTAAGTGTAAGTCGATTTCTCGACGATTCTCGGCTCCCTGGTCACGAAATATACATATAACAAAAGTTGCTCCAAATTCGCAGCAAATGCTATTTACGAGCAGTTTGGAGCGTGGGGAACAAGAATATCACAAAAATTTTTCATTTCGCGTAAGTCTATATTTCGAGGATTCTCAGCTCCCTGGACACGAAATATATTATCCTAACAAACGTTGCTCCAAATTCGCTGCAAAAGCTATATACGAGAAGTTTGGAGTGTGGGGAACAAGAATATCACAAAAAATTTTCATTTCGCCTAAGTCGATATTTCGCCGATTCTCAGCTCCCTGGTCACGAAATATACATATACCAATAGTTGCTCCATGTTCGCTGCAAAAGCTATATACGAGAAGTTTGGAGTGTGGGGAACAAGAATATCACAAAAATATTTCATTTCGTGTAAGTTGATATTTCGACTATTCTAGGCTCCCTGGACACGAAAATATATATCACAAAAGTTGCTCCAAATTCGCTGCAAATGCTATATACGAGCAGTTTGGAGCGTGGGGAACAAGAATATCATAAAAATGTTTCATTACGTGTAAATAGATTTTACGACGATTCTCAGCTACCTGGACACGAAATATTCTCAGAACAAAAGTTGCTCCAAATCGCTGCATAAGCTAAAAGCGAATTGTCTGGAGCGCGGGGAAGAATAGTATCACAAAAATGTATCACTAAGTGTAAGTCGATTTCTCGACGATTCTCGGCTCCCTGGTAACGAAATATAAATATAACAAAAGTTGCTCCAAATTCGCTGCAAATGCTATTTACGAGAAGTTTGGAGCGTGGGGAACAAGAATATCACCAAAATATTTCATTTCGTGTAAGTTGATATTTCGACGATTCTCGGCTCCCTGCACACGAAAAATACATATAACAAAAGTTGCTCCAAATTAGCTGCAAATTCTATATACAAGCAGTTTGGAGCGTGGGGAACAAGAATAACATAAAAATGTTTCATTACGTGTAAGTAGATTTTACGACGATTCTCAGCTACTTGGACACGAAATATTCTCAGAACAAAAGTTGCTCCAAATTCGCTGCATAAGCTAAAAGCGAATAGTTTGGAGCGCGGGGAAGAATAGTATCACAAAAATGTATCACTAAGTGTAAGTCGATTTCTCGACGATTCTCGGCTCCCTGGTCACGAAATATACATATAACAAAAGTTGCTCCAAATTCGCAGCAAATGCTATTTACGAGCAGTTTGGAGCGTGGGGAACAAGAATATCACAAAAATATTTCATTTCGTGTAAGTTGATATTTCGACTATTCTCGGCTCCCTGGACACGAAAATATATATCACAAAAGTTGCTCCAAATTCGCTGCAAATGCTATATACGAGCAGTTTGGAGCGTGGGGAACAAGAATATCATAAAAATGTTTCATTACGTGTAAATAGATTTTACGACGATTCTCAGCTACCTGGACACGAAATATTCTCAGAACAAAAGTTGCTCCAAATCGCTGCATAAGCTAAAAGCGAATTGTCTGGAGCGCGGGGAAGAATAGTATCACAAAAATGTATCACTAAGTGTAAGTCGATTTCTCGACGATTCTCGGCTCCCTGGTAACGAAATATAAATATAACAAAAGTTGCTCCAAATTCGCTGCAAATGCTATTTACGAGAAGTTTGGAGCGTGGGGAACAAGAATATCACCAAAATATTTCATTTCGTGTAAGTTGATATTTCGACGATTCTCGGCTCCCTGCACACGAAAAATACATATAACAAAAGTTGCTCCAAATTCGCTGCAAATTCTATATACAAGCAGCTTGAAGCGTGGGGAACAAGAATATCACAAAAATTTTTCATTTCGCGTAAGTCGATTTTTCGAGGATTCACAGCTCCCTGGTCACGAAATATACATATAACAAAAGTTGCTCCAAATTCGCTGCAAATGCTATTTACGAGTAGTTTGGAGCGTGGGGAACAAGAATATCACAAAAATATTTAATTTCGTGTAAGTTGATATTTCGACGATTCTCGGTTCCCTGGACACGAAAAATACATATAACAAAAGTTGCTCCAAACTCGCTTCAAATGCTATATACGAGGAGTTTGGAGCGTGGGGAACAAGAATATCACGAAATTGTTTCATTTCGCGTAAGTCGATTCTTCGCCGATTCTCGGCTGGCTGGACACTAAATATTCTGAGAACAAATGTTGCTCCAAATTCGCTGCAAAAGCTATATACCAGCAGTATGGAGTATGGGAAACAATAATATCACAAAAATATTTCATTTCGTGTAAGTCGATATTTCGACGATTCTCGGCTCCCTGGACACGAAATATACATTTAACATATGTTGCTGCAAATTCACTGCAACTGCTATATACGATCAGTTTGAGGCGTGGGAAATCAGAATATCACAAAAATTTTTCATTTCGCGTAAGTCGATTTTTCGAGGATTCTCAGCTCCCTGGACACGAAATATATTATCGTAACAAAAGTTGCTCCAAATTCGCTGCAAAAGCTATATAAGAGCAGTTTGGAGTAAGGTAAACAAGAATATAACAAAAATATTTCATATCGTGTAAGTCGATATTTCGACGATTCTCGGCTCCCTGGACACTAAATATACTCTGAACAAAAGTTGCTCCAAATTCGCTGCAAAAGCTATATAAGAGCAGTTTGGAGTAAGGTAAACACGAATATCACAAAAATATTTAATTTCGTGTAAGTCGATATTTCGACGATTCTCGGCTCCCTGGACACGAAAATATATATAACAAAAGTTGCTCCAAATTCGCTGTAAAAGCTATATACGAGCAGTTTGGAGTGTGGGGAACAAGAATATCACAAAAATTTTTAATTTCGCGTAAGTCGATTTTTCGAGGATTCTCAGCTCCCTGGACACGAAATATATTATCCTAAGAAACGTTGCCCCAAATTCGCTGTAAAAGCTATATATGAGAAGTTTGGAGTGTGGGGAACAAGAATATCACAAAAATTTTTCATTTCGTGTAAGTCGATATTTCGACGATTCTCGGCTCCCTGGACACTAAATATACTCTGAACAAAAGTTGCTGCAAATTCGCTGCAAAAGCTATATAAGAGCAGTTTGGAGTAAGGTAAACACGAATATCACAAAAATATTTCATTTTGTGTAAGTCGATATTTCGACGATTCTCGGCTCCCTGGACACGAAATTACATAAAACAAAAGTTGCTCCAAATTCGCCTCAAATGCTATTTACGAGCAGCTTGGAGCGCGGGGAACAAGAATATAATAAAAATGTTTCAATACGTGTAAGTCGATATTTCGACGATTCTCGGCTCCCTGGTAACGAAATATACATATAACAAAAGTTGCTCCAAATTCGCTGCAAATGCTATTTACGAGTAGTTTGGAGCGTGGGGAACAAGAATATCACAAAAATTTTTAATTTCGCGTAAGTCGATTTTTCGAGGATTCTCAGCTCCCTGGACACGAAATATATTATCCAAACAAAAGTTGCTCCAAATTCGCTGCAAAAGCTATATAAGAGCAGTTTGGAGTAAGGTAAACAAGAATATAACAAAAATATTTCATATCGTGTAAGTCGATATTTCGACGATTCTCGGCTCCCTGGACACTAAATATACTCTGAACAAAAGTTGCTCCAAATTCGCTGCAAAAGCTATATAAGAGCAGTTTGGAGTAAGGTAAACACGAATATCACAAAAATATTTCATTTCGTGTAAGTCGATATTTCGACGATTCTCGGCTCCCTGGACACGAAAATATATATAACAAAAGTTGCTCCAAATTCGCTGCAAAAGCTATATACGAGCAGTTTTGGAGTGTGGGGAACAAGAATATCACAAAAATTTTTAATTTCGCGTAGGTCGATTTTTCGAGGATTCTCAGCTCCCTGGACACGAAATATATTATCCTAACAAACGCTGCTCCAAATTCGCTGCAAAAGCTATATACGAGAAGTTTGGAGTGTGGGGAACAAGAATATCACAAAAATATTTCATTTCGTGTAAGTTGATATTTCGACGATTCTCGGCTCCTGGACACGAAAATATATATCACAAAAGTTGCTCCAAATTCACTGCAAATGCTATATACGAGCAGTTTGGAGCGTGGGGAACAAGTATATCATAGAAATGTTTCATTACGTGTAAGTCGATTTTAAGACGATTCTCAGCTGCCTGGACACGAAATATTCTCAGAACAAAAGTTGCTCCAAAATCGCTGCATAAGCTGAAAGCGAATAGTTTGGAGCGCGGGGAAGAAGATTATCACAAAAATGTATCACTAAGTGTAAGTCGAATTTTCGACGATTCTCGTCTCCTTGGTAACGAAATATACATATGACAAACGTTGCTCCAAATTCGCTGCAAATGCTATTTACGAGTAGTTTGGAGTGTGGGGAACAAGAATATCACAAAAATTTTTCATTTCGCCTAAGTCGATATTTCGCCGATTCTCAGCTCCCTGGTCACGAAATACACATATTCCAAAAGTTGCTCCAAATTCGCTGCAAATGCTATATACGAGCAGTCTGGAGCGTGGGGAACAAGAATAGCACAAAAATTTTTCATTTCGCGTAAGTCGATTTTTCGAGGATTCTCAGCTCCCTGAACACGAAATATATTATCCTAACAAACGATGCTCCTAATTCGCTGCAAAAGCTATATACGAGAAGTTTGGAGTGTGTGGAACAAGAATATCACAAAAATATTTCATTTCGCGTAAGTCGATATTTCGAGGATTCTCAGCTCCCTGGACACGAAATATATTATCCTAACTAACGTTGATCCAAATTCGCTGCAAAAGCTATATACGAGAAGTTTGGAGTGTGGGGAACAAGAATATCACAAAAAATTTTCATTTCGCCTAAGTCGATATTTCGCCGATTCTCAGCTCCCTGGTCACGAAATATACATATACCAATAGTTGCTCCATATTCGCTGCAAAAGCTATATACGAGAAGTTTGGAGTGTGGGGAACAAGAATATCACAAAAATATTTCATTTCGTGTAAGTTGATATTTCGACTATTCTCGGCTCCCTGGACACGAAAATATATATCACAAAAGTTGCTCCAAATTCGCTGCAAATGCTATATACGAGCAGTTTGGAGCGTGGGGAACAAGAATATCATAAAAATGTTTCATTACGTGTAAATAGATTTTACGCGATTCTCAGCTACCTGGACACGAAATATTCTCAGAACAAAAGTTGCTCCAAATCGCTGCATAAGCTAAAAGCGAATTGTCTGGAGCGCGGGGAAGAATAGTATCACAAAAATGTATCACTAAGTGTAAGTCGATTTCTCGACGATTCTCGGCTCCCTGGTCACGAAATATACATATAACAAAAGTTGCTCCAAATTCGCTGCAAATGCTATTTACGAGAAGTTTGGAGCGTGGGGAACAAGAATATCACCAAAATATTTCATTTCGTGTAAGTTGATATTTCGACGATTCTCGGCTCCCTGCACACGAAAAATACATATAACAAAAGTTGCTCCAAATTCGCTGCAAATTCTATATACAAGCAGTTTGGAGCGTGGGGAACAAGAATATCACGAAATTGTTTCATTTCGCGTAAGTCGATTCTTCGCCGATTCTCGGCTGGCTGGACACGAAATATTCTGAGAACAAATGTTGCTCCAAATTCGCTGCAAAAGCTATATACCAGCAGTATGGAGTATGGGAAACAATAATATCATAAAATATTTCATTTCGTGTAAGTCGATATTTCGACGATTCTCGGCTCCCTGGACACGAAATATACATTTAACATATGTTGCTGCAAATTCACTGCAACTGCTATATACGATCAGTTTGAGGCGTGGGAAATCAGAATATCACAAAAATTTTTCATTTCGCGTAAGTCGATTTTTCGAGGATTCTCAGCTCCCTGGACACGAAATATATTATCGTAACAAAAGTTGCTCCAAATTCGCTGCAAAAGCTATATAAGAGCAGTTTGGAGTAAGGTAAACAAGAATATAACAAAAATATTTCATATCGTGTAAGTCGATATTTCGACGATTCTCGGCTCCCTGGACTCTAAATATACTCTGAACAAAAGTTGCTCCAAATTCGCTGCAAAAGCTATATAAGAGCAGTTTGGAGTAAGGTAAACACGAATATCACAAAAATATTTAATTTCGTGTAAGTCGATATTTCGACGATTCTCGGCTCCCTGGACACGAAAATATATATAACAAAAGTTGCTCCAAATTCGCTGCAAAAGCTATATACGAGCAGTTTGGAGTGTGGGGAACAAGAATATCACAAAAATTTTTAATTTCGCGTAAGTCGATTTTTCGAGGATTCTCAGCTCCCTGGACACGAAATATATTATCCTAAGAACCGTTGCTCCAAATTCGCTGTAAAAGCTATATATGAGAAGTTTGGAGTGTGGGGAACAAGAATATCACAAAAATTTTTCATTTCGTGTAAGTCGATATTTCGACGATTCTCGGCTCCCTGGACACTAAATATACTCTGAACAAAAGTTGCTCCAAATTCGCTGCAAAAGCTATATAAGAGCAGTTTGGAGTAAGGTAAACACGATTATCACAAAAATATTTCATTTCGTGTAAGTCGATATTTCGACGATTCTCGGCTCCCTGGACACGAAATTACATAAAACAAAAGTTGCTCCAAATTCGCCTCAAATGCTATTTACGAGCAGCTTGGAGCAAGGGGAACAAGAATATAATAAAAATGTTTCAATACGTGTAAGTCGATATTTCGACGATTCTCGGCTCCCTGGTAACGAAATATACATATAACAAAAGTTGCTCCAAATTCGCTGCAAATGCTATTTACGAGCAGTTTGGAGCGTAGTGAACAAGAATATCACAAAAATATTTCATTTCGTGTAAGTTAATATTTCGACGATTCTCGGCTCCGTGGACACGAAAAATACATATAACATAAGTTGCTCCAAATTCGCTGCAAATGCTCTATATACGAGCAGTTTGGAGCGTGGGGAACAAGAATATCACAAAAATTTTTAATTTCGCGTAAGTCGATTTTTCGAGGATTCTCTTTTCCCTGGACACGAAATATATTATCCTAACAAACGCTGCTCCAAATTCGCTGCAAAAGCTATATACGAGCAGTTTGGAGTGTGAGGAACAAGAATATCACAAAAATATTTCATTTCGTGTAAGTTGATATTTCGACGATTCTCGGCTCCTGGACACGAAAATATATATCACAAAAGTTGCTCCAAATTCACTGCAAATGCTATATACGAGCAGTTTGGAGCGTGGGGAACAAGTATATCATAAAAATGTTTCATTACGTGTAAGTCGATTTTAAGACGATTCTCAGCTGCCTGGACACGAAATATTCTCAGAACAACAGTTGCTCCAAAATCGCTGCATAAGCTAAAAGCGAATAGTTTGGAGCGCGGGGAAGAAGATTATCACAAAAATGTATCACTAAGTGTAAGTCGAATTTTCGACGATTCTCGTCTCCTTGGTAACGAAATATACATATGACAAACGTTGCTCCAAATTCGCTGCAAATGCTATTTACGAGTAGTTTGGAGTGTGGGGAACAAGAATATCACAAAAATTTTTCATTTCGCCTAAGTCGATATTTCGCCGATTCTCAGCTCCCTGGTCACGAAATATACATATTCCAAAAGTTGCTCCAAATTCGCTGCAAATGCTATATACGAGCAGTCTGGAGCGTGGGGAACAAGAATAGCACAAAAATTTTTCATTTCGCGTAATTCGATTTTACGAGGATTCTCAGCTCCCTGAACACGAAATATATTATCCTAACAAACGATGCTCCTAATTCGCTGCAAAAGCTATATACGAGAAGTTTGGAGTGTGGGGAACAAGAATATCACAAAAATATTTCAATTCGTGTAAGTTGATATTTCGACTATTCTCGGCTCCCTGGACACGAAAATATATATCACAAAAGTTGCTCCAAATTCGCTGCAAATGCTATATACGAGCAGTTTGGAGCGTGGGGAACAAGAATATCATAAAAATGTTTCATTACGTGTAAATAGATTTTACGACGATTCTCAGCTACCTGGACACGAAATATTCTCAGAACAAAAGTTGCTCCAAATCGCTGCATAAGCTAAAAGCGAATTGTCTGGAGCGCGGGGAAGACTAGTATCACAAAAATGTATCACTAAGTGTAAGTCGATTTCTCGACGATTCTCGGCTCCCTGGTCACGAAATATACATATAACAAAAGTTGCTCCAAATTCGCTGCAAATGCTATTTACGAGAAGTTTGGAGCGTGGGGAACAAGAATATCACAAAGATATTTCATTTCGTGTAAGTTGATATTTCGACGATTCTCGGCTCCCTGCACACGAAAAATACATATAACAAAAGTTGCTCCAAATTAGCTGCAAATTCTATATACAAGCAGTTTGGAGCGTGGGGAACAAGAATTTCACAAAAATTTTTCATTTCGCGTAAGTCGATTTTTCGAGGATTCACAGCTCCCTGGTCACGAAATATACATATAACAAAAGTTGCTCCAAATTCGCTGCAAATGCTATTTACGAGTAGTTTGGAGCGTGAGGAACACGAATATCACAAAAATATTTAATAACGTGTAAGTTGATATTTCGACGATTCTCGGTTCCCTGGACACGAAAAATATTGAGTTGCTCCAAATTCGCTGCAAGTGCTATTTACGAGCAGTTTGGAGTGTGGGGAACAAGAATATCACAAAAATTTTTCATTTCGCCTAAGTCGATATTTCGCCGATTCTCAGCTCCCTGGTCACGAAATATACATATTCCAAAAGTTGCTCCAAATTCGCTGCAAATGCTATATACGAGCAGTCTGGAGCGTGGGGAACAAGAATAGCACAAAAATTTTTCATTTCGCGTAAGTCGATTTTTCGAGGATTCTCAGCTCCCTGAACACGAAATATATTATCCTAACAAACGATGCTCCTAATTCGCTGCAAAAGCTATATACGAGAAGTTTGGAGTGTGTGGAACAAGAATATCACAAAAATATTTCATTACGTGTAAGTAGATTTTACGACGATTCTCAGCTACCTGGACACGAAATATTCTCAGAACAAAAGTTGCTCCAAATTCGCTGCATAAGCTAAAAGCGAATAGTTTGGAGCGCGGGGAAGAATAGTATCACAAAAATGTATCAGAAAGTGTAAGTCGATTTCTCGACGATTCTCGGCTCCCTGGTCACGAAATATACATATAACAAAAGTTGCTCCAAATTCGCTGCAAATGCTATTTACGAGCAGTTTGGAGCGTGGGGAACAAGAATATCATAAAAATGTTTCATTACGTGTAAGTAGATTTTACGACGATTCTCAGCTACTTGGACACGAAATATTCTCAGAACAAAAGTTGCTCCAAATTCGCTGCATAAGCTAAAAGCGAATAGTTTGGAGCGCGGGGAAGAATAGTATCACAAAAATGTATCACTAAGTGTAAGTCGATTTCTCGACGATTCTCGGCTCCCTGGTCACGAAATATACATATAACAAAAGTTGCTCCAAATTCGCAGCAAATGCTATTTACGAGCAGTTTGGAGCGTGGGGAACAAGAATATCACAAAAATTTTTCATTTCGCGTAAGTCTATATTTCGAGGATTCTCAGCTCCCTGGACACGAAATATATTATCCTAACAAACGTTGCTCCAAATTCGCTGCAAAAGCTATATACGAGAAGTTTGGAGTGTGGGGAACAAGAATATCACAAAAAATTTTCATTTCGCCTAAGTCGATATTTCGCCGATTCTCAGCTCCCTGGTCACGAAATATACATATACCAATAGTTGCTCCATGTTCGCTGCAAAAGCTATATACGAGAAGTTTGGAGTGTGGGGAACAAGAATATCACAAAAATATTTCATTTCGTGTAAGTTGATATTTCGACTATTCTAGGCTCCCTGGACACGAAAATATATATCACAAAAGTTGCTCCAAATTCGCTGCAAATGCTATATACGAGCAGTTTGGAGCGTGGGGAACAAGAATATCATAAAAATGTTTCATTACGTGTAAATAGATTTTACGACGATTCTCAGCTACCTGGACACGAAATATTCTCAGAACAAAAGTTGCTCCAAATCGCTGCATAAGCTAAAAGCGAATTGTCTGGAGCGCGGGGAAGAATAGTATCACAAAAATGTATCACTAAGTGTAAGTCGATTTCTCGACGATTCTCGGCTCCCTGGTAACGAAATATAAATATAACAAAAGTTGCTCCAAATTCGCTGCAAATGCTATTTACGAGAAGTTTGGAGCGTGGGGAACAAGAATATCACCAAAATATTTCATTTCGTGTAAGTTGATATTTCGACGATTCTCGGCTCCCTGCACACGAAAAATACATATAACAAAAGTTGCTCCAAATTAGCTGCAAATTCTATATACAAGCAGTTTGGAGCGTGGGGAACAAGAATAACATAAAAATGTTTCATTACGTGTAAGTAGATTTTACGACGATTCTCAGCTACTTGGACACGAAATATTCTCAGAACAAAAGTTGCTCCAAATTCGCTGCATAAGCTAAAAGCGAATAGTTTGGAGCGCGGGGAAGAATAGTATCACAAAAATGTATCACTAAGTGTAAGTCGATTTCTCGACGATTCTCGGCTCCCTGGTCACGAAATATACATATAACAAAAGTTGCTCCAAATTCGCAGCAAATGCTATTTACGAGCAGTTTGGAGCGTGGGGAACAAGAATATCACAAAAATATTTCATTTCGTGTAAGTTGATATTTCGACTATTCTCGGCTCCCTGGACACGAAAATATATATCACAAAAGTTGCTCCAAATTCGCTGCAAATGCTATATACGAGCAGTTTGGAGCGTGGGGAACAAGAATATCATAAAAATGTTTCATTACGTGTAAATAGATTTTACGACGATTCTCAGCTACCTGGACACGAAATATTCTCAGAACAAAAGTTGCTCCAAATCGCTGCATAAGCTAAAAGCGAATTGTCTGGAGCGCGGGGAAGAATAGTATCACAAAAATGTATCACTAAGTGTAAGTCGATTTCTCGACGATTCTCGGCTCCCTGGTAACGAAATATAAATATAACAAAAGTTGCTCCAAATTCGCTGCAAATGCTATTTACGAGAAGTTTGGAGCGTGGGGAACAAGAATATCACCAAAATATTTCATTTCGTGTAAGTTGATATTTCGACGATTCTCGGCTCCCTGCACACGAAAAATACATATAACAAAAGTTGCTCCAAATTCGCTGCAAATTCTATATACAAGCAGCTTGAAGCGTGGGGAACAAGAATATCACAAAAATTTTTCATTTCGCGTAAGTCGATTTTTCGAGGATTCACAGCTCCCTGGTCACGAAATATACATATAACAAAAGTTGCTCCAAATTCGCTGCAAATGCTATTTACGAGTAGTTTGGAGCGTGGGGAACAAGAATATCACAAAAATATTTAATTTCGTGTAAGTTGATATTTCGACGATTCTCGGTTCCCTGGACACGAAAAATACATATAACAAAAGTTGCTCCAAACTCGCTTCAAATGCTATATACGAGGAGTTTGGAGCGTGGGGAACAAGAATATCACGAAATTGTTTCATTTCGCGTAAGTCGATTCTTCGCCGATTCTCGGCTGGCTGGACACTAAATATTCTGAGAACAAATGTTGCTCCAAATTCGCTGCAAAAGCTATATACCAGCAGTATGGAGTATGGGAAACAATAATATCACAAAAATATTTCATTTCGTGTAAGTCGATATTTCGACGATTCTCGGCTCCCTGGACACGAAATATACATTTAACATATGTTGCTGCAAATTCACTGCAACTGCTATATACGATCAGTTTGAGGCGTGGGAAATCAGAATATCACAAAAATTTTTCATTTCGCGTAAGTCGATTTTTCGAGGATTCTCAGCTCCCTGGACACGAAATATATTATCGTAACAAAAGTTGCTCCAAATTCGCTGCAAAAGCTATATAAGAGCAGTTTGGAGTAAGGTAAACAAGAATATAACAAAAATATTTCATATCGTGTAAGTCGATATTTCGACGATTCTCGGCTCCCTGGACACTAAATATACTCTGAACAAAAGTTGCTCCAAATTCGCTGCAAAAGCTATATAAGAGCAGTTTGGAGTAAGGTAAACACGAATATCACAAAAATATTTAATTTCGTGTAAGTCGATATTTCGACGATTCTCGGCTCCCTGGACACGAAAATATATATAACAAAAGTTGCTCCAAATTCGCTGTAAAAGCTATATACGAGCAGTTTGGAGTGTGGGGAACAAGAATATCACAAAAATTTTTAATTTCGCGTAAGTCGATTTTTCGAGGATTCTCAGCTCCCTGGACACGAAATATATTATCCTAAGAAACGTTGCCCCAAATTCGCTGTAAAAGCTATATATGAGAAGTTTGGAGTGTGGGGAACAAGAATATCACAAAAATTTTTCATTTCGTGTAAGTCGATATTTCGACGATTCTCGGCTCCCTGGACACTAAATATACTCTGAACAAAAGTTGCTGCAAATTCGCTGCAAAAGCTATATAAGAGCAGTTTGGAGTAAGGTAAACACGAATATCACAAAAATATTTCATTTTGTGTAAGTCGATATTTCGACGATTCTCGGCTCCCTGGACACGAAATTACATAAAACAAAAGTTGCTCCAAATTCGCCTCAAATGCTATTTACGAGCAGCTTGGAGCGCGGGGAACAAGAATATAATAAAAATGTTTCAATACGTGTAAGTCGATATTTCGACGATTCTCGGCTCCCTGGTAACGAAATATACATATAACAAAAGTTGCTCCAAATTCGCTGCAAATGCTATTTACGAGTAGTTTGGAGCGTGGGGAACAAGAATATCACAAAAATTTTTAATTTCGCGTAAGTCGATTTTTCGAGGATTCTCAGCTCCCTGGACACGAAATATATTATCCAAACAAAAGTTGCTCCAAATTCGCTGCAAAAGCTATATAAGAGCAGTTTGGAGTAAGGTAAACAAGAATATAACAAAAATATTTCATATCGTGTAAGTCGATATTTCGACGATTCTCGGCTCCCTGGACACTAAATATACTCTGAACAAAAGTTGCTCCAAATTCGCTGCAAAAGCTATATAAGAGCAGTTTGGAGTAAGGTAAACACGAATATCACAAAAATATTTCATTTCGTGTAAGTCGATATTTCGACGATTCTCGGCTCCCTGGACACGAAAATATATATAACAAAAGTTGCTCCAAATTCGCTGCAAAAGCTATATACGAGCAGTTTTGGAGTGTGGGGAACAAGAATATCACAAAAATTTTTAATTTCGCGTAGGTCGATTTTTCGAGGATTCTCAGCTCCCTGGACACGAAATATATTATCCTAACAAACGCTGCTCCAAATTCGCTGCAAAAGCTATATACGAGAAGTTTGGAGTGTGGGGAACAAGAATATCACAAAAATATTTCATTTCGTGTAAGTTGATATTTCGACGATTCTCGGCTCCTGGACACGAAAATATATATCACAAAAGTTGCTCCAAATTCACTGCAAATGCTATATACGAGCAGTTTGGAGCGTGGGGAACAAGTATATCATAGAAATGTTTCATTACGTGTAAGTCGATTTTAAGACGATTCTCAGCTGCCTGGACACGAAATATTCTCAGAACAAAAGTTGCTCCAAAATCGCTGCATAAGCTGAAAGCGAATAGTTTGGAGCGCGGGGAAGAAGATTATCACAAAAATGTATCACTAAGTGTAAGTCGAATTTTCGACGATTCTCGTCTCCTTGGTAACGAAATATACATATGACAAACGTTGCTCCAAATTCGCTGCAAATGCTATTTACGAGTAGTTTGGAGTGTGGGGAACAAGAATATCACAAAAATTTTTCATTTCGCCTAAGTCGATATTTCGCCGATTCTCAGCTCCCTGGTCACGAAATACACATATTCCAAAAGTTGCTCCAAATTCGCTGCAAATGCTATATACGAGCAGTCTGGAGCGTGGGGAACAAGAATAGCACAAAAATTTTTCATTTCGCGTAAGTCGATTTTTCGAGGATTCTCAGCTCCCTGAACACGAAATATATTATCCTAACAAACGATGCTCCTAATTCGCTGCAAAAGCTATATACGAGAAGTTTGGAGTGTGTGGAACAAGAATATCACAAAAATATTTCATTTCGCGTAAGTCGATATTTCGAGGATTCTCAGCTCCCTGGACACGAAATATATTATCCTAACTAACGTTGATCCAAATTCGCTGCAAAAGCTATATACGAGAAGTTTGGAGTGTGGGGAACAAGAATATCACAAAAAATTTTCATTTCGCCTAAGTCGATATTTCGCCGATTCTCAGCTCCCTGGTCACGAAATATACATATACCAATAGTTGCTCCATATTCGCTGCAAAAGCTATATACGAGAAGTTTGGAGTGTGGGGAACAAGAATATCACAAAAATATTTCATTTCGTGTAAGTTGATATTTCGACTATTCTCGGCTCCCTGGACACGAAAATATATATCACAAAAGTTGCTCCAAATTCGCTGCAAATGCTATATACGAGCAGTTTGGAGCGTGGGGAACAAGAATATCATAAAAATGTTTCATTACGTGTAAATAGATTTTACGCGATTCTCAGCTACCTGGACACGAAATATTCTCAGAACAAAAGTTGCTCCAAATCGCTGCATAAGCTAAAAGCGAATTGTCTGGAGCGCGGGGAAGAATAGTATCACAAAAATGTATCACTAAGTGTAAGTCGATTTCTCGACGATTCTCGGCTCCCTGGTCACGAAATATACATATAACAAAAGTTGCTCCAAATTCGCTGCAAATGCTATTTACGAGAAGTTTGGAGCGTGGGGAACAAGAATATCACCAAAATATTTCATTTCGTGTAAGTTGATATTTCGACGATTCTCGGCTCCCTGCACACGAAAAATACATATAACAAAAGTTGCTCCAAATTCGCTGCAAATTCTATATACAAGCAGTTTGGAGCGTGGGGAACAAGAATATCACGAAATTGTTTCATTTCGCGTAAGTCGATTCTTCGCCGATTCTCGGCTGGCTGGACACGAAATATTCTGAGAACAAATGTTGCTCCAAATTCGCTGCAAAAGCTATATACCAGCAGTATGGAGTATGGGAAACAATAATATCATAAAATATTTCATTTCGTGTAAGTCGATATTTCGACGATTCTCGGCTCCCTGGACACGAAATATACATTTAACATATGTTGCTGCAAATTCACTGCAACTGCTATATACGATCAGTTTGAGGCGTGGGAAATCAGAATATCACAAAAATTTTTCATTTCGCGTAAGTCGATTTTTCGAGGATTCTCAGCTCCCTGGACACGAAATATATTATCGTAACAAAAGTTGCTCCAAATTCGCTGCAAAAGCTATATAAGAGCAGTTTGGAGTAAGGTAAACAAGAATATAACAAAAATATTTCATATCGTGTAAGTCGATATTTCGACGATTCTCGGCTCCCTGGACTCTAAATATACTCTGAACAAAAGTTGCTCCAAATTCGCTGCAAAAGCTATATAAGAGCAGTTTGGAGTAAGGTAAACACGAATATCACAAAAATATTTAATTTCGTGTAAGTCGATATTTCGACGATTCTCGGCTCCCTGGACACGAAAATATATATAACAAAAGTTGCTCCAAATTCGCTGTAAAAGCTATATACGAGCAGTTTGGAGTGTGGGGAACAAGAATATCACAAAAATTTTTAATTTCGCGTAAGTCGATTTTTCGAGGATTCTCAGCTCCCTGGACACGAAATATATTATCCTAAGAAACGTTGCTCCAAATTCGCTGTAAAAGCTATATATGAGAAGTTTGGAGTGTGGGGAACAAGAATATCACAAAAATTTTTCATTTCGTGTAAGTCGATATTTCGACGATTCTCGGCTCCCTGGACACTAAATATACTCTGAACAAAAGTTGCTCCAAATTCGCTGCAAAAGCTATATAAGAGCAGTTTGGAGTAAGGTAAACACGAATATCACAAAAATATTTCATTTTGTGTAAGTCGATATTTCGACGATTCTCGGCTCCCTGGACACGAAATTACATAAAACAAAAGTTGCTCCAAATTCGCCTCAAATGCTATTTACGAGCAGCTTGGAGCGCGGGGAAAAAGAATATAATAAAAATGTTTCAATACGTGTAAGTCGATATTTCGACGATTCTCGGCTCCCTGGTAACGAAATATACATATAACAAAAGTTGCTCCAAATTCGCTGCAAATGCTATTTACGAGCAGTTTGGAGTGTGGGGAACAAGAATATCACAAAAATTTTTAATTTCGCGTAAGTCGATTTTTCGAGGATTCTCAGCTCCCTGGACACGAAATATATTATCCAAACAAAAGTTGCTCCAAATTCGCTGCAAAAGCTATATAAGAGCAGTTTGGAGTAAGGTAAACAAGAATATAACAAAAATATTTCATATCGTGTAAGTCGATATTTCGACGATTCTCGGCTCCCTGGACACTAAATATACTCTGAACAAAAGTTGCCCCAAATTCGCTGCAAAAGCTATATAAGAGCAGTTTGGAGTAAGGTAAACACGAATATCACAAAAATATTTCATTACGTGTAAGTAGATTTTACGACGATTCTCAGCTACCTGGACACAAAATATTCTCAGAACAAAAGTTGCTCCAAATTCGCTGCATAAGCTAAAAGCGAATAGTTTGGAGCGCGGGGAAGAATATTATCACAAAAATGTATCACTAAGTGTAAGTCGATTTCTCGACGATTCTCGGCTCCCTGGTCACGAAATATACATATAACAAAAGTTGCTCCAAATTCGCTGCAAATGCTATTTACGAGCAGTTTGGAGCGTGGGGAACAAGAATATCATAAAAATGTTTCATTACGTGTAAGTAGATTTTACGACGATTCTCAGCTACTTGGACACGAAATATTCTCAGAACAAAAGTTGCTCCAAATTCGCTGCATAAGCTAAAAGCGAATAGTTTGGAGCGCGGGGAAGAATAGTATCACAAAAATGTATCACTAAGTGTAAGTCGATTTCTCGACGATTCTCGGCTCCCTGGTCACGAAATATACATATAACAAAAGTTGCTCCAAATTCGCAGCAAATGCTATTTACGAGCAGTTTGGAGCGTGGGGAACAAGAATATCACAAAAATTTTTCATTTCGCGTAAGTCTATATTTCGAGGATTCTCAGCTCCCTGGACACGAAATATATTATCCTAACAAACGTTGCTCCAAATTCGCTGCAAAAGCTATATACGAGAAGTTTGGAGTGTGGGGAACAAGAATATCACAAAAAATTTTCATTTCGCCTAAGTCGATATTTCGCCGATTCTCAGCTCCCTGGTCACGAAATATACATATACCAATTGTTGCTCCATGTTCGCTGCAAAAGCTATATACGAGAAGTTTGGAGTGTGGGGAACAAGAATATCACAAAAATATTTCATTTCGTGTAAGTTGATATTTCGACTATTCTCGGCTCCCTGGACACGAAAATATATATCACAAAAGTTGCTCCAAATTCGCTGCAAATGCTATATACGAGCAGTTTGGAGCGTGGGGAACAAGAATATCATAAAAATGTTTCATTACGTGTAAATAGATTTTACGACGATTCTCAGCTACCTGGACACGAAATATTCTCAGAACAAAAGTTGCTCCAAATCGCTGCATAAGCTAAAAGCGAATTGTCTGGAGCGCGGGGAAGAATAGTATCACAAAAATGTATCACTAAGTGTAAGTCGATTTCTCGACGATTCTCGGCTCCCTGGTCACGAAATATACATATAACAAAAGTTGCTCCAAATTCGCTGCAAATGCTATTTACGAGAAGTTTGGAGCGTGGGGAACAAGAATATCACCAAAATATTTCATTTCGTGTAAGTTGATATTTCGACGATTCTCGGCTCCCTGCACACGAAAAATACATATAACAAAAGTTGCTCCAAATTCGCTGCAAATTCTATATACAAGCAGTTTGGAGCGTGGGGAACAAGAATATCACGAAATTGTTTCATTTCGCGTAAGTCGATTCTTCGCCGATTCTCGGCTGGCTGGACACGAAATATTCTGAGAACAAATGTTGCTCCAAATTCGCTGCAAAAGCTATATACCAGCAGTATGGAGTATGGGAAACAATAATATCATAAAATATTTCATTTCGTGTAAGTCGATATTTCGACGATTCTCGGCTCCCTGGACACGAAATATACATTTAACATATGTTGCTGCAAATTCACTGCAACTGCTATATACGATCAGTTTGAGGCGTGGGAAATCAGAATATCACAAAAATTTTTCATTTCGCGTAAGTCGATTTTTCGAGGATTCTCAGCTCCCTGGACACGAAATATATTATCGTAACAAAAGTTGCTCCAAATTCGCTGCAAAAGCTATATAAGAGCAGTTTGGAGTAAGGTAAACAAGAGTATAACAAAAATATTTCATATCGTGTAAGTCGATATTTCGACGATTCTCGGCTCCCTGGACTCTAAATATACTCTGAACAAAAGTTGCTCCAAATTCGCTGCAAAAGCTATATAAGAGCAGTTTGGAGTAAGGTAAACACGAATATCACAAAAATATTTAATTTCGTGTAAGTCGATATTTCGACGATTCTCGGCTCCCTCGACACGAAAATATATATAACAAAAGTTGCTCCAAATTCGCTGTAAAAGCTATATACGAGCAGTTTGGAGTGTGGGGAACAAGAATATCACAAAAATGTTTAATTTCGCGTAAGTCGATTTTTCGAGGATTCTCAGCTCCCTGGACACGAAATATATTATCCAAACAAAAGTTGCTCCAAATTCGCTGCAAAAGCTATATAAGAGCAGTTTGGAGTAAGGTAAACAAGAATATAACAAAAATATTTCATATCGTGTAAGTCGATATTTCGACGATTCTCGGCTCCCTGGACACTAAATATACTCTGAACAAAAGTTGCTCCAAATTCGCTGCAAAAGCTATATAAGAGCAGTTTGGAGTAAGGTAAACACGAATATCACAAAAATATTTCATTTCGTGTAAGTCGATATTTCGACGATTCTCGGCTCCCTGGACACGAAAATATATATAACAAAAGTTGCTCCAAATTCGCTGCAAAAGCTATATACGAGCAGTTTGGAGTGTGGGGAACAAGAATAGCACAAAAATTTTTCATTTCGCGTAAGTCGATTTTTCGAGGATTCTCAGCTCCCTGAACACGAAATATATTATCCTAACAAACGATGCTCCTAATTCGCTGCAAAAGCTATATACGAGAAGTTTGGAGTGTGTGGAACAAGAATATCACAAAAATATTTCATTACGTGTAAGTAGATTTTACGACGATTCTCAGCTACCTGGACACGAAATATTCTCAGAACAAAAGTTGCTCCAAATTCGCTGCATAAGCTAAAAGCGAATAGTTTGGAGCGCGGGGAAGAATATTATCACAAAAATGTATCACTAAGTGTAAGTCGATTTCTCGACGATTCTCGGCTCCCTGGTCACGAAATATACATATAACAAAAGTTGCTCCAAATTCGCTGCAAATGCTATTTACGAGCAGTTTGGAGCGTGGGGAACAAGAATATCATAAAAATGTTTCATTACGTGTAAGTAGATTTTACGACGATTCTCAGCTACTTGGACACGAAATATTCTCAGAACAAAAGTTGCTCCAAATTCGCTGCATAAGCTAAAAGCGAATAGTTTGGAGCGCGGGGAAGAATAGTATCACAAAAATGTATCACTAAGTGTAAGTCGATTTCTCGACGATTCTCGGCTCCCTGGTCACGAAATATACATATAACAAAAGTTGCTCCAAATTCGCAGCAAATGCTATTTACGAGCAGTTTGGAGCGTGGGGAACAAGAATATCACAAAAATTTTTCATTTCGCGTAAGTCTATATTTCGAGGATTCTCAGCTCCCTGGACACGAAATATATTATCCTAACAAACGTTGCTCCAAATTCGCTGCAAAAGCTATATACGAGAAGTTTGGAGTGTGGGGAACAAGAATATCACAAAAAATTTTCATTTCGCCTAAGTCGATATTTCGCCGATTCTCAGCTCCCTGGTCACGAAATATACATATACCAATTGTTGCTCCATGTTCGCTGCAAAAGCTATATACGAGAAGTTTGGAGTGTGGGGAACAAGAATATCACAAAAATATTTCATTTCGTGTAAGTTGATATTTCGACTATTCTCGGCTCCCTGGACACGAAAATATATATCACAAAAGTTGCTCCAAATTCGCTGCAAATGCTATATACGAGCAGTTTGGAGCGTGGGGAACAAGAATATCATAAAAATGTTTCATTACGTGTAAATAGATTTTACGACGATTCTCAGCTACCTGGACACGAAATATTCTCAGAACAAAAGTTGCTCCAAATCGCTGCATAAGCTAAAAGCGAATTGTCTGGAGCGCGGGGAAGAATAGTATCACAAAAATGTATCACTAAGTGTAAGTCGATTTCTCGACGATTCTCGGCTCCCTGCACACGAAAAATACATATAACAAAAGTTGCTCCAAATTCGCTGCAAATTCTATATACAAGCAGTTTGGAGCGTGGGGAACAAGAATATCACGAAATTGTTTCATTTCGCGTAAGTCGATTCTTCGCCGATTCTCGGCTGGCTGGACACGAAATATTCTGAGAACAAATGTTGCTCCAAATTCGCTGCAAAAGCTATATACCAGCAGTATGGAGTATGGGAAACAATAATATCATAAAATATTTCATTTCGTGTAAGTCGATATTTCGACGATTCTCGGCTCCCTGGACACGAAATATACATTTAACATATGTTGCTGCAAATTCACTGCAACTGCTATATACGATCAGTTTGAGGCGTGGGAAATCAGAATATCACAAAAATTTTTCATTTCGCGTAAGTCGATTTTTCGAGGATTCTCAGCTCCCTGGACACGAAATATATTATCGTAACAAAAGTTGCTCCAAATTCGCTGCAAAAGCTATATAAGAGCAGTTTGGAGTAAGGTAAACAAGAATATAACAAAAATATTTCATATCGTGTAAGTCGATATTTCGACGATTCTCGGCTCCCTGGACTCTAAATATACTCTGAACAAAAGTTGCTCCAAATTCGCTGCAAAAGCTATATAAGAGCAGTTTGGAGTAAGGTTAACACGAATATCACAAAAATATTTAATTTCGTGTAAGTCGATATTTCGACGATTCTCGGCTCCCTCGACACGAAAATATATATAACAAAAGTTGCTCCAAATTCGCTGTAAAAGCTATATACGAGCAGTTTGGAGTGTGGGGAACAAGAATATCACAAAAATGTTTAATTTCGCGTAAGTCGATTTTTCGAGGATTCTCAGCTCCCTGGACACGAAATATATTATCCAAACAAAAGTTGCTCCAAATTCGCTGCAAAAGCTATATAAGAGCAGTTTGGAGTAAGGTAAACAAGAATATAACAAAAATATTTCATATCGTGTAAGTCGATATTTCGACGATTCTCGGCTCCCTGGACACTAAATATACTCTGAACAAAAGTTGCTCCAAATTCGCTGCAAAAGCTATATAAGAGCAGTTTGGAGTAAGGTAAACACGAATATCACAAAAATATTTCATTTCGTGTAAGTCGATATTTCGACGATTCTCGGCTCCCTGGACACGAAAATATATATAACAAAAGTTGCTCCAAATTCGCTGCAAAAGCTATATACGAGCAGTTTGGAGTGTGGGGAACAAGAATAGCACAAAAATTTTTCATTTCGCGTAAGTCGATTTTTCGAGGATTCTCAGCTCCCTGAACACGAAATATATTATCCTAACAAACGATGCTCCTAATTCGCTGCAAAAGCTATATACGAGAAGTTTGGAGTGTGTGGAACAAGAATATCACAAAAATATTTCATTACGTGTAAGTAGATTTTACGACGATTCTCAGCTACCTGGACACGAAATATTCTCAGAACAAAAGTTGCTCCAAATTCGCTGCATAAGCTAAAAGCGAATAGTTTGGAGCGCGGGGAAGAATATTATCACAAAAATGTATCACTAAGTGTAAGTCGATTTCTCGACGATTCTCGGCTCCCTGGTCACGAAATATACATATAACAAAAGTTGCTCCAAATTCGCTGCAAATGCTATTTACGAGCAGTTTGGAGCGTGGGGAACAAGAATATCATAAAAATGTTTCATTACGTGTAAGTAGATTTTACGACGATTCTCAGCTACTTGGACACGAAATATTCTCAGAACAAAAGTTGCTCCAAATTCGCTGCATAAGCTAAAAGCGAATAGTTTGGAGCGCGGGGAAGAATAGTATCACAAAAATGTATCACTAAGTGTAAGTCGATTTCTCGACGATTCTCGGCTCCCTGGTCACGAAATATACATATAACAAAAGTTGCTCCAAATTCGCAGCAAATGCTATTTACGAGCAGTTTGGAGCGTGGGGAACAAGAATATCACAAAAATTTTTCATTTCGCGTAAGTCTATATTTCGAGGATTCTCAGCTCCCTGGACACGAAATATATTATCCTAACAAACGTTGCTCCAAATTCGCTGCAAAAGCTATATACGAGAAGTTTGGAGTGTGGGGAACAAGAATATCACAAAAAATTTTCATTTCGCCTAAGTCGATATTTCGCCGATTCTCAGCTCCCTGGTCACGAAATATACATATACCAATTGTTGCTCCATGTTCGCTGCAAAAGCTATATACGAGAAGTTTGGAGTGTGGGGAACAAGAATATCACAAAAATATTTCATTTCGTGTAAGTTGATATTTCGACTATTCTCGGCTCCCTGGACACGAAAATATATATCACAAAAGTTGCTCCAAATTCGCTGCAAATGCTATATACGAGCAGTTTGGAGCGTGGGGAACAAGAATATCATAAAAATGTTTCATTACGTGTAAATAGATTTTACGACGATTCTCAGCTACCTGGACACGAAATATTCTCAGAACAAAAGTTGCTCCAAATCGCTGCATAAGCTAAAAGCGAATTGTCTGGAGCGCGGGGAAGAATAGTATCACAAAAATGTATCACTAAGTGTAAGTCGATTTCTCGACGATTCTCGGCTCCCTGGTCACGAAATATAAATATAACAAAAGTTGCTCCAAATTCGCTGCAAATGCTATTTACGAGAAGTTTGGAGCGTGGGGAACAAGAATATCACCAAAATATTTCATTTCGTGTAAGTTATATTTCGACGATTCTCGGCTCCCTGCACACGAAAAATACATATAACAAAAGTTGCTCCAAATTCGCTGCAAATTCTATATACAAGCAGTTTGAAGCGTGGGGAACAAGAATATCACAAAAATTTTTCATTTCGCGTAAGTCGATTTTTCGAGGATTCACAGCTCCCTGGTCACGAAATATACATATAACAAAAGTTGCTCCAAATTCGCTGCAAATGCTATTTACGAGTAGTTTGGAGCGTGGGGAACAAGAATATCACAAAAATATTTAATTTCGTGTAAGTTGATATTTCGACGATTCTCGGTTCCCTGGACACGAAAAATACATATAACAAAAGTTGCTCCAAACTCGCTTCAAATGCTATATACGAGGAGTTTGGAGCGTGGGGAACAAGAATATCACGAAATTGTTTCATTTCGCGTAAGTCGATTCTTCGCCGATTCTCGGCTGGCTGGACACGAAATATTCTGAGAACAAATGTTGCTCCAAATTCGCTGCAAAAGCTATATACCAGCAGTATGGAGTATGGGAAACAATAATATCACAAAAATATTTCATTTCGTGTAAGTCGATATTTCGACGATTCTCGGCTCCCTGGACACGAAATATACATTTAACATATGTTGCTGCAAATTCACTGCAACTGCTATATACGATCAGTTTGAGGCGTGGGAAATCAGAATATCACAAACATTTTTCATTTCGCGTAAGTCGATTTTTCGAGGATTCTCAGCTCCCTGGACACGAAATATATTATCGTAACAAAAGTTGCTCCAAATTCGCTGCAAAAGCTATATAAGAGCAGTTTGGAGTAAGGTAAACAAGAATATATCAAAAATATTTCATATCGTGTAAGTCGATATTTCGACGATTCTCGGCTCCCTGGACACTAAATATACTCTGAACAAAAGTTCCTCCAAATTCGCTGCAAAAGCTATATAAGAGCAGTTTGGAGTAAGGAAAACACGAATATCACAACAATATTTAATTTCGTGTAAGTCGATATTTCGACGATTCTCGGCTCCCTGGACACGAAAATATATATATCAAAAGTTGCTCCAAATTCGCTGTAAAAGCTATATACGAGCAGTTTGGAGTGTGGGGAACAAGAATATCACAAAAATTTTTAATTTCGCGTAAGTCGATTTTTCGAGGATTCTCAGCTCCCTGGACACGAAATATATTATCCTAAGAAACGTTGCTCGATTCGCTGTAAAAGCTATATATGAGAAGTTTGGAGTGTGGGGAACAAGAATATCACAAAAATTTTTCATTTCGTGTAAGTCGATATTTCGACGATTCTCGGCTCCCTGGACACTAAATATACTCTGAACAAAAGTTGCTCCAAATTCGCTGCAAAAGCTATACAAGAGCAGTTTGGAGTAAGGTAAACACGAATATCACAAAAATATTTCATTTTGTGTAAGTCTATATTTCGACGATTCTCGGCTCCCTGGACACGAAAATATATATAACAAAAGTTGCACCAAATTCGCTGTAAAAGCTATATACGAGCAGTTTGGAGTGTGGGGAACAAGAATATCACAAAAATTTTTAATTTAGCGTAAGTCGATTTTTCGAGGATTCTCAGCTCCCTGGACACGAAATATATTATCCTAAGAAACGTTGCTCCAAATTCGCTGTAAAAGCTATATACGAGCAGTTTGGAGTGTGGGGAACAAGAATATCACAAAAATTTTTCATTTCGTGTAAGTCGATATTTCGACGATTCTCGGCTCCCTGGACACTAAATATACTCTGAACAAAAGTTGCTCCAAATTCGCTGCAAAAGCTATATAAGAGCAGTTTGGAGTAAGGTAAACACGAATATCACAAAAATATTTCATTTTGTGTAAGTCGATATTTCGACGATTCTCGGCTCCCTGGACACGAAATTACATAAAACAAAAGTTGCTCCAAATTCGCCTCAAATGCTATTTACGAGCAGCTTGGAGCGCGGGGAACAAGAATATAATAAAAATGTTTCAATACGTGTAAGTCGATATTTCGACGATTCTCGGCTCCCTGGTAACGAAATATACATATAACAAAAGTTGCTCCAAATTCGCTGCAAATGCTATTTACGAGTAGTTTGGAGCGTGGGGAACAAGAATATCACAAAAATATTTAATTTCGTGTAAGTTGATATTTCGACGATTCTCGGTTCCCTGGACACGAAAAATACATATAACAAAAGTTGCTCCAAACTCGCTTCAAATGCTATATACGAGGAGTTTGGAGCGTGGGGAACAAGAATATCACGAAAATGTTTAATTTCGCGTAAGTCGATTCTTCGCCGATTCTCGGCTGGCTGGACACGAAATATTCTGAGAACAAATGTTGCTCCAAATTCGCTGCAAAAGCTATATACCAGCAGTTTGGAGCGTGGGAAACAATAATATCACAAAAATATTTCATTTCGTGTAAGTCGATATTTCGAAGATTCTCGGCTCCCTGGACACGAAATATACATTTAACATATGTTGCTGCAAATTCACTGCAACTGCTATATACGATCAGTTTGAGGCGTGGGAAATCAGAATATCACAAAAATTTTTCATTTCGCGTAAGTCGATTTTTCGAGGATTCTCAGCTCCCTGGACACGAAATATATTATCCAAACAAAAGTTGCTCCAAATTCGCTGCAAAAGCTATATAAGAGCAGTTTGGAGTAAGGTAAACAAGAATATAACAAAAATATTTCATATCGTGTAAGTCGATATTTCGACGATTCTCGGCTCCCTGGACACTAAATATACTCTGAACAAAAGTTGCTCCAAATTCGCTGCAAAAGCTATATAAGAGCAGTTTGGAGTAAGGTAAACACGAATATCACAAAAATATTTCATTTCGTGTAAGTCGATATTTCGACGATTCTCGGCTCCCTGGACACGAAAATATATATAACAAAAGTTGCTCCAAATTCGCTGCAAAAGCTATATACGAGCAGTTTGGAGTGTGGGGAACAAGAATATCACAAAAATTTTTAATTTCGCGTAAGTCGATTTTTCGAGGATTCTCAGCTCCCTGGACACGAAATATATTATCCTAAGAAACGTTGCTCCAAATTCGCTGTAAAAGCTATATATGAGAAGTTTGGAGTGTGGGGAACAAGAATATCACAAAAATTTTTCATTTCGTGTAAGTCGATATTTCGACGATTCTCGGCTCCCTGGACACTAAATATACTCTGAACAAAAGTTGCTCCAAATTCGCTGCAAAAGCTATATAAGAGCAGTTTGGAGTAAGGTAAACACGAATATCACAAAAATATTTCATTTTGTGTAAGTCGATATTTCGACGATTCTCGGCTCCCTGGACACGAAATTACATAAAACAAAAGTTGCTCCAAATTCGCCTCAAATGCTATTTACGAGCAGCTTGGAGCGCGGGGAACAAGAATATAATAAAAATGTTTCAATACGTGTAAGTCGATATTTCGACGATTCTCGGCTCCCTGGTAACGAAATATAGATAAAACAAAAGTTGCTCCAAATTCGCTGCAAATGCTATTTACGAGTAGTTTGGAGCGTGGGGAACAAGAATACCACAAAAATTTTTAATTTCGCGTAAGTCGATTTTTCGAGGATTCTCAGCTCCCTGGACACGAAATATATTATCCAAACAAAAGTTGCTCCAAATTCGCTGCAAAAGCTATATAAGAGCAGTTTGGAGTAAGGTAAACAAGAATATAACAAAAATATTTCATATCGTGTAAGTCGATATTTCGACGATTCTCGGCTCCCTGGACACTAAATATACTCTGAACAAAAGTTGCTCCAAATTCGCTGCAAAAGCTATATAAGAGCAGTTTGGAGTAAGGTAAACAAGAATATAACAAAAATATTTCATATCGTGTAAGTCGATATTTCGACGATTCTCGGCTCCCTGGACACTAAATATACTCTGAACAAAAGTTCCTCCAAATTCGCTGCAAAAGCTATATAAGAGCAGTTTGGAGTAAGGAAAACATGAATATCACAACAATATTTAATTTCGTGTAAGTCGATATTTCGACGATTCTCGGCTCCCTGGACACGAAAATATATATAACAAAAGTTGCTCCAAATTCGCTGTAAAAGCTATATACGAGCAGTTTGGAGTGTGGGGAACAAGAATATCACAAAAATTTTTAATTTCGCGTAAGTCGATTTTTCGAGGATTCTCAGCTCCCTGGACACGAAATATATTATCCTAAGAAACGTTGCTCGATTCGCTGTAAAAGCTATATATGAGAAGTTTGGAGTGTGGGGAACAAGAATATCACAAAAATTTTTCATTTCGTGTAAGTCGATATTTCGACGATTCTCGGCTCCCTGGACACTAAATATACTCTGAACAAAAGTTGCTCCAAATTCGCTGCAAAAGCTATATAAGAGCAGTTTGGAGTAAGGTAAACACGAATATCACAAAAATATTTCATTTTGTGTAAGTCTATATTTCGACGATTCTCGGCTCCATGGACACGAAAATATATATAACAAAAGTTGCACCAAATTCGCTGTAAAAGCTATATACGAGCAGTTTGGAGCGTGGGGAACAAGAATATCACAAAAATGTTTAATTTCGCGTAAGTCGATTTTTCGAGGATTCTCAGCTCCCTGGACACGAAATATATTATCCTAAGAAACGTTGCTCCAAATTCGCTGTAAAAGCTATATACGAGCAGTTTGGAGTGTGGGGAACAAGAATATCACAAAAATTTTTCATTTCGTGTAAGTCGATATTTCGACGATTCTCGGCTCCCTGGACACTAAATATACTCTGAACAAAAGTTGCTCCAAATTCGCTGCAAAAGCTATATAAGAGCAGTTTGGAGTAAGGTAAACACGAATATCACAAAAATATTTCATTTTGTGTAAGTCGATATTTCGACGATTCTCGGCTCCCTGTACACGAAATTACATAAAACAAAAGTTGCTCCAAATTCGCCTCAAAATGCTATTTACGAGCAGCTTGGAGCGCGGGGAACAAGAATATAATAAAAATGTTTCAATACGTGTAAGTCGATATTTCGACGATTCTCGGCTCCCTGGTAACGAAATATACATATAACAAAAGTTGCTCCAAATTCGCTGCAAATGCTATTTACGAGTAGTTTGGAGCGTGGGGAACAAGAATATCACAAAAATATTTATTTCGTGTAAGTTGATATTTCGACGATTCTCGGTTCCCTGGACACGAAAAATACATATAACAAAAGTTGCTCCAAACTCGCTTCAAGTGCTATATACGAGGAGTTTGGAGCGTGGGGAACAAGAATATCACGAAAATGTTTCATTTCGCGTAAGTCGATTCTTCGCCGATTCTCGGCTGGCTGGACACGAAATATTCTGAGAACAAATGTTGCTCCAAATTCGCTGCAAAAGCTATATACCAGCAGTTTGGAGCGTGGGAAACAATAATATCACAAAAATATTTCATTTCGTGTAAGTCGATATTTCGACGATGCTCGGCTCCCTGGACACGAATATACATTTAACATATGTTGCTGCAAATTCACTGCAACTGCTATATACGATCAGTTTGAGGCGTGGGAAATCAGAATATCACAAAAATTTTTCATTTCGCGTAAGTCGATTTTTCGAGGATTCTCAGCTCCCTGGACACGAAATATATTATCCAAACAAACGTTGCTCCAAATTCGCTGCAAAAGCTATATAAGAGCAGTTTGGAGTAAGGTAAACAAGAATATAACAAAAATATTTCATATCGTGTAAGTCGATATTTCGACGATTCTCGGCTCCCTGGACACTAAATATACTCTGAACAAAAGTTGCTCCAAATTCGCTGCAAAAGCTATATAAGAGCAGTTTGGAGTAAGGTAAACACGAATATCACAAAAATATTTCATTTCGTGTAAGTCGATATTTCGACGATTCTCGGCTCCCTGGACACGAAAATATATATAACAAAAGTTGCTCCAAATTCGCTGCAAAAGCTATATACGAGCAGTTTGGAGTGTGGGGAACAAGAATATCACAAAAATTTTTAATTTCGCGTAAGTCGATTTTTCGAGGATTCTCAGCTCCCTGGACACGAAATATATTATCCTAAGAAACGTTGCTCCAAATTCGCTGTAAAAGCTATATATGAGAAGTTTGGAGTGTGGGGAACAAGAATATCACAAAAATTTTTCATTTCGTGTAAGTCGATATTTCGACGATTCTCGGCTCCCTGGACACTAAATATACTCTGAACAAAAGTTGCTCCAAATTCGCTGCAAAAGCTATATAAGAGCAGTTTGGAGTAAGGTAAACACGAATATCACAAAAATATTTCATTTTGTGTAAGTCGATATTTCGACGATTCTCGGCTCCCTGGACACGAAATTACATAAAACAAAAGTTGCTCCAAATTCGCCTCAAATGCTATTTACGAGCAGCTTGGAGCGCGGGGAACAAGAATATAATAAAAATGTTTCAATACGTGTAAGTCGATATTTCGACGATTCTCGGCTCCCTGGTAACGAAATATACATATAACAAAAGTTGCTCCAAATTCGCTGCAAATGCTATTTACGAGTAGTTTGGAGCGTGGGGAACAAGAATATCACAAAAATTTTTAATTTCGCGTAAGTCGATTTTTCGAGGATTCTCAGCTCCCTGGACACGAAATATATTATCCAAACAAAAGTTGCTCCAAATTCGCTGCAAAAGCTATATAAGAGCAGTTTGGAGTAAGGTAAACAAGAATATAACAAAAATATTTCATATCGTGTAAGTCGATATTTCGACGATTCTCGGCTCCCTGGACACTAAATATACTCTGAACAAAAGTTGCTCCAAATTCGCTGCAAAAGCTATATAAGAGCAGTTTGGAGTAAGGTAAACACGAATATCACAAAAATATTTCATTTCGTGTAAGTCGATATTTCGACGATTCTCGGCTCCCTGGACACGAAAATATATATAACAAAAGTTGCTCCAAATTCGCTGCAAAAGCTATATACGAGCAGTTTTGGAGTGTGGGGAACAAGAATATCACAAAAATTTTTAATTTCGCGTAGGTCGATTTTTCGAGGATTCTCAGCTCCCTGGACACGAAATATATTATCCTAACAAACGCTGCTCCAAATTCGCTGCAAAAGCTATATACGAGAAGTTTGGAGTGTGGGGAACAAGAATATCACAAAAATATTTCATTTCGTGTAAGTTGATATTTCGACGATTCTCGTATCCTGGACACGAAAATATATATCACAAAAGTTGCTCCAAATTCACTGCAAATGCTATATACGAGCAGTTTGGAGCGTGGGGAACAAGTATATCATAAAAATGTTTCATTACGTGTAAGTCGATTTTAAGACGATTCTCAGCTGCCTGGACACGAAATATTCTCAGAACAAAAGTTGCTCCAAAATCGCTGCATAAGCTAAAAGCGAATAGTTTGGAGCGCGGGGAAGAAGATTATCACAAAAATGTATCACTAAGTGTAAGTCGAATTTTCGACGATTCTCGTCTCCTTGGTAACGAAATATACATATGACAAACGTTGCTCCAAATTCGCTGCAAATGCTAATTACGAGTAGTTTGGAGTGTGGGGAACAAGAATATCACAAAAATTTTTCATTTCGCCTAAGTCGATATTTCGCCGATTCTCAGCTCCCTGGTCACGAAATATACATATTCCAAAAGTTGCTCCAAATTCGCTGCAAATGCTATATACGAGCAGTCTGGAGCGTGGGGAACAAGAATAGCACAAAAATTTTTCATTTCGCGAAAGTCGATTTTTCGAGGATTCTCAGCTCCCTGAACACGAAATATATTATCCTAACAAACGATGCTCCTAATTCGCTGCAAAAGCTATATACGAGAAGTTTGGAGTGTGTGGAACAAGAATATCACAAAAATATTTCATTACGTGTAAGTAGATTTTACGACGATTCTCAGCTGCCTGGACACGAAATATTCTCAGAACAAAAGTTGCTCCAAAATCGCTGCATAAGCTAAAAGCGAATAGTTTGGAGCGCGGGGAAGAAGATTATCACAAAAATGTATCACTAAGTGTAAGTCGAATTTTCGACGATTCTCGTCTCCTTGGTAACGAAATATACATATGACAAACGTTGCTCCAAATTCGCTGCAAATGCTATTTACGAGTAGTTTGGAGTGTGGGGAACAAGAATATCACAAAAATTTTTCATTTCGCCTAAGTCGATATTTCCCCGATTCTCAGCTCCCTGGTCACGAAATATACATATTCCAAAAGTTGCTCCAAATTCGCTGCAAATGCTATATACGAGCAGTCTGGAGCGTGGGGAACAAGAATAGCACAAAAATTTTTCATTTCGCGTAAGTCGATTTTTCGAGGATTCTCAGCTCCCTGAACACGAAATATATTATCCTAACAAACGATGCTCCTAATTCGCTGCAAAAGCTATATACGAGAAGTTTGGAGTGTGTGGAACAAGAATATCACAAAAATATTTCATTACGTGTAAGTAGATTTTACGACGATTCTCAGCTACCTGGACACGAAATATTCTCAGAACAAAAGTTGCTCCAAATTCGCTGCATAAGCTAAAAGCGAATAGTTTGGAGCGCGGGGAAGAATATTATCACAAAAATGTATCACTAAGTGTAAGTCGATTTCTCGACGATTCTCGGCTCCCTGGTCACGAAATATACATATAACAAAAGTTGCTCCAAATTCGCTGCAAATGCTATTTACGAGCAGTTTGGAGCGTGGGGAACAAGAATATCATAAAAATGTTTCATTACGTGTAAGTAGATTTTACGACGATTCTCAGCTACTTGGACACGAAATATTCTCAGAACAAAAGTTGCTCCAAATTCGCTGCATAAGCTAAAAGCGAATAGTTTGGAGCGCGGGGAAGAATAGTATCACAAAAATGTATCACTAAGTGTAAGTCGATTTCTCGACGATTCTCGGCTCCCTGGTCACGAAATATACATATAACAAAAGTTGCTCCAAATTCGCAGCAAATGCTATTTACGAGCAGTTTGGAGCGTGGGGAACAAGAATATCACAAAAATTTTTCATTTCGCGTAAGTCGATATTTCGAGGATTCTCAGCTCCCTGGACACGAAATATATTATCCTAACAAACGTTGCTCCAAATTCGCTGCAAAAGCTATATACGAGAAGTTTGGAGTGTGGGGAACAAGAATATCACAAAAAATTTTCATTTCGCCTAAGTCGATATTTCGCCGATTCTCAGCTCCCTGGTCACGAAATATACATATACCAATAGTTGCTCCATATTCGCTGCAAAAGCTATATACGAGAAGTTTGGAGTGTGGGGAACAAGAATATCACAAAAATATTTCATTTCGTGTAAGTTGATATTTCGACGATTCTCGGCTCCCTGCACACGAAAAATACATATAACAAAAGTTGCTCCAAATTCGCTGCAAATTCTATATACAAGCAGTTTGAAGCGTGGGGAACAAGAATATCACAAAAATTTTTCATTTCGCGTAAGTCGATTTTTCGAGGATTCACAGCTCCCTGGTCACGAAATATACATATAACAAAAGTTGCTCCAAATTCGCTGCAAATGCTATTTACGAGTAGTTTGGAGCGTGGGGAACAAGAATATCACAAAAATATTTAATTTCGTGTAAGTTGATATTTCGACGATTCTCGGTTCCCTGGACACGAAAAATACATATAACAAAAGTTGCTCCAAACTCGCTTCAAATGCTATATACGAGGAGTTTGGAGCGTGGGGAACAAGAATATCACGAAATTGTTTCATTTCGCGTAAGTCGATTCTTCGCCGATTCTCGGCTGGCTGGACACGAAATATTCTGAGAACAAATGTTGCTCCAAATTCGCTGCAAAAGCTATATACCAGCAGTATGGAGTATGGGAAACAATAATATCACAAAAATATTTCATTTCGTGTAAGTCGATATTTCGACGATTCTCGGCTCCCTGGACACGAAATATACATTTAACATATGTTGCTGCAAATTCACTGCAACTGCTATATACGATCAGTTTGAGGCGTGGGAAATCAGAATATCACAAAAATTTTTCATTTCGCGTAAGTCGATTTTTCGAGGATTCTCAGCTCCCTGGACACGAAATATATTATCGTAACAAAAGTTGCTCCAAATTCGCTGCAAAAGCTATATAAGAGCAGTTTGGAGTAAGGTAAACAAGAATATAACAAAAATATTTCATATCGTGTAAGTCGATATTTCGACGATTCTCGGCTCCCTGGACACTAAATATACTCTGAACAAAAGTTGCTCCAAATTCGCTGCAAAAGCTATATAAGAGCAGTTTGGAGTAAGGTAAACACGAATATCACAAAAATATTTCATTTCGTGTAAGTCGATATTTCGACGATTCTCGGCTCCCTGGACACGAAAATATATATAACAAAAGTTGCTCCAAATTCGCTGCAAAAGCTATATACGAGCAGTTTTGGAGTGTGGGGAACAAGAATATCACAAAAATTTTTAATTTCGCGTAGGTCGATTTTTCGAGGATTCTCAGCTCCCTGGACACGAAATATATTATCCTAACAAACGCTGCTCCAAATTCGCTGCAAAAGCTATATACGAGAAGTTTGGAGTGTGGGGAACAAGAATATCACATAAATATTTCATTTCGTGTAACTTGATATTTCGACGATTCTCGGCTCCTGGACACGAAAATATATATCACAAAAGTTGCTCCAAATTCACTGCAAATGCTATATACGAGCAGTTTGGAGCGTGGGGAACAAGTATATCATAAAAATGTTTCATTACGTGTAAGTCGATTTTAAGACGATTCTCAGCTGCCTGGACACGAAATATTCTCAGAACAAAAGTTGCTCCAAAATCGCTGCATAAGCTAAAAGCGAATAGTTTGGAGCGCGGGGAAGAAGATTATCACAAAAATGTATCACTAAGTGTAAGTCGAATTTTCGACGATTCTCGTCTCCTTGGTAACGAAATATACATATGACAAACGTTGCTCCAAATTCGCTGCAAATGCTATTTACGAGTAGTTTGGAGTGTGGGGAACAAGAATATCACAAAAATTTTTCATTTCGCCTAAGTCGATATTTCCCCGATTCTCAGCTCCCTGGTCACGAAATATACATATTCCAAAAGTTGCTCCAAATTCGCTGCAAATGCTATATACGAGCAGTCTGGAGCGTGGGGAACAAGAATAGCACAAAAATTTTTCATTTCGCGTAAGTGGATTTTTCGAGGATTCTCAGCTCCCTGAACACGAAATATATTATCCTAACAAACGATGCTCCTAATTCGCTGCAAAAGCTATATTCGAGAATTTTGGAGTGTGTGGAACAAGAATATCACAAAAATATTTCATTACGTGTAAGTAGATTTTACGACGATTCTCAGCTACCTGGACACGAAATATTCTCAGAACAAAAGTTGCTCCAAATTCGCTGCATAAGCTAAAAGCGAATAGTTTGGAGCGCGGGGAAGAATATTATCACAAAAATGTATCACTAAGTGTAAGTCGATTTCTCGACGATTCTCGGCTCCCTGGTCACGAAATATACATATAACAAAAGTTGCTCCAAATTCGCTGCAAATGCTATTTACGAGCAGTTTGGAGCGTGGGGAACAAGAATATCATAAAAATGTTTCATTACGTGTAAGTAGATTTTACGACGATTCTCAGCTACTTGGACACGAAATATTCTCAGAACAAAAGTTGCTCCAAATTCGCTGCATAAGCTAAAAGCGAATAGTTTGGAGCGCGGGGAAGAATAGTATCACAAAAATGTATCACTAAGTGTAAGTCGATTTCTCGACGATTCTCGGCTCCCTGGTCACGAAATATACATATAACAAAAGTTGCTCCAAATTCGCAGCAAATGCTATTTACGAGCAGTTTGGAGCGTGGGGAACAAGAATATCACAAAAATTTTTCATTTCGCGTAAGTCGATATTTCGAGGATTCTCAGCTCCCTGGACACGAAATATATTATCCTAACAAACGTTGCTCCAAATTCGCTGCAAAAGCTATATACGAGAAGTTTGGAGTGTGGGGAACAAGAATATCACAAAAAATTTTCATTTCGCCTAAGTCGATATTTCGCCGATTCTCAGCTCCCTGGTCACGAAATATACATATACCAATAGTTGCTCCATATTCGCTGCAAAAGCTATATACGAGAAGTTTGGAGTGTGGGGAACAAGAATATCACAAAAATATTTCATTTCGTGTAAGTTGATATTTCGACTATTCTCGGCTCCCTGGACACGAAAATATATATCACAAAAGTTGCTCCAAATTCGCTGCAAATGCTATATACGAGCAGTTTGGAGCGTGGGGAACAAGAATATCATAAAAAGGTTTCATTACGTGTAAATAGATTTTACGACGATTCTCAGCTACCTGGACACGAAATATTCTCAGAACAAAAGTTGCTCCAAATCGCTGCATAAGCTAAAAGCGAATTGTCTGGAGCGCGGGGAAGAATAGTATCACAAAAATGTATCACTAAGTGTAAGTCGATTTCTCGACGATTCTCGGCTCCCTGGTCACGAAATATACATATAACAAAAGTTGCTCCAAATTCGCTGCAAATGCTATTTACGAGAAGTTTGGAGCGTGGGGAACAAGAATATCACCAAAATATTTCATTTCGTGTAAGTTGATATTTCGACGATTCTCGGCTCCCTGCACACGAAAAATACATATAACAAAAGTTGCTCCAAATTCGCTGCAAATTCTATATACAAGCAGTTTGAAGCGTGGGGAACAAGAATATCACAAAAATTTTTCATTTCGCGTAAGTCGATTTTTCGAGGATTCACAGCTCCCTGGTCACGAAATATACATATAACAAAGGTTGCTCCAAATTCGCTGCAAATGCTATTTACGAGTAGTTTGGAGCGTGGGGAACAAGAATATCACAAAAATATTTAATTTCGTGTAAGTTGATATTTCGACGATTCTCGGTTCCCTGGACACGAAAAATACATATAACAAAAGTTGCTCCAAACTCGCTTCAAATGCTATATACGAGGAGTTTGGAGCGTGGGGAACAAGAATATCACGAAATTGTTTCATTTCGCGTAAGTCGATTCTTCGCCGATTCTCGGCTGGCTGGACACGAAATATTCTGAGAACAAATGTTGCTCCAAATTCGCTGCAAAAGCTATATACCAGCAGTATGGAGTATGGGAAACAATAATATCACAAAAATATTTCATTTCGTGTAAGTCGATATTTCGACGATTCTCGGCTCCCTGGACACGAAATATACATTTAACATATGTTGCTGCAAATTCACTGCAACTGCTATATACGATCAGTTTGAGGCGTGGGAAATCAGAATATCACAAAAATTTTTCATTTCGCGTAAGTCGATTTTTCGAGGATTCTCAGCTCCCTGGACACGAAATATATTATCGTAACAAAAGTTGCTCCAAATTCGCTGCAAAAGCTATATAAGAGCAGTTTGGAGTAAGGTAAACAAGAATATAACAAAAATATTTCATATCGTGTAAGTCGATATTTCGACGATTCTCGGCTCCCTGGACACTAAATATACTCTGAACAAAAGTTGCTCCAAATTCGCTGCAAAAGCTATATAAGAGCAGTTTGGAGTAAGGTAAACACGAATATCACAAAAATATTTCATTTCGTGTAAGTCGATATTTCGACGATTCTCGGCTCCCTGGACACGAAAATATATATAACAAAAGTTGCTCCAAATTCGCTGCAAAAGCTATATACGAGCAGTTTTGGAGTGTGGGGAACAAGAATATCACAAAAATTGTTAATTTCGCGTAGGTCGATTTTTCGAGGATTCTCAGCTCCCTGGACACGAAATATATTATCCTAACAAACGCTGCTCCAAATTCGCTGCAAAAGCTATATACGAGAAGTTTGGAGTGTGGGGAACAAGAATATCACATAAATATTTCATTTCGTGTAACTTGATATTTCGACGATTCTCGGCTCCTGGACACGAAAATATATATCACAAAAGTTGCTCCAAATTCACTGCAAATGCTATATACGAGCAGTTTGGAGCGTGGGGAACAAGTATATCATAAAAATGTTTCATTACGTGTAAGTCGATTTTAAGACGATACTCAGCTGCCTGGACACGAAATATTCTCAGAACAAAAGTTGCTCCAAAATCGCTGCATAAGCTAAAAGCGAATAGTTTGGAGCGCGGGGAAGAAGATTATCACAAAAATGTATCACTAAGTGTAAGTCGAATTTTCGACGATTCTCGTCTCCTTGGTAACGAAATATACATATGACAAACGTTGCTCCAAATTCGCTGCAAATGCTATTTACGAGTAGTTTGGAGTGTGGGGAACAAGAATATCACAAAAATTTTTCATTTCGCCTAAGTCGATATTTCCCCGATTCTCAGCTCCCTGGTCACGAAATATACATATTCCAAAAGTTGCTCCAAATTCGCTGCAAATGCTATATACGAGCAGTCTGGAGCGTGGGGAACAAGAATAGCACAAAAATTTTTCATTTCGCGTAAGTGGATTTTTCGAGGATTCTCAGCTCCCTGAACACGAAATATATTATCCTAACAAACGATGCTCCTAATTCGCTGCAAAAGCTATATACGAGAAGTTTGGAGTGTGTGGAACAAGAATATCACAAAAATATTTCATTACGTGTAAGTAGATTTTACGACGATTCTCAATTACCTGGACACGAAATATTCTCAGAACAAAAGTTGCTCCAAATTCGCTGCATAAGCTAAAAGCGAATAGTTTGGAGCGCGGGGAAGAATATTATCACAAAAATGTATCACTAAGTGTAAGTCGATTTCTCGACGATTCTCGGCTCCCTGGTCACGAAATATACATATAACAAAAGTTGCTCCAAATTCGCTGCAAATGCTATTTACGAGCAGTTTGGAGCGTGGGGAACAAGAATATCATAAAAATGTTTCATTACGTGTAAGTAGATTTTACGACGATTCTCAGCTACTTGGACACGAAATATTCTCAGAACAAAAGTTGCTCCAAATTCGCTGCATAAGCTAAAAGCGAATAGTTTGGAGCGCGGGGAAGAATAGTATCACAAAAATGTATCACTAAGTGTAAGTCGATTTCTCGACGATTCTCGGCTCCCTGGTCACGAAATATACATATAACAAAAGTTGCTCCAAATTCGCAGCAAATGCTATTTACGAGCAGTTTGGAGCGTGGGGAACAAGAATATCACAAAAATTTTTCATTTCGCGTAAGTCGATATTTCGAGGATTCTCAGCTCCCTGGACACGAAATATATTATCCTAACAAACGTTGCTCCAAATTCGCTGCAAAAGCTATATACGAGAAGTTTGGAGTGTGGGGAACAAGAATATCACAAAAAATTTTCATTTCGCCTAAGTCGATATTTCGCCGATTCTCAGCTCCCTGGTCACGAAATATACATATACCAATAGTTGCTCCATATTCGCTGCAAAAGCTATATACGAGAAGTTTGGAGTGTGGGGAACAAGAATATCACAAAAATATTTCATTTCGTGTAAGTTGATATTTCGACTATTCTCGGCTCCCTGGACACGAAAATATATATCACAAAAGTTGCTCCAAATTCGCTGCAAATGCTATATACGAGCAGTTTGGAGCGTGGGGAACAAGAATATCATAAAAATGTTTCATTACGTGTAAATAGATTTTACGACGATTCTCAGCTACCTGGACACGAAATATTCTCAGAACAAAAGTTGCTCCAAATCGCTGCATAAGCTAAAAGCGAATTGTCTGGAGCGCGGGGAAGAATAGTATCACAAAAATGTATCACTAAGTGTAAGTCGATTTCTCGACGATTCTCGGCTCCCTGGTCACGAAATATACATATAACAAAAGTTGCTCCAAATTCGCTGCAAATGCTATTTACGAGAAGTTTGGAGCGTGGGGAACAAGAATATCACCAAAATATTTCATTTCGTGTAAGTTGATATTTCGACGATTCTCGGCTCCCTGCACACGAAAAATACATATAACAAAAGTTGCTCCAAATTCGCTGCAAATTCTATATACAAGCAGTTTGAAGCGTGGGGAACAAGAATATCACAAAAATTTTTCATTTCGCGTAAGTCGATTTTTCGAGGATTCACAGCTCCCTGGTCACGAAATATACATATAACAAAAGTTGCTCCAAATTCGCTGCAAATGCTATTTACGAGTAGTTTGGAGCGTGGGGAACAAGAATATCACAAAAATATTTAATTTCGTGTAAGTTGATATTTCGACGATTCTCGGTTCCCTGGACACGAAAAATACATATAACAAAAGTTGCTCCAAACTCGCTTCAAATGCTATATACGAGGAGTTTGGAGCGTGGGGAACAAGAATATCACGAAATTGTTTCATTTCGCGTAAGTCGATTCTTCGCCGATTCTCGGCTGGCTGGACACGAAATATTCTGAGAACAAATGTTGCTCCAAATTCGCTGCAAAAGCTATATACCAGCAGTATGGAGTATGGGAAACAATAATATCACAAAAATATTTCATTTCGTGTAAGTCGATATTTCGACGATTCTCGGCTCCCTGGACACGAAATATACATTTAACATATGTTGCTGCAAATTCACTGCAACTGCTATATACGATCAGTTTGAGGCGTGGGAAATCAGAATATCACAAAAATTTTTCATTTCGCGTAAGTCGATTTTTCGAGGATTCTCAGCTCCCTGGACACGAAATATATTATCGTAACAAAAGTTGCTCCAAATTCGCTGCAAAAGCTATATAAGAGCAGTTTGGAGTAAGGTAAACAAGAATATAACAAAAATATTTCATATCGTGTAAGTCGATATTTCGACGATTCTCGGCTCCCTGGACACTAAATATACTCTGAACAAAAGTTGCTCCAAATTCGCTGCAAAAGCTATATAAGAGCAGTTTGGAGTAAGGTAAACACGAATATCACAAAAATATTTCATTTCGTGTAAGTCGATATTTCGACGATTCTCGGCTCCCTGGACACGAAAATATATATAACAAAAGTTGCTCCAAATTCGCTGCAAAAGCTATATACGAGCAGTTTTGGAGTGTGGGGAACAAGAATATCACAAAAATTTTTAATTTCGCGTAGGTCGATTTTTCGAGGATTCTCAGCTCCCTGGACACGAAATATATTATCCTAACAAACGCTGCTCCAAATTCGCTGCAAAAGCTATATACGAGAAGTTTGGAGTGTGGGGAACAAGAATATCACATAAATATTTCATTTCGTGTAACTTGATATTTCGACGATTCTCGGCTCCTGGACACGAAAATATATATCACAAAAGTTGCTCCAAATTCACTGCAAATGCTATATACGAGCAGTTTGGAGCGTGGGGAACAAGTATATCATAAAAATGTTTCATTACGTGTAAGTCGATTTTAAGACGATTCTCAGCTGCCTGGACACGAAATATTCTCAGAACAAAAGTTGCTCCAAAATCGCTGCATAAGCTAAAAGCGAATAGTTTGGAGCGCGGGGAAGAAGATTATCACAAAAATGTATCACTAAGTGTAAGTCGAATTTTCGACGATTCTCGTCTCCTTGGTAACGAAATATACATATGACAAACGTTGCTCCAAATTCGCTGCAAATGCTATTTACGAGAAGTTTGGAGTGTGGGGAACAAGAATATCACAAAAATTTTTCATTTCGCCTAAGTCGATATTTCCCCGATTCTCAGCTCCCTGGTCACGAAATATACATATTCCAAAAGTTGCTCCAAATTCGCTGCAAATGCTATATACGAGCAGTCTGGAGCGTGGGGAACAAGAATAGCACAAAAATTTTTCATTTCGCGTAAGTGGATTTTTCGAGGATTCTCAGCTCCCTGAACACGAAATATATTATCCTAACAAACGATGCTCCTAATTCGCTGCAAAAGCTATATACGAGAAGTTTGGAGTGTGTGGAACAAGAATATCACAAAAATATTTCATTACGTGTAAGTAGATTTTACGACGATTCTCAGCTACCTGGACACGAAATATTCTCAGAACAAAAGTTGCTCCAAATTCGCTGCATAAGCTAAAAGCGAATAGTTTGGAGCGCGGGGAAGAATATTATCACAAAAATGTATCACTAAGTGTAAGTCGATTTCTCGACGATTCTCGGCTCCCTGGTCACGAAATATACATATAACAAAAGTTGCTCCAAATTCGCTGCAAATGCTATTTACGAGCAGTTTGGAGCGTGGGGAACAAGAATATCATAAAAATGTTTCATTACGTGTAAGTAGATTTTACGACGATTCTCAGCTACTTGGACACGAAATATTCTCAGAACAAAAGTTGCTCCAAATTCGCTGCATAAGCTAAAAGCGAATAGTTTGGAGCGCGGGGAAGAATAGTATCACAAAAATGTATCACTAAGTGTAAGTCGATTTCTCGACGATTCTCGGCTCCCTGGTCACGAAATATACATATAACAAAAGTTGCTCCAAATTCGCAGCAAATGCTATTTACGAGCAGTTTGGAGCGTGGGGAACAAGAATATCACAAAAATTTTTCATTTCGCGTAAGTCGATATTTCGAGGATTCTCAGCTCCCTGGACACGAAATATATTATCCTAACAAACGTTGCTCCAAATTCGCTGCAAAAGCTATATACGAGAAGTTTGGAGTGTGGGGAACAAGAATATCACAAAAAATTTTCATTTCGCCTAAGTCGATATTTCGCCGATTCTCAGCTCCCTGGTCACGAAATATACATATACCAATAGTTGCTCCATATTCGCTGCAAAAGCTATATACGAGAAGTTTGGAGTGTGGGGAACAAGAATATCACAAAAATATTTCATTTCGTGTAAGTTGATATTTCGACTATTCTCGGCTCCCTGGACACGAAAATATATATCACAAAAGTTGCTCCAAATTCGCTGCAAATGCTATATACGAGCAGTTTGGAGCGTGGGGAACAAGAATATCATAAAAATGTTTCATTACGTGTAAATAGATTTTACGACGATTCTCAGCTACCTGGACACGAAATATTCTCAGAACAAAAGTTGCTCCAAATCGCTGCATAAGCTAAAAGCGAATTGTCTGGAGCGCGGGGAAGAATAGTATCACAAAAATGTATCACTAAGTGTAAGTCGATTTCTCGACGATTCTCGGCTCCCTGGTCACGAAATATACATATAACAAAAGTTGCTCCAAATTCGCTGCAAATGCTATTTACGAGAAGTTTGGAGCGTGGGGAACAAGAATATCACCAAAATTTTTCATTTCGCGTAAGTCGATTTTTCGAGGATTCACAGCTCCCTGGTCACGAAATATACATATAACAAAAGTTGCTCCAAATTCGCTGCAAATGCTATTTACGAGTAGTTTGGAGCGTGGGGAACAAGAATATCACAAAAATATTTAATTTCGTGTAAGTTGATATTTCGACGATTCTCGGTTCCCTGGACACGAAAAATACATATAACAAAAGTTGCTCCAAACTCGCTTCAAATGCTATATACGAGGAGTTTGGAGCGTGGGGAACAAGAATATCACGAAATTGTTTCATTTCGCGTAAGTCGATTCTTCGCCGATTCTCGGCTGGCTGGACACGAAATATTCTGAGAACAAATGTTGCTCCAAATTCGCTGCAAAAGCTATATACCAGCAGTATGGAGTATGGGAAACAATAATATCACAAAAATATTTCATTTCGTGTAAGTCGATATTTCGACGATTCTCGGCTCCCTGGACACGAAATATACATTTAACATATGTTGCTGCAAATTCATTGCAACTGCTATATACGATCAGTTTGAGGCGTGGGAAATCAGAATATCACAAAAATTTTTCATTTCGCGTAAGTCGATTTTTCGAGGATTCTCAGCTCCCTGGACACGAAATATATTATCGTAACAAAAGTTGCTCCAAATTCGCTGCAAAAGCTATATAAGAGCAGTTTGGAGTAAGGTAAACAAGAATATAACAAAAATATTTCATATCGTGTAAGTCGATATTTCGACGATTCTCGGCTCCCTGGACACTAAATATACTCTGAACAAAAGTTGCTCCAAATTCGCTGCAAAAGCTATATAAGAGCAGTTTGGAGTAAGGTAAACACGAATATCACAAAAATATTTCATTTTGTGTAAGTCTATATTTCGACGATTCTCGGCTCCCTGGACACGAAAATATATATAACAAAAGTTGCTCCAAATTCGCTGTAAAAGCTATATACGAGCAGTTTGGTGTGTGGGGAACAAGAATATCACAAAAATTTTTAATTTCGCGTAAGTCGATTTTTCGAGGATTCTCAGCTCCCTGGACACGAAATATATTATCCTAAGAAACGTTGCTCCAAATTCGCTGTAAAAGCTATATACGAGCAGTTTGGAGTGTGGGGAACAAGAATATCACAAAAATTTTTCATTTCGTGTAAGTCGATATTTCGACGATTCTCGGCTCCCTGGACACTAAATATACTCTGAACAAAAGTTGCTCCAAATTCGCTGCAAAAGCTATATAAGAGCAGTTTGGAGTAAGGTAAACACGAATATCACAAAAATATTTCATTTTGTGTAAGTCGATATTTCGACGATTCTCGGCTCCCTGGACACGAAATTACATAAAACAAAAGTTGCTCCAAATTCGCCTCAAATGCTATTTACGAGCAGCTTGGAGCGCGGGGAACAAGAATATAATAAAAATGTTTCAATACGTGTAAGTCGATATTTCGACGATTCTCGGCTCCCTGGTAACGAAATATACATATAACAAAAGTTGCTCCAAATTCGCTGCAAATGCTATTTACGAGTAGTTTGGAGCGTGGGGAACAAGAATATCACAAAAATATTTAATTTCGTGTAAGTTGATATTTCGACGATTCTCGGTTCCCTGGACACGAAAAATACATATACAAAAGTTGCTCCAAACTCGCTTCAAATGCTATATACGAGGAGTTTGGAGCGTGGGGAACAAGAATATCACGAAAATGTTTCATTTCGCGTAAGTCGATTCTTCGCCGATTCTCGGCTGGCTGGACACGAAATATTCTGAGAACAAATGTTGCTCCAAATTCGCTGCAAAAGCTATATACCAGCAGTTTGGAGCGTGGGAAACAATAATATCACAAAAATATTTCATCTCGTGTAAGTCGATATTTCGACGATTCTCGGCTCCCTGGACACGAAATATACATTTAACATATGTTGCTGCAAATTCACTGCAACTGCTATATACGATCAGTTTGAGGCGTGGGAAATCAGAATATCACAAAAATTTTTCATTTCGCGTAAGTCGATTTTTCGAGGATTCTCAGCTCCCTGGACACGAAATATATTATCCAAACAAAAGTTGCTCCAAATTCGCTGCAAAAGCTATATAAGAGCAGTTTGGAGTAAGGTAAACAAGAATATAACAAAAATATTTCATATCGTGTAAGTCGATATTTCGACGATTCTCGGCTCCCTGGACACTAAATATACTCTGAACAAAAGTTGCTCCAAATTCGCTACAAAAGCTATATAAGAGCAGTTTGGAGTAAGGTAAACACGAATATCACAAAAATATTTCATTTCGTGTAAATCGATATTTCGACGATTCTCGGCTCCCTGGACACGAAAATATATATAACAAAAGTTGCTCCAAATTCGCTGCAAAAGCTATATACGAGCAGTTTGGAGTGTGGGGAACAAGAATATCACAAAAATTTTTAATTTCGCGTAAGTCGATTTTTCGAGGATTCTCAGCTCCCTGGACACGAAATATATTATCCTAACAAACGTTGCTCCAAATTCGCTGCAAAAGCTATATACGAGAAGTTTGGAGTGTGGGGAACAAGAATATCACAAAAATTTTTAATTTCGTGTAAGTCGATATTTCGACGATTTTTGGCTCCCTGGACACTAAATATACTCTGAACAAAAGTTGCTCCAAATTCGCTGCAAAAGCAATATACGAGAAGTTTGGAGTGTGGGGAACAAGAATATCACAAAAATTTTTCATTTCGTGTAAGTCGATATTTCGACGATTCTTCGCTCCCTGGACACTAAATATACTCTGAACAAAAGTTGCTCCAAATTCGCTGCAAAAGCTATATAAGAGCAGTTTGGAATAAGGTTAACAAGAATATCACAAAAATATTTCATTTCGTGTAAGTCGATATATCGACGATTCTCGGCTCCCTGGACACTAAATATACTCTGAACCAAAGTTGCTCCAAATACGCTGCAAAAGCTATATAAGAGCAGTTTGGAGTAAGGTAAACAAGAATATCACAAAAATATTTCATTTCGTGTAAGTTGATATTTCAACGATTCTCGGCTCCCTGGACACGAAAATACATATAACAAAATTTGCTCCAAATTCGCCTCAAATGCTATTTACGAGCAGCTTGGAGCGCGGGGAACAAGAATATAATAAAAATGTTTCAATACGTGTAAGTCGATATTTCGACGATTCTCGGCTCCCTGGTAACGAAATATACATATAACAAAAGTTGCTCCAAATTCGCTGCAAATGCTATTTACGAGCAGTTTGGAGCGTAGGGAACAAGAATATCACAAAAATATTTCATTTCGTGTAAGTTAATATTTCGACGATTCTCGGCTCCCTGGACACGAAAAATACATATAACAAAAGTTGCTCCAAATTCGCTGCAAATGCTATATACGAGCAGTTTGGAGCGTGGGGAACAAGAATATCACAAAAATTTTTAATTTCGCGTAAGTCGAATTTTCGAGGATTCACAGCTCCCTGGACACGAAATATATTATCCTAACAAACGTTGCTCCAAATTCGCTGCAAAAGCTATATACGAGAAGTTTGGAGTGTGGGGAACAAGAATATCACAAAAATTTTTCATTTCGTGTAAGTCGATATTTCGACGATTCTTCGCTCCCTGGACACTAAATATACTCTGAACCAAAGTTGCTCCAAATACGCTGCAAAAGCTATATAAGAGCAGTTTGGAGTAAGGTAAACAAGAATATCACAAAAATATTTCATTTCGTGTAAGTCGATATATCGACGATTCTCGGCTCCCTGGACACTAAATATACTCTGAACCAAAGTTGCTCCAAATACGCTGCAAAAGCTATATAAGAGCAGGTTGGAGTAAGGTAAACAAGAATATCACAAAAATATTTGATTTCGTGTAAGTTGATATTTCGACGATTCTCGGCTCCCTGGACACGAAATTACATAAAACAAAAGTTGCTCCAAATTCGCCTCAAATGCTATTTACGAGCAGCTTGGAGCGCGGGGAACAAGAATATAATAAAAATGTTTCAATACGTGTAAGTCGATATTTCGACGATTCTCGGCTCCCTGGTAACGAAATATACATATAACAAAAGTTGCTCCAAATTCGCTGCAAATGCTATTTACGAGTAGTTTGGAGCGTGGGGAACAAGAATATCACAAAAATATTTAATTTCGTGTAAGTTGATATTTCGACGATTCTCGGTTCCCTGGACACGAAAAATACATATACAAAAGTTGCTCCAAACTCGCTTCAAATGCTATATACGAGGAGTTTGGAGCGTGGGGAACAAGAATATCACGTAAATGTTTCATTTCGCGTAAGTCGATTCTTCGCCGATTCTCGGCTGGCTGGACACGAAATATTCTGAGAACAAATGTTGCTCCAAATTCGCTGCAAAAGCTATATACCAGCAGTTTGGAGCGTGGGAAACAATAATATCACAAAAATATTTCATCTCGTGTAAGTCGATATTTCGACGATTCTCGGCTCCCTGGACACGAAATATACATTTAACATATGTTGCTGCAAATTCACTGCAACTGCTATATACGATCAGTTTGAGGCGTGGGAAATCAGAATATCACAAAAATTTTTCATTTCGCGTAAGTCGATTTTTCGAGGATTCTCAGCTCCCTGGACACGAAATATATTATCCAAACAAAAGTTGCTCCAAATTCGCTGCAAAAGCTATATAAGAGCAGTTTGGAGTAAGGTAAACAAGAATATAACAAAAATATTTCATATCGTGTAAGTCGATATTTCGACGATTCTCGGCTCCCTGGACACTAAATATACTCTGAACAAAAGTTGCTCCAAATTCGCTACAAAAGCTATATAAGAGCAGTTTGGAGTAAGGTAAACACGAATATCACAAAAATATTTCATTTCGTGTAAATCGATATTTCGACGATTCTCGGCTCCCTGGACACGAAAATATATATAACAAAAGTTGCTCCAAATTCGCTGCAAAAGCTATATACGAGCAGTTTGGAGTGTGGGGAACAAGAATATCACAAAAATTTTTAATTTCGCGTAAGTCGATTTTTCGAGGATTCTCAGCTCCCTGGACACGAAATATATTATCCTAACAAACGTTGCTCCAAATTCGCTGCAAAAGCTATATACGAGAAGTTTGGAGTGTGGGGAACAAGAATATCACAAAAATTTTTAATTTCGTGTAAGTCGATATTTCGACGATTTTTGGCTCCCTGGACACTAAATATACTCTGAACAAAAGTTGCTCCAAATTCGCTGCAAAAGCAATATACGAGAAGTTTGGAGTGAGGGGAACAAGAATATCACAAAAATTTTTCATTTCGTGTAAGTCGATATTTCGACGATTCTTCGCTCCCTGGACACTAAATATACTCTGAACAAAAGTTGCTCCAAATTCGCTGCAAAAGCTATATAAGAGCAGTTTGGAATAAGGTTAACAAGAATATCACAAAAATATTTCATTTCGTGTAAGTCGATATATCGACGATTCTCGGCTCCCTGGACACTAAATATACTCTGAACCAAAGTTGCTCCAAATACGCTGCAAAAGCTATATAAGAGCAGTTTGGAGTAAGGTAAACAAGAATATCACAAAAATATTTCATTTCGTGTAAGTTGATATTTCAACGATTCTCGGCTCCCTGGACACGAAAATACATATAACAAAATTTGCTCCAAATTCGCCTCAAATGCTATTTACGAGCAGCTTGGAGCGCGGGGAACAAGAATATAATAAAAATGTTTCAATACGTGTAAGTCGATATTTCGACGAATCTCGGCTCCCTGGTAACGAAATATACATATAACAAAAGTTGCTCCAAATTCGCTGCAAATGCTATTTACGAGCAGTTTGGAGCGTAGGGAACAAGAATATCACAAAAATATTTCATTTCGTGTAAGTTAATATTTCGACGATTCTCGGCTCCCTGGACACGAAAAATACATATAACAAAAGTTGCTCCAAATTCGCTGCAAATGCTATATACGAGCAGTTTGGAGCGTGGGGAACAAGAATATCACAAAAATTTTTAATTTCGCGTAAGTCGAATTTTCGAGGATTCACAGCTCCCTGGACACGAAATATATTATCCTAACAAACGTTGCTCCAAATTCGCTGCAAAAGCTATATACGAGAAGTTTGGAGTGTGGGGAACAAGAATATCACAAAAAGTTTTCATTTCGTGTAAGTCGATATTTCGACGATTCTTCGCTCCCTGGACACTAAATATACTCTGAACCAAAGTTGCTCCAAATACGCTGCAAAAGCTATATAAGAGCAGTTTGGAGTAAGGTAAACAAGAATATCACAAAAATATTTCATTTCGTGTAAGTCGATATATCGACGATTCTCGGCTCCCTGGACACTAAATATACTCTGAACCAAAGTTGCTCCAAATACGCTGCAAAAGCTATATAAGAGCAGGTTGGAGTAAGGTAAACAAGAATATCACAAAAATATTTGATTTCGTGTAAGTTGATATTTCGACGATTCTCGGCTCCCTGGACACGAAAATACATAAAACAAAAGTTGCTCTAAATTCGTTGCAAATGCTATTTACGAACAGTTTGGAGCGTGAGGAACAAGAATATCACAAAAATATTTCATTTCGTGTAAGTTGATATTTCGACTATCCTCGGCTCCCTGGACACGAAAATATATATCACAAAAGTTGCTCCAAATTCGCTGCAAAAGCTATATAAGAGCAGTTTGGAGTAAGGTAAACAAGAATATCACAAAAATATTTCATTTCGTGTAAGTTGATATTTCGACCGTCTCGGCTCCCTGGACACGAAAATATATATCACAAAGGTTGCTCCAAATTCGCTGCAAATGCTATATACGAGCAGTTTGGAGCGTGGGGAACAAGAATATCATAAAAATGTTTCATTACGTGTAAGTCGATTTTACGACGATTCTCAGCTGCCTGGACACGAAATATTCTCAGAACAAAAGTTGCTCCAAATTCGCTGCATAAGCTAAAAGCGAATAGTTTGGAGCGCGGGGAAAAAGAATATCACAAAAATGTATCACTAAGTGTAAGTCGATTTCTCGACGATTCTCGGCTCCTTGGTCACGAAATATACATATAACAAAAGTTGCTCCAAATTCGCTGCAAATGCTATTTACGAGTAGTTTGGAGCGTGGGGAACAAAAATATCACAAACATTTTTCATTTCGCGTAAGTCGATATTTCGACGATTCTCGTCTCCCTGGACACTAAATATAATCTGAACAAAAGTTGCTCCAAATTCGCTGCAAATCTATATAAAAGCAGTTTGGAGTAAGGTAAACAAGAATATCACAAATATATTTCATTTCGTGTAAGTTGATATTTCGACGATTCTCGGCTCCCTGGACACGAAAATACATATAACAAAAGTTGCTCCAAATTCGCTGCAAATGCTATTTACGAGCAGTTTGGAGAGTGGGGAAGAAGAATATCACAAAAATATTTCATTTCGTGTAAGTTGATATTTCGACGATCCTCGTCTCCCTGGACACGAAAATATATATCACAAAAGTTGCTCCAAATTCACTGCAAAAGCTATATACGAGCAGTTTGGAGTGTGGCGAACAAGAATACCATAAAAATGTTTCATTTCGCGTAAGTCGATTCTTCGCCGATTATCGGTTGCCTGGACACGAAATATTCTGAGAACAAATGTGGCTCCAATTTCGCTGCAAAAGCTATATACCAGCAGTATGGAGTATGGGAAACAAGAATACCACAAAAATATTTCATTTCGTGTAAGTCGATATTTCGACGATTCTGGGCTCCCTGGACACTAAATATACTCTGAACAAAAGTTGCTCCAAATTCGCTGCAAAAGCTATATAAGAGCAGTTTGGAGTAAGGTAAACAAGAATATCACAAAAATATTTTATATCGTGTGAGTCGATATTTCGACGATTCTCGGCTCCCTGGACATTAAATATACTCTGAACAAAAGTTGCTCCAAATTAGCTGCAAAAGCTATATAAGAGCAGTTTGGAGTAAGGTAAACAAGAATATCACAAAAATATTTCATTTCGTGTAAGTCGATATTTCGACGGTTCTCGGCTCCCTGGACACTAAATATACTCTGCACAAAAGTTGCTCCAAATTCGCTGCAAAAGCTATATAAGAGCAGTTTGGAGTAAGGTAAACAAGAATATCACAAAAATATTTCATTTCGTGTAAGTTGATATTTCAACGATTCTCGGCTCCCTGGACACGAAAATACATATAACAAAAGCTGCTTTAAATTCGCTGCAAAAGCTATATACGAGCAGTTTGGAGTGTGGGGAACAAAAATATCACAAAAATTTTTCATTTTGCCTAAGTCGATATTTCGCCGATTCTCAGCTCCCTGGTCACGAAATATACATATACCAAAAGTTGCTCCAAATTCGCTGCAAATTTTATATATACGAGCAGTTTGGAGCTTGGGGAACAAGAATATCAACAAAAAAATTCATTTCGTGTAAGTCGATATTTCGACGATTCTCGGCTCCCTGGACACTAAAATATATTTCACAAAAGTTGCTCCAAATTCGCTGCGAATGCTATTTACGAGCAGTTCGGAGCGCGGGGAACAAGAATATGACAAAAATTTTTCATTTCGTGTAAGTTGATATTTCGACGATTCTCGGCTCCCTGGACACGAAAATATATATCACAAAGGTTGCTCCAAATTCGCTGCAAATGCTATATACGAGCAGCTTGGAGCGTGGGGAACAAGAATATCATAAAAATGTTTCATTACGTGTAAGTCGATATTTCGACGATTCTCGGCTCCCTGGTTACGAAATATACATATATCAAAAGTTGCTCCAAATTCGCTGCAAATGCTATATACGAGCAGTTTGGAGCGTGGGGAACAAGAATATCACAAAAATTTTTCATTTCGCGAAAGTCGAATTTTCGAGGATTCACAGCTCCCTGGACACGAAATATATTATCCTAACAAACGTTGCTCCAAATTCTCTGCAAAAGCAATATACGAGAAGTTTGGACTGTGGGGAACAAGAATATCACAAAAATTTTTCATTTCGTGTAAGTCGATATTTCGACGATTCTCTGCTCCCTGGACACGAAAATACTTATAACAAAAGTTGCTCCAAATTCTCTGCAAAAGCTATATACGAGCAGTTTAGAGTGTGGCGAACAAGAATATCACAAAAATGTTTCATTTCGCGTAAGTCGATTCTTCACCGATTCTCGGCTGCCTGGACATGAAATATTCTGAGAACAAATGTTGCTCCAATTTCACTGCGAAAGCTATATACCAGCAGTAAGGAGTATGGGAAACAAGAATATCACAAAAATATTTAATTTCGCGTAAGTCGATATGTCGACGATTCTCGGCTCCCTGGACACGAAATATACATTTTACATAGGTTGCTGCAAATTCACTGCAACTGCTATATACATTCAGTTTGAGGCGTGGGAAATCAGAATATCACAAAAATTTTTCATTTCGCGTAAGTAGATATTTCGACGATTCTCAGCTCCCTGGACACGAAATATTCTCAGAACAAAGGTTGCTCCAAATTCGCTACATAATCTAAAAGCGAACAGTTTGGAGTGCGGGAAGAAGATTATCACAAACCTGCATCACTAAGTGTAAGTCGATATTTCGAAGATTCTCGGCTCCCTGGACACGAAATATACATTTAACATTTGTTGCTGCAAATTCACTGCAACTGCTATATACGATCAGTTTGAGGCGTGGGAAATCAGAATATCACAAAAATTTTTCATTTCGCGTAAGTCGATATTTCGACGATTCTCGGCTCCCTGGACACGAAATATATTATCCTAACAAACGTTGCTCCAAATTCGCTGCAAAAGCTATATAAGAGCAGTTTGGAGTAAGGTAAACAAGAATATCACAAAAATATTTCATATCGTGTAAGTCGATATTTCGACGATTCTCGGCTCCCTGGACACGAAAAATACATATAACAAAAGATGCTCCAAATACTCTGCAAAAGCTATATAAGAGCAGTTTGGAGCAAGGTAAACAAGAATATCACAAAAATATTTCATTTCGTGTAAGTTGATATTTCGACGATTCTCCGCTCCCTGGACACGAAAATACATAAAACAAAAGTTGCTCCAAATTCACTGCAAAAGCTATATACGACCAGTTTGGAGTGTGGGGAACAAGAATATCACGAAAATATTTCATTTCGTGTAAGTTGATACTTCGACGATTCTCGGCTCCCTGGACACGAAAATATATATCAGAAAAGTTGCTCCAAATTCGCTGCAAAAGCTATATAAGAGCAGTTTGAAGTAAGGTAAACAAGAATATCACAAAAATATTTCATATCGTGTAAGTCGATATTTCGACGATTCTCGGCTCCCTGGACACGAAAAATACATATAACAAAAGTTGCTCCAAATACGCTGCAAAAATTATATAAGAGCAGTTTGGAGTAAGGTAAACAAAAATATCACAAAAATATTTCATTTTGAGTAAGTTGATATTTCGACGATTCTCGGCTCCCTGGACACGAAAATACATAAAATCAAAGTTACTCCAAATTCGCTGCAAATGCTATTTACGAGTAGTTTGGACCGTGGGGAACAAGAATATCACAAAAATATTTCATTTCGTGTAAGTTGATATTTCGACGATTCTCGGCTCCCTGGACACGAAAATATATATCACAAAAGTTGCTCCAAATTCACTGCAAAAGGTATATACGAGCAGTTTGGAGTGTGGCGAACAAGAATATCACAAAAATGTTTCATTTCGCGTAAGTCGATTCTTCTCCGATTCTCGGCTGCCTGGACACGAAATATTCTGAGAACAAATGTTGCTCCAATTTCGCTGCAAAAGCTATATACCAGCAGTATGGAGTATGGGAAACAAGAATATCACAAAAATATTTCATTTCGTGTAAGTCGATATTTCGACGATTCTCGGCTCCCTGGACACTAAATATACTCTGAACAAAAGTTGCTCCAAATTCGCTGCAAAAGCTATATAAGAGCAGTTTGAAGTAAGGTAAACAAGAATATCACAAAAATATTTCATATCGTGTAAGTCGATATTTCGACGATTCTCGGCTCACTGGACACGAAAAATACATATAACAAAAGTTGCTCCAAATACGCTGCAAAAATTATATAAGAGCAGTTTGGAGTAAGGTAAACAAAAATATCACAAAAATATTTAATTTCGTGTAAGTTGATATTTCGACGATTCTCGGCTCCCTGGACACGAAAATACATATAACAAAAGTTGCTCCAAATTCGCTGCAAATGCTATTTACGAGCAGTTTGGACCGTGGGGAACAAGAATATCACAAAAATATTTCATTTCGTGTAAGTTGATATTTCGACGATTCTCGGCTCCCTGGACACGAAAAATACATATAATAAAAGTTGCTCCAAATTCGCTACAATAGCTATATACGAGCAGTTTGGAGCGTGGGGAACAAGAATATCACAAAAATTTTTCATTTCGTGTAGGTTGATTTTTCGAGGATTCTCAACTCCCTGGACACGAAATATATTATCCTAACAAACGTTGCTCCAAATTCGCTGCAAAAGCTATATACGAGAAGTTTGGAGTGTGGGGAACAAGAATATCACGAAAATATTTCATTTCGTGTTAGTTGATATTTCGACGATTCTCGGCTCCCTGGACACGAAAATACATATAACAAAAGTTGCTCCAAATTCGCTGCAAATGCTATTTACGAGCAGTTTGGACACTGGGGAACAACAATATCACAAAAATATTTCATTTCGTGTAAGTTGATATTTCGACGATTCTCGGCTCCCTGGACACGAAAATATATATCACAAAAGTTGCTCCAAATTCACTGCAAAAGCTATATACGAGCAGAAGAAGAATATCACAAAAATGTTTCATTTCGCGTAAGTCGATTCTTCGCCGATTCTCGGCTGCCTGGACACGAAATATTCTGAGAACAAATGTTGCTCCAATTTCGCTGCAAAAGCTATATACCAGCAGTATGGAGTATGGGAAACAAGAATATCACAAAAAATTTTCATTTTGCTTAAGTCGATATTTCGCCGATTCTCAGCTCCCTGGTCACGAAATATACATATACCAAAAGTTGCTCCAAATTCGCCTCAAATGCTATTTACGAGCAGTTTGGAGCGCGGGGAACAAGAATATCATAAAAATTTTTCATTACGTGTAAGTCGATATTTCGACGATTCTTGGCTCCCTGGACACGAAAATACTTATAACAAAAGTTGCTCCAAATTCTCTGCAAAAGCTATATACGAGCAGTTTAGAGTGTGGCGAACAAGAATATCACAAAAATGTTTCATTTCGCGTAAGTCGATTCTTCGCCGATTCTCGGCTGCCTGGACATGAAATATTCTGAGAACAAATGTTGCTCCAATTTCACTGCGAAAGCTATATACCAGCAGTATGGAGTATGGGAAACAAGAATATCACAAAAATATTTAATTTCGCGTAAGTCGATATGTCGACGATTCTCGGCTCCCTGGACACGAAATATACATTTTACATAGGTTGCTGCAAATTCACTGCAACTGCTATATACATTCAGTTTGAGGCGTGGGAAATCAGAATATCACAAAAATTTTTCATTTCGCGTAAGTAGATATTTCGACGATTCTTAGCTCCCTGGACACGAAATATTCTCAGAACAAAGGTTGCTCCAAATTCGCTACATAATCTAAAAGCGAACAGTTTGGAGTGCGGGAAGAAGATTATCACAAAACTGCATCACTAAGTGTAAGTCGATATTTCGAAGATTCTCGGCTCCCTGGACACGAAATATACATTTAACATTTGTTGCTGCAAATTCACTGCAACTGCTATATACGATCAGTTTGAGGCGTGGGAAATCAGAATATCACAAAAATTTTTCATTTCGCGTAAGTCGATATTTCGACGATTCTCGGCTCCCTGGACACTAAATATATTATCCTAACAAACGTTGCTCCAAATTCGCTGCAAAAGCTATATAAGAGCAGTTTGGAGTAAGGTAAACAAGAATATCACAAAAATATTTCATATCGTGTAAGTCGATATTTCGACGATTCTCGGCTCCCTGGACACGAAAAATACATATAACAAAAGATGCTCCAAATACTCTGCAAAAGCTATATAAGAGCAGTATGGAGCAAGGTAAACAAGAATATCACAAAAATATTTCATTTCGTGTAAGTTGATATTTCGACGATTCTCCGCTCCCTGGACACGAAAATACATAAAACAAAAGTTGCTCCAAATTCACTGCAAAAGCTATATACGACCAGTTTGGAGTGTGGGGAACAAGAATATCACGAAAATATTTCATTTCGTGTAAGTTGATACTTCGACGATTCTCGGCTCCCTGGACACGAAAATATATATCAGAAAAGTTGCTTCAAATTCGCTGCAAAAGCTATATAAGAGCAGTTTGAAGTAAGGTAAACAAGAATATCACAAAAATATTTCATATCGTGTAAGTCGATATTTCGACGATTCTCGGCTCCCTGGACACGAAAAATACATATAACAAAAGTTGCTCCAAATACGCTGCAAAAATTATATAAGAGCAGTTTGGAGTAAGGTAAACAAAAATATCACAAAAATATTTCATTTTGAGTAAGTTGATATTTCGACGATTCTCGGCTCCCTGGACACGAAAATACATAAAATCAAAGTTACTCCAAATTCGCTGCAAATGCTATTTACGAGTAGTTTGGACCGTGGGGAACAAGAATATCACAAAAATATTTCATTTCGTGTAAGTTGATATTTCGACGATTCTCGGCTCCCTGGACACGAAAATATATATCACAAAAGTTGCTCCAAATTCACTGCAAAAGGTATATACGAGCAGTTTGGAGTGTGGCGAACAAGAATATCACAAAAATGTTTCATTTCGCGTAAGTCGATTCTTCTCCGATTCTCGGCTGCCTGGACACGAAATATTCTGAGAACAAATGTTGCTCCAATTTCGCTGCAAAAGCTATATACCAGCAGTATGGAGTATGGGAAACAAGAATATCACAAAAATATTTCATTTCGTGTAAGTCGATATTTCGACGATTCTCGGCTCCCTGGACACTAAATATACTCTGAACAAAAGTTGCTCCAAATTCGCTGCAAAAGCTATATAAGAGCAGTTTGAAGTAAGGTAAACAAGAATATCACAAAAATATTTCATATCGTGTAAGTCGATATTTCGACGATTCTCGGCTCACTGGACACGAAAAATACATATAACAAAAGTTGCTCCAAATACGCTGCAAAAATTATATAAGAGCAGTTTGCAGTAAGGTAAACAAAAATATCACAAAAATATTTAATTTCGTGTAAGTTGATATTTCGACGATTCTCGGCTCCCTGGACACGAAAATACATATAACAAAAGTTGCTCCAAATTCGCTGCAAATGCTATTTACGAGCAGTTTGGACCGTGGGGAACAAGAATATCACAAAAATATTTCATTTCGTGTAAGTTGATATTTCGACGATTCTCGGCTCCCTGGACACGAAAAATACATATAATAAAAGTTGCTCCAAATTCGCTACAATAGCTATATACGAGCAGTTTGGAGCGTGGGGAACAAGAATATCACAAAAATTTTTCATTTCGTGTAGGTTGATTTTTCGAGGATTCTCAACTCCCTGGACACGAAATATATTATCCTAACAAACGTTGCTCCAAATTCGCTGCAAAAGCTATATACGAGAAGTTTGGAGTGTGGGGAACAAGAATATCACGAAAATATTTCATTTCGTGTTAGTTGATATTTCGACGATTCTCGGCTCCCTGGACACGAAAATACATATAACAAAAGTTGCTCCAAATTCGCTGCAAATGCTATTTACGAGCAGTTTGGACACTGGGGAACAACAATATCACAAAAATATTTCATTTCGTGTAAGTTGATATTTCGACGATTCTCGGCTCCCTGGACACGAAAATATATATCACAAAAGTAGCTCCAAATTCACTGCAAAAGCTATATACGAGCAGTTTGGAGTGTGGCGAACAAGAATATCACAAAAATGTTTCATTTCGCGTAAGTCGATTCTTCGCCGATTCTCGGCTGCCTGGACACGAAATATTCTGAGAACAAATGTTGCTCCAATTTCGCTGCAAAAGCTATATACCAGCAGTATGGAGTATGGGAAACAAGAATATCACAAAAAATTTTCATTTCACTTAAGTCGATATTTCGCCGATTCTCAGCTCCCTGGTCACGAAATATACATATACCAAAAGTTGCTCCAAATTCGCCTCAAATGCTATTTACGAGCAGTTTGGAGCGCGGGGAACAAGAATATCATAAAAATTTTTCATTACGTGTAAGTCGATATTTCGACGATTCTTGGCTCCCTGGACACGAAAATACTTATAACAAAAGTTGCTCCAAATTCTCTGCAAAAGCTATATACGAGCAGTTTAGAGTGTGGCGAACAAGAATATCACAAAAATGTTTCATTTCGCGTAAGTCGATTCTTCGCCGATTCTCGGCTGCCTGGACATGAAATATTCTGAGAACAAATGTTGCTCCAATTTCACTGCGAAAGCTATATACCAGCAGTATGGAGTATGGGAAACAAGAATATCACAAAAATATTTAATTTCGCGTAAGTCGATATGTCGACGATTCTCGGCTCCCTGGACACGAAATATACATTTTACATAGGTTGCTGCAAATTCACTGCAACTGCTATATACATTCAGTTTGAGGCGTGGGAAATCAGAATATCACAAAAATTTTTCATTTCGCGTAAGTAGATATTTCGACGATTCTCAGCTCCCTGGACACGAAATATTCTCAGAACAAAGGTTGCTCCAAATTCGCTACATAATCTAAAAGCGAACAGTTTGGAGTGCGGGAAGAAGATTATCACAAAACTGCATCACTAAGTGTAAGTCGATATTTCGAAGATTCTCGGCTCCCTGGACACGAAATATACATTTAACATTTGTTGCTGCAAATTCACTGCAACTGCTATATACGATCAGTTTGAGGCGTGGGAAATCAGAATATCACAAAAATTTTTCATTTCGCGTAAGTCGATATTTCGACGATTCTCGGCTCCCTGGACACTAAATATATTATCCTAACAAACGTTGCTCCAAATTCGCTGCAAAAGCTATATAAGAGCAGTTTGGAGTAAGGTAAACAAGAATATCACAAAAATATTTCATATCGTGTAAGTCGATATTTCGACGATTCTCGGCTCCCTGGACACGAAAAATACATATAACAAAAGATGCTCCAAATACTCTGCAAAAGCTATATAAGAGCAGTTTGGAGCAAGGTAAACAAGAATATCACAAAAATATTTCATTTCGTGTAAGTTGATATTTCGACGATTCTCCGCTCCCTGGACACGAAAATACATAAAACAAAAGTTGCTCCAAATTCACTGCAAAAGCTATATACGACCAGTTTGGAGTGTGGGGAACAAGAATATCACGAAAATATTTCATTTCGTGTAAGTTGATACTTCGACGATTCTCGGCTCCCTGGACACGAAAATGTATATCAGAAAAGTTGCTTCAAATTCGCTGCAAAAGCTATATAAGAGCAGTTTGAAGTAAGGTAAACAAGAATATCACAAAAATATTTCATATCGTGTAAGTCGATATTTCGACGATTCTCGGCTCCCTGGACACGAAAAATACATATAACAAAAGTTGCTCCAAATACGCTGCAAAAATTATATAAGAGCAGTTTGGAGTAAGGTAAACAAAAATATCACAAAAATATTTCATTTTGAGTAAGTTGATATTTCGACGATTCTCGGCTCCCTGGACACGAAAATACATAAAATCAAAGTTACTCCAAATTCGCTGCAAATGCTATTTACGAGTAGTTTGGACCGTGGGGAACAAGAATATCACAAAAATATTTCATTTCGTGTAAGTTGATATTTCGACGATTCTCGGCTCCCTGGACACGAAAATATATATCACAAAAGTTGCTCCAAATTCACTGCAAAAGGTATATACGAGCAGTTTGGAGTGTGGCGAACAAGAATATCACAAAAATGTTTCATTTCGCGTAAGTCGATTCTTCTCCGATTCTTGGCTGCCTGGACACGAAATATTCTGAGAACAAATGTTGCTCCAATTTCGCTGCAAAAGCTATATACCAGCAGTATGGAGTATGGGAAACAAGAATATCACAAAAATATTTCATTTCGTGTAAGTCGATATTTCGACGATTCTCGGCTCCCTGGACACTAAATATACTCTGAACAAAAGTTGCTCCAAATTCGCTGCAAAAGCTATATAAGAGCAGTTTGAAGTAAGGTAAACAAGAATATCACAAAAATATTTCATATCGTGTAAGTCGATATTTCGACGATTCTCGGCTCACTGGACACGAAAAATACATATAACAAAAGTTGCTCCAAATACGCTGCAAAAATTATATAAGAGCAGTTTGCAGTAAGGTAAACAAAAATATCACAAAAATATTTAATTTCGTGTAAGTTGATATTTCGACGATTCTCGGCTCCCTGGACACGAAAATACATATAACAAAAGTTGCTCCAAATTCGCTGCAAATGCTATTTACGAGCAGTTTGGACCGTGGGGAACAAGAATATCACAAAAATATTTCATTTCGTGTAAGTTGATATTTCGACGATTCTCGGCTCCCTGGACACGAAAAATACATATAATAAAAGTTGCTCCAAATTCGCTACAATAGCTATATACGAGCAGTTTGGAGCGTGGGGAACAAGAATATCACAAAAATTTTTCATTTCGTGTAGGTTGATTTTTCGAGGATTCTCAACTCCCTGGACACGAAATATATTATCCTAACAAACGTTGCTCCAAATTCGCTGCAAAAGCTATATACGAGAAGTTTGGAGTGTGGGGAACAAGAATATCACGAAAATATTTCATTTCGTGTTAGTTGATATTTCGACGATTCTCGGCTCCCTGGACACGAAAATACATATAACAAAAGTTGCTCCAAATTCGCTGCAAATGCTATTTACGAGCAGTTTGGACACTGGGGAACAACAATATCACAAAAATATTTCATTTCGTGTAAGTTGATATTTCGACGATTCTCGGCTCCCTGGACACGAAAATATATATCACAAAAGTTGCTCCAAATTCACTGCAAAAGCTATATACGAGCAGTTTGGAGTGTGGCGAACAAGAATATCACAAAAATGTTTCATTTCGCGTAAGTCGATTCTTCGCCGATTCTCGGCTGCCTGGACACGAAATATTCTGAGAACAAATGTTGCTCCAATTTCGCTGCAAAAGCTATATACCAGCAGTATGGAGTATGGGAAACAAGAATATCACAAAAAATTTTCATTTCACTTAAGTCGATATTTCGCCGATTCTCAGCTCCCTGGTCACGAAATATACATATACCAAAAGTTGCTCCAAATTCGCCTCAAATGCTATTTACGAGCAGTTTGGAGCGCGGGGAACAAGAATATCATAAAAATTTTTCATTACGTGTAAGTCGATATTTCGACGATTCTCGGCTCCTTGGTTACGAAATATACATATATCAAAAGTTGCTCCAAATTCGCTGCAAATGCTATATACGAGCAGTTTGGAGTAAGGTAAACAAGAATATCACAAAAATTTTTCATTTCGCGAAAGTCGAATTTTCGAGGATTCACAGCTCCCTGGACACGAAATATATTATCCTAACAAACGTTGCTCCAAATTCGCTGCAAAAGCAATATACGAGAAGTTTGGACTGTGGGGAACAAGAATATCACAAAAATTTTTCATTTCGTGTAAGTCGATATTTCGACGATTCTTGGCTCCCTGGACACTAAATATACTCTGAACAAAAGTTGCTCCAAATTCGCTGCAAAAGCTATATAAGAGCAGTTTGGAGTAAGGTTAACAAGAATATCACAAAAATATTTCATTTCGTGTAAGTCGATATATCGACGATTCTCGGCTCCCTGGACACTAAATATACTCTGAATCAAAGTTGCTCCAAATACGCTGCAAAAGCTATAGAAGAGCAGTTTGGAGTAAGGTAAACAAGAATATCACAAAAATATTTGATTTTGTGTAAGTTGATATTTCGACGATTCTCGGCTCCCTGGACACGAAAATACTTATAACAAAAGTTGCTCCAAATTCGCTGCAAATGCTATTTACGAGCATTTTGGAGCGTGGGGAATAAGAATATCACAAAAATATTTCATTTCGTGTAAGTTGATATTTCGACGATTCTCGGCTCCCTGGACACGAAAATACTTATAACAAAAGTTGCTCCAAATTCGCTGCAAATGCTATTTACGAGCATTTTGGAGCGTGGGGAATAAGAATATCACAAAAATATTTCATTTCGTGTAAGTTGATATTTCGACGATTCTCGGCTCGCTGGACACGAAAATATATATGACAAAAGTTGCTCCAAATTCACTGCAAAAGCTATATACGAGCAGTTTAGAGTGTGGCGAACAAGAATATCACAAAAATGTTTCATTTCGCGTAAGTCGATTCTTCGCCGATTCTTGGCTGCCTGGACATGAAATATTCTGAGAACAAATGTTGCTCCAATTTCGCTGCAAAAGCTATATACCAGCAGTATGGAGTATGGGAAACAAGAATATCACAAAAATATTTAATTTCGTGTAAGTCGATATGTCGACGATTCTCGGCTCCCTGGACACGAAATATACATTTTACATAGGTTGCATCAAATTCACTGCAACTGCTATATACATTCAGTTTGAGGCGTGGGAAATCAGAATATCAGAAAAATTTTTCATTTCGTGTAAGTCGATATTTCGACGATTCTCGGCTCCCTGGACACTAAATATACTCTGAACAAAAGTTGCTCCAAATTCGCTGCAAAAGCTATATAAGAGCAGCTTGGAGTAAGGTAAACAAGAATATCACAAAAATATTTCATTTCGTGTAAGTTGATACTTCAACGATTCTCGGCTTCCTGGACACGAAAATACATATAACAAAAATTGCTCCAAATTCGCCTCAAATGCTATTTACGAGCAGCTTGGAGCGCGGGGAACATGAATATCATAAAAATGTTTCATTACGTGTAAGTCAATATTTCGCCGATTCTCGGCTCCTTGGTAACGAAATATACATATAACAAAAGTTACTCCAAATTCGCTGCAAATGCTATTTACGAGTAGTTTGGAGCGTGGGGAACAGGAATATCACAAAAATATTTCATTTCGTGTAAGTTGATATTTCGACGATTCTCGGCTCCCTGGACACGAAAATATATATCACAAAAGTTGCTCCAAATTCACTGCAAAAGCTATATACGAGCAGTTTGGAGTGTGGCGAACAAGAATATCACAAAAATGTTTCATTTCGCGTAAGTCGATTCTTCTCCGATTCTCGGCTGCCTGGACACGAAATATTCTGAGAACAAATGTTGCTCCAATTTCGCTGCAAAAGCTATATACCAGCAGTATGGAGTATGGGAAACAAGAATATCACAAAAATATTTCATTTCGTGTAAGTTGATATTTCAACGATTCTCGGCTCCCTGGTCACGAAAATACATATAACAAAAGTTGCTCCAAATTCGCCTCAAATGCTATTTACGAGCAGCTTGGAGCGCGGGGAACATGAATATCATAAAAATGTTTCATTACGTGTAAGTCAATATTTCGACGATTCTCGGCTCCCTGGTAGCGAAATATACATATAACAAAAGTTGCTCCAAATTCGCTGCAAATGCTATTTACGAGCAGTTTGGAGCGTAGGGAACAAGAATATCACAAAAATTTTTCATTTCGTGTAGGTTGATATTTCGAGGAATCTCAACTCCCTGGACACGAAATATATTATCCTAACAAACGTTGCTCCAAATTCGCTGCAAAAGCTATATACGAGAAGTTTGGAGTGTGGGGAACAAGAATATCACAAAAATTTTTCATTTCGTGTAAGTCGATATTTCGACGATTCTTGGCTCCCTGGACACTAAATATACTCTGAACAAAAGTTGCTCCAAATTCGCTGCAAAAGCTATATAAGAGCAGTTTGGAGTAAGGTTAACAAGAATATCACAAAAATATTTCATTTCGTGTAAGTCGATATATCGACGATTCTCGGCTCCCTGGACACTAAATATACTCTGAAACAAAGTTGCTCCAAATACGCTGCAAAAGCTATATAAGAGCAGTTTGGAGTAAGGTAAACAAGAATATCACATAAATATTTGATTTCGTGTAAGTTGATATTTCGACGATTCTCGGCTCCCTGGACACGAAAATACTTTTAACAAAAGTTGCTCCAAATTCGCTGCAAATGCTATTTACGAGCATTTTGGAGCGTGGGGAATAAGAATATCACAAAAATATTTAATTTCGTGTAAGTCGATATGTCGTCGATTCTCGGCTCCCTGGACACGAAATATACATTTTACATAGGTTGCTGCAAATTCACTGCAACTGCTATATACATTCAGTTTGAGGCGTGGGAAATCAGAATATCAGAAAAATTTTTCATTTCGTGTAAGTCGATATTTCGACGATTCTCGGCTCCCTGGACACTAAATATACTCTGAACAAAAGTTGCTCCAAATTCGCTGCAAAAGCTATATAAGAGCAGCTTGGAGTAAGGTAAACAAGAATATCCCAAAAATATTTCTTTTCGTGTAAGTTGATATTTCAACGATTCTCGGCTTCCTGGACACGAAAATACATATAACAAAAATTGCTCCAAATTCGCCTCAAATGCTATTTACGAGCAGCTTGGAGCGCGGGGAACATGAATATCATAAAAATGTTTCATTACGTGTAAGTCAATATTTCGACGATTCTCGGCTCCCTGGTAACGAAATATACATATAACAAAAGTTACTCCAAATTCGCTGCAAATGCTCTTTACGAGTAGTTTGGACCGTGGGGAACAAGAATATCACAAAAATATTTCATTTCGTGTAAGTTGATATTTCGACGATTCTCGGCTCCCTGGACACGAAAATATATATCACAAAAGTTGCTCCAAATTCACTGCAAAAGCTATATACGAGCAGTTTGGAGCGTGGGGAACAAGAATATCATAAAAATGTTTCATTACGTGTAAGTCGATATTTCGACGATTCTCGGCTCCCTGGTTACGAAATATACATATATCAAAAGTTGCTCCAAATTCGCTGCAAAAGCTATATACCAGCAGTATGGAGTATGGGAAACAAGAATATCACAAAAATATTTCATTTCGTGTAAGTCGATATTTCGACGATTCTCGGCTCCCTGGACACTAAATATACTCTGAACAAAAGTTGCTCCAAATTCGCTGCAAAAGCTATATAAGAGCAGTTTGAAGTAAGGTAAACAAGAATATCACAAAAATATTTCATATCGTGTAAGTCGATATTTCGACGATTCTCGGCTCACTGGACACGAAAAATACATATAACAAAAGTTGCTCCAAATACGCTGCAAAAATTATATAAGAGCAGTTTGCAGTAAGGTAAACAAAAATATCACAAAAATATTTAATTTCGTGTAAGTTGATATTTCGACGATTCTCGGCTCCCTGGACACGAAAATACATATAACAAAAGTTGCTCCAAATTCGCTGCAAATGCTATTTACGAGCAGTTTGGACCGTGGGGAACAAGAATATCACAAAAATATTTCATTTCGTGTAAGTTGATATTTCGACGATTCTCGGCTCCCTGGACACGAAAAATACATATAATAAAAGTTGCTCCAAATTCGCTACAATAGCTATATACGAGCAGTTTGGAGCGTGGGGAACAAGAATATCACAAAAATTTTTCATTTCGTGTAGGTTGATTTTTCGAGGATTCTCAACTCCCTGGACACGAAATATATTATCCTAACAAACGTTGCTCCAAATTCGCTGCAAAAGCTATATACGAGAAGTTTGGAGTGTGGGGAACAAGAATATCACGAAAATATTTCATTTCGTGTTAGTTGATATTTCGACGATTCTCGGCTCCCTGGACACGAAAATACATATAACAAAAGTTGCTCCAAATTCGCTGCAAATGCTATTTACGAGCAGTTTGGACACTGGGGAACAACAATATCACAAAAATATTTCATTTCGTGTAAGTTGATATTTCGACGATTCTCGGCTCCCTGGACACGAAAATATATATCACAAAAGTAGCTCCAAATTCACTGCAAAAGCTATATACGAGCAGTTTGGAGTGTGGCGAACAAGAATATCACAAAAATGTTTCATTTCGCGTAAGTCGATTCTTCGCCGATTCTCGGCTGCCTGGACACGAAATATTCTGAGAACAAATGTTGCTCCAATTTCGCTGCAAAAGCTATATACCAGCAGTATGGAGTATGGGAAACAAGAATATCACAAAAAATTTTCATTTCACTTAAGTCGATATTTCGCCGATTCTCAGCTCCCTGGTCACGAAATATACATATACCAAAAGTTGCTCCAAATTCGCCTCAAATGCTATTTACGAGCAGTTTGGAGCGCGGGGAACAAGAATATCATAAAAATTTTTCATTACGTGTAAGTCGATATTTCGACGATTCTTGGCTCCCTGGACACGAAAATACTTATAACAAAAGTTGCTCCAAATTCTCTGCAAAAGCTATATACGAGCAGTTTAGAGTGTGGCGAACAAGAATATCACAAAAATGTTTCATTTCGCGTAAGTCGATTCTTCGCCGATTCTCGGCTGCCTGGACATGAAATATTCTGAGAACAAATGTTGCTCCAATTTCACTGCGAAAGCTATATACCAGCAGTATGGAGTATGGGAAACAAGAATATCACAAAAATATTTAATTTCGCGTAAGTCGATATGTCGACGATTCTCGGCTCCCTGGACACGAAATATACATTTTACATAGGTTGCTGCAAATTCACTGCAACTGCTATATACATTCAGTTTGAGGCGTGGGAAATCAGAATATCACAAAAATTTTTCATTTCGCGTAAGTAGATATTTCGACGATTCTCAGCTCCCTGGACACGAAATATTCTCAGAACAAAGGTTGCTCCAAATTCGCTACATAATCTAAAAGCGAACAGTTTGGAGTGCGGGAAGAAGATTATCACAAAACTGCATCACTAAGTGTAAGTCGATATTTCGAAGATTCTCGGCTCCCTGGACACGAAATATACATTTAACATTTGTTGCTGCAAATTCACTGCAACTGCTATATACGATCAGTTTGAGGCGTGGGAAATCAGAATATCACAAAAATTTTTCATTTCGCGTAAGTCGATATTTCGACGATTCTCGGCTCCCTGGACACTAAATATATTATCCTAACAAACGTTGCTCCAAATTCGCTGCAAAAGCTATATAAGAGCAGTTTGGAGTAAGGTAAACAAGAATATCACAAAAATATTTCATATCGTGTAAGTCGATATTTCGACGATTCTCGGCTCCCTGGACACGAAAAATACATATAACAAAAGATGCTCCAAATACTCTGCAAAAGCTATATAAGAGCAGTTTGGAGCAAGGTAAACAAGAATATCACAAAAATATTTCATTTCGTGTAAGTTGATATTTCGACGATTCTCCGCTCCCTGGACACGAAAATACATAAAACAAAAGTTGCTCCAAATTCACTGCAAAAGCTATATACGACCAGTTTGGAGTGTGGGGAACAAGAATATCACGAAAATATTTCATTTCGTGTAAGTTGATACTTCGACGATTCTCGGCTCCCTGGACACGAAAATGTATATCAGAAAAGTTGCTTCAAATTCGCTGCAAAAGCTATATAAGAGCAGTTTGAAGTAAGGTAAACAAGAATATCACAAAAATATTTCATATCGTGTAAGTCGATATTTCGACGATTCTCGGCTCCCTGGACACGAAAAATACATATAACAAAAGTTGCTCCAAATACGCTGCAAAAATTATATAAGAGCAGTTTGGAGTAAGGTAAACAAAAATATCACAAAAATATTTCATTTTGAGTAAGTTGATATTTCGACGATTCTCGGCTCCCTGGACACGAAAATACATAAAATCAAAGTTACTCCAAATTCGCTGCAAATGCTATTTACGAGTAGTTTGGACCGTGGGGAACAAGAATATCACAAAAATATTTCATTTCGTGTAAGTTGATATTTCGACGATTCTCGGCTCCCTGGACACGAAAATATATATCACAAAAGTTGCTCCAAATTCACTGCAAAAGGTATATACGAGCAGTTTGGAGTGTGGCGAACAAGAATATCACAAAAATGTTTCATTTCGCGTAAGTCGATTCTTCTCCGATTCTCGGCTGCCTGGACACGAAATATTCTGAGAACAAATGTTGCTCCAATTTCGCTGCAAAAGCTATATACCAGCAGTATGGAGTATGGGAAACAAGAATATCACAAAAATATTTCATTTCGTGTAAGTCGATATTTCGACGATTCTCGGCTCCCTGGACACTAAATATACTCTGAACAAAAGTTGCTCCAAATTCGCTGCAAAAGCTATATAAGAGCAGTTTGAAGTAAGGTAAACAAGAATATCACAAAAATATTTCATATCGTGTAAGTCGATATTTCGACGATTCTCGGCTCACTGGACACGAAAAATACATATAACAAAAGTTGCTCCAAATACGCTGCAAAAATTATATAAGAGCAGTTTGCAGTAAGGTAAACAAAAATATCACAAAAATATTTAAATTTCGTGTAAGTTGATATTTCCACGATTCTCGGCTCCCTGGACACGAAAATACATATAACAAAAGTTGCTCCAAATTCGCTGCAAATGCTATTTACGAGCAGTTTGGACCGTGGGGAACAAGAATATCACAAAAATATTTCATTTCGTGTAAGTTGATATTTCGACGATTCTCGGCTCCCTGGACACGAAAAATACATATAATAAAAGTTGCTCCAAATTCGCTACAATAGCTATATACGAGCAGTTTGGAGCGTGGGGAACAAGAATATCACAAAAATTTTTCATTTCGTGTAGGTTGATTTTTCGAGGATTCTCAACTCCCTGGACACGAAATATATTATCCTAACAAACGTTGCTCCAAATTCGCTGCAAAAGCTATATACGAGAAGTTTGGAGTGTGGGGAACAAGAATATCACGAAAATATTTCATTTCGTGTTAGTTGATATTTCGACGATTCTCGGCTCCCTGGACACGAAAATACATATAACAAAAGTTGCTCCAAATTCGCTGCAAATGCTATTTACGAGCAGTTTGGACACTGGGGAACAACAATATCACAAAAATATTTCATTTCGTGTAAGTTGATATTTCGACGATTCTCGGCTCCCTGGACACGAAAATATATATCACAAAAGTTGCTCCAAATTCACTGCAAAAGCTATATACGAGCAGTTTGGAGTGTGGCGAACAAGAATATCACAAAAATGTTTCATTTCGCGTAAGTCGATTCTTCGCCGATTCTCGGCTGCCTGGACACGAAATATTCTGAGAACAAATGTTGCTCCAATTTCGCTGCAAAAGCTATATACCAGCAGTATGGAGTATGGGAAACAAGAATATCACAAAAAATTTTCATTTCACTTAAGTCGATATTTCGCCGATTCTCAGCTCCCTGGTCACGAAATATACATATACCAAAAGTTGCTCCAAATTCGCCTCAAATGCTATTTACGAGCAGTTTGGAGCGCGGGGAACAAGAATATCATAAAAATTTTTCATTACGTGTAAGTCGATATTTCGACGATTCTCGGCTCCTTGGTTACGAAATATACATATATCAAAAGTTGCTCCAAATTCGCTGCAAATGCTATATACGAGCAGTTTGGAGTAAGGTAAACAAGAATATCACAAAAATTTTTCATTTCGCGAAAGTCGAATTTTCGAGGATTCACAGCTCCCTGGACACGAAATATATTATCCTAACAAACGTTGCTCCAAATTCGCTGCAAAAGCAATATACGAGAAGTTTGGACTGTGGGGAACAAGAATATCACAAAAATTTTTCATTTCGTGTAAGTCGATATTTCGACGATTCTTGGCTCCCTGGACACTAAATATACTCTGAACAAAAGTTGCTCCAAATTCGCTGCAAAAGCTATATAAGAGCAGTTTGGAGTAAGGTTAACAAGAATATCACAAAAATATTTCATTTCGTGTAAGTCGATATATCGACGATTCTCGGCTCCCTGGACACTAAATATACTCTGAATCAAAGTTGCTCCAAATACGCTGCAAAAGCTATAGAAGAGCAGTTTGGAGTAAGGTAAACAAGAATATCACAAAAATATTTGATTTTGTGTAAGTTGATATTTCGACGATTCTCGGCTCCCTGGACACGAAAATACTTATAACAAAAGTTGCTCCAAATTCGCTGCAAATGCTATTTACGAGCATTTTGGAGCGTGGGGAATAAGAATATCACAAAAATATTTCATTTCGTGTAAGTTGATATTTCGACGATTCTCGGCTCCCTGGACACGAAAATACTTATAACAAAAGTTTCTCCAAATTCGCTGCAAATGCTATTTACGAGCATTTTGGAGCGTGGGGAATAAGAATATCACAAAAATATTTCATTTCGTGTAAGTTGATATTTCGACGATTCTCGGCTCGCTGGACACGAAAATATATATGACAAAAGTTGCTCCAAATTCACTGCAAAAGCTATATACGAGCAGTTTAGAGTGTGGCGAACAAGAATATCACAAAAATGTTTCATTTCGCGTAAGTCGATTCTTCGCCGATTCTTGGCTGCCTGGACATGAAATATTCTGAGAACAAATGTTGCTCCAATTTCGCTGCAAAAGCTATATACCAGCAGTATGGAGTATGGGAAACAAGAATATCACAAAAATATTTAATTTCGTGTAAGTCGATATGTCGACGATTCTCGGCTCCCTGGACACGAAATATACATTTTACATAGGTTGCATCAAATTCACTGCAACTGCTATATACATTCAGTTTGAGGCGTGGGAAATCAGAATATCAGAAAAATTTTTCATTTCGTGTAAGTCGATATTTCGACGATTCTCGGCTCCCTGGACACTAAATATACTCTGAACAAAAGTTGCTCCAAATTCGCTGCAAAAGCTATATAAGAGCAGCTTGGAGTAAGGTAAACAAGAATATCACAAAAATATTTCATTTCGTGTAAGTTGATATTTCAACGATTCTCGGCTTCCTGGACACGAAAATACATATAACAAAAATTGCTCCAAATTCGCCTCAAATGCTATTTACGAGCAGCTTGGAGCGCGGGGAACATGAATATCATAAAAATGTTTCATTACGTGTAAGTCAATATTTCGCCGATTCTCGGCTCCTTGGTAACGAAATATACATATAACAAAAGTTACTCCAAATTCGCTGCAAATGCTATTTACGAGTAGTTTGGAGCGTGGGGAACAAGAATATCACAAAAATATTTCATTTCGTGTAAGTTGATATTTCGACGATTCTCGGCTCCCTGGACACGAAAATATATATCACAAAAGTTGCTCCAAATTCACTGCAAAAGCTATATACGAGCAGTTTGGAGTGTGGCGAACAAGAATATCACAAAAATGTTTCATTTCGCGTAAGTCGATTCTTCTCCGATTCTCGGCTGCCTGGACACGAAATATTCTGAGAACAAATGTTGCTCCAATTTCGCTGCAAAAGCTATATACCAGCAGTATGGAGTATGGGAAACAAGAATATCACAAAAATATTTCATTTCGTGTAAGTTGATATTTCAACGATTCTCGGCTCCCTGGTCACGAAAATACATATAACAAAAGTTGCTCCAAATTCGCCTCAAATGCTATTTACGAGCAGCTTGGAGCGCGGGGAACATGAATATCATAAAAATGTTTCATTACGTGTAAGTCAATATTTCGACGATTCTCGGCTCCCTGGTAGCGAAATATACATATAACAAAAGTTGCTCCAAATTCGCTGCAAATGCTATTTACGAGCAGTTTGGAGCGTAGGGAACAAGAATATCACAAAAATTTTTCATTTCGTGTAGGTTGATATTTCGAGGAATCTCAACTCCCTGGACACGAAATATATTATCCTAACAAACGTTGCTCCAAATTCGCTGCAAAAGCTATATACGAGAAGTTTGGAGTGTGGGGAACAAGAATATCACAAAAATTTTTCATTTCGTGTAAGTCGATATTTCGACGATTCTTGGCTCCCTGGACACTAAATATACTCTGAACAAAAGTTGCTCCAAATTCGCTGCAAAAGCTATATAAGAGCAGTTTGGAGTAAGGTTAACAAGAATATCACAAAAATATTTCATTTCGTGTAAGTCGATATATCGACGATTCTCGGCTCCCTGGACACTAAATATACTCTGAAACAAAGTTGCTCCAAATACGCTGCAAAAGCTATATAAGAGCAGTTTGGAGTAAGGTAAACAAGAATATCACATAAATATTTGATTTCGTGTAAGTTGATATTTCGACGATTCTCGGCTCCCTGGACACGAAAATACTTTTAACAAAAGTTGCTCCAAATTCGCTGCAAATGCTATTTACGAGCATTTTGGAGCGTGGGGAATAAGAATATCACAAAAATATTTAATTTCGTGTAAGTCGATATGTCGTCGATTCTCGGCTCCCTGGACACGAAATATACATTTTACATAGGTTGCTGCAAATTCACTGCAACTGCTATATACATTCAGTTTGAGGCGTGGGAAATCAGAATATCAGAAAAATTTTTCATTTCGTGTAAGTCGATATTTCGACGATTCTCGGCTCCCTGGACACTAAATATACTCTGAACAAAAGTTGCTCCAAATTCGCTGCAAAAGCTATATAAGAGCAGCTTGGAGTAAGGTAAACAAGAATATCCCAAAAATATTTCTTTTCGTGTAAGTTGATATTTCAACGATTCTCGGCTTCCTGGACACGAAAATACATATAACAAAAATTGCTCCAAATTCGCCTCAAATGCTATTTACGAGCAGCTTGGAGCGCGGGGAACATGAATATCATAAAAATGTTTCATTACGTGTAAGTCAATATTTCGACGATTCTCGGCTCCCTGGTAACGAAATATACATATAACAAAAGTTACTCCAAATTCGCTGCAAATGCTCTTTACGAGTAGTTTGGACCGTGGGGAACAAGAATATCACAAAAATATTTCATTTCGTGTAAGTTGATATTTCGACGATTCTCGGCTCCCTGGACACGAAAATATATATCACAAAAGTTGCTCCAAATTCACTGCAAAAGCTATATACGAGCAGTTTGGAGCGTGGGGAACAAGAATATCATAAAAATGTTTCATTACGTGTAAGTCGATATTTCGACGATTCTCGGCTCCCTGGTTACGAAATATACATATATCAAAAGTTGCTCCAAATTCGCTGCAAATGCTATATACGAGCAGTTTGGAGCGTGGGGAACAAGAATATCACAAAAATTTTTCATTTCGCGAAAGTCGAATTTTCGAGGATTCACAGCTCCCTGGACACGAAATATTTTATCCTAACAAACGTTGCTCCAAATTCTCTGCAAAAGCAATATACGAGAAGTTTGGACTGTGGGGAACAAGAATATCACAAAAATTTTTCATTTCGTGTAAGTCGATATTTCGACGATTCTCGGCTCCCTGGACACGAAAATACTTATAACAAAAGTTGCTCCAAATTCTCTGCAAAAGCTATATACGAGCAGTTTAGAGTGTGGCGAACAAGAATATCACAAAAATGTTTCATTTCGCGTAAGTCGATTCTTCGCCGATTCTCGGCTGCCTGGACATGAAATATTCTGAGAACAAATGTTGCTCCAATTTCACTGCGAAAGCTATATACCAGCAGTATGGAGTATGGGAAACAAGAATATCACAAAAATATTTAATTTCGCGTAAGTCGATATGTCGACGATTCTCGGCTCCCTGGACACGAAGTATACATTTTACATAGGTTGCTGCAAATTCACTGCAACTGCTATATACATTCAGTTTGAGGCGTGGGAAATCAGAATATCACAAAAATTTTTCATTTCGCGTAAGTAGATATTTCGACGATTCTCAGCTCCCTGGACACGAAATATTCTCAGAACAAAGGTTGCTCCAAATTCGCTACATAATCTAAAAGCGAACAGTTTGGATTGCGGGAAGAAGATTATCACAAAACTGCATCACTAAGTGTAAGTCGATATTTCGAAGATTCTCGGCTCCCTGGACACGAAATATACATTTAACATTTGTTGCTGCAAATTCACTGCAACTGCTATGTACGATCAGTTTGAGGCGTGGGAAATCAGAATATCACAAAAATTTTTCATTTCGCGTAAGTCGATATTTCGACGATTCTCGGCTCCCTGGACACGAAATATATTATCCTAACAAACGTTGCTCCAAATTCGCTGCAAAAGCTATATAAGAGCAGTTTGGAGTAAGGTAAACAAGAATATCACAAAAATATTTCATATCGTGTAAGTCGATATTTCGACGATTCTCGGCTCCCTGGACACGAAAAATACATATAACAAAAGATGCTCCAAATACTCTGCAAAAGCTATATAAGAGCAGTTTGGAGTAAGGTAAACAAGAATATCACAAAAATATTTCATTTCGTGTAAGTTGATATTTCGACGATTCTCCGCTCCCTGGACACGAAAATACATAAAACAAAAGTTGCTCCAAATTCACTGCAAAAGCTATATACGACCAGTTTGGAGTGTGGGGAACAAGAATATCACGAAAATATTTCATTTCGTGTAAGTTGATACTTCGACGATTCTCGGCTCCCTGGACACGAAAATATATATCACAAAAGTTGCTCCAAATTCGCTGCAAAAGCTATATAAGAGCAGTTTGAAGTAAGGTAAACAAGAATATCACAAAAATATTTCATATCGTGTAAGTCGATATTTCGACGATTCTCGGCTCCCTGGACACGAAAAATACATATAACAAAAGTTGCTCCAAATACGCTGCAAAAATTATATAAGAGCAGTTTGGAGTAAGGTAAACAAAAATATCACAAAAATATTTCATTTTGAGTAAGTTGATATTTCGACGATTCTCGGCTCCCTGGACACGAAAATACATAAAATCAAAGTTACTCCAAATTCGCTGCAAATGCTATTTACGAGTAGTTTGGACCGTGGGGAACAAGAATATCACAAAAATATTTCATTTCGTGTAAGTTGATATTTCGACGATTCTCGGCTCCCTGGACACGAAAATATATATCACAAAAGTTGCTCCAAATTCACTGCAAAAGCTATATACGAGCAGTTTGGAGTGTGGCGAACAAGAATATCACAAAAATGTTTCATTTCGCGTAAGTCGATTCTTCTCCGATTCTCGGCTGCCTGGACACGAAATATTCTGAGAACAAATGTTGCTCCAATTTCGCTGCAAAAGCTATATACCAGCAGTATGGAGTATGGGAAACAAGAATATCACAAAAATATTTCATTTCGTGTAAGTCGATATTTCGACGATTCTCGGCTCCCTGGACACTAAATATACTCTGAACAAAAGTTGCTCCAAATTCGCTGCAAAAGCTATATAAGAGCAGTTTGAAGTAAGGTAAACAAGAATATCACAAAAATATTTCATATCGTGTAAGTCGATATTTCGACGATTCTCGGCTCACTGGACACGAAAAATACATATAACAAAAGTTGCTCCAAATACGCTGCAAAAATTATATAAGAGCAGTTTGGAGTAAGGTAAACAAAAATATCACAAAAATATTTAATTTCGTGTAAGTTGATATTTCGACGATTCTCGGCTCCCTGGACACGAAAATACATATAACAAAAGTTGCTCCAAATTCGCTGCAAATGCTATTTACGAGCAGTTTGGACCGTGGGGAACAAGAATATCACAAAAATATTTCATTTCGTGTAAGTTGATATTTCGACGATTCTCGGCTCCCTGGACACGAAAAATACATATAATAAAAGTTGCTCCAAATTCGCTACAATAGCTATATACGAGCAGTTTGGAGCGTGGGGAACAAGAATATCACAAAAATTTTTCATTTCGTGTAGGTTGATTTTTCGAGGATTCTCAACTCCCTGGACACGAAATATATTATCCTAACAAACGTTGCTCCAAATTCGCTGCAAAAGCTATATACGAGAAGTTTGGAGTGTGGGGAACAAGAATATCACGAAAATATTTCATTTCGTGTTAGTTGATATTTCGACGATTCTCGGCTCCCTGGACACGAAAATACATATAACAAAAGTTGCTCCAAATTCGCTGCAAATGCTATTTACGAGCAGTTTGGACACTGGGGAACAACAATATCACAAAAATATTTCATTTCGTGTAAGTTGATATTTCGACGATTCTCGGCTCCCTGGACACGAAAATATATATCACAAAAGTTGCTCCAAATTCACTCCAAAAGCTATATACGAGCAGTTTGGAGTGTGGCGAACAAGAATATCACAAAAATGTTTCATTTCGCGTAAGTCGATTCTTCGCCGATTCTCGGCTGCCTGGACACGAAATATTCTGAGAACAAATGTTGCTCCAATTTCGCTGCAAAACCTATATACCAGCAGTATGGAGTATGGGTAACAAGAATATCACAAAAAATTTTCATTTCACTTAAGTCGATATTTCGCCGATTCTCAGCTCCCTGGTCACGAAATATACATATACCAAAAGTTGCTCCAAATTCGCCTCAAATGCTATTTACGAGCAGTTTGGAGCGCGGGGAACAAGAATATCATAAAAATTTTTCATTACGTGTAAGTCGATATTTCGACGATTCTCGGCTCCCTGGTTACGAAATATACATATATCAAAAGTTGCTCCAAATTCGCTGCAAATGCTATATACGAGCAGTTTGGAGTAAGGTAAACAAGAATATCACAAAAATTTTTCATTTCGCGAAAGTCGAATTTTCGAGGATTCACAGCTCCCTGGACACGAAATATATTATCCTAACAAACGTTGCTCCAAATTCGCTGCAAAAGCAATATACGAGAAGTTTGGACTGTGGGGAACAAGAATATCACAAAAATTTTTCATTTCGTGTAAGTCGATATTTCGACGATTCTTGGCTCCCTGGACACTAAATATACTCTGAACAAAAGTTGCTCCAAATTCGCTGCAAAAGCTATATAAGAGCAGTTTGGAGTAAGGTTAACAAGAATATCACAAAAATATTTCATTTCGTGTAAGTCGATATATCGACGATTCTCGGCTCCCTGGACACTAAATATACTCTGAATCAAAGTTGCTCCAAATACGCTGCAAAAGCTATATAAGAGCAGTTTGGAGTAAGGTAAACAAGAATATCACAAAAATATTTGATTTTGTGTAAGTTGATATTTCGACGATTCTCGGCTCCCTGGACACGAAAATACTTATAACAAAAGTTGCTCCAAATTCGCTGCAAATGCTATTTACGAGCATTTTGGAGCGTGGGGAATAAGAATATCACAAAAATATTTCATTTCGTGTAAGTTGATATTTCGACGATTCTCGGCTCGCTGGACACGAAAATATATATGACAAAAGTTGCTCCAAATTCACTGCAAAAGCTATATACGAGCAGTTTAGAGTGTGGCGAACAAGAATATCACAAAAATGTTTCATTTCGCGTAAGTCGATTCTTCGCCGATTCTTGGCTGCCTGGACATGAAATATTCTGAGAACAAATGTTGCTCCAATTTCGCAGCAAAAGCTATATACCAGCAGTATGGAGTATGGGAAACAAGAATATCACAAAAATATTTAATTTCGTGTAAGTCGATATGTCGACGATTCTCGGCTCCCTGGACACGAAATATACATTTTACATAGGTTGCATCAAATTCACTGCAACTGCTATATACATTCAGTTTGAGGCGTGGGAAATCAGAATATCAGAAAAATTTTTCATTTCGTGTAAGTCGATATTTCGACGATTCTCGGCTCCCTGGACACTAAATATACTCTGAACAAAAGTTGCTCCAAATTCGCTGCAAATGCTATTTACGAGCAGTTTGGAGCGTAGGGAACAAGAATATCACAAAAATATTTCATTTCGTGTAGGTTGATATTTCGACGATTCTCGGCTCCCTGGACACGAAAAATACATATAATAAAAGTTGCTCCAAATTCGCTACAATAGCTATATACGAGCAGTTTGGAGCGTGGGGAACAAGAATATCACAAAAATTTTTCATTTCGTGTAGGTTGATTTTTCGAGGAATCTCAACTCCCTGGACACGAAATATATTATCCTAACAAACGTTGCTCCAAATTCGCTGCAAAAGCTATATACGAGAAGTTTGGAGTGTGGGGAACAAGAATATCACAAAAATTTTTCATTTCGTGTAAGTCGATATTTCGACGATTCTTGGCTCCCTGGACACTAAATATACTCTGAACAAAAGTTGCTCCAAATTCGCTGCAAAAGCTATATAAGAGCAGTTTGGAGTAAGGTTAACAAGAATATCACAAAAATATTTCATTTCGTGTAAGTCGATATATCGACGATTCTCGGCTCCCTGGACACTAAATATACTCTGAAACAAAGTTGCTCCAAATACGCTGCAAAAGCTATATAAGAGCAGTTTGGAGTAAGGTAAACAAGAATATCACATAAATATTTGATTTCGTGTAAGTTGATATTTCGACGATTCTCGGCTCCCTGGACACGAAAATACTTATAACAAAAGTTGCTCCAAATTCGCTGCAAATGCTATTTACGAGCATTTTGGAGCGTGGGGAATAAGAATATCACAAAAATATTTAATTTCGTGTAAGTCGATATGTCGTCGATTCTCGGCTCCCTGGACACGAAATATACATTTTACATAGGTTGCTGCAAATTCACTGCAACTGCTATATACATTCAGTTTGAGGCGTGGGAAATCAGAATATCAGAAAAATTTTTCATTTCGTGTAAGTCGATATTTCGACGATTCTCGGCTCCCTGGACACTAAATATATTCTGAACAAAAGTTGCTCCAAATTCGCTGCAAAAGCTATATAAGAGCAGTTTGGAGAAAGGTAAACAAGAATATCACAAAAATATTTCATTTCGTGTAAGTTGATATTTCAACGATTCTCGGCTCCCTGGACACGAAAATATATATCACAAAAGTTGCTCCAAATTCACTGCAAAAGGTATATACGAGCAGTTTGGAGTGTGGCGAACAAGAATATCACAAAAATGTTTCATTTCGCGTAAGTCGATTCTTCGCCGATTCTCGGCTGCCTGGACACGAAATATTCTGAGAACAAATATTGCTCCAATTTCGCTGCAAAAGCTATATACCAGCAGTATGGAGTATGGGAAACAAGAATATCACAAAAAATTTTCATTTCACTTAAGTCGATATTTCGCCGATTCTCAGCTCCCTGGTCACGAAATATACATATACCAAAAGTTGCTCCAAATTCGCCTCAAATGCTATTTACGAGCAGTTTGGAGCGTGGGGAACAAGAATATCACTAAAATTTTTCATTTCGCGTAAGTCGATTTTTCGAGGATTCTCAGATCCCTGGACACGAAATATACTCTGAACAAAAGTTGCTCCAAATTCGCTGCAAAAGCTACATAAGAGCAGTTTGGAGTAAGGTAAACAAGAATATCACAAAAATATTTTATATCGTGTAAGTCGGTATTTCGACGATTCTCGGCTCCCTGGACACTAAATATACTCTGAACAAAAGTTGCTCCAAATTAGCTGCAAAAGCTATATAAGAGCAGTTTGGAGAAAGGTAAACAAGAATATCACAAAAATATTTCATTTCGTGTAAGTTGATATTTCAACGATTCTCGGCTCCCTGGACACGAAAATACATATAACAAAAGTTGCTCCAAATTCGCTGCAAATTTTATATATACGAGCAGTTTGGAGCGTGGGGAACAAGAATATCAACAAAAAAATTCATTTCGTGTAAGTCGATATTTCGACGATTCACGGCTCCCTGGACACTAAAATATATTTCACAAAAGTTGCTCCATATTCGCTGAAAATGCTATTTAGGAGCAGTTCGGAGCGTGGGGAACAAGAATATCACAAAAATATTTCATTTCGTGTAAGTAGATATTTCGACGATTCTCGGCTCCCTGGACACGAAAATATATATCACAAAATTTGGTCCAAATTCGCTGCAAAGGCTATATACGAGCAGTTTGCAGCGTGGTGAACAAGAATATCATAAAAATGTTTCTTTACGTGTAAGTCGATTTTACGACGATTCTCAGCTGCCTGGACACGAAATATTTTCAGAACAAAAGTTGCTCCAAATTCGCTGCATAAGCTAAAAGCGAATAGTTTGGAGCGCGGGGAAGAAGATTATCACAAAAATGTATCACTAAGTGTAAGTCGACTTCTCGACGATTCTCGGCTCCTCGGTCACGAAATATACATATAGTAAAAGTTGCTCCAAATTCGCTGCAAATGCTATTTACGAGTAGTTTGGAGCCTGGGGAACAAGAATTTCACATATATATTTCATTTCGTGTAAGTTGATATTTCGACGATTCTCGGCTCCCTGGACACGAAAAATACATATAACAAAAGCTGCTCCAAATTCGCTGCAAATGCTATATACGAGCAGCTTGGAGCGTGGGGAACAAGAATATCACAAAAATATTTCATTTCGTGTAAGTTGATATTTCGACGATTCTCTGCTCCCTGGACACGAAAATATATATCACAAATGTTGCTCCAAATTCGCTGCAAATGCTATATACGAGCAGTTTGGAGCGTGGGGAACAAGAATATCATAAAAATGTTTGATTACGTGTAAGTCGATTTTACGACGATTCTCAGCTGCCTGGAGACGAAATATTCTCAAAACAAAAGTTGCTCCAAATTCGCTGCATAAGCAAAAAGCGAATTGTTTGGAGCGCGGGGAAGAAGATCATCACAAAAATGTATCAGTAAGTGTAAGTCGATTTCTCGACGATTCTCGGCTCCCTGGTAACGAAATATACATATAACAAAAGTTACTCCAAATTCGCTGCAAATGCTCTTTACGAGTAGTTTGGACCGTGGGGAACAAGAATAGCACAAAAATATTTCATTTCGTGTAAGTTGATATTTCGACGATTCTCGGCTCCCTGGACACGAAAATATATATCACAAAAGTTGCTCCAAATTCACTGCAAAACCTATATACGAGCAGTTTGGAGTTTGGCGAACAAGAATGCCATAAAAATGTTTCATTTCGCGTAAGTCGATTCTTCGCCGTTTCCGGCTGCCTGGACACGAAATATTCTGAGAACAAATGTGGCTCCAATTTCGCTGCAAAAGCTATATACCAGTAGTATGCAGTATGGGAAACAAGAATATCACAAAAATATTTCATTTCATGTAAGTCGATATTTCGACGATTCTCAGGCTCCCTGGTCACGAATATACATATAACAAAAGTTACTCCAAATTCGCTGCAAATGCTATTTACGAGCATTTTGGAGCGTGGGGAACAAGAATATGACTAAAATATTTAATTTCGTGTAAGTTGATATTTCGACGATTCTCGGCTTCCTGGACACTAAATATACTCTGAACAAAAGTTTCTCCAAATTCGCTGCAAAAGCTATATAAGAGCAGTTTGGAGTAAGGTAAACAAGAATATCACAAAAATATTTCATGTCGTGTAAGTCGATATTTCGACGGTTCTCGGCTCCCTGGACACTAAATATACTCTAAACAAAAGTTGCTCAAAATTCGCTGCAAAAGCTTTATAAGAGCAGTTTGGAGTGTGGGGAACAAGAATATCACAAAAATTTTTCATTTCGCCTAAGTCGATATTTCGCCGATTCTCAGCCCCTGGTCACGAAATATACATATACCAAAAGTTGCTCCAAATTCGCCTCAAATGCTATTTACGAGCAGTTTGGAGCGCGGGGAACAACAATATCATAAAAATGTTTTATTACGTGTAAGTGGATATTTCGACGATTCTCAGCTCCCTGGTATCTAAATATACATATAATAAAAGTTGCTCCAAATTCGCTGCAAATGCTATTTACGAGCAGTTTGGAGCGTGGGGAACAAGAATATCACAAAAATATTTCATTTCGTGTAAGTTGATATTTCGACGATTCTCAGCTGCCTGGACACGAAATATTCTCAGAACAAAAGTTGCTCCAAATTCGCTGCATAAGCTTAAAGCGAATAGTTTGGAGCGCGGGGAAGTTTATCACAAAAATGTATCACTAAGTGTAAGTCGATATTTCGACGATTCTCGGCTCCCTGGTTACGAAATATACTCTGAACAAAAGTCGCTCCAAATTCGCTGCAAAAGCTATATAAGAGCAGTTTGGAGTAAGGTAAACAAGAATATCACAAAAATATTTTATATCGTGTAAGTCGATATTTTGACGATTCTCGGCTCCCTGGACACTAAATATACTCTGAACAAAAGTTGCTCCAAATTCGCTGCAAAAGCTATATAAGAGCATTTTGGAGTAAAGTAAACAAGAATATCACAAAAATATTTCATTTTGTGTAAGTCGATATTTCGCCGATTCTCAGCTCTCTGGTCACGAAATATACATATACCAAAAGTTGCTCCAAATTCGCTGCAAATTTTATATATACGAGCAGTTTGGAGCGTGGGGAACAAGAATATCAACAAAAATATTCATTTCGTGTAAGTCGATATTTCGACGATTCTCGGCTCCCTGGACACTAAAATATATTTCACAAAAGTTGCTAAAAATTCGCTGCAAATGCTATATACGAGCAGTTTGGAGCGTGGGGAACAAGAATATCACAACAATTTTTCATTTCGCCTAAGTTGATATTTCGCCGATTCTCGACTCCCTGGTCACGAAATATACATATACCAAAAGTTGCTCCAAATTCGCTGCAAATGCTATATACGAGCAGTTTGGAGCGTGGGGAACAAGAATATCACAAAACTATTTCATTTCGTGTAAGTTGATATTTCGACGATTCTCTGGTCCCTGGACACGAAAAATACATATAACAAAAGTTGCTCCAAATTCGCTGCAAATTTTATATATACGAGCAGTTTGGAGCGTGGGGAACAAGAATATCAACAAAAAAATTCATTTCGTGTAAGTCGATATTTCGACGATTCTCGGCTCCCTGGACACTAAAATATATTTCACAAAAGTTGCTCCAAATTCGCTGCAAATGCTATATACGAGCAGTTTGGAGCGTGGGGAACAAGAATATCACAAAAATTTTTCATTTCGCGTAAGTCGATTTTTCGAGGATTCTCAGCTCCCTGGACACGAAATATATTATCCTAACAAATATTGCTCCAAATTCGCTGCAAATGCTATTTACGAGTAGTTTGGAGCGTGGGGAACAAGAATATCACATAAATATTTCATTTCGTGTAAGTTGATATTTCGACGATTCTCGGCTCCCTGGACACGAAAAATACATATACCAAAAGTTGCTCCAAATTCGCTGCAAATGCTATATACGAGCAGTTTGGAGCGTGGGGAACAAGAATATCACAAAAATTTTTCAGTTCGCCTAGGTTGATATTTCGCCGATTCTCGGCTCCCTGGTCACGAAATATACATATAACAAAAGTTGCTCCAAATTCGCTGCAAATGCTATATACGAGCAGTTTGGAGCGTGGGGAACAAGAATATCACAAAAATATTTCATTTCGTGTAAGTTGATATTTCGACGATTCTTGGTCCCTGGTCACGAAAAATACATATAACAAAAGTTGCTCCAAATTCGCTGCAAATGCATATACGAGTAGTTTGGAGCGTGAGGAACAAGAATATAATAAAAATATTTCATTTCGTGTAAGTTGATATTTCGACGATTCTCGGCTCCCTGGACACTAAATATACTCTGAACAAAAGTTGCTCCAAATTCGCTGCAAAAGCTATATAAGAGCAATTTGGAGTAAGGTAAACAAGAATATCACAAAAATATTTCATATCGTGTAAGTCGATATTTCGACGGTTCTCGGCTCCCTGGACACTAAATATACTCTGATCAAAAGTTGCTAAAAAATTCGCTGCAAAAGCTTTATAAGAGCAGTTTGGAGTGTGGGGAACAAGAATATCACAAAAATTTTTCATTTCGCCTAAGTCGATATTTCGCCGATTCTCAGCCCCTGGTCACGAAATATACATATACCAAAAGTTGCTCCAAATTCGCCTCAAATGCTATTTACGAGCAGTTTGGAGCGTCGGGAACAAGAATATCACACAAATATTTCATTTCGTGTAAGTTGATATTTCGACGATTCTCGGCTCCCTGGACACGAAAAATACATACAACAAAAGTTGCTCCAAATTCGCTGCAAATGCTATATACGAGAAGTTTGGAGTGTGGAGAACAAGAATATCACAAAAATATTTCTTTTCGTGTAAGTCGATATTTCGACGATTCTCGGCTCCCTGGACACTAAATATACTCTGAACAAAAGTTGCTCCAAATTCGCTGCACAAGCTATATAAGAGCAGTTTGGAGTAAGGTAAACAAGAATAACACAAAAATATTTCATTTCGTGTAAGTCGATATTTCGACTATTCTCGGCTCCCTGGATACTAAATATACTCTGAACAAAAGTTGCTCCAAATTCGCTGCAAAAGCTATATAAGAGCAGTTTGGATTAAGGTAAACAAGAATATCACAAAAATATTTCATTTCGTGTAAGTTGATATTTCAAAGATTCTCGGCTCCCTGGACACGAAAATTCATTTGACAAAAGTTGCTCCAAATTCGCTGCAAATGCTATATACGAGCAGTTTGGAGCGTGGGGAACAAGAATATCACAACAATTTTTCATTTCGCCTAAGTTGATATTTCGCCGATTCTCGGCTCCCTAGTCACGAACTATACATATACCAAAAGTTGCTCCAAATTCGCTGCAAATGCATATACGAGTAGTTTGGAGCGTGAGGAACAAGAATATCACAAAAATTTTTCATTTCGCGTAAGTCGATTTTTCGACGATTCTCAGCTCCCTGGACACGAAATATATTATCATAACAAACGTTGCTCCAAATTCGGTGCGAAAGCTATATACGAGAAGTTTGGAGCGTAGGGAACAAGTATATCACAAAAATATTTCATTTCGTGTAAGTTGATATTTCGACGATTCTCGGCTTCCTGGAAACGAAAATACATATACCAAAAGTTGTTCTTTTTTCGCTGCAAATGCTATATAGGAGCGGTTTGGAGCGTGGGGAACAAGAATATCACAAAAATTTTTCATTTCGTGTAAGTCGATATTTCGACGATTCTCGGCTCCCTGGACACGAAAATATATATCACAAAAGTTGCTCCAAATTCGCTGCAAATGCTATATACGAGCAGTTTGGAGCGTGGGGAACAAGAATATCATAAAAATGTTTCATTACGTGTAAGTCGATTTTACGACGATTCTCAGCTGCCAGGACACGAAATATTCTCAGAACAAAAGTTGCTCCAAATTCGCTGCATAAGCTAAAAGCGAATAGTTTGGAGCGCGGGGAAGAAGATTATCACAAAAATATATCACTAAGTGTAAGTCGATTTCTCGACGATTCCCGGCTCCCTGGTCACGAAATATACATATAACAAAAGTTGCTCCAAATTCTCTGCAAATGCTAATTACGAGCAGTTTGAAGCGTGGGGAACAAGAATATCACAAAAATATTTCATTTGGTGTAAGTTGATATTTCGACAATTCTCGGCTCCCTGGACACGAAAAATACATATAACATAGGTTGCTGCAAATTCGCTGCAACTGCTATATACATTCAGTTTGAGGCGTGGGAAGTCAGAATATCACAAAAATTTTTCATTTCGTGTAAGTCGATATTTCGACGATTCTCGGCTCCCTGGACACTAAATATATTCTGAACAAAAGTTGCTCCAAATTCGCTGCAGAAGCTATATAAGAGCAGTTTGCAGTAAGGTAAACAAGAATATCACAAAAATATTTCATATCGTGTAAGTCGATATTTCGACGATTCTCGGCTCCCTGGACCCTAAATATACTCTGAACAAAAGTTGCTCCAAATTCGCTGCACAAGCTATATAAGAGCAGTTTGGAGTAAGGTAAACAAGAATAACACAAAAATATTTCATTTCGTGTAAGTCGATATTTCGACTATTCTCGGCTCCCTGGATACTAAATATACTCTGAACAAAAGTTGCTCCAAATTCGCTGCAAAAGCTATATAAGAGCAGTTTGGAGTAAGGTAAACAAGAATATCACAAAAATATTTCATTTCGTGTAAGTTGATATTTCAAAGATTCTCGGCTCCCTGGACACGAAAATTCATTTAACAAAAGTTGCTCCAAATTCGCTGCAAAAGCTAATTACGAGCAGTTTGGAGTGTGGGGAACAAGAATATCACAAAAAATTTTCATTTCGCCTAAGTCGATAATTCGCCGATTCTCAGCTCCCTGGTCACGAAATATACATATACCAAAAGTTGCTCCAAATTCGCTGCAAATGCTATATACGAGCAGTTTGGAGCGTGGGGAACAAGAATATCACAAAAATTTTTCATTTCGCGTAAGTCGATTTTTCGAGGATTCTCAGCTCCCTGGACACGAAATATATTATCCTAACAAACGTTGCTCCAAATTCGCTGCATAAGCTAAAAGCGAATAGTTTGGAGCGCGGGGATGAAGTTTATCACAAAAATGTATCACTTAGTGTAAGTCGATTTCTCGACGATTCTCGGCTCCCTGGTCAGAAATATAATATACATATAACAAAATTTGCTCCAAATTGGCTGCAAATGCTATTTCCTAGCAGTTTGGAGCGTGGGGAACAAGAATATCACAAAAATATTTCATTTCGTGTAAGTTCATATCTCGACGATTCTCGGCTCCCTGGACACGAAAATTATATCACAAAAGTTTCTCCAAATTCGCTGCAAATGCTATATACGAAAAGTTTGGAGTGTGGCGAACAAGTATACCATAAAAATGTTTCATTTCGCGTAAGTCGATTCTTCGCCGATTCTCGGCTGCCTGGACACGAAATATATTATTCTAACAAACGTTGCTCCAAATTCGCTGCAAAAGCTATATACGAGAAATTTGGGGTGTGGGGAACAAGAATATCAAAAAAAAAAAAATCATTTTGTGTAAGTCGATATTTCGACGATTCTCGGCTCCCTGGACACTAAAATATATTTCACAAAATTTGCTCCATATTCGCTGCAAATGCTATTTAGGAGCAGTTCGGAGCGTGGGGAACAAGAATATCACAAAAATATTTCATTTCGTGTAAGTTGATATTTCGACGATTCTCGGCTCCCTGGACACGAAAATATATATCACAAAATTTGGTCCAAATTCGCTGCAAATGCTATATACGAGCAGTTTGCAGCGTGGTGAACAAGAATATCATAAAAATGTTTCTTTACGTGTAAGTCGATTTTACGACGATTCTCAGCTGCCTGGACACGAAATATTTTCAGAACAAAAGTTGCTCCAAATTCGCTGCATAAGCTAAAAGCGAATAGTTTGGAGCGCGGGGAAGAAGATTATCACAAAAATGTATCACTAAGTGTAAGTCGACTTCTCGACGATTCTCGGCTCCTCGGTCACGAAATATACATATAGTAAAAGTTGCTCCAAATTCTCTGCAAATGCTATTTACGAGTAGTTTGGAGCCTGGGGAACAAGAATTTCACATATATATTTCATTTCGTGTAAGTTGATATTTCGACGATTCTCGGCTCCCTGGACACGAAAAATACATATAACAAAAGTTGCTCCAAATTCGCTGCAAATGCTATATACGAGCAGTTTGGAGCGTGGGGAACAAGAATATCATAAAAATGTTTCATTACGTGTAAGGCGATTTTACGACGATTCTCAGCTGCCTGGAGACGAAATATTCTCAAAACAAAAGTTGCTCCAAATTCGCTGCATAAGCAAAAAGCGAATAGTTTGGAGCGCGGGGAAGTAGATCATCACAAAAATGTATCAGTAAGTGTAAGTCGATTTCTCGACGATTCTCGGCTCCCTGGTCACGAAATATACATATAACAAAAGTTGCTCCAAATCCGCTGCAAATGCTATTTACGAGCAGTTTGGAGCGTGGGGAACAAGAATATCACAAAAATATTTCATTTCGTGTAAGTTGATATTTCGACGATTCTCGGCTCCCTGGACACTAAATATACTCTGAACAAAAGTTGCTCCAAATTCGCTGCAAAAGCTATATAAGAGCAGTTTGGAGTAAGGTAAACAAGAATATCACAAAAATATTTCATATCGTGTAAGTCGATATTTCGACGATTCTCGGCTCCCTGGACACTAAATATACTCTGAACAAAAGTTGCTCCAAATTCGCTGCTAAAGCTATATAAGAGCAGTTTGGAGTAAGGTCAACAAGAATATCACAAAAATATTTCATGTCGTGTAAGTCGATATTTCGACGGTTCTCGGCTCCCTGGACACTAAATATACTCTGAACAAAAGTTGCTCAAAATTCGCTGCAAAAGCTTTATAAGAGCAGTTTGGAGTGTGGGGAACAAGAATATCACAAAAATGTTTCATTTCGCCTAAGTCGATATTTCGCCGATTCTCAGCCCCTGGTCACGAAATATACATATACCAAAGTTGCTCCAAATTCGCCTCAAATGCTATTTACGAGCAGTTTGGAGCGCGGGGAACAAGAAAATCATAAAAATGTTTTATTACGTGTAAGTGGATATTTCGACGATTCTCAGCTCCCTGGTATCTAAATATACATATAATAAAAGTTGCTCCAAATTCGCTGCAAATGCTATTTACGAGCAGCTTGGAGCGTGGGGAACAAGAATATCACAAAAATATTTCATTTCGTGTAAGTTGATATTTCGACGATTCTCGGCTCCCTGGAAACTAAATATACTCTGAACAAAAGTTGCTCCAAATTCGCTGCAAAAGCTATATAAGAGCATTTTGGAGTAAAGCAAACAAGAATATCACAAAAATATTTCATTTCGTGTAAGTCGATATTTCGCCGATTCTCAGCTCTCTGGTCACGAAATATACATATACCAAAAGTTGCTCCAAATTCGCTGCAAATTTTATATATATGAGCAGTTAGGAGCGTGGGGAACAAGAATATCGACAAAAAAATTCATTTCGTGTAAGTCGATATTTCGACGATTCTCGGCTCCCTGGACACTAAAATATATTTCACAAAAGTTGCTCCAAATTCGCTGCAAATGCTATATACGAGCAGTTTGGAGCGTGGGGAACAAGAATATCACAAAAATTTTTCATTTCGCGTAAGTCGATTTTTCGAGGATTCTCAGCGCCCTGGACACGAAATATATTATCCTAACAAACGTTGCTCCAAATTCGCTGCAAATGCTATTTACGAGTAGTTTGGAGCGTGTGGAACAAGAATATCACATAAATATTTCATTTCGTGTAAGTTGAAATTTCGACGATTCTCGGCTCCCTGGACACGAAAAATACATATAACAAACGTTGCTCCAAATTCGCTGCAAATGCTATATACGAGTAGTTTGGAGCGTGAGGAACAAGAATATCACAAAAATATTTCATTTCGTGTAAGTCGATATTTCGCCGATTCTCAGCTCCCTGGTCACGAAATATACATATACCAAAAGTTGCTCCAAATTCGCTGCAAATTTTATATATACGAGCATTTTGGAGCGTGGGGAACAGAATATCAACAAAAAAATTAATTTCGTGTAAGTCGATATTTCGACGATTCTCAGCTACCAGGACACTAAAATATATTTCACAAAAGTTGCTCCAAAATCGCTGCAAATGCTATATACGAGCAGTTTGGAGCGTGGGGAACAAGAATATCACAAAAATTTTTCCGTTCGCCTAAGTTGATATTTCGCCGATTCTCGGCTCCCTGGTCACGAAATATACATATACCAAAAGTTGCTCCAAATTCGCTGCAAATGCTATCTACGAGCAGTCTGGAGCGTGGGGAACAAGAATATCACAAAAATTTTTCATTTCGCATAAGTCGATTTTTCGAGGATTCTCAGCTCCCTGGACAGGAAATATATTATCCTAACAAACGTTGCTCCAAATTCGCTGCAAATGCTATTTACGAGTAGTTTGGAAGCGTGGGGAACAAGAATATCACATAAATATTTCATTTCGTGTAAGTTGAAATTTCGACGATTCTCGGCTCCCTGGACACGAAAAATACATATAACAAACGTTGCTCCAAATTCGCTGCAAATGCTATATACGAGTAGTTTGGAGCGTGAGGAACAAGAATATCACAAAAATATTTCATTTCGTGTAAGTTGATATTTCGACGATTCTTGGTCCCTGGTCACGAAATACACATATAACAAAAGTTACTCCAAATTCGCTGCAAATGCATATACGAGTAGTTTGGAGCGTGAGGAACAAGAATATCACAAAAATTTTTCATTACGCGTAAGTCGATTTTAGGACGATTCTCAGCTCCCTGGACACGAAATATATTATCATAACAAACGTTGTTCCAAATTCGCTGCAAAAGCTATATAAGAGCATTTTGGAGTAAAGTAAACAAGAATATCACAAAAATATTTCATTTTGTGTAAGTCGATATTTCGCCGATTCTCAGCTCTCTGGTCACGAAATATACATATACCAAAAGTTGCTCCAAATTCGCTGCAAATTTTATATATACGAGCAGTTTGGAGCGTGGGGAACAAGAATATCAACAAAAAAATTCATTTCGTGTAAGTCGATATTTCGACGATTCTCGGCTCCCTGGACACTAAAATATATTGCACAAAAGTTGCTAAAAATTCGCTGCAAATGCTATATACGAGCAGTTTGGAGCGTGGGGAACAAGAATATCATAACATTTTTTCATTTCGCCTAAGTTGATATTTCGCCGATTCTCGACTCCCTGGTCACGAAATATACATATACCAAAAGTTGCTCCAAATTCGCTGCAAATGCTATATACGAGCAGTTTGGAGCGTGGGGAACAAGAATATCACAAAACTATTTCATTTCGTGTAAGTTGATATTTCGACGATTCTCTGGTCCCTGGACACGAAAAATACATATAACAAAAGTTGCTCCAAATTCGCTGCAAATTTTATATATACGAGCAGTTTGGAGCGTGGGGAACAAGAATATCAACAAAAAAATTCATTTCGTGTAAGTCGATATTTCGACGATTCTCGGCTCCCTGGACACTAAAATATATTTCACAAAAGTTGCTCCATATTCGCTGCAAATGCTATATACGAGCAGTTTGGAGCGTGGGGAACAAGAATATCACAAAAATTTTTCATTTCGCGTAAGTCGATTTTTCGAGGATTCTCAGCTCCCTGGACACGAAATATATTATCCTAACAAATATTGCTCCAAATTCGCTGCAAATGCTATTTACGAGTAGTTTGGAGCGTGGGGAACAAGAATATCACATAAATATTTCATTTCGTGTAAGTTGATATTTCGACGATTCTCGGCTCCCTGGACACGAAAAATACATATAACAAACGTTGCTCCAAATTCGCTGCAAATGCTATATACGAGTAGTTTGGAGCGTGAGGAACAAGAATATCACAAAAATATTTCATTTCGTGTAAGTCGATATTTCGCCGATTCTCAGCTCCCTGGTCACGAAATATACATATACCAAAAGTTGCTCCAAATTCGCTGCAAATGCTATATACGAGCAGTTTGGAGCGTGGGGAACAAGAATATCACAAAAATTTTTCAGTTCGCCTAAGTTGATATTTCGCCGATTCTCGGCTCCCTGGTCACGAAATATACATATAACAAAAGTTGCTCCAAATTCGCTGCAAATGCTATATACGAGCAGTTTGGAGCGTGGGGAACAAGAATATCACAAAAATATTTCATTTCGTGTAAGTTGATATTTCGACGATTCTTGGTCCCTGGTCACGAAAAATACATATAACAAAAGTTGCTCCAAATTCGCTGCAAATGCATATACGAGTAGTTTGGAGCGTGAGGAACAAGAATATAATAAAAATATTTCATTTCGTGTAAGTTGATATTTCGACGATTCTCGGCTCCCTGGACACGAAAAATACATATAACAAAAGTTGCTCCAAATTCGCTGCAAATGCTATATGCGAGAAGTTTGGAGTGTGGAGAACAAGAATATCACAAAAATATTTCTTTTCGTGTAAGTCGATATTTCGACGATTCTCGGCTCCCTGGACACTAAATATACTCTGAACAAAAGCTGCTCCAAATTCGCTGCACAAGCTATATAAGAGCAGTTTGGAGTAAGGTAAACAAGAATAACACAAAAATATTTCATTTCGTGTAAGTTGATATTTCAAAGATTCTCGGCTCCCTGGACACGAAAATTCATTTAACAAAAGTTGCTCCAAATTCGCTGCAAATGCTATATACGAGCAGTTTGGAGCGTGGGGAACAAGAATATCACAACAATTTTTCATTTCGCCTAAGTTGATATTTCGCCGATTCTCGGCTCCCTAGTCACGAACTATACATATACCAAAAGTTGCTCCAAATTCGCTGCAAATGCATATACGAGTAGTTTGGAGCGTGAGGAACAAGAATATCACAAAAAATTTTCATTTCGCGTAAGTCGATTTTTCGACGATTCTCAGCTCCCTGGACACGAAATATATTATCATAACAAACGTTGCTCCAAATTCGGTGCGAAAGCTATATACGAGAAGTTTGGAGCGTAGGGAACAAGTAAATCACAAAAATATTTCATTTCGTGTAAGTTGATATTTCGACGATTCTCGGCTTCCTGGAAACGAAAATACATATACCAAAAGTTGTTCTTTTTTCGCTGCAAATGCTATATAGAAGCGGTTTGGAGCGTGGGGAACAAGAATATCACAAAAATTTTTCATTTCGTGTAAGTCGATATTTCGACGATTCTCGGCTCCCTGGACACGAAATATATTATCCTAACAAACGTTGCTCCAAATTCGCTGCATAAGCTAAAAGCGAATAGTTTGGAGCGCGGGGATGAAGTTTATCACAAAAATGTATCACTTAGTGTAAGTCGATTTCTCGACGATTCTCGGCTCCCTGGTCAGAAATATAATATACATATAACAAAAGTTGCTCCAAATTGGCTGCAAATGCTATTTCCTAGCAGTTTGGAGCGTGGGGAACAAGAATATCACAAAAATATTTCATTTCGTGTAAGTTCATATCTCGACGATTCTCGGCTCCCTGGACACGAAAATTATATCACAAAAGTTTCTCCAAATTCGCTGCAAATGCTACATACGAAAAGTTTGGAGTGTGGCGAACAAGTATACCATAAAAATGTTTCATTTCGCGTAAGTCGATTCTTCGCCGATTCTCGGCTGCCTGGACACGAAATATATTATTCTAACAAACGTTGCTCCAAATTCGCTGCAAAAGCTATATACGAGAAATTTGGGGTGTGGGGAACAAGAATATCAAAAAAAAAAAAATCATTTTGTGTAAGTCGATATTTCGACGATTCTCGGCTCCCTGGACACTAAAATATATTTCACAAAAGTTGCTCCATATTCGCTGCAAATGCTATTTAGGAGCAGTTCGGAGCGTGGGGAACAAGAATATCACAAAAATATTTCATTTCGTGTAAGTTGATATTTCGACGATTCTCGGCTCCCTGGACACGAAAATATATATCACAAAATTTGGTCCAAATTCGCTGCAAATGCTATATACGAGCAGTTTGCAGCGTGGTGAACAAGAATATCATAAAAATGTTTCTTTACGTGTAAGTCGATTTTACGACGATTCTCAGCTGCCTGGACACGAAATATTTTCAGAACAAAAGTTGCTCCAAATTCGCTGCATAAGCTAAAAGCGAATAGTTTGGAGCGCGGGGAAGAAGATTATCACAAAAATGTATCACTAAGTTTAAGTCGACTTCTCGACGATTCTCGGCTCCTCGGTCACGAAATATACATATAGTAAAAGTTGCTCCAAATTCTCTGCAAATGCTATTTACGAGTAGTTTGGAGCCTGGGGAACAAGAATTTCACATATATATTTCATTTCGTGTAAGTTGATATTTCGACGATTCTCGGCTCCCTGGACACGAAAAATACATATAACAAAAGTTGCTCCAAATTCGCTGCAAATGCTATATACGAGCAGTTTGGAGCGTGGGGAACAAGAATATCATAAAAATGTTTCATTACGTGTAAGTCGATTTTACGACGATTCTCAGCTGCCTGGAGACGAAATATTCTCAAAACAAAAGTTGCTCCAAATTCGCTGCATAAGCAAAAAGCGAATAGTTTGGAGCGCGGGGAAGTAGATCATCACAAAAATGTATCAGTAAGTGTAAGTCGATTTCTCGACGATTCTCGGCTCCCTGGTCACGAAATATACATATAACAAAAGTTGCTCCAAATCCGCTGCAAATGCTATTTACGAGCAGTTTGGAGCGTGGGGAACAAGAATATCACAAAAATATTTCATTTCGTGTAAGTTGATATTTCGACGATTCTCGGCTCCCTGGACACTAAATATACTCTGAACAAAAGTTGCTCCAAATTCGCTGCAAAAGCTATATAAGAGCAGTTTGGAGTAAGGTAAACAAGAATATCACAAAAATATTTCATATCGTGTAAGTCGATATTTCGACGATTCTCGGCTCCCTGGACACTAAATATACTCTGAACAAAAGTTGCTCCAAATTCGCTGCTAAAGCTATATAAGAGCAGTTTGGAGTAAGGTCAACAAGAATATCACAAAAATATTTCATGTCGTGTAAGTCGATATTTCGACGGTTCTCGGCTCCCTGGACACTAAATATACTCTGAACAAAAGTTGCTCAAAATTCGCTGCAAAAGCTTTATAAGAGCAGTTTGGAGTGTGGGGAACAAGAATATCACAAAAATTTTTCATTTCGCCTAAGTCGATATTTCGCCGATTCTCAGCCCCTGGTCACGAAATATACATATACCAAAGTTGCTCCAAATTCGCCTCAAATGCTATTTACGAGCAGTTTGGAGCGCGGGGAACAAGAATATCATAAAAATGTTTTATTACGTGTAAGTGGATATTTCGACGATTCTCAGCTCCCTGGTATCTAAATATACATATAATAAAAGTTGCTCCAAATTCGCTGCAAATGCTATTTACGAGCAGCTTGGAGCGTGGGGAACAAGAATATCACAAAAATATTTCATTTCGTGTAAGTTGATATTTCGACGATTCTCGGCTCCCTGGACACTAAATATACTCTGAACAAAAGTTGCTCCAAATTCGCTGCAAAAGCTATATAAGAGCATTTTGGAGTAAAGTAAACAAGAATATCACAAAAATATTTCATTTCGTGTAAGTCGATATTTCGCCGATTCTCAGCTCTCTGGTCACGAAATATACATATACCAAAAGTTGCTCCAAATAAGCTGCAAATTTTATATATACGAGCAGTTAGGAGCGTGGGGAACAAGAATATCGACAAAAAAATTCATTTCGTGTAAGTCGATATTTCGACGATTCTCGGCTCCCTGGACACTAAAATATATTTCACAAAAGTTGCTCCAAATTCGCTGCAAATGCTATATACGAGCAGTTTGGAGCGTGGGGAACAAGAATATCACAAAAATTTTTCATTTCGCGTAAGTCGATTTTTCGAGGATTCTCAGCGCCCTGGACACGAAATATATTATCCTAACAAACGTTGCTCCAAATTCGCTGCAAATGCTATTTACGAGTAGTTTGGAGCGTGTGGAACAAGAATATCACATAAATATTTCATTTCGTGTAAGTTGAAATTTCGACGATTCTCGGCTCCCTGGACACGAAAAATACATATAACAAACGTTGCTCCAAATTCGCTGCAAATGCTATATACGAGTAGTTTGGAGCGTGAGGAACAAGAATATCACAAAAATATTTCATTTCGTGTAAGTCGATATTTCGCCGATTCTCAGCTCCCTGGTAACGAAATATACATATACCAAAAGTTGCTCCAAATTCGCTGCAAATTTTATATATACGAGCATTTTGGAGCGTGGGGAACAGAATATCAACAAAAAAATTCATTTCGTGTAAGTCGATATTTCGACGATTCTCAGCTACCAGGACACTAAAATATATTTCACAAAAGTTGCTCCAAAATCGCTGCAAATGCTATATACGAGCAGTTTGGAGCGTGGGGAACAAGAATATCACAAAAATTTTTCAGTTCGCCTAAGTTGATATTTCGCCGATTCTCGGCTCCCTGGTCACGAAATATACATATACCAAAAGTTGCTCCAAATTCGCTGCAAATGCTATATACGAGCAGTCTGGAGCGTGGGGAACAAGAATATCACAAAAATTTTTCATTTCGCATAAGTCGATTTTTCGAGGATTCTCAGCTCCCTGGACAGGAAATATATTATCCTAACAAACGTTGCTCCAAATTCGCTGCAAATGCTATTTACGAGTAGTTTGGAAGCGTGGGGAACAAGAATATCACATAAATATTTCATTTCGTGTAAGTTGATATTTCGACGATTCTCGGCTCCCTGGACACGAAAAATACATATAACAAACGTTGCTCCAAATTCGCTGCAAATGCTATATACGAGCAGTTTGGAGCGTGGGGAACAAGACTATCACAAAAATATTTCATTTCGTGTAAGTTGATATTTCGACGATTCTTGGTCCCTGGTCACGAAAAATACATATAACAAAAGTTGCTCCAAATTCGCTGCAAATGCATATACGAGTAGTTTGGAGCGTGAGGAACAAGAATATCACAAAAATTTTTCATTTCGCGTAAGTCGATTTTAGGACGATTCTCAGCTCCCTGGACACGAAATATATTATCATAACAAACGTTGCTCCAAATTCGCTGCAAAAGCTATATAAGAGCATTTTGGAGTAAAGTAAACAAGAATATCACAAAAATATTTCATTTCGTGTAAGTTGATATTTCGACGATTCTCGGCTCCCTGGACACGAAAATATATATCACAAAATTTGGTCCAAATTCGCTGCAAATGCTATATACGAGCAGTTTGCAGCGTGGTGAACAAGAATATCATAAAAATGTTTCTTTACGTGTAAGTCGATTTTACGACGATTCTCAGCTGCCTGGACACGAAATATTTTCAGAACAAAAGTTGCTCCAAATTCGCTGCATAAGCTAAAAGCGAATAGTTTGGAGCGCGGGGAAGAAGATTATCACAAAAATGTATCACTAAGTTTAAGTCGACTTCTCGACGATTCTCGGCTCCTCGGTCACGAAATATACATATAGTAAAAGTTGCTCCAAATTCTCTGCAAATGCTATTTACGAGTAGTTTGGAGCCTGGGGAACAAGAATTTCACATATATATTTCATTTCGTGTAAGTTGATATTTCGACGATTCTCGGCTCCCTGGACACGAAAAATACATATAACAAAAGTTGCTCCAAATTCGCTGCAAATGCTATATACGAGCAGTTTGGAGCGTGGGGAACAAGAATATCATAAAAATGTTTCATTACGTGTAAGTCGATTTTACGACGATTCTCAGCTGCCTGGAGACGAAATATTCTCAAAACAAAAGTTGCTCCAAATTCGCTGCATAAGCAAAAAGCGAATAGTTTGGAGCGCGGGGAAGTAGATCATCACAAAAATGTATCAGTAAGTGTAAGTCGATTTCTCGACGATTCTCGGCTCCCTGGTCACGAAATATACATATAACAAAAGTTGCTCCAAATCCGCTGCAAATGCTATTTACGAGCAGTTTGGAGCGTGGGGAACAAGAATATCACAAAAATATTTCATTTCGTGTAAGTTGATATTTCGACGATTCTCGGCTCCCTGGACACTAAATATACTCTGAACAAAAGTTGCTCCAAATTCGCTGCAAAAGCTATATAAGAGCAGTTTGGAGTAAGGTAAACAAGAATATCACAAAAATATTTCATATCGTGTAAGTCGATATTTCGACGATTCTCGGCTCCCTGGACACTAAATATACTCTGAACAAAAGTTGCTCCAAATTCGCTGCTAAAGCTATATAAGAGCAGTTTGGAGTAAGGTCAACAAGAATATCACAAAAATATTTCATGTCGTGTAAGTCGATATTTCGACGGTTCTCGGCTCCCTGGACACTAAATATACTCTGAACAAAAGTTGCTCAAAATTCGCTGCAAAAGCTTTATAAGAGCAGTTTGGAGTGTGGGGAACAAGAATATCACAAAAATTTTTCATTTCGCCTAAGTCGATATTTCGCCGATTCTCAGCCCCTGGTCACGAAATATACATATACCAAAGTTGCTCCAAATTCGCCTCAAATGCTATTTACGAGCAGTTTGGAGCGCGGGGAACAAGAATATCATAAAAATGTTTTATTACGTGTAAGTGGATATTTCGACGATTCTCAGCTCCCTGGTATCTAAATATACATATAATAAAAGTTGCTCCAAATTCGCTGCAAATGCTATTTACGAGCAGCTTGGAGCGTGGGGAACAAGAATATCACAAAAATATTTCATTTCGTGTAAGTTGATATTTCGACGATTCTCGGCTCCCTGGACACTAAATATACTCTGAACAAAAGTTGCTCCAAATTCGCTGCAAAAGCTATATAAGAGCATTTTGGAGTAAAGTAAACAAGAATATCACAAAAATATTTCATTTCGTGTAAGTCGATATTTCGCCGATTCTCAGCTCTCTGGTCACGAAATATACATATACCAAAAGTTGCTCCAAATAAGCTGCAAATTTTATATATACGAGCAGTTAGGAGCGTGGGGAACAAGAATATCGACAAAAAAATTCATTTCGTGTAAGTCGATATTTCGACGATTCTCGGCTCCCTGGACACTAAAATATATTTCACAAAAGTTGCTCCAAATTCGCTGCAAATGCTATATACGAGCAGTTTGGAGCGTGGGGAACAAGAATATCACAAAAATTTTTCATTTCGCGTAAGTCGATTTTTCGAGGATTCTCAGCGCCCTGGACACGAAATATATTATCCTAACAAACGTTGCTCCAAATTCGCTGCAAATGCTATTTACGAGTAGTTTGGAGCGTGTGGAACAAGAATATCACATAAATATTTCATTTCGTGTAAGTTGAAATTTCGACGATTCTCGGCTCCCTGGACACGAAAAATACATATAACAAACGTTGCTCCAAATTCGCTGCAAATGCTATATACGAGTAGTTTGGAGCGTGAGGAACAAGAATATCACAAAAATATTTCATTTCGTGTAAGTCGATATTTCGCCGATTCTCAGCTCCCTGGTAACGAAATATACATATACCAAAAGTTGCTCCAAATTCGCTGCAAATTTTATATATACGAGCATTTTGGAGCGTGGGGAACAGAATATCAACAAAAAAATTCATTTCGTGTAAGTCGATATTTCGACGATTCTCAGCTACCAGGACACTAAAATATATTTCACAAAAGTTGCTCCAAAATCGCTGCAAATGCTATATACGAGCAGTTTGGAGCGTGGGGAACAAGAATATCACAAAAATTTTTCAGTTCGCCTAAGTTGATATTTCGCCGATTCTCGGCTCCCTGGTCACGAAATATACATATACCAAAAGTTGCTCCAAATTCGCTGCAAATGCTATATACGAGCAGTCTGGAGCGTGGGGAACAAGAATATCACAAAAATTTTTCATTTCGCATAAGTCGATTTTTCGAGGATTCTCAGCTCCCTGGACAGGAAATATATTATCCTAACAAACGTTGCTCCAAATTCGCTGCAAATGCTATTTACGAGTAGTTTGGAAGCGTGGGGAACAAGAATATCACATAAATATTTCATTTCGTGTAAGTTGATATTTCGACGATTCTCGGCTCCTTGGACACGAAAAATACATATAACAAACGTTGCTCCAAATTCGCTGCAAATGCTATATACGAGCAGTTTGGAGCGTGGGGAACAAGACTATCACAAAAATATTTCATTTCGTGTAAGTTGATATTTCGACGATTCTTGGTCCCTGGTCACGAAAAATACATATAACAAAAGTTGCTCCAAATTCGCTGCAAATGCATATACGAGTAGTTTGGAGCGTGAGGAACAAGAATATCACAAAAATTTTTCATTTCGCGTAAGTCGATTTTAGGACGATTCTCAGCTCCCTGGACACGAAATATATTATCATAACAAACGTTGCTCCAAATTCGCTGCAAAAGCTATATAAGAGCATTTTGGAGTAAAGTAAACAAGAATATCACAAAAATATTTCATTTTGTGTAAGTCGATATTTCGCCGATTCTCAGCTCTCTGGTCACGAAATATACATATACCAAAAGTTGCTCCAAATTCGCTGCAAATTTTATATATACGAGCAGTTTGGAGCGTGGGGAACAAGAATATCAACAAAAAAATTCATTTCGTGTAAGTCGATATTTCGACGATTCTCGGCTCCCTGGACACTAAAATATATTTCACAAAAGTTGCTCCAAATTCGCTGCAAATGCTATATACGAGCAGTTTGGAGCGTGGGGAACAAGAATATCACAACAATTTTTCATTTCGCCTAAGTTGATATTTCGCCGATTCTCGACTCCCTGGTCACGAAATATACATATACCAAAAGTTGCTCCAAATTCGCTGCAAATGCTATATACGAGCAGTTTGGAGCGTGGGGAACAAGAATATCACATAACTATTTCATTTCGTGTAAGTTGATATTTCGACGATTCTCTGGTCCCTGGACACGAAAAATACATATAACAAAAGTTGCTCCAAATTCGCTGCAAATTTTATATATACGAGCAGTTTGGAGCGTGGGGAACAAGAATATCAACAAAAAAATTCATTTCGTGTAAGTCGATATTTCGACGATTCTCGGCTCCCTGGACACTAAAATATATTTCACAAAAGTTGCTCCAAATTCGCTGCAAATGCTATATACGAGCAGTTTGGAGCGTGGGGAACAAGAATATCACAAAAATTTTTCATTTCGCGTAAGTCGATTTTTCGAGGATTCTCAGCTCCCTGGACACGAAATATATTATCCTAACAAATATTGCTCCAAATTCGCTGCAAATGCTATTTACGAGTAGTTTGGAGCGTGGGGAACAAGAATATCACATAAATATTTCATTTCGTGTAAGTTGATATTTCGACGATTCTCGGCTCCCTGGACACGAAAAATACATATAACAAACGTTGCTCCAAATTCGCTGCAAATGCTATATACGAGTAGTTTGGAGCGTGAGGAACAAGAATATCACAAAAATATTTCATTTCGTGTAAGTCGATATTTCGCCGATTCTCAGCTCCCTGGTCACGAAATATACATATACCAAAAGTTGCTCCAAATTCGCTGCAAATGCTATATACGAGCAGTTTGGAGCGTGGGGAACAAGAATATCACAAAAATTTTTCAGTTCGCCTAAGTTGATATTTCGCCGATTCTCGGCTCCCTGGTCACGAAATATACATATAACAAAAGTTGCTCCAAATTCGCTGCAAATGCTATATACGAGCAGTTTGGAGCGTGGGAAACAAGAATATCACAAAAATATTTCATTTCGTGTAAGTTGATCTTTCGACGATTCTTGGTCCCTGGTCACGAAAAATACATATAACAAAAGTTGCTCCAAATTCGCTGCAAATGCATATACGAGTAGTTTGGAGCGTGAGGAACAAGAATATAATAAAAATATTTCATTTCGTGTAAGTTGATATTTCGACGATTCTCGGCTCCCTGGACACTAAATATACTCTGAACAAAAGTTGCTCCAAATTCGCTGCAAAAGCTATATAAGAGCAATTTGGAGTAAGGTAAACAAGAATATCACAAAAATATTTCATATCGTGTAAGTCGATATTTCGACGGTTCTCGGCTCCCTGGACACTAAATATACTGTGATCAAAAGTTGCTCAAAATTCGCTGCAAAAGCTTTATAAGAGCAGTTTGGAGTGTGGGGAACAAGAATATCACAAAAATTTTTCATTTCGCCTAAGTCGATATTTCGCCGATTCTCAGCCCCTGGTCACGAAATATACATATACCAAAAGTTGCTCCAAATTCGCCTCAAATGCTATTTACGAGCAGTTTGGAGCGTCGGGAACAAGAATATCACACAAATATTTCATTTCGTGTAAGTTGATATTTCGACGATTCTCGGCTCCCTGGACACGAAAAATACATATAACAAAAGTTGCTCCAAATTCGCTGCAAATGCTATATACGAGAAGTTTGGAGTGTGGAGAACAAGAATATCACAAAAATATTTCTTTTCGTGTAAGTCGATATTTCGACGATTCTCGGCTCCCTGGACACTAAATATACTCTGAACAAAAGTTGCTCCAAATTCGCTGCACAAGCTATTTAAGAGCAGTTTGGAGTAAGGTAAACAAGAATAACACAAAAATATTTCATTTCGTGTAAGTCGATATTTCGACTATTCTCGGCTCCCTGGATACTAAATATACTCTGAACAAAAGTTGCTCCAAATTCGCTGCAAAAGCTATATAAGAGCAGTTTGGATTAAGGTAAACAAGAATATCACAAAAATATTTCATTTCGTGTAAGTTGATATTTCAAAGATTCTCGGCTCCCTGGACACGAAAATCATTTAACAAAAGTTGCTCCAAATTCGCTGCAAATGCTATATACGAGCAGTTTGGAGCGTGGGGAACAAGAATATCACAACAATTTTTCATTTCGCCTAAGTTGATATTTCGCCGATTCTCGGCTCCCTAGTCACGAACTATACATATACCAAAAGTTGCTCCAAATTCGCTGCAAATGCATATACGAGTAGTTTGGAGCGTGAGGAACAAGAATATCACAAAAAATTTTCATTTCGCGTAAGTCGATTTTTCGACGATTCTCAGCTCCCTGGACACGAAATATATTATCATAACAAACGTTGCTCCAAATTCGGTGCGAAAGCTATATACGAGAAGTTTGGAGCGTAGGGAACAAGTAAATCACAAAATATTTCATTTCGTGTAAGTTGATATTTCGACGATTCTCGGCTTCCTGGAAACGAAAATACATATACCAAAAGTTGTTCTTTTTTCGCTGCAAATGCTATATAGGAGCGGTTTGGAGCGTGGGGAACAAGAATATCACAAAAATTTTTCATTTCGTGTAAGTCGATATTTCGACGATTCTCGGCTCCCTGGACACGAAAATATATATCACAAAAGTTGCTCCAAATTCGCTGCAAATGCTATATACGAGCAGTTTGGAGCGTGGGGAACAAGAATATCATAAAAATGTTTCATTACGTGTAAGTCGATTTTACGACGATTCTCAGCTGCCAGGACACGAAATATTCTCAGAACAAAAGTTGCTCCAAATTCGCTGCATAAGCTAAAAGCGAATAGTTTGGAGCGCGGGGAAGAAGATTATCACAAAAATATATCACTAAGTGTAAGTCGATTTCTCGACGATTCCCGGCTCCCTGGTCACGAAATATACATATAACAAAAGTTGCTCCAAATTCTCTGCAAATGCTAATTACGAGCAGTTTGAAGCGTGGGGAACAAGAATATCACAAAAATATTTCATTTGGTGTAAGTTGATATTTCGACAATTCTCGGCTCCCTGGACACGAAAAATACATATAACATAGGTTGCTGCAAATTCACTGCAACTGCTATAAACATTCAGTTTGAGGCGTGGGAAGTCAGAATATCACAAAAATTTTTCATTTCGTGTAAGTCGATATTTCGACGATTCTCGGCTCCCTGGACACTAAATATATTCTGAACAAAAGTTGCTCCAAATTCGCTGCAGAAGCTATATAAGAGCAGTTTGCAGTAAGGTAAACAAGAATATCACAAAAATATTTCATATCGTGTAAGTCGATATTTCGACGATTCTCGGCTCCCTGGACCCTAAATATACTCTGAACAAAAGTTGCTCCAAATTCGCTGCACAAGCTATATAAGAGCAGTTTGGAGTAAGGTAAACAAGAATAACACAAAAATATTTCATTTCGTGTAAGTCGATATTTCGACTATTCTCGGCTCCCTGGATACTAAATATACTCTGAACAAAAGTTGCTCCAAATTCGCTGCACAAGCTATATAAGAGCAGTTTGGAGTAAGGTAAACAAGAATATCACAAAAATATTTCATTTCGTGTAAGTTGATATTTCAAAGATTCTCGGCTCCCTGGACACGAAAATTCATTTAACAAAAGTTGCTCCAAATTCGCTGCAAAAGCTAATTACGAGCAGTTTGGAGTGTGGGGAACATGAATATCACAAAAAATTTTCATTTCGCCTAAGTCGATAATTCGCCGATTCTCAGCCCCTGGTCACGAAATATACATATACCAAAAGTTGCTCCAAATTCGCCTCAAATGCTATATACGAGCAGTTTGGAGCGTGGGGAACAAGAATATCACAAAAATTTTTCATTTCGCGTAAGTCGATTTTTCGAGGATTCTCAGCTCCCTGGACACGAAATATATTATCCTAACAAACGTTGCTCCAAATTCGCTGCATAAGCTAAAAGCGAATAGTTTGGAGCGCGGGGATGAAGTTTATCACAAAAATGTATCACTTAGTGTAAGTCGATTTCTCGACGATTCTCGGCTCCCTGGTCAGAAATATAATATACATATAACAAAAGTTGCTCCAAATTGGCTGCAAATGCTATTTCCTAGCAGTTTGGAGCGTGGGGAACAAGAATATCACAAAAATATTTCATTTCGTGTAAGTTCATATCTCGACGATTCTCGGCTCCCTGGACACGAAAATTATATCACAAAAGTTTCTCCAAATTCGCTGCAAATGCTACATACGAAAAGTTTGGAGTGTGGCGAACAAGTATACCATAAAAATGTTTATTTCGCGTAAGTCGATTCTTCGCCGATTCTCGGCTGCCTGGACACGAAATATATTATTCTAACAAACGTTGCTCCAAATTCGCTGCAAAAGCTATATACGAGAATTTTGGGGTGTGGGGAACAAGAATATCAAAAAAAAAAAAATCATTTTGTGTAAGTCGATATTTCGACGATTCTCGGCTCCCTGGACACTAAAATATATTTCACAAAAGTTGCTCCATATTCGCTGCAAATGCTATTTAGGAGCAGTTCGGAGCGTGGGGAACAAGAATATCACAAAAATATTTCATTTCGTGTAAGTTGATATTTCGACGATTCTCGGCTCCCTGGACACGAAAATATATATCACAAAATTTGGTCCAAATTCGCTGCAAATGCTATATACGAGCAGTTTGCAGCGTGGTGAACAAGAATATCATAAAAATGTTTCTTTACGTGTAAGTCGATTTTACGACGATTCTCAGCTGCCTGGACACGAAATATTTTCAGAACAAAAGTTGCTCCAAATTCGCTGCATAAGCTAAAAGCGAATAGTTTGGAGCGCGGGGAAGAAGATTATCACAAAAATGTATCACTAAGTGTAAGTCGACTTCTCGACGATTCTCGGCTCCTCGGTCACGAAATATACATATAGTAAAAGTTGCTCCAAATTCTCTGCAAATGCTATTTACGAGTAGTTTGGAGCCTGGGGAACAAGAATTTCACATATATATTTCATTTCGTGTAAGTTGATATTTCGACGATTCTCGGCTCCCTGGACACGAAAAATACATATAACAAAAGTTGCTCCAAATTCGCTGCAAATGCTATATACGAGCAGTTTGGAGCGTGGGGAACAAGAATATCATAAAAATGTTTCATTACGTGTAAGTCGATTTTACGACGATTCTCAGCTGCCTGGAGACGAAATATTCTCAAAACAAAAGTTGCTCCAAATTCGCTGCATAAGCAAAAAGCGAATAGTTTGGAGCGCGGGGAAGTAGATCATCACAAAAATGTATCAGTAAGTGTAAGTCGATTTCTCGACGATTCTCGGCTCCCTGGTCACGAAATATACATATAACAAAAGTTGCTCCAAATCCGCTGCAAATGCTATTTACGAGCAGTTTGGAGCGTGGGGAACAAGAATATCACAAAAATATTTCATTTCGTGTAAGTTGATATTTCGACGATTCTCGGCTCCCTGGACACTAAATATACTCTGAACAAAAGTTGCTCCAAATTCGCTGCAAAAGCTATATAAGAGCAGTTTGGAGTAAGGTAAACAAGAATATCACAAAAATATTTCATATCGTGTAAGTCGATATTTCGACGATTCTCGGCTCCCTGGACACTAAATATACTCTGAACAAAAGTTGCTCCAAATTCGCTGCTAAAGCTATATAAGAGCAGTTTGGAGTAAGGTCAACAAGAATATCACAAAAATATTTCATGTCGTGTAAGTCGATATTTCGACGGTTCTCGGCTCCCTGGACACTAAATATACTCTGAACAAAAGTTGCTCAAAATTCGCTGCAAAAGCTTTATAAGAGCAGTTTGGAGTGTGAGGAACAAGAATATCACAAAAAATTTTCATTTCGCGTAAGTCGATTTTTCGACGATTCTCAGCTCCCTGGACACGAAATATATTATCATAACAAACGTTGCTCCAAATTCGGTGCGAAAGCTATATACGAGAAGTTTGGAGCGTAGGGAACAAGTAAATCACAAAAATATGTCATTTCGTGTAAGCTGATATTTCGATGATTCTCGGCTTCCTGGAAACGAAAATACATATACCAAAAGTTGTTCTTTTTTCGCTGCAAATGCTATATAGGAGCGGTTTGGAGCGTGGGGAACAAGAATATCACAAAAATTTTTCATTTCGTGTAAGTCGATATTTCGACGATTCTCGGCTCCCTGGACACGAAAATATATATCACAAAAGTTGCTCCAAATTCGCTGCAAATGCTATATACGAGCAGTTTGGAGCGTGGGGAACAAGAATATCATAAAAATGTTTCATTACGTGTAAGTCGATTTTACGACGATTCTCAGCTGCCAGGACACGAAATATTCTCAGAACAAAAGTTGCTCCAAATTCGCTGCATAAGCTAAAAGCGAATAGTTTGGAGCGCGGGGAAGAAGATTATCACAAAAATATATCACTAAGTGTAAGTCGATTTCTCGACGATTCCCGGCTCCCTGGTCACGAAATATACATATAACAAAAGTTGCTCCAAATTCTCTGCAAATGCTAATTACGAGCAGTTTGAAGCGTGGGGAACAAGAATATCACAAAAATATTTCATTTGGTGTAAGTTGATATTTCGACAATTCTCGGCTCCCTGGACACGAAAAATACATATAACATAGGTTGCTGCAAATTCACTGCAACTGCTATAAACATTCAGTTTGAGGCGTGGGAAGTCAGAATATCACAAAAATTTTTCATTTCGTGTAAGTCGATATTTCGACGATTCTCGGCTCCCTGGACACTAAATATATTCTGAACAAAAGTTGCTCCAAATTCGCTGCAGAAGCTATATAAGAGCAGTTTGCAGTAAGGTAAACAAGAATATCACAAAAATATTTCATATCGTGTAAGTCGATATTTCGACGATTCTCGGCTCCCTGGACCCTAAATATACTCTGAACAAAAGTTGCTCCAAATTCGCTGCACAAGCTATATAAGAGCAGTTTGGAGTAAGGTAAACAAGAATAACACAAAAATATTTCATTTCGTGTAAGTCGATATTTCGACTATTCTCGGCTCCCTGGATACTAAATATACTCTGAACAAAAGTTGCTCCAAATTCGCTGCACAAGCTATATAAGAGCAGTTTGGAGTAAGGTAAACAAGAATATCACAAAAATATTTCATTTCGTGTAAGTTGATATTTCAAAGATTCTCGGCTCCCTGGACACGAAAATTCATTTAACAAAAGTTGCTCCAAATTCGCTGCAAAAGCTAATTACGAGCAGTTTGGAGTGTGGGGAACATGAATATCACAAAAAATTTTCATTTCGCCTAAGTCGATAATTCGCCGATTCTCAGCCCCTGGTCACGAAATATACATATACCAAAAGTTGCTCCAAATTCGCCTCAAATGCTATATACGAGCAGTTTGGAGCGTGGGGAACAAGAATATCACAAAAATTTTTCATTTCGCGTAAGTCGATTTTTCGAGGATTCTCAGCTCCCTGGACACGAAATATATTATCCTAACAAACGTTGCTCCAAATTCGCTGCATAAGCTAAAAGCGAATAGTTTGGAGCGCGGGGATGAAGTTTATCACAAAAATGTATCACTTAGTGTAAGTCGATTTCTCGACGATTCTCGGCTCCCTGGTCAGAAATATAATATACATATAACAAAAGTTGCTCCAAATTGGCTGCAAATGCTATTTCCTAGCAGTTTGGAGCGTGGGGAACAAGAATATCACAAAAATATTTCATTTCGTGTAAGTTCATATCTCGACGATTCTCGGCTCCCTGGACACGAAAATTATATCACAAAAGTTTCTCCAAATTCGCTGCAAATGCTACATACGAAAAGTTTGGAGTGTGGCGAACAAGTATACCATAAAAATGTTTCATTTCGCGTAAGTCGATTCTTCGCCGATTCTCGGCTGCCTGGACACGAAATATATTATTCTAACAAACGTTGCTCCAAATTCGCTGCAAAAGCTATATACGAGAAATTTGGGGTGTGGGGAACAAGAATATCAAAAAAAAAAAAATCATTTTGTGTAAGTCGATATTTCGACGATTCTCGGCTCCCTGGACACTAAAATATATTTCACAAAAGTTGCTCCATATTCGCTGCAAATGCTATTTAGGAGCAGTTCGGAGCGTGGGGAACAAGAATATCACAAAAATATTTCATTTCGTGTAAGTTGATATTTCGACGATTCTCGGCTCCCTGGACACGAAAATATATATCACAAAATTTGGTCCAAATTCGCTGCAAATGCTATATACGAGCAGTTTGCAGCGTGGTGAACAAGAATATCATAAAAATGTTTCTTTACGTGTAAGTCGATTTTACGACGATTCTCAGCTGCCTGGACACGAAATATTTTCAGAACAAAAGTTGCTCCAAATTCGCTGCATAAGCTAAAAGCGAATAGTTTGGAGCGCGGGGAAGAAGATTATCACAAAAATGTATCACTAAGTGTAAGTCGACTTCTCGACGATTCTCGGCTCCTCGGTCACGAAATATACATATAGTAAAAGTTGCTCCAAATTCTCTGCAAATGCTATTTACGAGTAGTTTGGAGCCTGGGGAACAAGAATTTCACATATATATTTCATTTCGTGTAAGTTGATATTTCGACGATTCTCGGCTCCCTGGACACGAAAAATACATATAACAAAAGTTGCTCCAAATTCGCTGCAAATGCTATATACGAGCAGTTTGGAGCGTGGGGAACAAGAATATCATAAAAATGTTTCATTACGTGTAAGTCGATTTTACGACGATTCTCAGCTGCCTGGAGACGAAATATTCTCAAAACAAAAGTTGCTCCAAATTCGCTGCATAAGCAAAAAGCGAATAGTTTGGAGCGCGGGGAAGTAGATCATCACAAAAATGTATCAGTAAGTGTAAGTCGATTTCTCGACGATTCTCGGCTCCCTGGTCACGAAATATACATATAACAAAAGTTGCTCCAAATCCGCTGCAAATGCTATTTACGAGCAGTTTGGAGCGTGGGGAACAAGAATATCACAAAAATATTTCATTTCGTGTAAGTTGATATTTCGACGATTCTCGGCTCCCTGGACACTAAATATACTCTGAACAAAAGTTGCTCCAAATTCGCTGCAAAAGCTATATAAGAGCAGTTTGGAGTAAGGTAAACAAGAATATCACAAAAATATTTCATATCGTGTAAGTCGATATTTCGACGATTCTCGGCTCCCTGGACACTAAATATACTCTGAACAAAAGTTGCTCCAAATTCGCTGCTAAAGCTATATAAGAGCAGTTTGGAGTAAGGTCAACAAGAATATCACAAAAATATTTCATGTCGTGTAAGTCGATATTTCGACGGTTCTCGGCTCCCTGGACACTAAATATACTCTGAACAAAAGTTGCTCAAAATTCGCTGCAAAAGCTTTATAAGAGCAGTTTGGAGTGTGAGGAACAAGAATATCACAAAAAATTTTCATTTCGCGTAAGTCGATTTTTCGACGATTCTCAGCTCCCTGGACACGAAATATATTATCATAACAAACGTTGCTCCAAATTCGGTGCGAAAGCTATATACGAGAAGTTTGGAGCGTAGGGAACAAGTAAATCACAAAAATATGTCATTTCGTGTAAGCTGATATTTCGACGATTCTCGGCTTCCTGGAAACGAAAATACATATACCAAAAGTTGTTCTTTTTTCGCTGCAAATGCTATATAGGAGCGGTTTGGAGCGTGGGGAACAAGAATATCACAAAAATTTTTCATTTCGCGTAAGTCGATTTTTCGAGGATTCTCAGCGCCCTGGACACGAAATATATTATCCTAACAAACGTTGCTCCAAATTCGCTGCAAATGCTATTTACGAGTAGTTTGGAGCGTGGGGAACAAGAATATCACATAAATATTTCATTTCGTGTAAGTTGAAATTTCGACGATTCTCGGCTCCCTGGACACGAAAAATACATATAACAAACGTTGCTCCAAATTCGCTGCAAATGCTATATACGAGTAGTTTGGAGCGTGAGGAACAAGAATATCACAAAAATATTTCATTTCGTGTAAGTCGATATTTCGCCGATTCTCAGCTCCCTGGTCACGAAATATACATATACCAAAAGTTGCTCCAAATTCGCTGCAAATTTTATATATACGAGCATTTTGGAGCGTGGGGAACAGAATATCAACAAAAAAATTCATTTCGTGTAAGTCGATATTTCGACGATTCTCAGCTACCAAGACACTAAAATATATTTCACAAAACTTGCTCCAAAATCGCTGCAAATGCTATATACGAGCAGTTTGGAGCGTGGGGAACAAGAATATCACAAAAATTTTTCAGTTCGCCTAAGTTGATATTTCGCCGATTCTCGGCTCCCTGGTCACGAAATATACATATACCAAAAGTTGCTCCAAATTCGCTGCAAATGCTATATACGAGCAGTCTGGAGCGTGGGGAACAAGAATATCACAAAAATTTTTCATTTCGCATAAGTCGATTTTTCGAGGATTCTCAGCTCCCTGGACAGGAAATATATTATCCTAACAAACGTTGCTCCAAATTCGCTGCAAATGTTATTTACGAGTAGTTTGGAAACGTGGGGAACAAGAATATCTCATAAATATTTCATTTCGTGTAAGTTGATATTTCGACGATTCTCGGCTCACTGGTCACGAAATATACATATACCAAAAGTTGCTCCAAATTCGCCTCAAATGCTATTTACGAGCAGTTTGGAGCGCGGGGAACAAGAATATCATAAAAATGTTTCATTACGTGTAAGTCGATATTTCGACGATTCTCGGCTCCCTGGTAACGAAATATACATATAACAAAAGTTGCTCCAAATTCGCTGCAAATGCTATTTACGAGCAGTGTGGAGCGTGGGGAACAAGAATATCACAAAAATATTTCATTTCGTGTAATTTGATATTTCGACGATTCTCGGCTCCCTGGACACGAAAAAAACATATAACAATAGTTGCTCCAAATTCGGTGTAAATGCTATATACGAGCAGTTTGGAGCGTGGGGAACAAGAATACCACAAAAATGTTTCATTTCACGTAAGTCGATTTTTCGAGGATTCTCAGTTCCCTGGACACGGAATATATTATCCTAACAAACGTTGCTCCAAATTCGCTGCAAAAGCTATATACGAGAAGTTTGGAGTGTGGGGAACAAGAATATCACAAAAATATTTATTTCGTGTAAGTTGATATTTCGACGATTCTCGGCTCCCTGGACACGAAAAATACATATAACAAAAGTTGCTCCAAATTCGCTGCAAATGCTTTATACGAGCAGTTTGGAGCGTGGGGAACAAGAATATCACTAAAATTTTTCATTTCGCGTAAGTCGATTTTTCGAGGATTCTCAGATCCCTGGTCACGAAATATATTATCCTAACAAACGTTGCTCTAAATTCGCTGCAAAATTATATACGAGAAGTTAGGAGTGTGGGGAACAAGAATATCAAAAAAAAATTTCATTTCTTGTAAGTCGTTTTTTCGACGATTCTCGGCTCCTTGGACACGAAAATACATATAACAAAAGTTGCTCCAAATTCGCTGCAAATTCTATTTACGAGCAGTTTGGAGCGTGGGGAACAAGAATATAAAAAAAATATTTTATTTCGTGTAAGTCGATATTTCGACGATTCTCGGCTCCCTGGACACTAAATATACTCTGAACAAAAGTCGCTCCAAATTCGCTGCAAAAGCTATATAAGAGCAGTTTGGAGTAAGGTAAACAAGAATATCACAAAAATATTTTATATCGTGTAAGTCGATATTTCGACGGTTCTCGGCTCCCTGCACACTAAATATACTCTGAACAAAAGTTGCTCCAAATTCGCTGCAAAAGCTATATAAGAGTAGTTTGGAGTAAGGTAAACAAGAATATCACAAAAATATTTCATTTCGTGTAAGTTGATATTTCAACGATTCTCGGCTCCCTGGACACGAAAATTCATTTAACAAAAGTTGCTCCAAATTCGCTGCAAAAGCTAATTACGAGCAGTTTGGAGTGTGGGGAACAAGAATATCACAAAAAATTTTCATTTCGCCTATGTCGATAATTCGCCGATTCTCAGCTCCCTGGACACGAAATATACATATACCAAAAGTTGCTCCAAATTCGCTGCAAATGCTATATACGAGCAGTTTGGAGCGTGGGGAACAAGAATATCACAAAAATTTTTCATTTCGCGTAAGTCGATTTTTCGAGGATTCTCAGCTCCCTGGACACGAAATATATTATCCTAACAAACGTTGCTCCAAATTCGCTGCATAAGCTAAAAGCGAATAGTTTGGAGCGCGGGGATGAAGTTTATCACAAAAATGTATCACTTAGTGTAAGTCGATTTCTCGATGATTTTCGGCTCCCTGGTCACGAAATATACATTAAACATAAGTTGCTCCAAATTGGCTGCAAATGCTATTTCCTAGCAGTTTGGAGCGTGGGGAACAAGAATATCACAAAAATATTTCATTTCGTGTAAGTTGATATCTCGACGATTCTCGGCTCCCTGGACACGAAATATACATATAACAAAAGTTACTCCAAATTCGCTGCAAAAGCTATTTACGAGCAGTTTGGAGTGTGGCGAACAAGAATACCATAAAAATGTTTCATTTCGCGTAAGTCGATTCTTCGCCGTTTCTCGGCTGCCTGGACACGAAATATTCTGAGAACAAATGTGGCTCCAATTTCGCTGCAAAAGCTATATACCAGCAGTATGCAGTATGGGAAACAAGAATATCACAAAAATATTTCATTTCGTGTAAGTCGATATTTCGACGATTCTCGGCTCCCTGGACACGAAATATTCTCAGAACAAAAGTTGCTCCAAATTCGCTGCATAAGCTATAAGCGAATAGTTTGGAGTGCGGGGAAGAAGATTCTCACAAAAATGTATCACTAAGTGTAAGTCGACTTCTCGACGATTCTCGGCTCCTCGGTCACGAAATATACATATAGTAAAAGTTGCTCCAAATTCGCTGCAAATGCTATTTACGAGCAGTTTGGAGTGTGGCGAACAAGAATACCATAAAAATGTTTCATTTCGCGTAAGTCGATTCTTCGCCGTTTCTCGGCTGCCTGGACACGAAATATTCTGAAAACAAATGTGGCTCCAATTTCGCTGCAAAAGCTATATACCAGCAGTATGCAGTATGGGAAACAAGAATATCACAAAAATATTTCATTTCGCCTAAGTCGATATTTCGCCGATTCTCAGCTCCCTGGTCACGAAATATACATATACCAAAAGTTGCTCCAAATTCGCCTCAAATGCTATTTACGAGCAGTTTGGAGCGCGGGGAACAAGAATATCATAAAAATGTTTCATTACGTGTAAGTCGATATTTCGACGATTCTCGGCTCCCTGGTTACGAAATATACATATAACAAAAGTTGCTCCAAATTCGCTGCAAAAGCTATATAAGAGCAGTTTGGAGTAAGGTAAACAAGAATATCACAAAAATATTTCATTTCGTGTAAGTCGATATTTCGACGATTCTCGGCTCCCTGGACACAAAAAATACATATAACAAAAGATGCTCCACATACGCTGCAAAAGCTATATAAGAGCAGTTTGGAGTAAGGTAAACAAGAATATCACAAAAATATTTCATTTCGTGTAAGTTGATATTTCAACGTTTCTCGGCTCCCTGGACACGAAAAATACATATAACAAAAGTTGCTCCAAATTCGCTGCAAATGCTATATACGAGCAGTTTAGAGTGTGGGGAACATGAATATCACAAAAATTTTTCATTTCGCCTAAGTCGATATTTCGCCGATTCTCAGCTCCCTGGTCACGAAATATACATATACCAAAAGTTCCTCCAAATTCCCTGCAAATGCTATATACGAGCAGTTTTGAGCGTGGGGAACAAGAATATCATAAAAACGTTTCATTACGTGTAAGTCGATTTTACGTCGATTCTCAGCTGCCTGGACACGAAATATTCTCAGAACAAAAGTTGCTCCAAATTCGCTGCATAACCTAAAAGCGAATAGTTTGGAGCGCGGGGAAGATTATCACAAAAATGTATCACTAAGTGTAAGTCGATTTCTCGACGATTCTCGGCTCCCTGGTTACGAAATATACATATAACAAAAAGTACTCCAAATTCGCTGCAAATGCTATTTACGAGCAAATTGGAACGTGGGGAGCAAGAATATCACAAAAATATTTCATTTCGTGTAAGTTGATATTTCGACGATTCTCGGCTCGCTGGACACGAAAATATATATCACAAAAGTTGCTCCAAATTCGCTGCAAAAGCTATATACGAGCAGTTTGGAGTGTGGTGAACAAGAATATCACAAAAATGTTTCATTTCGCGTAAGTCGATTCTTCGCCGATTCTCGGCTGCCTGGACACGAAATATTCTGCGAACAAATGTTGCTCCAATTTCGCCGCAAAAGCTATATACCAGCAGTATGGAGTATGGGAAACAAGAATATCACAAAAATATTTAATTTCGTGTAAGTCGATATTTCGACGATTCTCTGCTCCCTGGACACGAAATATAAATTTAACATAGGTTGCTGCAAATTCACTGCAACTGCTATATACATTCAGTTTGAGGCGTGGGAAATCAGAATATCACAAAAATTTTTCATTTCGTGTAAGTCGATATTTCGACGATTCTCGGCTCCCTGAACACTAAATATACCGTGAACAAAAGTTGCTCCAAATTCGCTGCAAAAGCTATATACGAGCAGTTTGGAGCGCGGGGAACAAGAATATCACAAAAATTTTTCATTTCGCCTAAGTCGATATTTCGCCGATTCTCAGCTCACTGGTCACGAAATATACATATACCAAAAGTTGCTCCAAATTCGCCTCAAATGCTATTTACGAGTAGTTTGGACCGTGGGGAACAAGAATATCACATAAATATTTCATTTCGTGTAAGTTGATATTTCGACGATTCTCGGCTCCCTGGACACGAAAAATAAATATAACAAACGTTGCTCCAAATTCGCTGCAAATGCTATTTACGAGCAGTGTGGAGCGTGGGGAACAAGTATATCACAAAAATATTTCATTTCGTGTAATTTGATATTTCGACGATTCTCGGCTCCTTGGACACGAAAAATACATATAACAATAGTTGCTCCAAATTCGGTGTAAATGCTATATGCGAGCAGTTTGGAGCGTGGGGAACAAGAATATCACAAAAATTTTTCATTTCGCGTAAGTCGATTTTTCGAGGATTCTCAGCTCCCTGGCCACGAAATATATTATTCTAACAAACGTTGCTCCAAATTCGCTGCAAAAGCTATATACGAGAAATTTGGGGTGTGGGGAACAAGAATATCAAAAAAAAAAAAATCATTTCGTGTAAATCGATATTTCGACGATTCTCGGCTCCCTGGACACTAAAATATATTTCACAAAAGTTGCTCCAAATACGCTGCAAATGCTATATACGAGCAGTTTTGAGCGTGGGGAACAAGAATATCACAAAAATATTTGTTTCGTGTAAGTTGATATTTCGACGATTCTTGGCTCCCTGGACACGAAAAATACATATAACAAAAGTTGCTCCAAATTCGCTGCAAATGCTATATACGAGCAGTTTGGAGCGTGGGGAACAAGAATATCATAAAAATGTTTCATTACGTGTAAGTCGATTTTACGACGATTCTCAGCTGCCAGGACACGAAATATTCTCAGAACAAAAGTTGCTCCAAATTCGGTGCATAAGCTAAAAGCGAATAGTTTGGAGCGCGGGGAAGAAGATTATCACAAAAATATATCACTAAGTGTAAGTCGATTTCTCGTCGATTCCCGGCTCCCTGGTCACGAAATATACATATAACAAAAGTTGCTCCAAATTCTCTGCAAATGCTAATTACGAGCAGTTTGAAGCGTGGGGAACAAGAATATCACAAAAATATTTGATTTGGTGTAAGTTGATATTTCGACGATTCTCGGCTCCCTGGATACTAAATGTACTCTGAACAAAAGTTGCTCCAAATTCGCTGCAAAAGCTATATAAGAGCAGTTTGGAGTAAGGTAAACAAGAATATCACAAAAATATTTCATTTCGTGTAAGTTGATATTTCAAAGATCTCGGCTCCCTGGACACGAAAATTCATTTAACAAAAGTTGCTCCAAATTCGCTGCAAAAGCTAATTACGAGCAGTTTGGAGTGTGGGGAACAAGAATATCACAAAAAATTTTCATTTCGCCTATGTCGATAATTCGCCGATTCTCAGCTCCCTGGACACGAAATATACATATACCAAAAGTTGCTCCAAATTCGCTGCAAATGCTATATACGAGCAGTTTGGAGCGTGGGGAACAAGAATATCACAAAAATTTTTCATTTCGCGTAAGTCGATTTTTCGAGGATTCTCAGCTCCCTGGACACGAAATATATTATCCTAACAAACGTTGCTCCAAATTCGCTGCATAAGCTAAAAGCGAATAGTTTGGAGCGCGGGGATGAAGTTTATCACAAAAATGTATCACTTACTGTAAGTCGATTTCTCGATGATTTTCGGCTCCCTGGTCACGAAATATACATTAAACATAAGTTGCTCCAAATTGGCTGCAAATGCTATTTCCTAGCAGTTTGGAGCGTGGGGAACAAGAATATCACAAAAATATTTCATTTCGTGTAAGTTGATATCTCGACGATTCTCGGCTCCCTGGACACGAAATATACATATAACAAAAGTTACTCCAAATTCGCTGCAAAAGCTATTTACGAGCAGTTTGGAGTGTGGCGAACAAGAATACCATAAAAATGTTTCATTTCGCGTAAGTCGATTCTTCGCCGTTTCTCGGCTGCCTGGACACGAAATATTCTGAGAACAAATGTGGCTCCAATTTCGCTGCAAAAGCTATATACCAGCAGTATGCAGTATGGGAAACAAGAATATCACAAAAATATTTCATTTCGTGTAAGTCGATATTTCGACGATTCTCGGCTCCCTGGACACGAAATATTCTCAGAACAAAAGTTGCTCCAAATTCGCTGCATAAGCTATAAGCGAATAGTTTGGAGTGCGGGGAAGAAGATTCTCACAAAAATGTATCACTAAGTGTAAGTCGACTTCTCGACGATTCTCGGCTCCTCGGTCACGAAATATACATATAGTAAAAGTTGCTCCAAATTCGCTGCAAATGCTATTTACGAGCAGTTTGGAGTGTGGCGAACAAGAATACCATAAAAATGTTTCATTTCGCGTAAGTCGATTCTTCGCCGTTTCTCGGCTGCCTGGACACGAAATATTCTGAGAACAAATGTGGCTCCAATTTCGCTGCAAAAGCTATATACCAGCAGTATGCAGTATGGGAAACAAGAATATCACAAAAATATTTCATTTCGCCTAAGTCGATATTTCGCCGATTCTCAGCTCCCTGGTCACGAAATATACATATACCAAAAGTTGCTCCAAATTCGCCTCAAATGCTATTTACGAGCAGTTTGGAGCGCGGGGAACAAGAATATCATAAAAATGTTTCATTACGTGTAAGTCGATATTTCGACGATTCTCGGCTCCCTGGTTACGAAATATACATATAACAAAAGTTGCTCCAAATTCGCTGCAAAAGCTATATAAGAGCAGTTTGGAGTAAGGTAAACAAGAATATCGCAAAAATATTTCATTTCGTGTAAGTCGATATTTCGACGATTCTCGGCTCCCTGGACACAAAAAATACATATAACAAAAGATGCTCCACATACGCTGCAAAAGCTATATAAGAGCAGTTTGGAGTAAGGTAAACAAGAATATCACAAAAATATTTCATTTCGTGTAAGTTGATATTTCAACGTTTCTCGGCTCCCTGGACACGAAAAATACATATAACAAAAGTTGCTCCAAATTCGCTGCAAATGCTATATACGAGCAGTTTAGAGTGTGGGGAACATGAATATCACAAAAATTTTTCATTTCGCCTAAGTCGATATTTCGCCGATTCTCAGCTCCCTGGTCACGAAATATACATATACCAAAAGTTCCTCCAAATTCCCTGCAAATGCTATATACGAGCAGTTTTGAGCGTGGGGAACAAGAATATCATAAAAACGTTTCATTACGTGTAAGTCGATTTTACGTCGATTCTCAGCTGCCTGGACACGAAATATTCTCAGAACAAAAGTTGCTCCAAATTCGCTGCATAACCTAAAAGCGAATAGTTTGGAGCGCGGGGAAGATTATCACAAAAATGTATCACTAAGTGTAAGTCGATTTCTCGACGATTCTCGGCTCCCTGGTTACGAAATATACATATAACAAAAAGTACTCCAAATTCGCTGCAAATGCTATTTACGAGCAAATTGGAACGTGGGGAGCAAGAATATCACAAAAATATTTCATTTCGTGTAAGTTGATATTTCGACGATTCTCGGCTCGCTGGACACGAAAATATATATCACAAAAGTTGCTCCAAATTCGCTGCAAAAGCTATATACGAGCAGTTTGGAGTGTGGTGAACAAGAATATCACAAAAATGTTTCATTTCGCGTAAGTCGATTCTTCGCCGATTCTCGGCTGCCTGGACACGAAATATTCTGCGAACAAATGTTGCTCCAATTTCGCCGCAAAAGCTATATACCAGCAGTATGGAGTATGGGAAACAAGAATATCACAAAAATATTTAATTTCGTGTAAGTCGATATTTCGACGATTCTCTGCTCCCTGGACACGAAATATAAATTTAACATAGGTTGCTGCAAATTCACTGCAACTGCTATATACATTCAGTTTGAGGCGTGGGAAATCAGAATATCACAAAAATTTTTCATTTCGTGTAAGTCGATATTTCGACGATTCTCGGCTCCCTGAACACTAAATATACCGTGAACAAAAGTTGCTCCAAATTCGCTGCAAAAGCTATATACGAGCAGTTTGGAGCGCGGGGAACAAGAATATCACAAAAATTTTTCATTTCGCCTAAGTCGATATTTCGCCGATTCTCAGCTCACTGGTCACGAAATATACATATACCAAAAGTTGCTCCAAATTCGCCTCAAATGCTATTTACGAGTAGTTTGGACCGTGGGGAACAAGAATATCACATAAATATTTCATTTCGTGTAAGTCGATATTTCGACGATTCTCGGCTCCCTGGACACTAAATATACTCTGAACAAAAGTCGCTCCAAATTCGCTGCAAAAGCTATATAAGAGCAGTTTGGAGTAAGGTAAACAAGAATATCACAAAAATATTTTATATCGTGTAAGTCGATATTTCGACGGTTCTCGGCTCCCTGGACACTAAATATACTCTGAACAAAAGTTGCTCCAAATTCGCTGCAAAAGCTATATAAGAGCAGTTTGGAGTAAGGTAAACAAGAATATCACAAAAATATTTCATTTCGTGTAAGTTGATATTTCAACGATTCTCGGCTCCCTGGACACGGAAATACATATAACAAAAGTTGCTCCAAATTCGGTGCAAATTTTATATATACAAGCAGTTTGGAGCGTGGGGAACAAGAATATCAACAAAAAAATTCATTTCGTGTAAGTCGATATTTCGACGATTCTCGGCTCCCTGGACACTAAAATATATTTCACAAAAGTTGCTCCATATTCGCTGCAAATGCTATTTACGAGCAGTTTGGAGCGTGGGGAACAAGAATATCACAAAAATATTTCATTTCGTATAAGTTGATATTTCGACGATTCTCGGCTCCCTGGACACGAAAATATATATCACAAAAGTTGCTCCAAATTCACTGCAAAAGCTATATACGAGCAGTTTGGAGTGTGGCGAACAAGAATACCATAAAAATGTTTCATTTCGCGTAAGTCGATTCTTCGCCGTTTCTCGGCTGCCTGGACACGAAATATTCTGAGAACAAATGTGGCTCCAATTCCGCTGCAAAAGCTATATACCAGCAGTATGCAGTATGGGAAACAAGAATATCACAAAAATATTTCATTTCGTGTAAGTCGATATTTCGACGATTCTCAGGCTCCCTGGTCACGAAATATACATATAACAAAAGTTACTCCAAATTCGCTGCAAATGCTATTTACGAGCAGTTTGGAGCGTGGGGAACAAGAATATCACAAAAATATTTGATTTCGTGTAAGTCGATATTTCGACGATTCTCGGCTCCCTGGACACGAAAATACATATAACAAAAGTTGCTCCAAATTCGCTGCAAAAGCTATATACGAGCAGTTTGGAGTGTGGGGAACAAGAATATCACAAAAATTTTTCATTTCGCCTAAGTCGATATTTCGCCGATTCTCAGCCCCTGGTCACGAAATATACATATACCAAAAGTTGCTCCAAATTCGCCTCAAATGCTATTTACGAGCAGTTTGGAGCGCGGGGAACAAGAATATCATAGAAATGTTTCATTACGTGTAAGTTGATATTTCGACGATTCTCAGCTCCCTGGTATCTAAATATACATATAATAAAAGTTGCTCCAAATTTGCTGCAAATGCTATTTACGAGCAGTTTGGAGCGTGGGGAACAAGAATATCACAAAAATATTTCATTTCGTGTAAGTTGATATTTCGACGATTCTCGGCTCCCTGGACACGAAAAATACATATAACAAAAGTTGCTCCAAATTCGCTGCAAAAGCTATATAAGAGCATTTTGGAGTAAAGTAAACAAGAATATCACAAAAATATTTCATTTCGTGTAAGTCGATATTTCGCCGATTCTCAGCTCCCTGGTCACGAAATATACATTTACCAAAAGTTGCTCCAAATTCGCTGCAAATTTTATATATACGAGTAGTTTGGAGCGTGGGGAACAAGAATATCAACAAAAAAATTCATTTCGTGTAAGTCGATATTTCGACGATTCTCGGCTCCCTGGACACTAAAATATATTTCACAAAAGTTGCTCCAAATTCGCTGCAAATGCTATATACGAGCAGTTTGGAGCGTGGGGAACAAGAATATCACAAAAATTTTTCATTTCGCCTAAGTTGATATTTCGCCGATTCTCGGCTCCCTGATCACGAAATATACATATACCAATAGTTGCTCCAAATTCGCTGCAAATGCTATATACGAGCAGTCTGGAGCGTGGTGAACAAGAATATCACAAAAATTTTTCATTTCGCGTAAGTCGATTTTTCGAGGATTCTCAGCTCCCTGGACACGAAATATATTATCCTAACAAACGTTGCTCCAAATTCGCTGCAAATGCTATTTACGAGTAGTTTGGACCGTGTGGAACAAGAATATCACATAAATATTTCATTTCGTGTAAGTTGATATTTCGACGATTCTCGGCTCCCTGGACACGAAAAATACATATAACAAACGTTGCTCCAAATTCGCTGCAAATGCTATTTACGAGCAGTGTGGAGCGTGGGGAACAAGAATATCACAAAAATATTTCATTTCGTGTAATTTGATATTTCGACGATTCTCGGCTCCCTGGACACGAAAAATGCATATAACAATAGTTGCTCCAAATTCGGTGTAAATGCTATATACGAGCAGTTTGGAGCGTGGGGAACAAGAATATCACAAAAATGTTTCATTTCACGTAAGTCGATTTTTCGAGGATTCTCAGCTCCCTGGACACGAAATATATTATCCTAACAAACGTTGCTCCAAATTCGCTGCAAAAGCTATATACGAGCAGTTTGGAGCGTGGGGAACAAGAATATCATAAAAATGTTTCATTACGTGTAAGTCGATTTTACGACGATTCTCAGCTGCCTGTACACGAAATATTCTCAAAACAAAAGTTGCTCCAAATTCGCTGCATAAGCAAAAAGCGAATAGTTTGGAGCGCGGGGAAGAAGATCATCACAAAAATGTATCAGTAAGTGTAAGTCGATTTCTCGACGATTCTCGGCTCCCTGGTCACGAAATATACATATAACAAAAGTTGCTCCAAATCCGCTGCAAATGCTATTTACGAGTAGTCTGGAGCGTGGGGAACAAGAATATCACAAAAATATTTCATTTCGTGTAAGTTGATATTTCGACGATTCTCGGCAACCTTGGACACGAAATATATTATCCTAACAAAGGTTGCTCCATATTTGCTGCAAAACTATACCAGAGAAGTATGGAATGTGGGGAACAGGGAATATCATAAAAATGTTTCATTACGTGTAAGTCGATATTTCGACGATTCTCAGCTCTCTGGTAACGAAATATAATTATAATAAAAGTTGCTCCAAATTCGCTGCAAATGCTATTTACGAGCAGTTTGGAGTGTGGGGAACAAGAATATCACAAAAATATTTCATTTCGTGTAAGTTGATATTTCGACGATTCTCGGCTCCCTGGACACGAAAATACATATAACAAAAGTTGCTCCAAATTCGCTGCAAATGCTATTTACGAGCAGTTTGGAGCGTGGGGAACAAGAATATCACAAAAATATTTCATTTCGTGTAAGTTGATATTTCGACGATTCTCGGCTCCCTGGACACGAAAATATATATCACAAAAGTTGCTCCAAATTCGCTGCAAAAGCTATATACGAGCAGTTTGGAGTGTGGGGAACAAGAATATCACAAAAATTTTTCATTTCGCCTAAGTCGATATTTCGCCGATTCTCAGCCCCTGGTCACGAAATATACATATACCAAAAGTTGCTCCAAATTCGCTGCAAATTTTATATATACGAGCAGTTTGGAGCGTGGGGAACAAGAATATCAACAAAAAAATTCATTTCGTGTAAGTCGATATTTCGACGATTCTCGGCTCCCTGGACACTAAAATATATTTCACAAAAGTTGCTCCAAATTCGCTGCAAATGCTATATACGAGCAGTTTGGAGCGTGGGGAACAAGAATATCACAAAAATTTTTCATTTCGTGTAAGTTGATATTTCGACGATTCTCGGCTCCCTGGACACGAAAATATATATCACAAATGTTGCTCCAAATTCGCTGCAAATGCTATATACGAGCAGTTTGGAGCGTGGGGAACAAGAATATCATATAAATGTTTCATTACGTGTAAGTCGATGTTACGACGATTCTCAGCTGCCTGGACACGAAATATTCTCAAAACAAAAGTTGCTCCAAATTCGCTGCATTAGCAAAAAGCGAATAGTTTGGAGCGCGGGGAAGAAGATCATCACAAAAATGTATCAGTAAGTGTAAGTCGATTTCTCGACGATTCTCGGCTCCCTGGTCACGAAATATACATATAACACAATTTGCTCCAAATCCGCTGCAAATGCTATTTGCGAGTAGTCTGGAGCGTGGGGAACAAGAATATCACAAAAATATTTCATTTCGTGTAAGTTGATATTTCGACGATTCTCGGCTCCCTTGGACACGAAATATATTATCCTAAAAAAGGTTGCTCCAAATTTGCTGCAAAACTATACCAGAGAAGTATGGAGTGTGGGGAACAGGGAATATCATAAAAATGTTTCATTACGTGTAAGTCGATATTTCGACGATTCTCAGCTCTCTGGTAACGAAATATACATATAATAAAAGTTGCTCCAAATTCGCTGCAAATGCTATTTACGAGCAGTTTGGAGTGTGGGGAACAAGAATATCACAAAAATATTTCATTTCGTGTAAGTTGATATTTCGACGATTCTCGGCTCCCTGGACACGAAAATACATATAACAAAAGTTGCTCCAAATTCGCTGCAAATGCTATTTACGAGCAGTTTGGAGCGTGGGGAACAAGAATATCACAAAAATATTTCATTTCGTGTAAGTTGATATTTCGACGATTCTCGGCTCCCTGGACACGAAAATACATATAACAAAAGTTGCTCAAAATTCGCTGCAAATGCTATTTACGAGCAGTTTGGAGCGTGGGGAACAAGAATATCACAAAAATATTTCATTTCGTGTAAGTTGATATTTCGACGATTCTCGGCTCCCTGGACACGAAAATTTATATCACAAAAGTTGCTCCAAATTCACTGCAAAAGCTATATACGAGCAGTTTGGAGTGTGGCGAACAAGAATACCATAAAAATGTTTCATTTCGCGTAAGTCGATTCTTCGCCGTTTCTCGGCTGCCTGGACACGAAATATTCTGAGAACAAATGTGGCTCCAATTTCGCTGCAAAAGCTATATACCAGCAGTATGCAGTATGGGAAACAAGAATATCACAAAAATATTTCATTTCGTGTAAGTCGATATTTCGACGATTCTCGGCTCCCTGGACACGAAAAATACATATAACAAACGTTGCTCCAAATTCGCTGCAAATGCTATATACGAGCAGTTTGGAGCGTGGGGAACAAGAATACCACAAAACTATTTCATTTCGTGTAAGTTGATATTTCGACGATTCTCTGGTCCCTGGTCACGAAAAATACATATACCAAAAGTTGTTCTTTTTTCGCTGCAAATGCTATATAGGAGCGGTTTGGAGCGTGGGGAACAAGAATACCACAAAAATTTTTCATTTCGCCTAAGTCGATTTTTCGAGGATTCTCAGCTCCCTGGACACGAAATATATTATTCTAACAAACGTTGCTCCAAATTCGCTGCAAAAGTTATATACGAGAAATTTGGGATGTGGGGAACAAGAATATCAAAAAGAAAAATCATTTCGTGTAAATCGATATTTCGACGATTCTCGGCTCCCTGGACACTAAAATATATTTCACAAAAGTTGCTCCAAATACGCTGCAAATGCTATATACGAGCAGTTTTGAGCGTGGGGAACAAGAATATCATAAAAACGTTTCATTACGTTTAAGTCGATTTTACGACGATTCTCAGCTGCCTGGACACGCAATATTCTCAGAACAAAAGTTGCTCCAAATTCGCTGCATAAGCTAAAAGCGAATAGTTTGGAGCGCGGGGAAGATTATCACAAAAATGTATCACTAAGTGTAAGTCGATTTCTCGACGATTCTCGGCTCCCTGGTTACGAAATATACATATAACAAAAAGTGCTCCAAATTCGCTGCAAATGCTATTTACGAGCAGTTTGGAGCGTGGGGAACAAGAATATCACAAAAATGTTTCATTTCACGTAAGTCGATTTTTCGAGGATTCTCAGCTCCCTGGACACGAAATATATTATCCTAACAAACGTTGCTCCAAATTCGCTGCAAAAGCTATATACGAGCAGTTTGGAGCGTGGGGAACAAGAATATCATAAAAATGTTTCATTACGTGTAAGTCGATTTTACGACGATTCTCAGCTGCCTGTACACGAAATATTCTCAAAACAAAAGTTGCTCCAAATTCGCTGCATAAGCAAAAAGCGAATAGTTTGGAGCGCGGGGAAGAAGATCATCACAAAAATGTATCAGTAAGTGTAAGTCGATTTCTCGACGATTCTCGGCTCCCTGGTCACGAAATATACATATAACAAAAGTTGCTCCAAATCCGCTGCAAATGCTATTTACGAGTAGTCTGGAGCGTGGGGAACAAGAATATCACAAAAATATTTCATTTCGTGTAAGTTGATATTTCGACGATTCTCGGCAACCTTGGACACGAAATATATTATCCTAACAAAGGTTGCTCCAAATTTGCTGCAAAACTATACCAGAGAAGTATGGAATGTGGGGAACAGGGAATATCATAAAAATGTTTCATTACGTGTAAGTCGATATTTCGACGATTCTCAGCTCTCTGGTAACGAAATATAATTATAATAAAAGTTGCTCCAAATTCGCTGCAAATGCTATTTACGAGCAGTTTGGAGTGTGGGGAACAAGAATATCACAAAAATATTTCATTTCGTGTAAGTTGATATTTCGACGATTCTCGGCTCCCTGGACACGAAAATACATATAACAAAAGTTGCTCCAAATTCGCTGCAAATGCTATTTACGAGCAGTTTGGAGCGTGGGGAACAAGAATATCACAAAAATATTTCATTTCGTGTAAGTTGATATTTCGACGATTCTCGGCTCCCTGGACACGAAAATATATATCACAAAAGTTGCTCCAAATTCACTGCAAAAGCTATATACGAGCAGTTTGGAGTGTGGCGAACAAGAATACCATAAAAATGTTTCATTTCGCGTAAGTCGATTCTTCGCCGTTTCTCGGCTGCCTGGACACGAAATATTCTGAGAACAATTGTGGCTCCAATTTCGCTGCAAAAGCTATATACCAGCAGTATGCAGTATGGGAAACAAGAATATCACAAAAATATTTCATTTCGTGTAAGTCGATATTTCGACGATTCTCGGCTCCCTGGACACGAAAATACATATAACAAAAGTTGCTCCAAATTCGCTGCAAAAGCTATATACGAGCAGTTTGGAGTGTGGGGAACAAGAATATCACAAAAATTTTTCATTTCGCCTAAGTCGATATTTCGCCGATTCTCAGCCCCTGGTCACGAAATATACATATACCAAAAGTTGCTCCAAATTCGCTGCAAATTTTATATATACGAGCAGTTTGGAGCGTGGGGAACAAGAATATCAACAAAAAAATTCATTTCGTGTAAGTCGATATTTCGACGATTCTCGGCTCCCTGGACACTAAAATATATTTCACAAAAGTTGCTCCAAATTCGCTGCAAATGCTATATACGAGCAGTCTGGAGCGTGGGGAACAAGAATATCACAAAAATTTTTCATTTCGTGTAAGTTGATATTTCGACGATTCTCGGCTCCCTGGACACGAAAATATATATCACAAATGTTGCTCCAAATTCGCTGCAAATGCTATATACGAGCAGTTTGGAGCGTGGGGAACAAGAATATCATAAAAATGTTTCATTACGTGTAAGTCGATGTTACGACGATTCTCAGCTGCCTGGACACGAAATATTCTCAAAACAAAAGTTGCTCCAAATTCGCTGCATTAGCAAAAAGCGAATAGTTTGGAGCGCGGGGAAGAAGATCATCACAAAAATGTATCAGTAAGTGTAAGTCGATTTCTCGACGATTCTCGGCTCCCTGGTCACGAAATATACATATAACAAAAGTTGCTCCAAATCCGCTGCAAATGCTATTTGCGAGTAGTCTGGAGCGTGGGGAACAAGAATATCACAAAAATATTTCATTTCGTGTAAGTTGATATTTCGACGATTCTCGGCTCCCTTGGACACGAAATATATTATCCTAAAAAAGGTTGCTCCAAATTTGCTGCAAAACTATACCAGAGAAGTATGGAGTGTGGGGAACAGGGAATATCATAAAAATGTTTCATTACGTGTAAGTCGATATTTCGACGATTCTCAGCTCTCTGGTAACGAAATATACATATAATAAAAGTTGCTCCAAATTCGCTGCAAATGCTATTTACGAGCAGTTTGGAGTGTGGGGAACAAGAATATCACAAAAATATTTCATTTCGTGTAAGTTGATATTTCGACGATTCTCGGCTCCCTGGACACGAAAATACATATAACAAAAGTTGCTCCAAATTCGCTGCAAATGCTATTTACGAGCAGTTTGGAGCGTGGGGAACAAGAATATCACAAAAATATTTCATTTCGTGTAAGTTGATATTTCGACGATTCTCGGCTCCCTGGACACGAAAATACATATAACAAAAGTTGCTCAAAATTCGCTGCAAATGCTATTTACGAGCAGTTTGGAGCGTGGGGAACAAGAATATCACAAAAATATTTCATTTCGTGTAAGTTGATATTTCGACGATTCTCGGCTCCCTGGACACGAAAATTTATATCACAAAAGTTGCTCCAAATTCACTGCAAAAGCTATATACGAGCAGTTTGGAGTGTGGCGAACAAGAATACCATAAAAATGTTTCATTTCGCGTAAGTCGATTCTTCGCCGTTTCTCGGCTGCCTGGACACGAAATATTCTGAGAACAAATGTGGCTCCAATTTCGCTGCAAAAGCTATATACCAGCAGTATGCAGTATGGGAAACAAGAATATCACAAAAATATTTCATTTCGTGTAAGTCGATATTTCGACGATTCTCGGCTCCCTGGACACGAAAAATACATATAACAAACGTTGCTCCAAATTCGCTGCAAATGCTATATACGAGCAGTTTGGAGCGTGGGGAACAAGAATACCACAAAACTATTTCATTTCGTGTAAGTTGATATTTCGACGATTCTCTGGTCCCTGGTCACGAAAAATACATATACCAATAGTTGTTCTTTTTTCGCTGCAAATGCTATATAGGAGCGGTTTGGAGCGTGGGGAACAAGAATATCACAAAAATTTTTCATTTCGCCTAAGTCGATTTTTCGAGGATTCTCAGCTCCCTGGACACGAAATATATTATTCTAACAAACGTTGCTCCAAATTCGCTGCAAAAGTTATATACGAGAAATTTGGGATGTGGGGAACAAGAATATCAAAAAGAAAAATCATTTCGTGTAAATCGATATTTCGACGATTCTCGGCTCCCTGGACACTAAAATATATTTCACAAAAGTTGCTCCAAATACGCTGCAAATGCTATATACGAGCAGTTTTGAGCGTGGGGAACAAGAATATCATAAAAACGTTTCATTACATTTAAGTCGATTTTACGACGATTCTCAGCTGCCTGGACACGAAATATTCTCAGAACAAAAGTTGCTCCAAATTCGCTGCATAAGCTAAAAGCGAATAGTTTGGAGCGCGGGGAAGATTATCACAAAAATGTATCACTAAGTGTAAGTCGATTTCTCGACGATTCTCGGCTCCCTGGTTACGAAATATACATATAACAAAAAGTGCTCCAAATTCGCTGCAAATGCTATTTACGAGCAGCTTGGAGCGTGGGGAACAAGAATATCACAAAAATATTTATTTCGCGTAAGTTGATATTTCGACGATTCTCGGCTCCCTGGACACGAAAAATACATATAACAAAAGTTGCTCCAAATCGCTGCAAATGCTATATACGAGCAGTTTGGAGCGTTGGGAACAAGAATATCACATAAATATTTCATTTCGTGTAAGTTGATATTTCGACGATTCTCGGCTCCCTGGACACGAAAAATACATATAACAAACGTTGCTCCAAATTCGCTGCAATATACGAGCAGTTTGGAGCGTGGGGAACAAGAATACCACAAAACTATTTCATTTCGTGTAAGTTGATATTTCGACGATTCTCTGGTCCCTGGACACGAAAAATACATATAACAATAGTTGCTCCAAATTCGGTGTAAATGCTATATACGAGCAGTTTGGAGCGTGGGGAACAAGAATATCACAAAAATGTTTCATTTCACGTAAGTCGATTTTTCGAGGATTCTCAGCTCCCTGGACACGAAATATATTATCCTAACAAACGTTGCTCCAAATTCGCTGCAAAAGCTATATACGAGAAGTTTGGAGTGTGGGGAAAAAGAATATCACAAAAATATTTCATTTCGAGTAAGTTGATATTTCGACGATTCTCTGGTCCCTGGTCACGAAAAATACATATACCAAAAGTTGTTCTTTTTTCGCTGAACTGCTATATAGGAGCGGTTTGGAGCGTGGGGAACAAGAATATCACAAAAATTTTTCATTTCGCCTAAGTCGATTTTTCGAGGATTCTCAGCTCCCTGGACACGAAATATATTATTCTAAGAAACGTTGCTCCAAATTCGCTGCAAAAGCTATATACGAGAAATTTGGGGTGTGGGGAACAAGAATATCAAAAAAAAAAAAACATTTCGTGTAAATCGATATTTAGACGATTCTCGGCTCCCTGGACACTAAAATATATTTCACAAAAGTTGCTCCAAATACGCTGCAAATGCTATATACGAGCAGTTTTGAGCGTGGGGAACAAGAATATCATAAAAACGTTTCATTACGTTTAAGTCGATTTTACGACGATTCTCAGCTGCCTGGACACGAAATATTCTCAGAACAAAAGTTGCTCCAAATTCGCTGCATAAGCTAAAAGCGAATAGTTTGGAGCGCGGGGAAGATTATCACAAAAATGTATCACTAAGTGTAAGTCGATTTCTCGACGATTCTCGGCTCCCTGTTTACGAAATATACATATAACAAAAAGTGCTCCAAATTCGCTGCAAATGCTATTTACGAGCAGCTTGGAGCGTGGGGAACAAGAATATCACAAAAATATTTATTTCGCGTAAGTTGATATTTCGACGATTCTCGGCTCCCTGGACACGAAAAATACATATAACAAAAGTTGCTCCAAATCGCTGCAAATGCTATATACGAGCAGTTTGGAGCGTGGGGAACAAGAATATCACATAAATATTTCATTTCGTGTAAGTTGATATTTCGACGATTCTCGGCTCCCTGGACACGAAAAATACATATAACAAACGTTGCTCCAAATTCGCTGCAATATACGAGCAGTTTGGAGCGTGGGGAACAAGAATACCACAAAACTATTTCATTTCGTGTAAGTTGATATTTCGACGATTCTCTGGTCCCTGGACACGAAAAATACATATAACAAAAGTTGCTCCAAATTCGCTTCAAATGCTATATACGAGTAGTTTGGAGCGTGAGGAACAAGAATATCACAAAAATATTTCATTTCGTGTAAGTCGATATTTCGACGATTCTCGGCTCCCTGGACACGAAAATACATATAACAAAAGTTGCTCAAAATTCGCTGCAAATGCTATTTACGAGCAGTTTGGAGCGTGGGGAACAAGAATATCACAAAAATATTTCATTTCGTGTAAGTTGATATTTCGACGATTCTCGGCTCCCTGGACACGAAAATTTATATCACAAAAGTTGCTCCAAATTCACTGAAAAAGCTATATACGAGCAGTTTGGAGTGTGGCGAACAAGAATACCATAAAAATGTTTCATTTCGCGTAAGTCGATTCTTCGCCGTTTCTCGGCTGCCTGGACACGAAATATTCTGAGAACAAATGTGGCTCCAATTTCGCTGCAAAAGCTATATACCAGCAGTATGCAGTATGGGAAACAAGAATATCACAAAAATATTTCATTTCGTGTAAGTCGATATTTCGACGATTCTCAGGCTCCCTGGTCACGAAATATACATATAACAAAAGTTACTCCAAATTCGCTGCAAATGCTATTTACGAGCAGTTTGGAGCGTGGGGAACAAGAATACCACAAAACTATTTCATTTCGTGTAAGTTGATATTTCGACGATTCTCTGGTCCCTGGTCACGAAAAATACATATACCAAAAGTTGTTCTTTTTTCGCTGCAAATGCTATATAGGAGCGGTTTGGAGCGTGGGGAACAAGAATATCACAAAAATTTTTCATTTCGCCTAAGTCGATTTTTCGAGGATTCTCAGCTCCATGGACACGAAATATATTATTCTAACAAACGTTGCTCCAAATTCGCTGCAAAAGCTATATACGAGAAATTTGGGGTGTGGGGAACAAGAATATAAAAAAAAAAAAATCATTTCGTGTAAATCGATATTTCGACGATTCTCGGCGCCCTGGACACTAAAATATATTTCACAAAAGTTGCTCCAAATACGCTGCAAATGCTATATACGAACAGTTTTGAGCGTGGGGAACAAGAATATCATAAAAACGTTTCATTACGTTTAAGTCGATTTTACGACGATTCTCAGCTGCCTGGACACGAAATATTCTCAGAACAAAAGTTGCTCCAAATTCGCTGCATAAGCTAAAAGCGAATAGTTTGGAGCGCGGGGAAGATTATCACAAAAATGTATCACTAAGTGTAAGTCGATTTCTCGACGATTCTCGGCTCCCTGGTTACGAAATATACATATAACAAAAAGTGCTCCAAATTCGCTGCAAATGCTATTTACGAGCAGCTTGGAGCGTGGGGAACAAGAATATCACAAAAATATTTATTTCGCGTAAGTTGATATTTCGACGATTCTCGCCTCCCTGGACACGAAAAATACATATAACAAAAGTTGCTCCAAATCGCTGCAAATGCTATATACGAGCAGTTTGGAGCGTGGGGAACAAGAATATCACATAAATATTTCATTTCGTGTAAGTTGATATTTCGACGATTCTCGGCTCCCTGGACACGAAAAATACATATAACAAACATTGCTCCAAATTCGCTGCAAATGCTATATACGAGTAGTTTGGAGCGTGAGGAACAAGAATATCACAAAAATATTTCATTTCGTGTAAGTCGATATTTCGCCGATTCTCAGCTCCCTGGTCACGAAATATACATATACCAAAAGTTGCTCCAAATTCGCTGCAAATTTTATATATACGAGCAGTTTGGAGCGTGGGGAACAAGAATATCAACAAAAAAATTCAGTTCGTGTAAGTCGATATTTCGACGATTCTCAGCTCCCTGGACATTAAAATATATTTCACAAAAGTTGCTCCAAATTCGCTGCAAATGCTATATACGAGCAGTTTGGAGCGTGGGGAACAAGAATATCACAAAAATTTTTCAGTTCGCCTAAGTTGATATTTCGCCGATTCCCGGCTCCCTGGTCACGAAATATACATATACCAAAAGTTGCTCCAAATTCGCTCCAAATTTTATATATACGAGCAGTTTGGAGCGTGGGAAACAAGAATATCAACAAAAAAATTCATTTCGTGTAAGTTGATATTTCGACGATTCTCGGCTCCCTGGACACGAAAATATATATCACAAAAGTTGCTCCAAATTCGCTGCAAAAGCTATATACGAGCAGTTTGGAGTGTGGCGAACAAGAATACCATAAAAATGTTTCATTTCGCGTAAGTCGATTCTTCGCCGTTTCTCGGCTGCCTGGACACGAAATATTCTGAGAACAATTGTGGCTCCAATTTCGCTGCAAAAGCTATATACCAGCAGTATGCAGTATGGGAAACAAGAATATCACAAAAATATTTCATTTCGTGTAAGTCGATATTTCGACGATTCTCGGCTCCCTGGACACGAAAATACATATAACAAAAGTTGCTCCAAATTCGCTGCAAAAGCTATATACGAGCAGTTTGGAGTGTGGGGAACAAGAATATCACAAAAATTTTTCATTTCGCCTAAGTCGATATTTCGCCGATTCTCAGCCCCTGGTCACGAAATATACATATACCAAAAGTTGCTCCAAATTCGCTGCAAATTTTATATATACGAGCAGTTTGGAGCGTGGGGAACAAGAATATCAACAAAAAAATTCATTTCGTGTAAGTCGATATTTCGACGATTCTCGGCTCCCTGGACACTAAAATATATTTCACAAAAGTTGCTCCAAATTCGCTGCAAATGCTATATACGAGCAGTCTGGAGCGTGGGGAACAAGAATATCACAAAAATTTTTCATTTCGTGTAAGTTGATATTTCGACGATTCTCGGCTCCCTGGACACGAAAATATATATCACAAATGTTGCTCCAAATTCGCTGCAAATGCTATATACGAGCAGTTTGGAGCGTGGGGAACAAGAATATCATAAAAATGTTTCATTACGTGTAAGTCGATGTTACGACGATTCTCAGCTGCCTGGACACGAAATATTCTCAAAACAAAAGTTGCTCCAAATTCGCTGCATTAGCAAAAAGCGAATAGTTTGGAGCGCGGGGAAGAAGATCATCACAAAAATGTATCAGTAAGTGTAAGTCGATTTCTCGACGATTCTCGGCTCCCTGGTCACGAAATATACATATAACAAAAGTTGCTCCAAATCCGCTGCAAATGCTATTTGCGAGTAGTCTGGAGCGTGGGGAACAAGAATATCACAAAAATATTTCATTTCGTGTAAGTTGATATTTCGACGATTCTCGGCTCCCTTGGACACGAAATATATTATCCTAAAAAAGGTTGCTCCAAATTTGCTGCAAAACTATACCAGAGAAGTATGGAGTGTGGGGAACAGGGAATATCATAAAAATGTTTCATTACGTGTAAGTCGATATTTCGACGATTCTCAGCTCTCTGGTAACGAAATATACATATAATAAAAGTTGCTCCAAATTCGCTGCAAATGCTATTTACGAGCAGTTTGGAGTGTGGGGAACAAGAATATCACAAAAATATTTCATTTCGTGTAAGTTGATATTTCGACGATTCTCGGCTCCCTGGACACGAAAATACATATAACAAAAGTTGCTCCAAATTCGCTGCAAATGCTATTTACGAGCAGTTTGGAGCGTGGGGAACAAGAATATCACAAAAATATTTCATTTCGTGTAAGTTGATATTTCGACGATTCTCGGCTCCCTGGACACGAAAATATATATCACAAAAGTTGCTCCAAATTCGCTGCAAAAGCTATATACGAGCAGTTTGGAGTGTGGCGAACAAGAATACCATAAAAATGTTTCATTTCGCGTAAGTCGATTCTTCGCCGTTTCTCGGCTGCCTGGACACGAAATATTCTGAGAACAATTGTGGCTCCAATTTCGCTGCAAAAGCTATATACCAGCAGTATGCAGTATGGGAAACAAGAATATCACAAAAATATTTCATTTCGTGTAAGTCGATATTTCGACGATTCTCGGCTCCCTGGACACGAAAATACATATAACAAAAGTTGCTCCAAATTCGCTGCAAAAGCTATATACGAGCAGTTTGGAGTGTGGGGAACAAGAATATCACAAAAATTTTTCATTTCGCCTAAGTCGATATTTCGCCGATTCTCAGCCCCTGGTCACGAAATATACATATACCAAAAGTTGCTCCAAATTCGCTGCAAATTTTATATATACGAGCAGTTTGGAGCGTGGGGAACAAGAATATCAACAAAAAAATTCATTTCGTGTAAGTCGATATTTCGACGATTCTCGGCTCCCTGGACACTAAAATATATTTCACAAAAGTTGCTCCAAATTCGCTGCAAATGCTATATACGAGCAGTCTGGAGCGTGGGGAACAAGAATATCACAAAAATTTTTCATTTCGTGTAAGTTGATATTTCGACGATTCTCGGCTCCCTGGACACGAAAATATATATCACAAATGTTGCTCCAAATTCGCTGCAAATGCTATATACGAGCAGTTTGGAGCGTGGGGAACAAGAATATCATAAAAATGTTTCATTACGTGTAAGTCGATGTTACGACGATTCTCAGCTGCCTGGACACGAAATATTCTCAAAACAAAAGTTGCTCCAAATTCGCTGCATTAGCAAAAAGCGAATAGTTTGGAGCGCGGGGAAGAAGATCATCACAAAAATGTATCAGTAAGTGTAAGTCGATTTCTCGACGATTCTCGGCTCCCTGGTCACGAAATATACATATAACAAAAGTTGCTCCAAATCCGCTGCAAATGCTATTTGCGAGTAGTCTGGAGCGTGGGGAACAAGAATATCACAAAAATATTTCATTTCGTGTAAGTTGATATTTCGACGATTCTCGGCTCCCTTGGACACGAAATATATTATCCTAAAAAAGGTTGCTCCAAATTTGCTGCAAAACTATACCAGAGAAGTATGGAGTGTGGGGAACAGGGAATATCATAAAAATGTTTCATTACGTGTAAGTCGATATTTCGACGATTCTCAGCTCTCTGGTAACGAAATATACATATAATAAAAGTTGCTCCAAATTCGCTGCAAATGCTATTTACGAGCAGTTTGGAGTGTGGGGAACAAGAATATCACAAAAATATTTCATTTCGTGTAAGTTGATATTTCGACGATTCTCGGCTCCCTGGACACGAAAATACATATAACAAAAGTTGCTCCAAATTCGCTGCAAATGCTATTTACGAGCAGTTTGGAGCGTGGGGAACAAGAATATCACAAAAATATTTCATTTCGTGTAAGTTGATATTTCGACGATTCTCGGCTCCCTGGACACGAAAATACATATAACAAAAGTTGCTCAAAATTCGCTGCAAATGCTATTTACGAGCAGTTTGGAGCGTGGGGAACAAGAATATCACAAAAATATTTCATTTCGTGTAAGTTGATATTTCGACGATTCTCGGCTCCCTGGACACGAAAATTTATATCACAAAAGTTGCTCCAAATTCACTGCAAAAGCTATATACGAGCAGTTTGGAGTGTGGCGAACAAGAATACCATAAAAATGTTTCATTTCGCGTAAGTCGATTCTTCGCCGTTTCTCGGCTGCCTGGACACGAAATATTCTGAGAACAAATGTGGCTCCAATTTCGCTGCAAAAGCTATATACCAGCAGTATGCAGTATGGGAAACAAGAATATCACAAAAATATTTCATTTCGTGTAAGTCGATATTTCGACGATTCTCGGCTCCCTGGACACGAAAAATACATATAACAAACGTTGCTCCAAATTCGCTGCAAATGCTATATACGAGCAGTTTGGAGCGTGGGGAACAAGAATACCACAAAACTATTTCATTTCGTGTAAGTTGATATTTCGACGATTCTCTGGTCCCTGGTCACGAAAAATACATATACCAATAGTTGTTCTTTTTTCGCTGCAAATGCTATATAGGAGCGGTTTGGAGCGTGGGGAACAAGAATATCACAAAAATTTTTCATTTCGCCTAAGTCGATTTTTCGAGGATTCTCAGCTCCCTGGACACGAAATATATTATTCTAACAAACGTTGCTCCAAATTCGCTGCAAAAGTTATATACGAGAAATTTGGGATGTGGGGAACAAGAATATCAAAAAGAAAAATCATTTCGTGTAAATCGATATTTAGACGATTCTCGGCTCCCTGGACACTAAAATATATTTCACAAAAGTTGCTCCAAATACGCTGCAAATGCTATATACGAGCAGTTTTGAGCGTGGGGAACAAGAATATCATAAAAACGTTTCATTACGTTTAAGTCGATTTTACGACGATTCTCAGCTGCCTGGACACGAAATATTCTCAGAACAAAAGTTGCTCCAAATTCGCTGCATAAGCTAAAAGCGAATAGTTTGGAGCGCGGGGAAGATTATCACAAAAATGTATCACTAAGTGTAAGTCGATTTCTCGACGATTCTCGGCTCCCTGTTTACGAAATATACATATAACAAAAAGTGCTCCAAATTCGCTGCAAATGCTATTTACGAGCAGCTTGGAGCGTGGGGAACAAGAATATCACAAAAATATTTATTTCGCGTAAGTTGATATTTCGACGATTCTCGGCTCCCTGGACACGAAAAATACATATAACAAAAGTTGCTCCAAATCGCTGCAAATGCTATATACGAGCAGTTTGGAGCGTGGGGAACAAGAATATCACATAAATATTTCATTTCGTGTAAGTTGATATTTCGACGATTCTCGGCTCCCTGGACACGAAAAATACATATAACAAACGTTGCTCCAAATTCGCTGCAATATACGAGCAGTTTGGAGCGTGGGGAACAAGAATACCACAAAACTATTTCATTTCGTGTAAGTTGATATTTCGACGATTCTCTGGTCCCTGGACACGAAAAATACATATAACAAAAGTTGCTCCAAATTCGCTTCAAATGCTATATACGAGTAGTTTGGAGCGTGAGGAACAAGAATATCACAAAAATATTTCATTTCGTGTAAGTCGATATTTCGACGATTCTCGGCTCCCTGGACACGAAAATACATATAACAAAAGTTGCTCAAAATTCGCTGCAAATGCTATTTACGAGCAGTTTGGAGCGTGGGGAACAAGAATATCACAAAAATATTTCATTTCGTGTAAGTTGATATTTCGACGATTCTCGGCTCCCTGGACACGAAAATTTATATCACAAAAGTTGCTCCAAATTCACTGCAAAAGCTATATACGAGCAGTTTGGAGTGTGGCGAACAAGAATACCATAAAAATGTTTCATTTCGCGTAAGTCGATTCTTCGCCGTTTCTCGGCTGCCTGGACACGAAATATTCTGAGAACAAATGTGGCTCCAATTTCGCTGCAAAAGCTATATACCAGCAGTATGCAGTATGGGAAACAAGAATATCACAAAAATATTTCATTTCGTGTAAGTCGATATTTCGACGATTCTCAGGCTCCCTGGTCACGAAATATACATATAACAAAAGTTACTCCAAATTCGCTGCAAATGCTATTTACGAGCAGTTTGGAGCGTGGGGAACAAGAATACCACAAAACTATTTCATTTCGTGTAAGTTGATATTTCGACGATTCTCTGGTCCCTGGTCACGAAAAATACATATACCAAAAGTTGTTCTTTTTTCGCTGCAAATGCTATATAGGAGCGGTTTGGAGCGTGGGGAACAAGAATATCACAAAAATTTTTCATTTCGCCTAAGTCGATTTTTCGAGGATTCTCAGCTCCATGGACACGAAATATATTATTCTAACAAACGTTGCTCCAAATTCGCTGCAAAAGCTATATACGAGAAATTTGGGGTGTGGGGAACAAGAATATAAAAAAAAAAAAATCATTTCGTGTAAATCGATATTTCGACGATTCTCGGCGCCCTGGACACTAAAATATATTTCACAAAAGTTGCTCCAAATACGCTGCAAATGCTATATACGAACAGTTTTGAGCGTGGGGAACAAGAATATCATAAAAACGTTTCATTACGTTTAAGTCGATTTTACGACGATTCTCAGCTGCCTGGACACGAAATATTCTCAGAACAAAAGTTGCTCCAAATTCGCTGCATAAGCTAAAAGCGAATAGTTTGGAGCGCGGGGAAGATTATCACAAAAATGTATCACTAAGTGTAAGTCGATTTCTCGACGATTCTCGGCTCCCTGGTTACGAAATATACATATAACAAAAAGTGCTCCAAATTCGCTGCAAATGCTATTTACGAGCAGCTTGGAGCGTGGGGAACAAGAATATCACAAAAATATTTATTTCGCGTAAGTTGATATTTCGACGATTCTCGCCTCCCTGGACACGAAAAATACATATAACAAAAGTTGCTCCAAATCGCTGCAAATGCTATATACGAGCAGTTTGGAGCGTGGGGAACAAGAATATCACATAAATATTTCATTTCGTGTAAGTTGATATTTCGACGATTCTCGGCTCCCTGGACACGAAAAATACATATAACAAACATTGCTCCAAATTCGCTGCAAATGCTATATACGAGTAGTTTGGAGCGTGAGGAACAAGAATATCACAAAAATATTTCATTTCGTGTAAGTCGATATTTCGCCGATTCTCAGCTCCCTGGTCACGAAATATACATATACCAAAAGTTGCTCCAAATTCGCTGCAAATTTTATATATACGAGCAGTTTGGAGCGTGGGGAACAAGAATATCAACAAAAAAATTCAGTTCGTGTAAGTCGATATTTCGACGATTCTCAGCTCCCTGGACATTAAAATATATTTCACAAAAGTTGCTCCAAATTCGCTGCAAATGCTATATACGAGCAGTTTGGAGCGTGGGGAACAAGAATATCACAAAAATTTTTCAGTTCGCCTAAGTTGATATTTCGCCGATTCCCGGCTCCCTGGTCACGAAATATACATATACCAAAAGTTGCTCCAAATTCGCTCCAAATTTTATATATACGAGCAGTTTGGAGCGTGGGGAACAAGAATATCAACAAAAAAATTCATTTCGTGTAAGTCGATATTTCGACGATTCTCGGCTCCCTGGACACTAAAATATATTTCACAAAAGTTGCTCCAAATTCGCTGCAAATGCTATATACGAGCAGTTTGGAGCGTGGGGAACAAGAATACCACAAAACTATTTCATTTCGTGTAAGTTGATATTTCGACGATTCTCTGGTCCCTGGTCACGAAAAATACATATACCAAAAGTTGTTCTTTTTTCGCTGCAAATGCTATATAGGAGCGGTTTGGAGCGTGGGGAACAAGAATATCACAAAAATTTTTCATTTCGCCTAAGTCGATTTTTCGAGGATTCTCAGCTCCCTGGACACGAAATATATTATCCTAACAAACGTTGCTCCAAATTCGCTGCAAATGCTATTTACGAGTAGTTTGGACCGTGGGGAACAAGAATATCACATAAATATTTCATTTCGTGTAAGTTGATATTTCGACGATTCTCGGCTCCCTGGACACGAAAAATACATATAACAAACGTTGCTCCAAATTCGCTGCAAATGCTATTTACGAGCAGTGTGGAGCGTGGGGAACAAGAATATCACAAAAATATTTCATTTTGTGTAATTTGATATTTCGACGATTCTCGGCTCCCTGGACACGAAAAATACATATAACAATAGTTGCTCCAAATTCGGTGTAAATGCTATATACGAGCAGTTTGGAGCGTGGGGAACAAGAATATCACAAAAATGTTTCATTTCACGTAAGTCGATTTTACGAGCATTCTCAGCTCCCTGGACATGAAATATATTATCCTAACAAACGTTGCTCCAAATTCGCTGCAAAAGCTATATACGAGAAGTTTGGAGTGTGGGGAACAAGAATATCACAAAAATATTTCATTTCGAGTAAGTTGATATTTCGACGATTCTCTGGTCCCTGGTCACGAAAAATACATATACCAAAAGTTGTTCTTTTTTCGCTGAACTGCTATATAGGAGCGGTTTGGAGCGTGGGGAACAAGAATATCACAAAAATTTTTCATTTCGCCTAAGTCGATTTTTCGAGGATTCTCAGCTCCCTGGACACGAAATATATTATTCTAAGAAACGTTGCTCCATATTCGCTGCAAAAGCTATATACGAGAAATTTGGGGTGTGGGGAACAAGAATATCAAAAAAAAAAAAACATTTCGTGTAAATCGATATTTCGACGATTCTCGGCTCCCTGGACACTAAAATATATTTCACAAAAGTTGCTCCAAATACGCTGCAAATGCTATATACGAGCAGTTTTGAGCGTGGGGAACAAGAATATCATAAAAACGTTTCATTACGTTTAAGTCGATTTTACGACGATTCTCAGCTGCCTGGACACGAAATATTCTCAGAACAAAAGTTGCTCCAAATTCGCTGCATAAGCTAAAAGCGAATAGTTTGGAGCGCGGGGAAGATTATCACAAAAATGTATCACTAAGTGTAAGTCGATTTCTCGACGATTCTCGGCTCCCTGGTTACGAAATATACATATAACAAAAAGTGCTCCAAATTCGCTGCAAATGCTATTTACGAGCAGCTTGGAGCGTGGGGAACAAGAATATCACAAAAATATTTATTTCGCGTAAGTTGATATTTCGAGGATTCTCAGCTCCCTGGACACGAAAAATACATATAACAAACGTTGCTCCAAATTCGCTGCAATATACGAGCAGTTTGGAGCGTGGGGAACAAGAATACCACAAAACTATTTCATTTCGTGTAAGTTGATATTTCGACGATTCTCTGGTCCCTGGACACGAAAAATACATATAACAAAAGTTGCTCCAAATTCGCTGCAAATGCTATATACGAGTAGTTTGGAGCGTGAGGAACAAGAATATCACAAAAATATTTCATTTCGTGTAAGTCGATATTTCGACGATTCTCGGCTCCCTGGACACGAAAATACATATAACAAAAGTTGCTCAAAATTCGCTGCAAATGCTATTTACGAGCAGTTTGGAGCGTGGGGAACAAGAATATCCCAAAAATATTTCATTTCGTGTAAGTTGATATTTCGACGATTCTCGGCTCCCTGGACACGAAAATTTATATCACAAAAGTTGCTCCAAATTCACTGCAAAAGCTATATACGAGCAGTTAGGAGTGTGGCGAACAAGAATACCATAAAAATGTTTCATTTCGCGTAAGTCGATTCTTCGCCGTTTCTCGGCTGCCTGGACACGAAATATTCTGAGAACAAATGTGGCTCCAATTTCGCTGCAAAAGCTATATACCAGCAGTATGCAGTATGGGAAACAAGAATATCACAAAAATATTTCATTTCGTGTAAGTCGATATTTCGACGATTCTCAGGCTCCCTGGTCACGAAATATACATATAACAAAAGTTACTCCAAATTCGCTGCAAATGCTATTTACGAGCAGTTTGGAGCGTGGGGAACAAGAATACCACAAAACTATTTCATTTCGTGTAAGTTGATATTTCGACGATTCTCTGGTCCCTGGTCACGAAAAATACATATACCAAAAGTTGTTCTTTTTTCGCTGCAAATGCTATATAGGAGCGGTTTGGAGCGTGGGGAACAAGAATATCACAAAAATTTTTCATTTCGCCTAAGTCGATTTTTCGAGGATTCTCAGCTCCCTGGACACGAAATATATTATCCTAACAAACGTTGCTCCAAATTCGCTGCAAATGCTATTTACGAGTAGTTTGGACCGTGGGGAACAAGAATATCACATAAATATTTCATTTCGTGTAAGTTGATATTTCGACGATTCTCGGCTCCCTGGACACGAAAAATACATATAACAAACGTTGCTCCAAATTCGCTGCAAATGCTATTTACGAGCAGTGTGGAGCGTGGGGAACAAGAATATCACAAAAATATTTCATTTTGTGTAATTTGATATTTCGACGATTCTCGGCTCCCTGGACACGAAAAATACATATAACAATAGTCGCTCCAAATTCGGTGTAAATGCTATATACGAGCAGTTTGGAGCGTGGGGAACAAGAATATCACAAAAATGTTTCATTTCACGTAAGTCGATTTTACGAGCATTCTCAGCTCCCTGGACATGAAATATATTATCCTAACAAACGTTGCTCCAAATTCGCTGCAAAAGCTATATACGAGAAGTTTGGAGTGTGGGGAACAAGAATATCACAAAAATATTTCATTTCGAGTAAGTTGATATTTCGACGATTCTCTGGTCCCTGGTCACGAAAAATACATATACCAAAAGTTGTTCTTTTTTCGCTGAACTGCTATATAGGAGCGGTTTGGAGCGTGGGGAACAAGAATATCACAAAAATTTTTCATTTCGCCTAAGTCGATTTTTCGAGGATTCTCAGCTCCCTGGACACGAAATATATTATTCTAAGAAACGTTGCTCCATATTCGCTGCAAAAGCTATATACGAGAAATTTGGGGTGTGGGGAACAAGAATATCAAAAAAAAAAAAACATTTCGTGTAAATCGATATTTCGACGATTCTCGGCTCCCTGGACACTAAAATATATTTCACAAAAGTTGCTCCAAATACGCTGCAAATGCTATATACGAGCAGTTTTGAGCGTGGGGAACAAGAATATCATAAAAACGTTTCATTACGTTTAAGTCGATTTTACGACGATTCTCAGCTGCCTGGACACGAAATATTCTCAGAACAAAAGTTGCTCCAAATTCGCTGCATAAGCTAAAAGCGAATAGTTTGGAGCGCGGGGAAGATTATCACAAAAATGTATCACTAAGTGTAAGTCGATTTCTCGACGATTCTCGGCTCCCTGGTTACGAAATATACATATAACAAAAAGTGCTCCAAATTCGCTGCAAATGCTATTTACGAGCAGCTTGGAGCGTGGGGAACAAGAATATCACAAAAATATTTATTTCGCGTAAGTTGATATTTCGAGGATTCTCAGCTCCCTGGACACGAAAAATACATATAACAAACGTTGCTCCAAATTCGCTGCAATATACGAGCAGTTTGGAGCGTGGGGAACAAGAATACCACAAAACTATTTCATTTCGTGTAAGTTGATATTTCGACGATTCTCTGGTCCCTGGACACGAAAAATACATATAACAAAAGTTGCTCCAAATTCGCTGCAAATGCAATATACGAGTAGTTTGGAGCGTGAGGAACAAGAATATCACAAAAATATTTCATTTCGTGTAAGTCGATATTTCGACGATTCTCGGCTCCCTGGACACGAAAATACATATAACAAAAGTTGCTCAAAATTCGCTGCAAATGCTATTTACGAGCAGTTTGGAGCGTGGGGAACAAGAATATCACAAAAATATTTCATTTCGTGTAAGTTGATATTTCGACGATTCTCGGCTCCCTGGACACGAAAATTTATATCACAAAAGTTGCTCCAAATTCACTGCAAAAGCTATATACGAGCAGTTAGGAGTGTGGCGAACAAGAATACCATAAAAATGTTTCATTTCGCGTAAGTCGATTCTTCGCCGTTTCTCGGCTGCCTGGACACGAAATATTCTGAGAACAAATGTGGCTCCAATTTCGCTGCAAAAGCTATATACCAGCAGTATGCAGTATGGGAAACAAGAATATCACAAAAATATTTCATTTCGTGTAAGTCGATATTTCGACGATTCTCAGGCTCCCTGGTCACGAAATATACATATAACAAAAGTTACTCCAAATTCGCTGCAAATGCTATTTACGAGCAGTTTGGAGCGTGGGGAACAAGAATACCACAAAACTATTTCATTTCGTGTAAGTTGATATTTCGACGATTCTCTGGTCCCTGGTCACGAAAAATACATATACCAAAAGTTGTTCTTTTTTCGCTGCAAATGCTATATAGGAGCGGTTTGGAGCGTGGGGAACAAGAATATCACAAAAATTTTTCATTTCGCCTAAGTCGATTTTTCGAGGATTCTCAGCTCCCTGGACACGAAATATATTATCCTAACAAACGTTGCTCCAAATTCGCTGCAAATGCTATTTACGAGTAGTTTGGACCGTGGGGAACAAGAATATCACATAAATATTTCATTTCGTGTAAGTTGATATTTCGACGATTCTCGGCTCCCTGGACACGAAAAATACATATAACAAACGTTGCTCCAAATTCGCTGCAAATGCTATTTACGAGCAGTGTGGAGCGTGGGGAACAAGAATATCACAAAAATATTTCATTTTGTGTAATTTGATATTTCGACGATTCTCGGCTCCCTGGACACGAAAAATACATATAACAATAGTTGCTCCAAATTCGGTGTAAATGCTATATACGAGCAGTTTGGAGCGTGGGGAACAAGAATATCACAAAAATGTTTCATTTCACGTAAGTCGATTTTACGAGCATTCTCAGCTCCCTGGACATGAAATATATTATCCTAACAAACGTTGCTCCAAATTCGCTGCAAAAGCTATATACGAGAAGTTTGGAGTGTGGGGAACAAGAATATCACAAAAATATTTCATTTCGAGTAAGTTGATATTTCGACGATTCTCTGGTCCCTGGTCACGAAAAATACATATACCAAAAGTTGTTCTTTTTTCGCTGAACTGCTATATAGGAGCGGTTTGGAGCGTGGGGAACAAGAATATCACAAAAATTTTTCATTTCGCCTAAGTCGATTTTTCGAGGATTCTCAGCTCCCTGGACACGAAATATATTATTCTAAGAAACGTTGCTCCATATTCGCTGCAAAAGCTATATACGAGAAATTTGGGGTGTGGGGAACAAGAATATCAAAAAAAAAAAAACATTTCGTGTAAATCGATATTTCGACGATTCTCGGCTCCCTGGACACTAAAATATATTTCACAAAAGTTGCTCCAAATACGCTGCAAATGCTATATACGAGCAGTTTTGAGCGTGGGGAACAAGAATATCATAAAAACGTTTCATTACGTTTAAGTCGATTTTACGACGATTCTCAGCTGCCTGGACACGAAATATTCTCAGAACAAAAGTTGCTCCAAATTCGCTGCATAAGCTAAAAGCGAATAGTTTGGAGCGCGGGGAAGATTATCACAAAAATGTATCACTAAGTGTAAGTCGATTTCTCGACGATTCTCGGCTCCCTGGTTACGAAATATACATATAACAAAAAGTGCTCCAAATTCGCTGCAAATGCTATTTACGAGCAGCTTGGAGCGTGGGGAACAAGAATATCACAAAAATATTTATTTCGCGTAAGTTGATATTTCGAGGATTCTCAGCTCCCTGGACACGAAAAATACATATAACAAACGTTGCTCCAAATTCGCTGCAATATACGAGCAGTTTGGAGCGTGGGGAACAAGAATACCACAAAACTATTTCATTTCGTGTAAGTTGATATTTCGACGATTCTCTGGTCCCTGGACACGAAAAATACATATAACAAAAGTTGCTCCAAATTCGCTGCAAATGCTATATACGAGTAGTTTGGAGCGTGAGGAACAAGAATATCACAAAAATATTTCATTTCGTGTAAGTCGATATTTCGACGATTCTCGGCTCCCTGGACACGAAAATACATATAACAAAAGTTGCTCAAAATTCGCTGCAAATGCTATTTACGAGCAGTTTGGAGCGTGGGGAACAAGAATATCACAAAAATATTTCATTTCGTGTAAGTTGATATTTCGACGATTCTCGGCTCCCTGGACACGAAAATTTATATCACAAAAGTTGCTCCAAATTCACTGCAAAAGCTATATACGAGCAGTTAGGAGTGTGGCGAACAAGAATACCATAAAAATGTTTCATTTCGCGTAAGTCGATTCTTCGCCGTTTCTCGGCTGCCTGGACACGAAATATTCTGAGAACAAATGTGGCTCCAATTTCGCTGCAAAAGCTATATACCAGCAGTATGCAGTATGGGAAACAAGAATATCACAAAAATATTTCATTTCGTGTAAGTCGATATTTCGACGATTCTCAGGCTCTCTGGTCACGAAATATACATATAACAAAAGTTACTCCAAATTCGCTGCAAATGCTATTTACGAGCAGTTTGGAGCGTGGGGAACAAGAATACCACAAAACTATTTCATTTCGTGTAAGTTGATATTTCGACGATTCTCTGGTCCCTGGTCACGAAAAATACATATACCAAAAGTTGTTCTTTTTTCGCTGCAAATGCTATATAGGAGCGGTTTGGAGCGTGGGGAACAAGAATATCACAAAAATTTTTCATTTCGCCTAAGTCGATTTTTCGAGGATTCTCAGCTCCCTGGACACGAAATATATTATCCTAACAAACGTTGCTCCAAATTCGCTGCAAATGCTATTTACGAGTAGTTTGGACCGTGGGGAACAAGAATATCACATAAATATTTCATTTCGTGTAAGTTGATATTTCGACGATTCTCGGCTCCCTGGACACGAAAAATACATATAACAAACGTTGCTCCAAATTCGCTGCAAATGCTATTTACGAGCAGTGTGGAGCGTGGGGAACAAGAATATCACAAAAATATTTCATTTTGTGTAATTTGATATTTCGACGATTCTCGGCTCCCTGGACACGAAAAATACATATAACAATAGTTGCTCCAAATTCGGTGTAAATGCTATATACGAGCAGTTTGGAGCGTGGGGAACAAGAATATCACAAAAATGTTTCATTTCACGTAAGTCGATTTTACGAGCATTCTCAGCTCCCTGGACATGAAATATATTATCCTAACAAACGTTGCTCCAAATTCGCTGCAAAAGCTATATACGAGAAGTTTGGAGTGTGGGGAACAAGAATATCACAAAAATATTTCATTTCGAGTAAGTTGATATTTCGACGATTCTCTGGTCCCTGGTCACGAAAAATACATATACCAAAAGTTGTACTTTTTTCGCTGAACTGCTATATAGGAGCGGTTTGGAGCGTGGGGAACAAGAATATCACAAAAATTTTTCATTTCGCCTAAGTCGATTTTTCGAGGATTCTCAGCTCCCTGGACACGAAATATATTATTCTAAGAAACGTTGCTCCATATTCGCTGCAAAAGCTATATACGAGAAATTTGGGGTGTGGGGAACAAGAATATCAAAAAAAAAAAAACATTTCGTGTAAATCGATATTTCGACGATTCTCGGCTCCCTGGACACTAAAATATATTTCACAAAAGTTGCTCCAAATACGCTGCAAATGCTATATACGAGCAGTTTTGAGCGTGGGGAACAAGAATATCATAAAAACGTTTCATTACGTTTAAGTCGATTTTACGACGATTCTCAGCTGCCTGGACACGAAATATTCTCAGAACAAAAGTTGCTCCAAATTCGCTGCATAAGCTAAAAGCGAATAGTTTGGAGCGCGGGGAAGATTATCACAAAAATGTATCACTAAGTGTAAGTCGATTTCTCGACGATTCTCGGCTCCCTGGTTACGAAATATACATATAACAAAAAGTGCTCCAAATTCGCTGCAAATGCTATTTACGAGCAGCTTGGAGCGTGGGGAACAAGAATATCACAAAAATATTTATTTCGCGTAAGTTGATATTTCGAGGATTCTCAGCTCCCTGGACACGAAAAATACATATACCAAACGTTGCTCCAAATTCGCTGCAATATACGAGCAGTTTGGAGCGTGGGGAACAAGAATACCACAAAACTATTTCATTTCGTGTAAGTTGATATTTCGACGATTCTCTGGTCCCTGGACACGAAAAATACATATAACAAAAGTTGCTCCAAATTCGCTGCAAATGCAATATACGAGTAGTTTGGAGCGTGAGGAACAAGAATATCACAAAAATATTTCATTTCGTGTAAGTCGATATTTCGACGATTCTCGGCTCCCTGGACACGAAAATACATATAACAAAAGTTGCTCAAAATTCGCTGCAAATGCTATTTACGAGCAGTTTGGAGCGTGGGGAACAAGAATATCACAAAAATATTTCATTTCGTGTAAGTTGATATTTCGACGATTCTCGGCTCCCTGGACACGAAAATTTATATCACAAAAGTTGCTCCAAATTCACTGCAAAAGCTATATACGAGCAGTTAGGAGTGTGGCGAACAAGAATACCATAAAAATGTTTCATTTCGCGTAAGTCGATTCTTCGCCGTTTCTCGGCTGCCTGGACACGAAATATTCTGAGAACAAATGTGGCTCCAATTTCGCTGCAAAAGCTATATACCAGCAGTATGCAGTATGGGAAACAAGAATATCACAAAAATATTTCATTTCGTGTAAGTCGATATTTCGACGATTCTCAGGCTCCCTGGTCACGAAACATACATATAACAAAAGTTACTCCAAATTCGCTGCAAATGCTATTTACGAGCAGTTTGGAGCGTGGGGAACAAGAATACCACAAAACTATTTCATTTCGTGTAAGTTGATATTTCGACGATTCTCGGCTCCCTGGACACGAAAAATACATATAACAAACGTTGCTCCAAATTCGCTGCAAATGCTATTTACGAGCAGTGTGGAGCGTGGGGAACAAGAATATCACAAAAATATTTCATTTTGTGTAATTTGATATTTCGACGATTCTCGGCTCCCTGGACACGAAAAATACATATAACAATAGTTGCTCCAAATTCGGTGTAAATGCTATATACGAGCAGTTTGGAGCGTGGGGAACAAGAATATCACAAAAATGTTTCATTTCACGTAAGTCGATTTTACGAGCATTCTCAGCTCCCTGGACATGAAATATATTATCCTAACAAACGTTGCTCCAAATTCGCTGCAAAAGCTATATACGAGAAGTTTGGAGTGTGGGGAACAAGAATATCACAAAAATATTTCATTTCGAGTAAGTTGATATTTCGACGATTCTCTGGTCCCTGGTCACGAAAAATACATATACCAAAAGTTGTACTTTTTTCGCTGAACTGCTATATAGGAGCGGTTTGGAGCGTGGGGAACAAGAATATCACAAAAATTTTTCATTTCGCCTAAGTCGATTTTTCGAGGATTCTCAGCTCCCTGGACACGAAATATATTATTCTAAGAAACGTTGCTCCATATTCGCTGCAAAAGCTATATACGAGAAATTTGGGGTGTGGGGAACAAGAATATCAAAAAAAAAAAAACATTTCGTGTAAATCGATATTTCGACGATTCTCGGCTCCCTGGACACTAAAATATATTTCACAAAAGTTGCTCCAAATACGCTGCAAATGCTATATACGAGCAGTTTTGAGCGTGGGGAACAAGAATATCATAAAAACGTTTCATTACGTTTAAGTCGATTTTACGACGATTCTCAGCTGCCTGGACACGAAATATTCTCAGAACAAAAGTTGCTCCAAATTCGCTGCATAAGCTAAAAGCGAATAGTTTGGAGCGCGGGGAAGATTATCACAAAAATGTATCACTAAGTGTAAGTCGATTTCTCGACGATTCTCGGCTCCCTGGTTACGAAATATACATATAACAAAAAGTGCTCCAAATTCGCTGCAAATGCTATTTACGAGCAGCTTGGAGCGTGGGGAACAAGAATATCACAAAAATATTTATTTCGCGTAAGTTGATATTTCGAGGATTCTCAGCTCCCTGGACACGAAAAATACATATACCAAACGTTGCTCCAAATTCGCTGCAATATACGAGCAGTTTGGAGCGTGGGGAACAAGAATACCACAAAACTATTTCATTTCGTGTAAGTTGATATTTCGACGATTCTCTGGTCCCTGGACACGAAAAATACATATAACAAAAGTTGCTCCAAATTCGCTGCAAATGCAATATACGAGTAGTTTGGAGCGTGAGGAACAAGAATATCACAAAAATATTTCATTTCGTGTAAGTCGATATTTCGACGATTCTCGGCTCCCTGGACACGAAAATACATATAACAAAAGTTGCTCAAAATTCGCTGCAAATGCTATTTACGAGCAGTTTGGAGCGTGGGGAACAAGAATATCACAAAAATATTTCATTTCGTGTAAGTTGATATTTCGACGATTCTCGGCTCCCTGGACACGAAAATTTATATCACAAAAGTTGCTCCAAATTCACTGCAAAAGCTATATACGAGCAGTTAGGAGTGTGGCGAACAAGAATACCATAAAAATGTTTCATTTCGCGTAAGTCGATTCTTCGCCGTTTCTCGGCTGCCTGGACACGAAATATTCTGAGAACAAATGTGGCTCCAATTTCGCTGCAAAAGCTATATACCAGCAGTATGCAGTATGGGAAACAAGAATATCACAAAAATATTTCATTTCGTGTAAGTCGATATTTCGACGATTCTCAGGCTCCCTGGTCACGAAACATACATATAACAAAAGTTACTCCAAATTCGCTGCAAATGCTATTTACGAGCAGTTTGGAGCGTGGGGAACAAGAATACCACAAAACTATTTCATTTCGTGTAAGTTGATATTTCGACGATTCTCTGGTCCCTGGTCACGAAAAATACATATACCAAAAGTTGTTCTTTTTTCGCTGCAAATGCTATATAGGAGCGGTTTGGAGCGTGGGGAACAAGAATATCACAAAAATTTTTCATTTCGCCTAAGTCGATTTTTCGAGGATTCTCAGCTCCCTGGACACGAAATATATTATCCTAACAAACGTTGCTCCAAATTCGCTGCAAATGCTATTTACGAGTAGTTTGGACCGTGGGGAACAAGAATATCACATAAATATTTCATTTCGTGTAAGTTGATATTTCGACGATTCTCGGCTCCCTGGACACGAAAAATACATATAACAAACGTTGCTCCAAATTCGCTGCAAATGCTATTTACGAGCAGTGTGGAGCGTGGGGAACAAGAATATCACAAAAATATTTCATTTTGTGTAATTTGATATTTCGACGATTCTCGGCTCCCTGGACACGAAAAATACATATAACAATAGTTGCTCCAAATTCGGTGTAAATGCTATATACGAGCAGTTTGGAGCGTGGGGAACAAGAATATCACAAAAATGTTTCATTTCACGTAAGTCGATTTTACGAGGATTCTCAGCTCCCTGGACATGAAATATATTATCCTAACAAACGTTGCTCCAAATTCGCTGCAAAAGCTATATACGAGAAGTTTGGAGTGTGGGGAACAAGAATATCACAAAAATATTTCATTTCGAGTAAGTTGATATTTCGACGATTCTCTGGTCCCTGGTCACGAAAAATACATATACCAAAAGTTGTTCTTTTTTCGCTGAACTGCTATATAGGAGCGGTTTGGAGCGTGGGGAACAAGAATATCACAAAAATTTTTCATTTCGCCTAAGTCGATTTTTCGAGGATTCTCAGCTCCCTGGACACGAAATATATTATTCTAAGAAACGTTGCTCCAAATTCGCTGCAAAAGCTATATACGAGAAATTTGGGGTGTGGGGAACAAGAATATCAAAAAAAAAAAACATTTCGTGTAAATCGATATTTCGACGATTCTCGGCTCCCTGGACACTAAAATATATTTCACAAAAGTTGCTCCAAATACGCTGCAAATGCTATATACGAGCAGTTTTGAGCGTGGGGAACAAGAATATCATAAAAACGTTTCATTACGTTTAAGTCGATTTTACGACGATTCTCAGCTGCCTGGACACGAAATATTCTCAGAACAAAAGTTGCTCCAAATTCGCTGCATAAGCTAGAAGCGAATAGTTTGGAGCGCGGGGAAGATTATCACAAAAATGTATCACTAAGTGTAAGTCGATTTCTCGACGATTCTCGGCTCCCTGGTTACGAAATATACATATAACAAAAAGTGCTCCAAATTCGCTGCAAATGCTATTTACGAGCAGCTTGGAGCGTGGGGAACAAGAATATCACAAAAATATTTATTTCGCGTAAGTTGATATTTCGAGGATTCTCAGCTCCCTGGACACGAAAAATACATATAACAAACGTTGCTCCAAATTCGCTGCAATATACGAGCAGTTTGGAGCGTGGGGAACAAGAATACCACAAAACTATTTCATTTCGTGTAAGTTGATATTTCGACGATTCTCTGGTCCCTGGACACGAAAAATACATATAACAAAAGTTGCTCCAAATTCGCTGCAAATGCTATATACGAGTAGTTTGGAGCGTGAGGAACAAGAATATCACAAAAATATTTCATTTCGTGTAAGTCGATATTTCGACGATTCTCGGCTCCCTGGACACGAAAATACATATAACAAAAGTTGCTCAAAATTCGCTGCAAATGCTATTTACGAGCAGTTTGGAGCGTGGGGAACAAGAATATCACAAAAATATTTCATTTCGTGTAAGTTGATATTTCGACGATTCTCGGCTCCCTGGACACGAAAATTTATATCACAAAAGTTGCTCCAAATTCACTGCAAAAGCTATATACGAGCAGTTAGGAGTGTGGCGAACAAGAATACCATAAAAATGTTTCATTTCGCGTAAGTCGATTCTTCGCCGTTTCTCGGCTGCCTGGACACGAAATATTCTGAGAACAAATGTGGCTCCAATTTCGCTGCAAAAGCTATATACCAGCAGTATGCAGTATGGGAAACAAGAATATCACAAAAATATTTCATTTCGTGTAAGTCGATATTTCGACGATTCTCAGGCTCCCTGGTCACGAAATATACATATAACAAAAGTTACTCCAAATTCGCTGCAAATGCTATTTACGAGCAGTTTGGAGCGTGGGGAACAAGAATACCACAAAACTATTTCATTTCGTGTAAGTTGATATTTCGACGATTCTCTGGTCCCTGGTCACGAAAAATACATATACCAAAAGTTGTTCTTTTTTCGCTGCAAATGCTATATAGGAGCGGTTTGGAGCGTGGGGAACAAGAATATCACAAAAATTTTTCATTTCGCCTAAGTCGATTTTTCGAGGATTCTCAGCTCCCTGGACACGAAATATATTATCCTAACAAACGTTGCTCCAAATTCGCTGCAAATGCTATTTACGAGTAGTTTGGACCGTGGGGAACAAGAATATCACATAAATATTTCATTTCGTGTAAGTTGATATTTCGACGATTCTCGGCTCCCTGGACACGAAAAATACATATAACAAACGTTGCTCCAAATTCGCTGCAAATGCTATTTACGAGCAGTGTGGAGCGTGGGGAACAAGAATATCACAAAAATATTTCATTTTGTGTAATTTGATATTTCGACGATTCTCGGCTCCCTGGACACGAAAAATACATATAACAATAGTTGCTCCAAATACGGTGTAAATGCTATATACGAGCAGTTTGGAGCGTGGGGAACAAGAATATCACAAAAATGTTTCATTTCACGTAAGTCGATTTTACGAGGATTCTCAGCTCCCTGGACATGAAATATATTATCCTAACAAACGTTGCTCCAAATTCGCTGCAAAAGCTATATACGAGAAGTTTGGAGTGTGGGGAACAAGAATATCACAAAAATATTTCATTTCGAGTAAGTTGATATTTCGACGATTCTCTGGTCCCTGGTCACGAAAAATACATATACCAAAAGTTGTTCTTTTTTCGCTGAACTGCTATATAGGAGCGGTTTGGAGCGTGGGGAACAAGAATATCACAAAAATTTTTCATTTCGCCTAAGTCGATTTTTCGAGGATTCTCAGCTCCCTGGACACGAAATATATTATTCTAAGAAACGTTGCTCCAAATTCGCTGCAAAAGCTATATACGAGAAATTTGGGGTGTGGGGAACAAGAATATCAAAAAAAAAAAAACATTTCGTGTAAATCGATATTTCGACGATTCTCGGCTCCCTGGACACTAAAATATATTTCACAAAAGTTGCTCCAAATACGCTGCAAATGCTATATACGAGCAGTTTTGAGCGTGGGGAACAAGAATATCATAAAAACGTTTCATTACGTTTAAGTCGATTTTACGACGATTCTCAGCTGCCTGGACACGAAATATTCTCAGAACAAAAGTTGCTCCAAATTCGCTGCATAAGCTAAAAGCGAATAGTTTGGAGCGCGGGGAAGATTATCACAAAAATGTATCACTAAGTGTAAGTCGATTTCTCGACGATTCTCGGCTCCCTGGTTACGAAATATACATATAACAAAAAGTGCTCCAAATTCGCTGCAAATGCTATTTACGAGCAGCTTGGAGCGTGGGGAACAAGAATATCACAAAAATATTTATTTCGCGTAAGTTGATATTTCGAGGATTCTCAGCTCCCTGGACACGAAAAATACATATAACAAACGTTGCTCCAAATTCGCTGCAATATACGAGCAGTTTGGAGCGTGGGGAACAAATATACCACAAAACTATTTCATTTCGTGTAAGTTGATATTTCGACGATTCTCTGGTCCCTGGACACGAAAAATACATATAACAAAAGTTGCTCCAAATTCGCTGCAAATGCTATATACGAGTAGTTTGGAGCGTGAGGAACAAGAATATCACAAAAATATTTCATTTCGTGTAAGTCGATATTTCGACGATTCTCGGCTCCCTGGACACGAAAATACATATAACAAAAGTTGCTCAAAATTCGCTGCAAATGCTATTTACGAGCAGTTTGGAGCGTGGGGAACAAGAATATCACAAAAATATTTCATTTCGTGTAAGTTGATATTTCGACGATTCTCGGCTCCCTGGACACGAAAATTTATATCACAAAAGTTGCTCCAAATTCACTGCAAAAGCTATATACGAGCAGTTAGGAGTGTGGCGAACAAGAATACCATAAAAATGTTTCATTTCGCGTAAGTCGATTCTTCGCCGTTTCTCGGCTGCCTGGACACGAAATATTCTGAGAACAAATGTGGCTCCAATTTCGCTGCAAAAGCTATATACCAGCAGTATGCAGTATGGGAAACAAGAATATCACAAAAATATTTCATTTCGTGTAAGTCGATATTTCGACGATTCTCAGGCTCCCTGGTCACGAAATATACATATAACAAAAGTTACTCCAAATTCGCTGCAAATGCTATTTACGAGCAGTTTGGAGCGTGGGGAACAAGAATACCACAAAACTATTTCATTTCGTGTAAGTTGATATTTCGACGATTCTCTGGTCCCTGGTCACGAAAAATACATATACCAAAAGTTGTTCTTTTTTCGCTGCAAATGCTATATAGGAGCGGTTTGGAGCGTGGGGAACAAGAATATCACAAAAATTTTTCATTTCGCCTAAGTCGATTTTTCGAGGATTCTCAGCTCCATGGACACGAAATATATTATTCTAACAAACGTTGCTCCAAATTCGCTGCAAAAGCTCTATACGAGAAATTTGGGGTGTGGGGAACAAGAATATCAAAAAAAAAAAAATCATTTCGTGTAAATCGATATTTCGACGATTCTCGGCTCCCTGGACACTAAAATATATTTCACAAAAGTTGCTCCAAATACGCTGCAAATGCTATATACGAACAGTTTTGAGCGTGGGGAACAAGAATATCATAAAAACGTTTCATTACGTTTAAGTCGATTTTACGACGATTCTCAGCTGCCTGGACACGAAATATTCTCAGAACAAAAGTTGCTCCAAATTCGCTGCATAAGCTAAAAGCGAATAGTTTGGAGCGCGGGGAAGAGTATCACAAAAATGTATCACTAAGTGTAAGTCGATTTCTCGACGATTCTCGGCTCCCTGGTTACGAAATATGCATATAACAAAAAGTGCCCCAAATTCGCTGCAAATGCTATTTACGAGCAGCTTGGAGCGTGGGGAACAAGAATATCACAAAAATATTTATTTCGCGTAAGTTGATATTTCGACGATTCTCGCCTCCCTGGACACGAAAAATACATATAACAAAAGTTGCTCCAAATCGCTGCAAATGCTATATACGAGCAGTTTGGAGCGTGGGGAACAAGAATATCACATAAATATTTCATTTCGTGTAAGTTGATATTTCGACGATTCTCGGCTCCCTGGACACGAAAAATACATATAACAAACATTGCTCCAAATTCGCTGCAAATGCTATATACGAGTAGTTTGGAGCGTGAGGAACAAGAATATCACAAAAATATTTCATTTCGTGTAAGTCGATATTTCGCCGATTCTCAGCTCCCTGGTCACGAAATATACATATACCAAAAGTTGCTCCAAATTCGCTGCAAATTTTATATATACGAGCAGTTTGGAGCGTGGGGAACAAGAATATCAACAAAAAAATTCAGTTCGTGTAAGTCGATATTTCGACGATTCTCAGCTCCCTGGACATTAAAATATATTTCACAAAAGTTGCTCCAAATTCGCTGCAAATGCTATATACGAGCAGTTTGGAGCGTGGGGAACAAGAATATCACAAAAATTTTTCAGTTCGCCTAAGTTGATATTTCGCCGATTCCCGGCTCCCTGGTCACGAAATATACATATACCAAAAGTTGCTCCAAATTCGCTCCAAATTTTATATATACGAGCAGTTTGGAGCGTGGGGAACAAGAATATCAACAAAAAAATTCATTTCGTGTAAGTCGATATTTCGACGATTCTCGGCTCCCTGGACACTAAAATATATTTCACAAAAGTTGCTCCAAATTCGCTGCAAATGCTATATACGAGCAGTTTGGAGCGTGGGGAACAAGAATATCACAAAAATTTTTCATTTCGCCTAAGTTGATATTTCGCCGATTCTCGGCTCCCTGGTCACGAAATATACATATACCAATAGTTGCTCCAAATTCGCTGCAAATGCTATATACGAGCAGTCTGGAGCGTGGGGAACAAGAATATCACAAAAATTTTTCATTTCGCGTAAGTCGATTTTTCGAGGATTCTCAGCTCCCTGGACACGAAATATATTATCCTAACAAACGTTGCTCCAAATTCGCTGCAAATGCTATTTACGAGTAGTTTGGACCGTGGGGAACAAGAATATCACATAAATATTTCATTTCGTGTAAGTTGATATTTCGACGATTCTCGGCTCCCTGGACACGAAAAATACATATAACAAACGTTGCTCCAAATTCGCTGCAAATGCTATTTACGAGCAGTGTGGAGCGTGGGGAACAAGAATATCACAAAAATATTTCATTTTGTGTAATTTGATATTTCGACGATTCTCGGCTCCCTGGACACGAAAAATACATATAACAATAGTTGCTCCAAATTCGGTGTAAATGCTATATACGAGCAGTTTGGAGCGTGGGGAACAAGAATATCACAAAAATGTTTCATTTCACGTAAGTCGATTTTACGAGGATTCTCAGCTCCCTGGACATGAAATATATTATCCTAACAAACGTTGCTCCAAATTCGCTGCAAAAGCTATATACGAGAAGTTTGGAGTGTGGGGAACAAGAATATCACAAAAATATTTCATTTCGAGTAAGTTGATATTTCGACGATTCTCTGGTCCCTGGTCACGAAAAATACATATACCAAAAGTTGTTCTTTTTTCGCTGAACTGCTATATAGGAGCGGTTTGGAGCGTGGGGAACAAGAATATCACAAAAATTTTTCATTTCGCCTAAGTCGAATTTTCGAGGATTCTCAGCTCCCTGGACACGAAATATATTATTCTAAGAAACGTTGCTCCAAATTCTCTGCAAAAGCTATATACGAGAAATTTGGGGTGTGGGGAACAAGAATATCAAAAAAAAAAAAACATTTCGTGTAAATCGATATTTCGACGATTCTCGGCTCCCTGGACACTAAAATATATTTCACAAAAGTTGCTCCAAATACGCTGCAAATGCTATATACGAGCAGTTTTGAGCGTGGGGAACAAGAATATCATAAAAACGTTTCATTACGTTTAAGTCGATTTTACGACGATTCTCAGCTGCCTGGACACGAAATATTCTCAGAACAAAAGTTGCTCCAAATTCGCTGCATAAGCTAAAAGCGAATAGTTTGGAGCGCGGGGAAGATTATCACAAAAATGTATCACTAAGTGTAAGTCGATTTCTCGACGATTCTCGGCTCCCTGGTTACGAAATATACATATAACAAAAAGTGCTCCAAATTCGCTGCAAATGCTATTTACGAGCAGCTTGGAGCGTGGGGAACAAGAATATCACAAAAATATTTATTTCGCGTAAGTTGATATTTCGAGGATTCTCAGCTCCCTGGACACGAAAAATACATATAACAAACGTTGCTCCAAATTCGCTGCAATATACGAGCAGTTTGGAGCGTGGGGAACAAGAATACCACAAAACTATTTCATTTCGTGTAAGTTGATATTTCGACGATTCTCTGGTCCCTGGACACGAAAAATACATATAACAAAAGTTGCTCCAAATTCGCTGCAAATGCTATATACGAGTAGTTTGGAGCGTGAGGAACAAGAATATCACAAAAATATTTCATTTCGTGTAAGTCGATATTTCGACGATTCTCGGCTCCCTGGACACGAAAATACATATAACAAAAGTTGCTCAAAATTCGCTGCAAATGCTATTTACGAGCAGTTTGGAGCGTGGGGAACAAGAATATCACAAAAATATTTCATTTCGTGTAAGTTGATATTTCGACGATTCTCGGCTCCCTGGACACGAAAATTTATGTCACAAAAGTTGCTCCAAATTCACTGCAAAAGCTATATACGAGCAGTTAGGAGTGTGGCGAACAAGAATACCATAAAAATGTTTCATTTCGCGTAAGTCGATTCTTCGCCGTTTCTCGGCTGCCTGGACACGAAATATCCTGAGAACAAATGTGGCTCCAATTTCGCTGCAAAAGCTATATACCAGCAGTATGCAGTATGGGAAACAAGAATATCACAAAAATATTTCATTTCGTGTAAGTCGATATTTCGACGATTCTCAGGCTCCCTGGTCACGAAATATACATATAACAAAAGTTACTCCAAATTCGCTGCAAATGCTATTTACGAGCAGTTTGGAGCGTGGGGAACAAGAATACCACAAAACTATTTCATTTCGTGTAAGTTGATATTTCGACGATTCTCTGGTCCCTGGTCACGAAAAATAGATATACCAAAAGTTGTTCTTTTTTCGCTGCAAATGCTATATAGGAGCGGTTTGGAGCGTGGGGAACAAGAATATCACAAAAATTTTTCATTTCGCCTAAGTCGATTTTTCGAGGATTCTCAGCTCCCTGGACACGAAATATATTATTCTAACAAACGTTGCTCCAAATTCGCTGCAAAAGCTATATACGAGAAATTTGGGGTGTGGGGAACAAGAATATCAAAAAAAAAAAAATCATTTCGTGTAAATCGATATTTCGACGATTCTCGGCTCCCTGGACACTAAAATATATTTCACAAAAGTTGCTCCAAATACGCTGCAAATGCTATATACGAGCAGTTTTGAGCGTGGGGAACAAGAATATCATAAAAACGTTTCATTACGTTTAAGTCGATTTTACGACGATTCTCAGCTGCCTGGACACGAAATATTCTCAGAACAAAAGTTGCTCCAAATTCGCTGCATAAGCTAAAAGCGAATAGTTTGGAGCGCGGGGAAGATTATCACAAAATTGTATCACTAAGTGTAAGTCGATTTCTCGACGATTCTCGGCTCCCTGGTTACGAAATATACATATAACAAAAAGTGCTCCAAATTCGCTGCAAATGCTATTTACGAGCAGCTTGGAGCGTGGGGAACAAGAATATCACAAAAATATTTATTTCGCGTAAGTTGATATTTCGACGATTCTCGGCTCCCTGGACACGAAAAATACATATAACAAAAGTTGCTCCAAATCGCTGCAAATGCTATATACGAGCAGTTTGGAGCGTGGGGAACAAGAATATCACATAAATATTTCATTTCGTGTAAGTCGATATTTCGCCGATTCTCAGCTCCCTGGTCACGAAATATACATACACCAAAAGTTGCTCCAATTTCGCTGCAAATTTTATATATACGAGCAGTTTGGAGCGTGGGGAACAAGAATATCAACAAAAAAATTCATTTCGTGTAAGTCGATATTTCGACGATTCTCGGCTCCCTGGACACTAAAATATATTTCACAAAAGTTGCTCCAAATTCGCTGCAAATGCTATATACGAGCAGTTTGGAGCGTGGGGAACAAGAATATCACAAAAATTTTTCATTTCGCCTAAGTTGATATTTCGCCGATTCTCGGCTCCCTGGTCACGAAATATACATATACCAATAGTTGCTCCAAATTCGCTGCAAATGCTATATACGAGCAGTCTGGAGCGTGGGGAACAAGAATATCACAAATATTTTTCATTTCGCGTAAGTCGATTTTTCGAGGATTCTCAGCTCCCTGGACATGAAATATATTATCCTAACAAACGTTGCTCCAAATTCGCTGCAAATGCTATTTACAAGTAGTGTGGAGCGTGGGGAACAAGAATATCACAAAAATATTTCATTTCGTGTAAGTTGATATTTCGACGATTCTCGGCTCCCTGGACACGAAAAATACATATAACAAACGTTGCTCCAAATTCGCTGCAAATGCTATATACGAGCAGTTTGGAGCGTGGGGAACAAGAATCTCACAAAAATATTTCATTTCGTGTAAGTTGATATTTCGACGATTCTCTGGTCCCTGGTCACGAAAAATACATATACCAAAAGTTGTTCTTTTTTCGCTGCAAATGCTATATACGAGCAGTTTGGAGCGTGGGGAACAAGAATATCATAAAAATGTTTCATTACGTGTAAGTCGATTTTACGACGATTCTCAGCTGCCAGGACACGAAATATTCTCAGAACAAAAGTTGCTCCAAATTCGCTGCATAAGCTAAAAGCGAATAGTTTGGAGCGCGGGGAAGAAGATTATCACAAAAATATATCACTAAGTGTAAGTCGATTTCTCGACGATTCCCGGCTCCCTGGTCACGAAATATACATAATACAAAAGTTGCTCCAAATTCTCTGCAAATGCTAATTACGAGCAGTTTGAAGCGTGGGGAACAAGAATATCACAAAAATATTTCATTTGGTGTAAGTTGATATTTCGACGATTCTCGGCTCCCTGGACACGAAAAATACATATAACATAGGTTGCTGCAAATTCACTGCAACTGCTATATACATTCAGTTTGAGGCGTGGGAAGTCAGAATATCACAAAAATTTTTCATTTCGTGTAAGTCGATATTTCGCCGATTCTCAGCTCCCTGGTCACGAAATATACATATACCAAAAGTTGCTCCAAATTCGCTGCAAATTTTATATATACGAGCAGTTTGGAGCGTGGGGAACAAGAATATCAACAAAAAAATTCATTTCGTGTAAGTCGATATTACGACGATCCTCGGCTCCCTGGACACTAAAATATATTTCACAAAAGTTGCTCCAAATTCGCTGCAAATGCTATATACGAGCAGTTTGGAGCGTGGGGAACAAGAATATCACAAAAATTTTTCATTTCGCCTAAGTTGATATTTCGCCGATTCTCGGCTCCCTGGTCACGAAATATACATATACCAATAGTTGCTCCAAATTCGCTGCAAATGCTATATACGAGCAGTCTGGAGCGTGGGGAACAAGAATATCACAAAAATGTTTCATTTCGCGTAAGTCGATTTTTCGAGGATTCTCAGCTCCCTGGACACGAAATATATTATCCTAACAAACGTTGCTCCAAATTCGCTGCAAATGCTATTTACGAGTAGTTTGGACCGTGGGGAACAAGAATATCACATAAATATTTCATTTCGTGTAAGTTGATATTTCGACGATTCTCGGCTCCCTGGACACGAAAAATACATATAACAAACGTTGCTCCAAATTCGCTGCAAATGCTATTTACGAGCAGTGTGGAGCGTGGGGAACAAGAATATCACAAAAATATTTCATTTCGCGTAAGTCGATTTTTCGAGGATTCTCAGCTCCCTGGACACGAAATATATTATTCTAACAAACATTGCTCCAAATTCGCTGCAAATGCTATATACGAGCAGTTTTGAGCGTGGGGAACAAGAATATCATAAAAACGTTTCATTACGTGTAAGTCGATTTTACGACGATTCTCAGCTGCCTGGACACGAAATATTCTCAGAACAAAAGTTGCTCCAAATTCGCTGCATAAGCTAAAAGCGAATAGTTTGGAGCGCGGGGAAGATTATCACAAAAATGTATCACTAAGTGTAAGTCGATTTCTCGACGATTCTTGGCTCCCTGGTTACGAAATATACATATAACAAAAAGTGCTCCAAATTCGCTGCAAATGCTATTTACGAGCAGCTTGGAGCGTGGGGAACAAGAATATCACAAAAATATTTATTTCGTGTAAGTTGATATTTCGACGATTCTCGGCTCCCTGGACACGAAAAATACATATAACTAAAGTTGCTCCAAATTCGCTGCATATGCTATATACGAGCAGTTTGGAGCGTGGGGAACAAGAATATCACAAAAATTTTTCATTTCGCGTATGTCGATTTTTCGAGGATTCTCAGCTCCCTGGACACGAAATATATTATCCTAACAAACGTTGCTCCAAATTCGCTGCAAATGCTATTTACGAGTAGTTTGGAGCGTGGGGAACAAGAATATCACATAAATATTTCATTTCGTGTAAGTTGATATATCGACGATTCTCGGCTCCCTGGACACGAAAAATACATATAACAAACGTTGCTCCAAATTCGCTGCAAATGCTATATACGAGCAGTTTGGAGCCTGGGGAACAAGAATACCACAAAACTATTTCATTTCGTGTAAGTTGATATTTCGACGATTCTCGGCTCCCTGGACACGAAAAATACATATAACAAAAGTTGCTCCAAATTCGCTGCAAATGCTATATACGAGTAGTTTGGAGCGTGAGGAACAAGAATATCACAAAAATATTTCATTTCGTGTAAGTCGATATTTCGCCGATTCTCAGCTCCCTGGTCACGAAATATACATATACCAAAAGTTGCTCCAAATTCGCTGCAAATTTTATATATACGAGCAGTTTGGAGCGTGGGGAACAAGAATATCACAAAAATTTTTCAGTTCGCCTAAGTTGATATTTCGCCGATTCTCGGCTCCCTGGTCACGAAATATACATATACCAAAAGTTGCTCCAAATTCGCTGCAAATACTATATACGAGCAGTTTGGAGCGTGAGGAACAAGAATATCACAAAAATATTTCATTTCGCGTAAGTCGATTTTTCGAGGTTTCTCAGCTCCCTGGACACGAAATATATTATCATAACAAACGTTGCTCCAAATTCGGTGCAAAAGCTATATACGAGAAGTTTGGAGCGTGGGGAACAAGTATATCACAAAAATATTTCATTTCGTGTAAGTTGATATTTCGACGATTCTCGGCTCCCTGGACACGAAAATACATATACCAAAAGTTGTTCTCTTTTCGCTGCAAATGCTATATAGGAGCGGTTTCGAGCGTGGGGAACAAGAATATCACAAAAATTTTTCATTTCGTGTAAGTCGATATTTCGACGATTCTCGGCTCCCTGGACACGAAAATATATATCACAAAAGTTGCTCCAAATTCGCTGCAAATGCTATATACGAGCAATTTGGAGCGTGGGGAACAAGAATATCATAAAAATGTTTCAGAATATCACAAAAATTTTTCATTTCGTGTAAGTCGATATTTCGACGATTCTCGGCTCCCTGGACACTAAATATACTCTGAACAAAAGTTGCTCCAAATTCGCTGCAAAAGCTATATAAGAGCAGTTTGGAGTAAGGTAAACAAGAATATCACAAAAATATTTCATTTCGTGTAAGTCGATATTTCGACGATTCTCGGCTCCCTGGACACTAAATATACTCTGAACAAAAGTTGCTCCAAATTCGCTGCACTAGCAATATAAGAGCAGTTTGGAGTAAGGTAAACAAGAATATCACATAAATATTTCATTTCGTGTAAGTCGATATTTCGACGATTCTCGGCTCCCTGGATACTAAATATACTCTGAACAAAAGTTGTTCCAAATTCGCTGCAAAAGCTATATAAGAGCAGTTTAGAGTAAGGTAAACAAGAATATCACAAAAATATTTCATTTCGTGTAAGTTGATATTTCAAAGATTCTCGGCTCCCTGGACACGAAAATTCATTTAACAAAAGTTGCTCCAAATTCGCTGCAAAAGCTAATTACGAGCAGTTTGGAGTGTGGGGAACAAGAATATCACAAAAATATTTCATTTCGTGTAAGTCGATATTTCGACGATTCTCGGCTCCCTGGACACTAAATATACTCTGAACAAAAGTTGCTCCAAATTCGCTGCACAAGCTATATAAGAGCAGTTTGGAGTAAGGTTAACAAGAATATCACAAAAATATTTCATTTCGTGTAAGTCGATATATCGACGATTCTCGGCTCCCTGGACACTAAATATACTCTGAACCAAAGTTGCTCCAAATACGCTGCAAAAGCTATATAAGAGCAGTTTGGAGTAAGGTAAACAAGAATATCACAAAAATATTTCGTATCGTGTAAGTCGATATTTCGACGATTCTCGGCTCCCTGGACACGAAAATACTTATAACAAAAGTTGCTCCAAATTCGCTGCAAAAGCTATATACGAGCAGTTTGGAGCGTGGGGAACAAGAATATCACAAACATTTTTCATTTCGTGTAAGTCGATATTTCGACGATTCTCGGCTCCCTGGACACTAAATATACTCTGAACAAAAGTTGCTCCAAATTCGCTGCAAAAGCTATATAAGAGCAGTTTGAAGTAAGGTAAACAAGAATATCACAAAAATATTTCATATCGTGTAAGTCGATATTTCGACGATTCTCGGCTCCCTGGACACGAAAAATACATATAACAAAAGTTGCTCCAAATACGCTGCAAAAGCTATATAAGAGCAGCTTGGAGTAAGGTAAACAAGAATATCTCAAAAATATTTCATTTCGTGTAAGTTGATATTTCAACGATTCTCGGCTCCCTGGACACGAAAATACATATAACAAAAGTTGCTCCAAATTCGCCTCAAATGCTATTTACGAGCAGCTTGGAGCGCGGGGAACATGAATATCATAAAAATGTTTCATTACGTGTAAGTCAATATTTCGACGATTCTCGGCTCCCTGGTAACGAAATATACATATAACAAAAGTTACTCCAAATTCGCTGCAAATGCTATTTACGAGTAGTTTGGACCGTGGGGAACAAGAATATTACAAAAATATTTCATTTCGTGTAAGTTGATATTTCGACGATTCTCGGCTCCCTGGACACGAAAATATATATCACAAAAGTTGCTCCAAATTCACTGCAAAAGCTATATACGAGCAGTTTGGAGTGTGGCGAACAAGAATATCACAAAAATTTTTAATTTCGTGTAAGTCGATATGTCGACGATTCTCGGCTCCCTGGACACGAAATATACATTTTACATAGGTTGCTGCAAATTCACTGCAACTGCTATATACATTCAGTTTGAGGCGTGGGAAATCAGAATATCAGAAAAATTTTTCATTTCCTGTAAGTCGATATTTCGACGATTCTCGACTCCCTGGACACTAAATATACTCTGAACAAAAGTTGCTCCAAATTCGCTGCAAAAGCTATATAAGAGCAGCTTGGAGTAAGGCTAACAAGAATATCACAAAAATATTTCATTTCATGTAAGTTGATATTTCAACGATTCTCGGCTCCCTGGACACGAAAATACATATAACAAAAGTTGCTCCAAATTCGCTACAATAGCTATATACGAGCAGTTTGGAGCGTGGGGAACAAGAATATCACAAAAATTTTTCATTTCGTGTAGGTTGATTTTTCGAGGATTCTCAGCTCCCTGGACACGAAATATATTATCCTAACAAACATTGCTCCAAATTCGCTGCAAAAGCTATATACGAGAAGTTTGGAGTGTGGGGAACAAGAATATCACGAAAATATTTCATTTCGTGTTAGTTGATATTTCGACGATTCTCGGCTCCCTGGACACGAAAATATATATGACAAAAGTTGCTCCAAATTCGCCTCAAATGCTATATACGAGCAGTTTGGAGTGTGGCGAACAAGAATATCACAAAAATGTTTCATTTCGCGTAAGTCGATTCTTCGCCGATTCTCGGCTGCCTGGACATGCAATATTCTGAGAACAAATGTTGCTCCAATTTCGCTGCAAATGCTATATACCAGCAGTATGGAGTATGGGAAACAAGAATATCACAAAAATATTTCATTTCGTGTAAGTTGATATTTCGACGATTCTCGGCTCGCTGGACACGAAAATATATATGACAAAAGTTGCTCCAAATTCGCTGCAAAAGCAATATACGAGAAGTTTGGAGTGTGGGGAACAAGAATATCACAAAAATTGTTCATTTCGTGTAAGTCGATATTTCGACGATTCTTGGCTCCCTGGACACTAAATATACTCTGAACAAAAGTTGCTCCAAATTCGCTGCAAAAGCTATATAAGAGCAGTTTGGAGTAAGGTTAACATGAATATCACAAAAATATTTCATTTCGTGTAAGTCGATATATCGACGATTCTCGGCTCCCTGGACACTAAATATACTCTGAACCAAAGTTGCTCCAAATACGCTGCAAAAGCTATATAAGAGCAGTTTGGAGTAAGGTAAACAAGAATATCACAATAATATTTCATTTCGTGTAAGTTGATATTTCGACGATTCTCGGCTCGCTGGACACGAAAATATATATGACAAAAGTTGCTCCAAATTCACTGCAAAAGCTATATACGACCTGTTTGGAGTGTGGCGAACAAGAATATCACAAAAATGTTTCATTTCGCGTAGGTCGATTCTTCGCCGATTCTCGGCTGCCTGGACATGAAATATTCTGAGAACAAATGTTGCTCCAATTTCGCTGCAAAAGCTATATACCAGCACTATGGAGTATGGGAAACAAGAATATCACAAAAATATTTCATTTCGTGTAAGTCGATATATCGACGATTCTCGGCTCCCTGGACACTAAATATACTCTGAACCAAAGTTGCTCCAAATACGCTGCAAAAGCTATATAAGAGCAGTTTGGAGTAAGGTAAACAAGAATATCACAATAATATTTCATTTCGTGTAAGTTGATATTTCGACAATTCTCGGCTCGCTGGACACGAAAATATATATGACAAAAGTTGCTCCAAATTCACTGCAAAAGCTATATACGACCTGTTTGGAGTGTGGCGAACAAGAATATCACAAAAATGTTTCATTTCGCGTAAGTCGATTCTTCGCCGATTCTCGGCTGCCTGGACATGAAATATTCTGAGAACAAATGTTGCTCCAATTTCGCTGCAAAAGCTATATACCAGCAGTATGGAGTATGGGAAACAAGAATATCACAAAAATATTTCATTTCGTGTAAGTCGATATATCGACGATTCTCGGCTCCCTGGACACTAAATATACTCTGAACCAAAGTTGCTCCAAATACGCTGCAAAAGCTATATAAGAGCAGTTTGGAGTAAGGTAAACAAGAATATCACAATAGTATTTCATTTCGTGTAAATTGATATTTCGACGATTCTCGGCTCGCTGGACACGAAAATATATATGACAAAAGTTGCACCAAATTCGCCTCAAATGCTATTTACGAGCAGTTTGGAGCGCGGGGAACAAGAATATCATAAAAATGTTTCATTACGTGTAAGTCGATATTTCGACGATTCTCGGCTCCCTGGTTACGAAATATACATATATCAAAAGTTGCTCCAAATTCGCTGCAAATGCTATATACGAGCAGTTTGGAGCGTGGGGAACAAGAATATCACAAAAATTTTTCATTTCGCGTAAGTCGAATTTTCGAGGATTCACAGCTCCCTGGACACGAAATATATTATCCTAACAAACGTTGCTCCAAATTCGCTGCAAAAGCAATATACGAGAAGTTTGGAGTGTGGGGAACAAGAATATCACAAAAATTGTTCATTTCGTGTAAGTCGATATTTCGACGATTCTTGGCTCCCTGGACACTAAATATACTCTGAACAAAAGTTGCTCCAAATTCGCTGCAAAAGCTATATAAGAGCAGTTTGGAGTAAGGTTAACAAGAATATCACAAAAATATTTCATTTCGTGTAAGTCGATATATCGACGATTCTCGGCTCCCTGGACACTAAATATACTCTGAACCAAAGTTGCTCCAAATACGCTGCAAAAGCTATATAAGAGCAGTTTGGAGTAAGGTAAACAAGAATATCACAATAATATTTCATTTCGTGTAAGTTGATATTTCGACGATTCTCGGCTCGCTGGACACGAAAATATATATGACAAAAGTTGCTCCAAATTCACTGCAAAAGCTATATACGAGCAGTGTGGAGCGTGGGGAACAAGAATATCACAAAAATATTTCATTTTGTGTAATTTGATATTTCGACGATTCTCGGCTCCCTGGACACGAAAAATACATATAACAATAGTTGCTCCAAATTCGGTGTAAATGCTATATACGAGCAGTTTGGAGCGTGGGGAACAAGAATATCACAAAAATATTTATTTCGCGTAAGTTGATATTTCGAGGATTCTCAGCTCCCTGGACACGAAAAATACATATAACAAACGTTGCTCCAAATTCGCTGCAATATACGAGCAGTTTGGAGCGTGGGGAACAAGAATACCACAAAACTATTTCATTTCGTGTAAGTTGATATTTCGACGATTCTCTGGTCCCTGGACACGAAAAATACATATAACAAAAGTTGCTCCAAATTCGCTGCAAATGCTATATACGAGTAGTTTGGAGCGTGAGGAACAAGAATATCACAAAAATATTTCATTTCGTGTAAGTCGATATTTCGACGATTCTCGGCTCCCTGGACACGAAAATACATATAACAAAAGTTGCTCAAAATTCGCTGCAAATGCTATTTACGAGCAGTTTGGAGCGTGGGGAACAAGAATATCACAAAAATATTTCATTTCGTGTAAGTTGATATTTCGACGATTCTCGGCTCCCTGGACACGAAAATTTATATCACAAAAGTTGCTCCAAATTCACTGCAAAAGCTATATACGAGCAGTTAGGAGTGTGGCGAACAAGAATACCATAAAAATGTTTCATTTCGCGTAAGTCGATTCTTCGCCGTTTCTCGGCTGCCTGGACACGAAATATCCTGAGAACAAATGTGGCTCCAATTTCGCTGCAAAAGCTATATACCAGCAGTATGCAGTATGGGAAACAAGAATATCACAAAAATATTTCATTTCGTGTAAGTCGATATTTCGACGATTCTCAGGCTCCCTGGTCACGAAATATACATATAACAAAAGTTACTCCAAATTCGCTGCAAATGCTATTTACGAGCAGTTTGGAGCGTGGGGAACAAGAATACCACAAAACTATTTCATTTCGTGTAAGTTGATATTTCGACGATTCTCTGGTCCCTGGTCACGAAAAATAGATATACCAAAAGTTGTTCTTTTTTCGCTGCAAATGCTATATAGGAGCGGTTTGGAGCGTGGGGAACAAGAATATCACAAAAATTTTTCATTTCGCCTAAGTCGATTTTTCGAGGATTCTCAGCTCCCTGGACACGAAATATATTATTCTAACAAACGTTGCTCCAAATTCGCTGCAAAAGCTATATACGAGAAATTTGGGGTGTGGGGAACAAGAATATCAAAAAAAAAAAAATCATTTCGTGTAAATCGATATTTCGACGATTCTCGGCTCCCTGGACACTAAAATATATTTCACAAAAGTTGCTCCAAATACGCTGCAAATGCTATATACGAGCAGTTTTGAGCGTGGGGAACAAGAATATCATAAAAACGTTTCATTACGTTTAAGTCGATTTTACGACGATTCTCAGCTGCCTGGACACGAAATATTCTCAGAACAAAAGTTGCTCCAAATTCGCTGCATAAGCTAAAAGCGAATAGTTTGGAGCGCGGGGAAGATTATCACAAAATTGTATCACTAAGTGTAAGTCGATTTCTCGACGATTCTCGGCTCCCTGGTTACGAAATATACATATAACAAAAAGTGCTCCAAATTCGCTGCAAATGCTATTTACGAGCAGCTTGGAGCGTGGGGAACAAGAATATCACAAAAATATTTATTTCGCGTAAGTTGATATTTCGACGATTCTCGGCTCCCTGCACACGAAAAATACATATAACAAAAGTTGCTCCAAATCGCTGCAAATGCTATATACGAGCAGTTTGGAGCGTGGGGAACAAGAATATCACATAAATATTTCATTTCGTGTAAGTCGATATTTCGCCGATTCTCAGCTCCCTGGTCACGAAATATACATATACCAAAAGTTGCTCCAATTTCGCTGCAAATTTTATATATACGAGCAGTTTGGAGCGTGAGGAACAAGAATATCAACAAAAAAATTCAGTTCGTGTAAGTCGATATTTCGACGATTCTCAGCTCCCTGGACATTAAAATATATTTCACAAAAGTTGCTCCAAATTCGCTGCAAATGCTATATACGAGCAGTTTGGAGCGTGGGGAACAAGAATATCACAAAAATTTTTCAGTTCGCCTAAGTTGATATTTCGCCGATTCCCGGCTCCCTGGTCACGAAATATACATATACCAAAAGTTGCTCCAAATTCGCTGCAAATTTTATATATACGAGCAGTTTGGAGCGTGGGGAACAAGAATATCAACAAAAAAATTCATTTCGTGTAAGTCGATATTTCGACGATTCTCGGCTCCCTGGACACTAAAATATATTTCACAAAAGTTGCTCCAAATTCGCTGCAAATGCTATATACGAGCAGTTTGGAGCGTGGGGAACAAGAATATCACAAAAATTTTTCATTTCGCCTAAGTTGATATTTCGCCGATTCTCGGCTCCCTGGTCACGAAATATACATATACCAATAGTTGCTCCAAATTCGCTGCAAATGCTATATACGAGCAGTCTGGAGCGTGGGGAACAAGAATATCACAAATATTTTTCATTTCGCGTAAGTCGATTTTTCGAGGATTCTCAGCTCCCTGGACACGAAATATATTATCCTAACAAACGTTGCTCCAAATTCGCTGCAAATGCTATTTACGAGTAGTGTGGAGCGTGGGGAACAAGAATATCACAAAAATATTTCATTTCGTGTAAGTTGATATTTCGACGATTCTCGGCTCCCTGGACACGAAAAATACATATAACAAACGTTGCTCCAAATTCGCTGCAAATGCTATTTACGAGCAGTGTGGAGCGTGGGGAACAAGAATATCACAAAAATATTTCATTTTGTGTAATTTGATATTTCGACGATTCTCGGCTCCCTGGACACGAAAAATACATATAACAATGGTTGCTCCAAATTCGGTGTAAATGCTATATACGAGCAGTTTGGAGCGTGGGGAACAAGAATATCACAAAAATGTTTCATTTCGCGTAAGTCGATTTTTCGAGGATTCTCAGCTCCCTGGACACGAAATATATTATCCTAACAAACGTTGCTCCAAATTCGCTGCAAATGCTATTTACGAGTAGTTTGGAAGCGTGGGGAACAAGAATATCACATAAATATTTCATTTCGTGTAAGTTGATATTTCGACGATACTCGGCTCCCTGGACACGAAAAATACATATAACAAACGTTGCTCCAAATTCGCTGCAAATGCTATATACGAGCAGTTTGGAGCGTGGGGAACAAGAATATCACAAAAATATTTCATTTCGTGTAAGTTGATATTTCGACGATTCTCTGGTCCCTGGTCACGAAAAATACATATACCAAAAGTTGTTCTTTTTTCGCTGCAAATGCTATATAGGAGCGGTTTGGAGCGTGGGGAACAAGAATATCACAAAAATTTTTCATTTCGTGTAAGTCGATATTTCGACGATTCTCGGCTCCCTGGACACGAAAATATATATCACAAAAGTTGCTCCAAATTCGCTGCAAATGCTATATACGAGCAGTTTGGAGCGTGGGGAACAAGAATATCATAAAAATGTTTCATTACGTGTAAGTCGATTTTACGACGATTCTCAGCTGCCAGGACACGAAATATTCTCAGAACAAAAGTTGCTCCAAATTCGCTGCATAAGCTAAAAGCGAATAGTTTGGAGCGCGGGGAAGAAGATTATCACAAAAATATATCACTAAGTGTAAGTCGATTTCTCGACGATTCCCGGCTCCCTGGTCACGAAATATACATAATACAAAAGTTGCTCCAAATTATCTGCAAATGCTAATTACGAGCAGTTTGAAGCGTGGGGAACAAGAATATCACAAAAATATTTCATTTGGTGTAAGTTGATATTTCGACGATTCTCGGCTCCCTGGACACGAAAAATGCATATAACATAGGTTGCTGCAAATTCACTGCAACTGCTATATACATTCAGTTTGAGGCGGGGGAAGTCAGAATATCACAAAAATTTTTCATTTCGTGTAAGTCGATATTTCGCCGATTCTCAGCTCCCTGGTCACGAAATATACATATACCAAAGTTGCTCCAAATTCGCTGCAAATTTTATATATACGAGCAGTTTGGAGCGTGGGGAACAAGAATATCAACAAAAAAATTCATTTCGTGTAAGTCGATATTACGACGATTCTCGGCTCCCTGGACACTAAAATATATTTCACAAAAGTTGCTCCAAATTCGCTGCAAATGCTATATACGAGCAGTTTGGAGCGTGGGGAACAAGAATATCACAAAAATTTTTCATTTCGCCTAATTTGATATTTCGCCGATTCTCGGCTCCCTGGTCACGAAATATACATATACCAATAGTTGCTCCAAATTCGCTGCAAATGCTATATACGAGCAGTCTGGAGCGTGGGGAACAAGAATATCACAAAAATGTTTCATTTCGCGTAAGTCGATTTTTCGAGGATTCTCAGCTCCCTGGACACGAAATATATTATCCTAACAAACGTTGCTCCAAATTCGCTGCAAATGCTATTTACGAGTAGTTTGGACCGTGGGGAACAAGAATATCACATAAATATTTCATTTCGTGTAAGTTGATATTTCGACGATTCTCGGCTCCCTGGACACGAAAAATACATATAACAAAGGTTGCTCCAAATTCGCTGCAAATGCTATTTACGAGCAGTGTGGAGCGTGGGGAACAAGAATATCACAAAAATATTTCATATCGCGTAAGTCGATTTCTCTGGTCCCTGGTCACGAAAAATAGATATACCAAAAGTTGTTCTTTTTTCGCTGCAAATGCTATATAGGAGCGGTTTGGAGCGTGGGGAACAAGAATATCACAAAAATTTTTCATTTCGCCTAAGTCGATTTTTCGAGGATTCTCAGCTCCCTGGACACGAAATATATTATTCTAACAAACGTTGCTCCAAATTCGCTGCAAAAGCTATATACGAGAAATTTGGGGTGTGGGGAACAAGAATATCAAAAAAAAAAAAATCATTTCGTGTAAATCGATATTTCGACGATTCTCGGCTCCCTGGACACTAAAATATATTTCACAAAAGTTGCTCCAAATACGCTGCAAATGCTATATACGAGCAGTTTTGAGCGTGGGGAACAAGAATATCATAAAAACGTTTCATTACGTTTAAGTCGATTTTACGACGATTCTCAGCTGCCTGGACACGAAATATTCTCAGAACAAAAGTTGCTCCAAATTCGCTGCATAAGCTAAAAGCGAATAGTTTGGAGCGCGGGGAAGATTATCACAAAATTGTATCACTAAGTGTAAGTCGATTTCTCGACGATTCTCGGCTCCCTGGTTACGAAATATACATATAACAAAAAGTGCTCCAAATTCGCTGCAAATGCTATTTACGAGCAGCTTGGAGCGTGGGGAACAAGAATATCACAAAAATATTTATTTCGCGTAAGTTGATATTTCGACGATTCTCGGCTCCCTGCACACGAAAAATACATATAACAAAAGTTGCTCCAAATCGCTGCAAATGCTATATACGAGCAGTTTGGAGCGTGGGGAACAAGAATATCACATAAATATTTCATTTCGTGTAAGTCGATATTTCGCCGATTCTCAGCTCCCTGGTCACGAAATATACATATACCAAAAGTTGCTCCAATTTCGCTGCAAATTTTATATATACGAGCAGTTTGGAGCGTGAGGAACAAGAATATCAACAAAAAAATTCAGTTCGTGTAAGTCGATATTTCGACGATTCTCAGCTCCCTGGACATTAAAATATATTTCACAAAAGTTGCTCCAAATTCGCTGCAAATGCTATATACGAGCAGTTTGGAGCGTGGGGAACAAGAATATCACAAAAATTTTTCAGTTCGCCTAAGTTGATATTTCGCCGATTCCCGGCTCCCTGGTCACGAAATATACATATACCAAAAGTTGCTCCAAATTCGCTGCAAATTTTATATATACGAGCAGTTTGGAGCGTGGGGAACAAGAATATCAACAAAAAAATTCATTTCGTGTAAGTCGATATTTCGACGATTCTCGGCTCCCTGGACACTAAAATATATTTCACAAAAGTTGCTCCAAATTCGCTGCAAATGCTATATACGAGCAGTTTGGAGCGTGGGGAACAAGAATATCACAAAAATTTTTCATTTCGCCTAAGTTGATATTTCGCCGATTCTCGGCTCCCTGGTCACGAAATATACATATACCAATAGTTGCTCCAAATTCGCTGCAAATGCTATATACGAGCAGTCTGGAGCGTGGGGAACAAGAATATCACAAATATTTTTCATTTCGCGTAAGTCGATTTTTCGAGGATTCTCAGCTCCCTGGACACGAAATATATTATCCTAACAAACGTTGCTCCAAATTCGCTGCAAATGCTATTTACGAGTAGTGTGGAGCGTGGGGAACAAGAATATCACAAAAATATTTCATTTCGTGTAAGTTGATATTTCGACGATTCTCGGCTCCCTGGACACGAAAAATACATATAACAAACGTTGCTCCAAATTCGCTGCAAATGCTATTTACGAGCAGTGTGGAGCGTGGGGAACAAGAATATCACAAAAATATTTCATTTTGTGTAATTTGATATTTCGACGATTCTCGGCTCCCTGGACACGAAAAATACATATAACAATGGTTGCTCCAAATTCGGTGTAAATGCTATATACGAGCAGTTTGGAGCGTGGGGAACAAGAATATCACAAAAATGTTTCATTTCGCGTAAGTCGATTTTTCGAGGATTCTCAGCTCCCTGGACACGAAATATATTATCCTAACAAACGTTGCTCCAAATTCGCTGCAAATGCTATTTACGAGTAGTTTGGAAGCGTGGGGAACAAGAATATCACATAAATATTTCATTTCGTGTAAGTTGATATTTCGACGATACTCGGCTCCCTGGACACGAAAAATACATATAACAAACGTTGCTCCAAATTCGCTGCAAATGCTATATACGAGCAGTTTGGAGCGTGGGGAACAAGAATATCACAAAAATATTTCATTTCGTGTAAGTTGATATTTCGACGATTCTCTGGTCCCTGGTCACGAAAAATACATATACCAAAAGTTGTTCTTTTTTCGCTGCAAATGCTATATAGGAGCGGTTTGGAGCGTGGGGAACAAGAATATCACAAAAATTTTTCATTTCGTGTAAGTCGATATTTCGACGATTCTCGGCTCCCTGGACACGAAAATATATATCACAAAAGTTGCTCCAAATTCGCTGCAAATGCTATATACGAGCAGTTTGGAGCGTGGGGAACAAGAATATCATAAAAATGTTTCATTACGTGTAAGTCGATTTTACGACGATTCTCAGCTGCCAGGACACGAAATATTCTCAGAACAAAAGTTGCTCCAAATTCGCTGCATAAGCTAAAAGCGAATAGTTTGGAGCGCGGGGAAGAAGATTATCACAAAAATATATCACTAAGTGTAAGTCGATTTCTCGACGATTCCCGGCTCCCTGGTCACGAAATATACATAATACAAAAGTTGCTCCAAATTCTCTGCAAATGCTAATTACGAGCAGTTTGAAGCGTGGGGAACAAGAATATCACAAAAATATTTCATTTGGTGTAAGTTGATATTTCGACGAATTTCGGCTCCCTGGACACGAAAAATGCATATAACATAGGTTGCTGCAAATTCACTGCAACTGCTATATACATTCAGTTTGAGGCGGGGGAAGTCAGAATATCACAAAAATTTTTCATTTCGTGTAAGTCGATATTTCGCCGATTCTCAGCTCCCTGGTCACGAAATATACATATACCAAAAGTTGCTCCAAATTCGCTGCAAATTTTATATATACGAGCAGTTTGGAGCGTGGGGAACAAGAATATCAACAAAAAAATTCATTTCGTGTAAGTCGATATTACGACGATTCTCGGCTCCCTGGACACTAAAATATATTTCACAAAAGTTGCTCCAAATTCGCTGCAAATGCTATATACGAGCAGTTTGGAGCGTGGGGAACAAGAATATCACAAAAATTTTTCATTTCGCCTAATTTGATATTTCGCCGATTCTCGGCTCCCTGGTCACGAAATATACATATACCAATAGTTGCTCCAAATTCGCTGCAAATGCTATATACGAGCAGTCTGGAGCGTGGGGAACAAGAATATCACAAAAATGTTTCATTTCGCGTAAGTCGATTTTTCGAGGATTCTCAGCTCCCTGGACACGAAATATATTATCCTAACAAACGTTGCTCCAAATTCGCTGCAAATGCTATTTACGAGTAGTTTGGACCGTGGGGAACAAGAATATCACATAAATATTTCATTTCGTGTAAGTTGATATTTCGACGATTCTCGGCTCCCTGGACACGAAAAATACATATAACAAAGGTTGCTCCAAATTCGCTGCAAATGCTATTTACGAGCAGTGTGGAGCGTGGGGAACAAGAATATCACAAAAATATTTCATATCGCGTAAGTCGATTTTTCGAGGATTCTCAGCTCCCTGGACACGAAATATATTATTCTAACAAACGTTGCTCCAAATTCGCTGCAAAAGCTATATACGAGAAATTTGGAGTGTGGGGAACAAGAATATCAAAAAAAAAAAATCATTTCGTGTAAGCCGATATTTCTACGATTCTCGGCTCCCTGGACACTAAAATATATTTCACAAAAGTTGCTCCAAATACGCTGCAAATGCTATATACGAGCAGTTTTGAGCGTGGGGAACAAGAATATCATAAAAACGTTTCATTACGTGTAAGTCGATTTTACGACGATTCTCAGCTGCCTGGACACGAAATATTCTCAGAACAAAAGTTGCTCCAAATTCGCTGCATAAGCTAAAAGCGAATAGTTTGGAGCGCGGGGAAGATTATCACAAAAATGTATCACTAAGTGTAAGTCGATTTCTCGACGATTCTTGGCTCCCTGGATACGAAATATACATATAACAAAAAGTGCTCCAAATTCGCTGCAAATGCTATTTACGAGCAGCTTGGAGCGTGGGGAACAAGAATATCACAAAAATATTTCATTTCGTGTAATTTGATATTTCGACGATTCTCGGCTCCCTGGACACGAAAAATACATATAACAATAGTTGCTCCAAATTCGGTGTAAATGCTATATACGAGCAGTTTGGAGCGTGGGGAACAAGAATATAACAAAAATGTTTCATTTCACGTAAGTCGATTTTTCGAGGATTCTCAGCTCCCTGGACACGAAATATATTATCCTAACAAACGTTGCTCCAAATTCGCTGCAAAAGCTATATACGAGAAGTTTGGAGTGTGGGGAACAAGAATATCACAAAAATATTTCATTTCGTGTTAGTTGATATTTCGACGATTCTCTACTCCCTGGACACGAAAAATACATATAACAAAAGTTGCTCCAAATTCGCTGCAAATGCTATATACGAGCAGTTTGGAGCGTGGGGAACAAGAATATCACAAAAATTTTTCATTTCGCCTAAGTCGATTTTTCGAGGATTCTCAGCTCCCTGGACAAGAAATATATTATTCTAACAAACGTTGCTCCAAATTCGCTGCAAAAGCTATATACGAGAAATTTGGGGTGTGGGGAACAAGAATATCAAAAAAAAAAATCATTTCGTGTAAGTCGATATTTCGACGATTCTCGGCTCCCTGGACACTAAAATATATTTCACAAAAGTTGCTCCAAATACGCTGCAAATGCTATATACGAGCAGTTTTGAGCGTGGGGAACAAGAATATCATAAAAACGCTTCATTACGTTTAAGTCGATTTTACGAAGATTCTCAGCTGCCTGGACACGAAATATTCTCAGAACAAAAGTTGCTCCAAATTCGCTGCATAAGCTAAAAGCGAATAGTTTGGAGCGCGGGGAAGATTATCACAAAAATGTATCACTAAGTGTAAGTCGATTTCTCGACGATTCTCGGCTCCCTGGTTACGAAATATACATATAACAAAAAGTGCTCCAAATTCGCTGCAAATGCTATATACGAGCAGTTTGGAGCGTGGGGAACAAGAATATCACAAAAATTTTTCATTTCGCGTAAGTCGATTTTTCGAGGATTCTCAGCTCCCTGGACACGAAATATATTATCCTAACAAACGTTGCTCCAAATTCGCTTCAAATGCTATTTAAGAGTAGTTTGGAGCGTGGGGAACAAGAATATCACATAAATATTTCATTTCGTGTAAGTTGATATTTCGACGATTCTCGGCTCCCTGGACACGAAAAATACATATAACAAACGTTGCTCCAAATTCGCTGCAAATGCTATATACGAGCAGTTTGGAGCGTGGGGAACAAGAATACCACAAAACTATTTCATTTCGTGTAAGTTGATATTTCGACGATTCTCTGGTCCCTGGTCACGAAATATACATATACCAAAAGTTGCTCCAAATTCGCTGCAAATTTTATATATACGAGCAGTTTGGAGCGTGGGGAACAAGAATATCAACAAAAAAATTCATTTCGTGTAAGTCGATATTTCGACGATTCTCAGCTCCCTGGACATTAAAATATATTTCACAAAAGTTGCTCCAAATTCGCTGCAAATGCTATATACGAGCAGTTTGGAGCGTGGGGAACAAGAATATCACAAAAATTTTCAGTTCGCCTAAGTTGATATTTCGCCGATTCTCGGCTCCCTGGTCACGAAATATACATATACCAAAAGTTGCTCCAAATTCGCTGCAAATGCTATATACGAGCAGTCTGGAGCGTGGGGAACAAGAATATCACAAAAATTTTTCATTTCGCGTAAGTCGATTTTTCGAGGATTCTCAGCTCCCTGGACACGAAATATATTATCCTAACAAACGTTGCTCCAAATTCGCTGCAAATGCTATTTACGAGTAGTTTGGAAGCGTGGGGAACAAGAATATCACATAAATATTTCATTTCGTGTAAGTTGATATTTCGACGATTCTCGGCTCCCTGGACACGAAAAATACATATAACAAACGTTGCTCCAAATTCGCTGCAAATGCTATATACGAGCAGTTTGGAGCGTGGGGAACAAGAATATCACAAAAATATTTCATTTCGTGTAAGTTGATATTTCGACGATTCTCTGGTCCCTGGTCACGAAAAATACATATACCAAAAGTTGTTCTTTTTTCGCTGCAAATGCTATATACGAGCAGTTTGGAGCGTGGGGAACAAGAATATCATAAAAATGTTTCATTACGTGTAAGTCGATTTTACGACGATTCTCAGCTGCCAGGACACGAAATATTCTCAGAACAAAAGTTGCTCCAAATTCGCTGCATAAGCTAAAAGCGAATAGTTTGGAGCGCGGGGAAGAAGATTATCACAAAAATATATCACTAAGTGTAAGTCGATTTCTCGACGATTCCCGGCTCCCTGGTCACGAAATATACATAATACAAAAGTTGCTCCAAATTCTCTGCAAATGCTAATTACGAGCAGTTTGAAGCGTGGGGAACAAGAATATCACAAAAATATTTCATTTCGTGTAAGTCGATATTTCGCCGATTCTCAGCTCCCTGGTCACGAAATATACATATACCAAAAGTTGCTCCAAATTCGCTGCAAATTTTATATATACGAGCAGTTTGGAGCGTGGGGAACAAGAATATCAACAAAAAAATTCATTTCGTGTAAGTCGATATTTCGACGATTCTCAACTGCCTGGACATAAAATATATTTCACAAAAGTTGCTCCAAATTCGCTGCAAATGCTATATACGAGCAGTTTGGAGCGTGGGGAACAAGAATATCACAAAAATTTTTCAGTTCGCCTAAGTTGATATTTCGCCGATTCTCGGCTCCCTGGTCACGAAATATACATATACCAAAAGTTGCTCCAAATTCGCTGCAAATGCTATATACGAGCAGTCTGGAGCGTGGGGAACAAGAATATCACAAAAATATTTCATTTCGTGTAAGTTGATATTTCGACGATTCTCGGCTCCCTGGACACGAAAAATACATATAACAAACGTTGCTCCAAATTCGCTGCAAATACTATATACGAGCAGTTTGGAGCGTGAGGAACAAGAATATCACAAAAATTTTTCATTTCGCGTAAGTCGATTTTTCGAGGTTTCTCAGCTCCCTGGACACGAAATATATTATCATAACAAACGTTGCTCCAAATTCGGTGCAAAAGCTATATACGAGAAGTTTGGAGCGTGGGGAACAAGTATATCACAAAAATATTTCATTTCGTGTAAGTTGATATTTCGACGATTCTCGGCTCCCTGGACACGAAAATACATATACCAAAAGTTGTTCTCTTTTCGCTGCAAATTCTATATAGGAGCGGTTTCGAGCGTGGGGAACAAGAATATTACAAAAATTTTTCATTTCGTGTAAGTCGATATTTCGACGATTCTCGGCTCCCTGGACACGAAAATATATATCACAAAAGTTGCTCCAAATTCGCTGCAAATGCTATATACGAGCAATTTGGAGCGTGGGGAACAAGAATATCATAAAAATGTTTCATTACGTGTAAGTCGATATTTCGACGATTCTCGATTCCTGGTTACGAAATATACATATAACAAAAGATGCTCCAAATTCGCTGCAAAAGCTATATAAGAGCAGTTTGGAGTAAGGTAAACAAGAATATCACAAAAATATTTTATATCGTGTAAGTCGATATTTCGACGGTTCTCGGCTCCCTGGACACTAAATATACTCGGAACAAAAGTTGCTCCAAATTCGCTGCAAAAGCTATATAAGAGCAGTTTGGAGTAAGGTAAACAAGAATATCACAAAAATATTTCATTTCGTGTAAGTTGATATTTCAACGATTCTCGGCTCCCTGGACACGAAAATACATATAACAAAAGTTGCTCCAAATTCGTTGCAAAAGCTATATACGAGCAGTTTGGGGTGTAGGGAACAAGAATATCACAAAAATTTTTCATTTCGCCTAAGTCGATATTTCGCCGATTCTCAGCTCCCTGGTCACGAAATATACATATACCAAAAGTTGCTCCAAATTCGCTGCAAATGCTATATACGAGAAGTTTGGAGTGTGGGGAACAAGAATATCACAAAAATATTTCATTTCGTGTATGTTGATATTTCGACGATTCTCGGCTCCCTGGACACGAAAATATATATCACAAAAGTTGCTCCAAATTCGCTGCAAATGCTATATACGAGCAGTTTGGAGCGTGGGGAACAAGAATATCATAAAAATGTTTCATTACGTGTAAGTCGATTTTACGGCGATTCTCAGCTGCCTGGACACGAAATATTCTCAGAACAAAAGTTGCTCCAAATTCGCTGCATTAGCTAAAAGCGAATAGTTTGGAGGGCGGGGAAGAATATTATCACAAAAATGTATCACTATGTGTAAGTCGATTTCTCGACGATTCTCGGCTCCCTGGTCACGAAATATACATATAACAAAAGTTGCTCCAAATTCGCTGCAAATGCTATATACGAGAAGTTTGGAGTGTGGGGAATAAGAATATCAAAAAAATATTTCATTTCGTGTAAGTTCATATTTCGACGATTCTCGGCTCGCTGGACACGAAAATATATATCACAAAAGTTGCACCAAATTCCCTGCACAAGCTATATACGTGCAGTTTGGAGTGTGGCGAACAAGAATATCACAAAAATGTTTCATTTCGCGTAAGTCGATTCTTCGCCGATTCTCGGCTGCCTGGACACCAAATATTCTGAGAAAAAATGTTGCTCCAATTTCGCTGCAAAAGCTATATACCAGCAGTATGGAGTATGGGAAACAAGAATATCACAAAAATATATAATTTCGTGCAAGTCGATATTTCGACGATTCTCGGCTCCCTGGACACGAAATATATTATCATAACAAACGTTGCTCCAAATTCGGTGCAAAAGCTATATGCGAGAAGTTTGGAGTGTGGGGAACAAGAATATCACAAAAATTTTTCATTTCGTGTAAGTCGAAATTTCGACGATTCTCGGCTCCCTGGACACGAAAATATATATCAAAAAGTTGCTTCAAATTCGCTGCAAATGCTATATACGAGCAGTTTGGAGCGTGGGGAACAAGAATATCATAAAAATGTTTCATTACGTGTAAGTCGATTTTACGACGATTCTCAGCTGCCTGGACACGAAATATTCTCAGAACAAAAGTTGTTCCAAATTCGCTGCGTAAGCTAAAAGCGAATAGTTTGGAGCGCGGGGAAGAAGATTATCACAAAAATGTATCACTAAGTGTAAGTCGATTTCTCGACGATTCCCGGCTCCCTGGTCACGAAATATACATATAACAAAAGTTGCTCCAAATTCTCTGCAAATGCTAATTACGAGCAGTTTGGAGCGTGGGGAACAAGAATATCACAAAAATATTTCATTTCGTGTAAGTTGATATTTCGACAATTCTCGGCTCCCTGGACACGAAAAATACATATAACATAGGTTGCTGCAAATTCACTGCAACTGCTATATACATTCAGTTTGAGGCGTGGGCAATCAGAATATCACATAAATTTTTCATTTAGCGTAAGTCGATTTTTCGAGGATTCTCAGCTCCCTGGACACGAAATATATTATCCTAACAAACGTTGCTCCAAATTCGCTGCAAAAGCTATATAAGAGCAGTTTGGAGTAAGGTAAACAAGAATATCACAAAAATATTTCATATCGTGTAAGTCGATATTTCGACGATTCTCGGCTCCCTGGACACGAAAATACATATAACATAGGTTGCTGCAAATTCACTGCAACTGCTATATACATACAGTTTGAGGCGTGGGAAGTCAGAATATCACAAAAATTTTTCATTTCGTGTAAGTCGATATTTCGACGATTCTCGGCTCCCTGGACACTAAATATACTCTGAACAAAAGTTGCTCCAAATTCGCTGCACTAGCAATATAAGAGCAGTTTGGAGTAAGGTAAACAAGAATATCACATAAATATTTCATTTCGTGTAAGTCGATATTTCGACGATTCTCGGCTCCCTGGATACTAAATATACTCTGAACAAAAGTTGTTCCAAATTCGCTGCAAAAGCTATATAAGAGCAGTTTAGAGTAAGGTAAACAAGAATATCACAAAAATATTTCATTTCGTGTAAGTTGATATTTCAAAGATTCTCGGCTCCCTGGACACGAAAATTCATTTAACAAAAGTTGCTCCAAATTCGCTGCAAAAGCTAATTACGAGCAGTTTGGAGTGTGGGGAACAAGAATATCACAAAAATATTTCATTTCGTGTAAGTCGATATTTCGACGATTCTCGGCTCCCTGGACACTAAATATACTCTGAACAAAAGTTGCTCCAAATTCGCTGCACAAGCTATATAAGAGCAGTTTGGAGTAAGGTTAACAAGAATATCACAAAAATATTTCATTTCGTGTAAGTCGATATATCGACGATTCTGGGCTCCCTGGACACTAAATATACTCTGAACCAAAGTTGCTCCAAATACGCTGCAAAAGCTATATAAGAGCAGTTTGGAGTAAGGTAAACAAGAATATCACAAAAATATTTCATATCGTGTAAGTCGATATTTCGACGATTCTCGGCTCCCTGGACACGAAAATACTTATAACAAAAGTTGCTCCAAATTCGCTGCAAAAGCTATATACGAGCAGTTTGGAGCGTGGGGAACAAGAATATCACAAACATTTTTCATTTCGTGTAAGTCGATATTTCGACGATTCTCGGCTCCCTGGACACTAAATATACTCTGAACAAAAGTTGCTCCAAATTCGCTGCAAAAGCTATATAAGAGCAGTTTGAAGTAAGGTAAACAAGAATATCACAAAAATATTTCATATCGTGTAAGTCGATATTTCGACGATTCTCGGCTCCCTGGACACGAAAAATACATATAACAAAAGTTGCTCCAAATACGCTGCAAAAGCTATATAAGAGCAGCTTGGAGTAAGGTAAACAAGAATATCTCAAAAATATTTCATTTCGTGTAAGTTGATATTTCAACGATTCTCGGCTCCCTGGACACGAAAATACATATAACAAAAGTTGCTCCAAATTCGCCTCAAATGCTATTTACGAGCAGCTTGGAGCGCGGGGAACATGAATATCATAAAAATGTTTCATTACGTGTAAGTCAATATTTCGACGATTCTCGGCTCCCTGGTAACGAAATATACATATAACAAAAGTTACTCCAAATTCGCTGCAAATGCTATTTACGAGTAGTTTGGACCGTGGGGAACAAGAATATTACAAAAATATTTCATTTCGTGTAAGTTGATATTTCGACGATTCTCGGCTCCCTGGACACGAAAATATATATCACAAAAGTTGCTCCAAATTCACTGCAAAAGCTATATACGAGCAGTTTGGAGTGTGGCGAACAAGAATAACACAAAAATTTTTAATTTCGTGTAAGTCGATATGTCGACGATTCTCGGCTCCCTGGACACGAAATATACATTTTACATAGGTTGCTGCAAATTCACTGCAACTGCTATATACATTCAGTTTGAGGCGTGGGAAATCAGAATATCAGAAAAATTTTTCATTTCCTGTAAGTCGATATTTCGACGATTCTCGACTCCCTGGACACTAAATATACTCTGAACAAAAGTTGCTCCAAATTCGCTGCAAAAGCTATATAAGAGCAGCTTGGAGTAAGGCTAACAAGAATATCACAAAAATATTTCATTTCATGTAAGTTGATATTTCAACGATTCTCGGCTCCCTGGACACGAAAATACATATAACAAAAGTTGCTCCAAATTCGCTACAATAGCTATATACGAGCAGTTTGGAGCGTGGGGAACAAGAATATCACAAAAATTTTTCATTTCGTGTAGGTTGATTTTTCGAGGATTCTCAGCTCCCTGGACACGAAATATATTATCCTAACAAACATTGCTCCAAATTCGCTGCAAAAGCTATATACGAGAAGTTTGGAGTGTGGGGAACAAGAATATCACGAAAATATTTCATTTCGTGTTAGTTGATATTTCGACGATTCTCGGCTCCCTGGACACGAAAATATATATGACAAAAGTTGCTCCAAATTCGCCTCAAATGCTATATACGAGCATTTTGGAGTGTGGCGAACAAGAATATCACAAAAATGTTTCATTTCGCGTAAGTCGATTCTTCGCCGATTCTCGGCTGCCTGGACATGCAATATTCTGAGAACAAATGTTGCTCCAATTTCGCTGCAAATGCTATATACCAGCAGTATGGAGTATGGGAAACAAGAATATCACAAAAATATTTCATTTCGTGTAAGTTGATATTTCGACGATTCTCGGCTCGCTGGACACGAAAATATATATGACAAAAGTTGCTCCAAATTCGCTGCAAAAGCAATATACGAGAAGTTTGGAGTGTGGCGAACAAGAATATCACAAAATGTTTCATTTCGCGTAGGTCGATTCTTCGCCGATTCTCGGCTGCCTGGACATGAAATATTCTGAGAACAAATGTTGCTCCAATTTCGCTGCAAAAGCTATATACCAGCACTATGGAGTATGGGAAACAAGAATATCACAAAAATATTTCATTTCGTGTAAGTCGATATATCGACGATTCTCGGCTCCCTGGACACTAAATATACTCTGAACCAAAGTTGCTCCAAATACGCTGCAAAAGCTATATAAGAGCAGTTTGGAGTAAGGTAAACAAGAATATCACAATAATATTTCATTTCGTGTAAGTTGATATTTCGACGATTCTCGGCTCGCTGGACACGAAAATATATATGACAAAAGTTGCTCCAAATTCGCCTCAAATGCTATTTACGAGCAGTTTGGAGCGCGGGGAACAAGAATATCATAAGAATGTTTCATTACGTGTAAGTCGATATTTCGACGATTCTCGGCTCCCTGGTTACGAAATATACATATATCAAAAGTTGCTCCAAATTCGCTGCAAATGCTATATACGAGCAGTTTGGAGCGTGGGGAACAAGAATATCACAAAAATTTTTCATTTCGCGTAAGTCGAATTTTCGAGGATTCACAGCTCCCTGGACACGAAATATATTATCCTAACAAACGTTGCTCCAAATTCGCTGCAAAAGCAATATACGAGAAGTTTGGAGTGTGGGGAACAAGAATATCACAAAAATTTTTCATTTCGTGTAAGTCGATATTTCGACGATTCTTGGCTCCCTGGACACTAAATATACTCTGAACAAAAGTTGCTCCAAATTCGCTGCAAAAGCTAATTAAGAGCAGTTTGGAGTAAGTTTAACAAGAATATCACAAAAATATTTCATTTCGTGTAAGTCGATATATCGACGATTCTCGGCTCCCTGGACACTAAATATACTCTGAACAAAAGTTGCTACAAATTCGCTGCAAATGCTATATACGAGCAGTTTGGAGCGTGGGGAACAAGAATATCACAAAAATTTTTAATTTCGCGTAAGTCGATTTTTCGAGGATTCTCAGCTCCCTGGACACGAAATATATTTTCCTAACAAACGCTGCTCCAAATTCGCTGCAAAAGCTATATACGAGAAGTTTGGAGTGTGGGGAACAAGAATATCAGAAAAATATTTCATTTCGTGTAAGTTGATATTTCGACGATTCTCGGCTCCTGGACACGAAAATATATATCACAAAAGTTGCTCCAAATTCACTGCAAATGCTATATACGAGCAGTTTGGAGCGTGGGGAACAAGAATATCATAAAAATGTTTCATTACGTGTAAGTCGACTTTTTGACGATTCTCAGCTGCCTGGACACGAAATATTCTCAGAACAAAAGTTGCTCCAAAATCGCTGCATAAGCTAAAAGCGAATAGTTTGGAGCGCGGGGAAGAAGATTATCACAAAAATGTATCACTAAGTGTAAGTCGATTTTTCGACGATTCTCGTCTCCTTGGTAACGAAATTTACATATGACAAACGTTGCTCCAAATTCGCTGCAAATGCTATTTACGAGTAGTTTGGAGTGTGGGGAACAAGAATATCACAAAAATTTTTCATTTCACCTAAGTCGATATTTCGCCGATTCTCAGCTCCCTGGTCACGTAATATATTATCCTAACAAACGATGCTCCTAATTCGCTGCAAAAGCTATATACGAGAAGTTTGGAGTGTGTGGAAAGTGAATATCACAAAAATATTTCATTACGTGTAAGTAGATTTTACGACGAATCTCAGGTACCTGGACACGAAATATTCTCAGAACAAAAGTTGCTCCAAATTCGCTGCATAAGCTAAAAGCGAATAGTTTGGAGCGCGGGGACGAATAGTATCACAAAAATGTATCACTAAGTGTAAGTCGATTTCTCGACGATTCTCGGCTCCCTGGTCACGAAATATACATATAACAAAAGTTGCTCCAAATTCGCTGCAAATGCTATTTACGAGCAGTTTGGAGCGTGGGGAACAAGAATATCATAAAAATGATTCATTACGTGTATGTAGATTTTACGATGATTCTCAGCTACTTGGACACCAAATATTCTCAGAACAAAAGTTGCTCCAAATTCGCTGCATAAGCTAAAAGCGAATAGTTTGGAGCGCGGGGAAGAATAGTATCACAAAAATGTATCACTAAGTGTAAGTCGATTTCTCGACGATTCTCGGCTCCCTGGTCACGAAATATAAATATAACAAAAGTTGCTCCAAATTAGCAGCAAATGCTATTTACGAGCAGTTTGGAGCGTGGGGAACAAGAATATCACGAAAATATTTCATTTCGTGTTAGTTGATATTTCGACGATTCTCGGCTCCCTGGACACGAAAATATATATCACAAAAGTTGCTCCAAATTCACTGCAAAAGCTATATACGAGCAGTTTGGAGTGTGGCGAACAAGAATATCACAAAAATGTTTCATTTCGCGTAAGTCGATTCTTCGCCGATTCTCGGCTGCCTGGACACGAAATATTCTGAGAACAAATGTTGCTCCAATTTCGCTGCAAAAGCTATATACCAGCAGTATGGAGTATGGGAAACAAGAATATCACAAAAAATTTTCATTTCACTTAAGTCGATATTTCGCCGATTCTCAGCTCCCTGGTCACGAAATATACATATACCAAAAGTTGCTCCAAATTCGCCTCAAATGCTATTTACGAGCAGTTTGGAGCGCGGGGAACAAGGATATCATAAAAATGTTTCATTACGTGTAAGTCGATATTTCGACGATTCTCGGCTCCCTGGTTACGAAATATACATATATCAAAAGTTGCTCCAAATTCCTTGCAAATGCTATATACAAGCAGTTTGGAGCGTGGGGAACAAGATTATCACAAAAATTTTTCATTTCGCGTAAGTCGAATTTTCGAGGATTCACAGCTCCCTGGACACGAAATATATTATTATAACAAACGTTGCTCCAAATTCGCTGCAAAAGCAATATACGAGAAGTTTGGAGTGTGGGGAACAAGAATATCACAAAAATTTTTCATTTCGTGTAAGTCGATATTTCGACGATTTTTGGCTCCCTGGACACTAAATATACTCTGAACAAAAGTTGCTCCAAATTCGCTGCAAAAGCTATATAAGAGCAGTTTGGAGTAAGTTTAACAAGAATATCACAAAAATATTTCATTTCGTGTAAGTCGATATATCGACGATTCTCGGCTCCCTGGACACTAAATATACTCTGAACAAAAGTTGCTCCAAATTCGCTGCAAATGCTATATACGAGCAGTTTGGAGCGTGGGGAACAAGAATATCACAAAAATTTTTAATTTCGCGTAAGTCGATTTTTCGAGGATTCTCAGCTCCCTGGACACGAAATATATTATCCTAACAAACGCTGCTCCAAATTCGCTGCAAAAGCTATATACGAGAAGTTTGGAGTGTGGGGAACAAGAATATCAGAAAAATATTTCATTTCGTGTAAGTTGATATTTCGACGATTCTCGGCTCCTGGACACGAAAATATATATCACAAAAGTTGCTCCAAATTCACTGCAAATGCTATATACGAGCAGTTTGGAGCGTGGGGAACAAGAATATCATAAAAATGTTTCATTACGTGTAAGTCGACTTTACGACGATTCTCAGCTGCCTGGACACGAAATATTCTCAGAACAAAAGTTGCTCCAAAATCGCTGCATAAGCTAAAAGCGAATAGTTTGGAGCGCGGGGAAGAAGATTATCACAAAAATGTATCACTAAGTGTAAGTCGATTTTTCGACGATTCTCGTCTCCTTGGTAACGAAATATACATATGACAAACGTTGCTCCAAATTCGCTGCAAATGCTATTTACGAGTAGTTTGGAGTGTGGGGAACAAGAATATCACAAAAATTTTTCATTTCACCTAAGTCGATATTTCGCCGATTCTCAGCTCCCTGGTCACGAAATATACATATACCAAAAGTTGCTCCAAATTCGCTGCAAATGCTATATACGAGCAGTCTGGAGCGTGGGGAACAAGAATAGCAGAAAAATTTTTCATTTCGCGTAAGTCGATTTTTCGAGGATTCTCAGCTCCCTGAACACGTAATATATTATCCTAACAAACAATGCTCCTAATTCGCTGCAAAAGCTATATACGAGAAGTTTGGAGTGTGTGGAACAAGAGTATCACAAAAATATTTCATTACGTGTAAGTAGATTTTACGACGAATCTCAGCTACCTGGACACGAAATATTCTCAGAACAAAAGTTGCTCCAAATTCGCTGCATAAGCTAAAAGCGAATAGTTTGGAGCGCGGGGAAGAATAGTATCACAAAAATGTATCACTAAGTGTAAGTCGATTTCTCGACGATTCTCGGCTCCCTGGTCACGAAATATACATATAACAAAAGTTGCTCCAAATTCGCTGCAAATGCTATTTACGAGCAGTTTGGAGCGTGGGGAACAAGAATATCATAAAAATGTTTCATTACGTGTATGTAGATTTTACGATGATTCTCAGCTACTTGGACACCAAATATTCTCAGAACAAAAGTTGCTCCAAATTCGCTGCATAAGCTAAAAGCGAATAGTTTGGAGCGCGGGGAAGAATAGTATCACAAAAATGTATCACTAAGTGTAAGTCGATTTCTCGACGATTCTCGGCTCCCTGGTCACGAAATATAAATATAACAAAAGTTGCTCCAAATTCGCAGCAAATGCTATTTACGAGCAGTTTGGAGCGTGGGGAACAAGAATATCACAAAAATTTTTCATTTCGTGTAGGTTGATTTTTCGAGGATTCTCAGCTCCCTGGACACGAAATATATTATCCTAACAAACGTTGCTCCAAATTCGCTGCAAAAGCTATATACGAGAAGTTTGGAGTGTGGGGAACAAGAATATCACGAAAATATTTCATTTCGTGTTAGTTGATATTTCGACGATTCTCGGCTCCCTGGACACGAAAATATATATGACAAAAGTTGCTCCAAATTCGCCTCAAATGCTATTTACGAGCAGTTTGGAGCGCGGGGAACAAGAATATCATAAAAATGTTTCATTACGTGTAAGTCGATATATCGACGATTCTCGGCTCCCTGGACACTAAATATACTCTGAACCAAAGTTGCTCCAAATACGCTGCAAAAGCTATATAAGAGCAGTTTGGAGTAAGGTAATAAAGAATATCACAATAATATTTCATTTCGTGTAAGTTGATATTTCGACAATTCTCGGCTCGCTGGACACGAAAATATATATGACAAAAGTTGCTCCAAATTCACTGCAAAAGCTATATACGAACTGTTTGGAGTGTGGCGAACAAGAATATCACAAAAATGTTTCATTTCGCGTAAGTCGATTCTTCGCCGATTCTCGGCTGCCTGGACATGAAATATTCTGAGAACAAATGTTGCTCCAATTTCGCTGCAAAAGCTATATACCAGCAGTATGGAGTATGGGAAACAAGAATATCACAAAAATATTTCATTTCGTGTAAGTCGATATATCGACGATTCTCGGCTCCCTGGACACTAAATATACTCTGAACCAAAGTTGCTCCAAATACGCTGCAAAAGCTATATAAGAGCAGTTTGGAGTAAGGTAAACAAGAATATCACAATAGTATTTCATTTCGTGTAAATTGATATTTCGACGATTCTCGGCTCGCTGGACACGAAAATATATATGACAAAAGTTGCACCAAATTCGCCTCAAATGCTATTTACGTGCAGTTTGGAGCGCGGGGAACAAGAATATCATAAAAATGTTTCATTACGTGTAAGTCGATATTTCGACGATTCTCGGCTCCCTGGTTACGAAATATACATATATCAAAAGTTGCTCCAAATTCGCTGCAAATGCTATATACGAGCAGTTTGGAGCGTGGGGAACAAGAATATCACAAAAATTTTTCATTTCGCGTAAGTCGAATTTTCGAGGATTCACAGCTCCCTGGACACGAAATATATTATCCTAACAAACGTTGCTCCAAATTCGCTGCAAAAGCAATATACGAGAAGTTTGGAGTGTGGGGAACAAGAATATCACAAAAATTGTTCATTTCGTGTAAGTCGATATTTCGACGATTCTTGGCTCCCTGGACACTAAATATACTCTGAACAAAAGTTGCTCCAAATTCGCTGCAAAAGCTATATAAGAGCAGTTTGGAGTAAGGTTAACAAGAATATCACAAAAATATTTCATTTCGTGTAAGTCGATATATCGACGATTCTCGGCTCCCTGGACACTAAATATACTCTGAACCAAAGTTGCTCCAAATACGCTGCAAAAGCTATATAAGAGCAGTTTGGAGTAAGGTAAACAAGAATATCACAATAATATTTCATTTCGTGTAAGTTGATATTTCGACGATTCTCGGCTCGCTGGACACGAAAATATATATGACAAAAGTTGCTCCAAATTCACTGCAAAAGCTATATACGAGCAGTTTGGAGTGTGGCGAACAAGAATATCACAAAAATGTTTCATTTCGCGTAAGTCGATTCTTCGCCGATTCTCGGCTGCCTGGACATGAAATAATCTGAGAACAAATGTTGCTCCAATTTCGCTGCAAAAGCTATATACCAGCAGTATGGAGTATGGGAAACAAGAATATCACAAAAATATTTCATTTCGTGTAAGTCGATATATCGACGATTCTCGGCTCCCTGGACACTAAATATACTCTGAACCAAAGTTGCTCCAAATACGCTGCAAAAGCTATATAAGAGCAGTTTGGAGTAAGGTAAACAAGAATATCACAAAAATATTTCATTTCGTGTAAGTCGATATATCGACGATTCTCGGCTCCCTGGACACTAAATATACTCTGAACCAAAGTTGCTCCAATTACGCTGCAAATGCTATATAAGAGCAGTTTGGAGTAAGGTAAAAAAGAATATCACAATAATATTTCATTTCGTGTAAGTTGATATTTCGACGATTCTCGGCTCGCTGGACACGAAAATATATATGACAAAAGTTGCTCCAAATTCACTGCAAAAGCTATATACGAGCAGTTTGGAGTGTGGCGAACAAGAATATCACAAAAATGTTTCATTTCGCGTAAGGCGATTCTTCGCCGATTCTCGGCTGCCTGGACATGAAATATTCTGAGAACAAATGTTGCTCCAATTTCGCTGCAAAAGCTATATACCAGCAGTATGGAGTATGGGATACAAGAATATCACAAAAATATTTAGTTTCGTGTAAGTCGATATGTCGACGATTCTCGGCTCCCTGGACACGAAATATACATTTTACATAGGTTGCTGCAAATTCACTGCAACTGCTATATACATTCTGTTTGAGGCGTGGGAAATCAGAATATCAGAAAAATTTTTCATTTCGTGTAAGTCGATATTTCGACGATTCTCGGCTCCCTGGACACTAAATATACTCTGAACAAAAGTTGCTCCAATTTCGCTGCAAAAGCTATATAAGAGCAGCTTGGAGTAAGGTTAACAAGAATATCACAAAAATATTTCATTTCGTGTTAGTTGATATTTCAACGATTCTCGGCTCCCTGGACACGAAAATACATATAACAAAAGTTGCTCCAAATTCGCCTCAAATGCTATTTACGAGCAGCTTGGAGCGCGGGGAACATGAATATCATAAAAATGTTTCATTACGTGTAAGTCAATATTTCGACGATTCTCGGCTCCCTGGTAACGAAATATACATATAACAAAAGTTGCTACAAATTCGCTGCAAATGCTATTTACGAGCAGTTTGGAGCGTAGGGAACAAGAATATCACAAAAATATTTCATTTCGTGTAGGTTGATATTTCGACGATTCTCGGCTCCCTGGACACGAAAAATACATATAACAAAAGTTGCTCCAAATTCGCTGCAAATGCAATTTACGAGCAGTTTGGACCGTGGGGAACAAGAATATCACAAAAATATTTCATTTCGTGTAAGTTGATATTTCGACGATTCTCGGCTCCCTGGACACGAAAATATATATCACAAAAGTTGCTCCAAATTCACTGCAAAAGCTATATACGAGCAGTTTGTTGTGTGGGGAACAAGAATATCACAAAAATTTTTCATTTCGCCTAAGTCGATATTACGCCGATTCTCATCTCCCTGGTCACGAAATATACATATACCAAAAGTTGCTCAAAATTCGCTGCAAATGCTTTATACGAGCAGTTTGGAGCGTGGGGAACAAGAATATCACAAAAATTTTTCATTTCGCGTAAGTCGATTTTTCGAGGATTCTCAGCTCCCTGGACACGAAATATATTATCCTAACAAACGTTGCTCCAAATTCGCTGCAACAGCTATATATGAGAAGTTTGGAGTGTGGGGAACAAGAATATAAAAAAAAATTTTCATTTCGTGTAAGTCGATATTTCGACGATTCTCGGCTCCCTGGACACCACATATACTCTGAACAAAAGTTGCTCCAAATTCGCTGCAAAAGCTATATAAGAGCAGTTTGGAGTAAGGTTAACAAGAATATCACAAAAATATTTCATTTCGTGTAAGTTGATATTTCAACGATTTTCGGCTCCCTGGTCACGAAATTACATATAACAAAAGTTGCTCCAAATACGTCGCAAATGCTATTTACGAGCAGCTTGGAGCGCGGGGAACAAGAATATCACAAAAATACTTCATTTCGTGTAAGTTGATATTTCGACGATTCTCGGCTCCCTGGACACGAAAATACATATAACAAAAGTTGCTCCAAATTCGCTGCAAATGCTATTTACGAGCAGTTTGGAACGTGGGGAACAAGAATAACACATAAATATTTCATTTCGTGTAAGTTGATATTTCGACGATTCTCGGCTCCCTGGACACGAAAATATATATCACAAAAGTTGCTCCAAATTCACTGCAAAAGCTTTATACGAGCAGTTTGGAGTGTAGCGAACAAGAATATCACAAAAATGTTTCATTTCGCGTAAGTCGATTCTTCGCCGATTCTCGGCTGCCTGGACACGAAATATTCTGAGAACAAATGTTGCTCCAATTTCGCTGCAAAAGCTATATACCAGCAGTATGGAGTATGGGAAACAAGAATATCACAAAAAATTTTCATTTCACTTAAGTCGATATTTCGCCGATTCTCAGCTCCCTGGTCACGAAATATACATATACCAAAAGTTGCTCCAAATTCGCCTCAAATGCTATTTACGAGCAGTTTGGAGCGCGGGGAACAAGAATATCATAAAAATGTTTCATTACATGTAAGCCGATATTTCGACGATTCTCGGCTGCCTGGACACGCAAATATATATAACAAAAGTTGCTCCAAATTCGCTGCAAATGCTATATACGAGCAGTTTGGAGTGGGGGGAACAAGAATATCATAAAAATGTTTCATTAAGTTTTAGTCGATTTTACGACGATTCTAGGCTCCCTGGATACGAAATATTCTCAGAACATGAGTTGCCGCAAATTCGCTGCAAAAGCTATATAGGAGCAGTTTGGAGTGTGGGTAACAAGAATATCACAAAAATGTTTCATAACGTGTTAGTCGATTTTTCGACGATTCTCAGTTCCCGGGACACGAAATATGCTCAGAACAAACGTTGCTCCATATTCGCTGCAAAAGCTATATACGAGCAGTTTGAAGTGTGAGGAACAAGAATATCACAAAAACATTTCATTTCGTGTAAGTTTATATTTCGACAATTCGCGGCTCCCTGAACACGAAATCTACATATAAGAAAAGTTGCTCCAAATTCGCTGCAAAAGCTATATACGAGCAATATGGAGTGTGGGGAACAATAATATAAAAATGTTTCTTTTCGCGTAAGTCGATTTTTCGAAAATTCTCGGCTCCCTGAACACGAAATATATTCAGAACAAATGTTGCTCCAAATTGACTGCAAAAGCTAAATAGAAGTTTGGAGTGAGGGGAACAAGAATGTCACAAAAATATTTCATTTCGTGTAAGTCGATTTTTCGACGATTCTCGGCTCTCTGGACACGAAATATACATATAACAAAAGTATCTCCAAACTCGCTGCAAAAGCTATATACGCACAGTTTGGACCGTGGGGAACAAGAAAATCACAAAAAGTTTTCATTTCGCGTAAGTCGATATTTCGATGAATCTCGGTTCCCTGGACACGAAATATGCTCAGAACAAAAGTTGCTCCTAATTTGCTGCAAAAGCTATATACGAGCAGTATGGAGTGTGGGGAACAAGAATATCATAAAAATGTTTCATTTCGCGTAAGTCGATTTTTCGACGATAATCATGTCCCTGGACACGAAATATGCTCAGAACAAAGGTTGCTCCAAATTGGCTGAAATAGCTATATTCGAGCAGTTTGAAGTGTGGGGAACAAGAATATCACAAACATTTTTAATTTCTCGTAAATCGATTTTTCGAAGATTCTCAGCTCCCTGGACACGAAATATATTCAGAACAAAAGTTGCTCAAAATTCGCTGCAAAAGCTATATACGAGCAGTTTGGAGCGTGGGGAACAAGAATATAAAAATGTTTCTTTTCGCGTAAGTCGATTTATCAACGATTCTCGGTTCCCTGTACACGAAATATGCTCAGAACAAAAGTTGCTCCAAATTCACTACGAAAGCTATATATGAGCAGTTTGGAGTGTGGGGAACAAGAAAATCACAAAAATTATTCATTTCGCGTAAATCGATTTTTCGATGAATCTCGGTTCCCTGGACACGAAATGTGCTCAGAACAAAAGTTGCTCCAAATTTGCTGCAAAAGCTATATACGAGCAATATGGTGTGTGGGGAACAAGAATATCATAAAAATGTTTCATTTCGCGTAAGTCGATTTTTCGACGATTCTCATGTCCCTGGACACGAAATATGCTCAGAACAAATGTTGCTCCAAATTCGCTGCAAAAGCTATATACGAAAAGTATGGTGTGTGGGGAACAAGAATATTTTAAAAATGTTTCATTACGTTTAAGTCGTTTAACGACGATTCTCGGCTCCCTGGACACGAAATATTCTCAGAACATTAGTTGCCGCAAATTCGCTGCAATAGCTATATAGGAGCAGTTTGGAGTGTGGGGAACAAGAATATCACAAAAATGTTTCATTACGTGTAAGTCGATTTTTCGACGATTCTAGGGTCCCTGGACACATATAATCAGAACAAATGTTACTCCGAATTGGCTGCAAAAGCTATTTACGAACAGTTTGTAGTGTGAAGAACAAGAATATCACAAAAATATTTCATTTCGTGTAAGTTGATATTTCGACAATTCTCGGTTCCCTGGACACCAAATGTATATGTAACAAAAGTTGCTCCAAATTCACTGCAAAAGCTATATACGAGCAGTTTTTAGTGCGGGGAACACGAATATCATAAAAATGTTTCATTACGTGTAAAGTCGATTTTTCGACAGTTATCGTCTCCCTGGACACGAAATATATTCAGAACAAATGTTGCTCCAAATTGATTGCAAAAGCTATATAGAAGTATGGAGTGTGGGGAACAAGAATATAAAAATGTTTCGTTTCGTGTAAGTCGATATTTCGACGATTCTCGGCTCTCTGGACACGATATATACATATAACAAAAGTTGCTCCAAACTCGCTGCAAAAGCTATATACGTGCAGTTTGGAGCGTGGGGAACAAGAAAATCACAAAAAGGTTTCATTTGTGTAAGTCGATTTTTCGAGGATTCTCGGCTCCCTGGAGACGAAATATTCTCTGACCAAAAGTTGCTCCAAATACCCTACAAAAGCTATATACGTGCAGTATGGAGTGTGGGGAACAAGAATATCACAAAAATGTTTCATTTCGCGTAAGTCGATTTTTCAAGGATTCTCGGCTCCCTGGACACGAAATATTCTCTGAACAAAGGTTGCTCCAAATTCGCTGCAAAAGCTATATATGAGCAGTTAAGACTATGGGGAACAAGAATATCACAAAAATTTTTCATTACGGGCAAGTCGATTATTCGACGATTCTCTGCTCCCTGGACACGAAATATGCTCAAAACAAAATTTGCACCAAATTCGCTGGAAAGCTATATACGGGTAGTTTGGAGCGTGGGGAACAAGAATATCATAAAAATGTTTCATTACATGTAAGTCGATTTTACGACGATTCTCGGCTCCCTGGACAAGAAATATGCCTATAACAAAAGTTGCTCCAAATTCATTGCAAAAGCTATATACGAGCAGTTTGGAGTGTGGGGAACCAGAATATCACAAATTTATTTCGTTTCATGTAAGTTGATATTTCGACGATTCTCGGCTGCCTGGACACGCAAATACATATAACAAAAGTTGCTCCAAATTCGCTGCAAATGCTATATACGAGCAGTTTGGAGTGGGGGGAACAAGAATATCATAAAAATGTTTCATTAAGTTTTAGTCGATTTTACGACGATTCTAGGCTCCCTGGATACGAAATATTCTCAGAACATGAGTTGCCGCAAATTCCCTGCAAAAGCTATATAGGAGCAGTTTGGAGTGTGGGTAACAAGAATATCACAAAAATGTTTCATAACGTGTTAGTCGATTTTTCGACGATTCTCAGTTCCCGGGACACGAAATATGCTCAGAACAAACGTTGCTCCATATTCGCTGCAAAAGCTATATACGAGCAGTTTGAAGTCTGAGGAACAAGAATATCACAAAAACATTTCATTTCGTGTAAGTTTATATTTCGACAATTCGCGGCTCCCTGAACACGAAATCTACATATAAGAAAACTTGCTCCAAATTCGCTGCAAAAGCTATATACGAGCAATATGGAGTGTGGGGAACAATAATATAAAAATGTTTCTTTTCGCGTAAGTCGATTTTTCGAAAATTCTCGGCTCCCTGAACACGAAATATATTCAGAACAAATGTTGCTCCAAATTGACTGCAAAAGCTATATAGAAGTTTGGAGTGAGGGGAGCAAGAATGTCACAAAAATATTTCATTTCGTGTAAGTCGATTTTTCGACGATTCTCGGCTCTCTGGACACGAAATATACATATAACAAAAGTATCTCCAAACTCGCTGCAAAAGCTATATGCGCACAGTTTGGACCGTGGGGAACAAGAAAATCACAAAAAGTTTTCATTTCGCGTAAGTCGATATTTCGATGAATCTCGGTTCCCTGGACACGAAATATGCTCAGAACAAAAGTTGCTCCTAATTTGCTGCAAAAGCTATATACGAGCAGTATGGAGTGTGGGGAACAAGAATATCATAATAATGTTTCATTTCGCGTAAGTCGATTTTTCGACGATAATCGTGTCTCTGGACACGAAATATGCTCAGAACAAAGGTTGCTCCAAATTGGCTGAAATAGCTATATTCGAGCAGTTTGAAGTGTGGGGAACAAGAATATCACAAACATTTTTAATTTCGCCTAAATCGACTTTTCGAAGATTCTCAGCTCCCTGGACACGAAATATATTCAGAACAAAAGTTGCTCAAAATTCGCTGCAAAAGCTATATACGAGCAGTTTGGAGCGTGGGGAACAAGAATATAAAAATGTTTCTTTTCGCGTAAGTCGATTTTTCAACGATTCTCGGTTCCCTGGACACGAAATATGCTCAGAACAAAAGTTGCTCCAAATTCACTACGAAAGCTATATATGAGCAGTTTGGAGTGTGGGGAACAAGAAAATCACAAAAATTATTCATTTCGCGTAAATCGATTTTTCGATGAATCTCGGTTCCCTGGACACGAAATGTGCTCAGAACAAAAGTTGCTCCAAATTTGCTGCAAAAGCTATATACGAGCAATATGGTGTGTGGGGAACAAGAATATCATAAAAATGTTTCATTTCGCGTAAGTCGATTTTTCGACGATTCTCATGTCCCTGGACACGAAATATGCTCAGAACAAATGTTGCTCCAAATTCGCTGCAAAAGCTATATACGAGCAGTATGGTGTGTGGGGAACAAGAATATTTTAAAAATGTTTCATTACGTTTAAGTCGTTTAACGACGATTCTCGGCTCCCTGGACACGAAATATTCTCAGAACATTAGTTGCCGCAAATTCGCTGCAATAGCTATATAGGAGCAGTTTGGAGTGTGGGGAAGAAGAATATCACAAAAATGTTTCATTACGTGTAAGTCGATTTTTCGACGATTCCAGGGTCCCTGGACACATATAATCAGAACAAATGTTAACCGCCTGCGGTGCCATTAGTAGTTAAAGCGGGCGTTAAACACTACCAAAAAAAAAAAAAAAACTAATGTTACTCCAAATTGGCTGCAAAAGCTATTTACGAACAGTTTGTAGTGTGAAGAACAAGAATATCACAAAAATATTTCATTTCGTGTAAGTTGATATTTCGACAATTCTCGGCTCCCTGGACACCAAATGTATATGTAACAAAAGTTGCTCCAAATTCACTGCAAAAGCTATATACGAGCAGTTTTTAGTGCGGGGAACACGAATATCATAAAAATGTTTCATTACGTGTAAAGTCGATTTTTCGACAATTATCGTCTCCCTGGACACGAAATATATTCAGAACAAATGTTGCTCCAAATTGATTGCAAAAGCTATATAGGAGAAGTATAGAGTGTGGGGAACAAGAATATAAAAATGTTTCTTTTCGCGTAAGTCGATTTTTCGACAATTCTCGGCTCCCTGAACACAAAATATATTCAGAACAAATGTTGCTCCAAATTGATTGCAAAAGCTATATAGGAGAAGTTTGGAGTGAGGGGAAGAAGAATGTCACAAAAATATTTCATTTCGTGTAAGTCGATATTTCGACGATTCTCGGCTCACTGCACACGATATATACATATAACAAAAGTTGCTCCAAACTCGCTGCAAAAGCTATATACGTGCAGTTTGGAGCGTGGGGAACAAGAAAATCACAAAAAGGTTTCATTTGTGTAAGTCGATTTTTCGAGGATTCTCGGCTCCCTGGAGACGAAATATTCTCTGTCCAAAAGTTGCTCCAAATACCCTACAAAAGCTATATACGTGCAGTATGGAGTGTGGGGAACAAGAATATCATAAAAATATTTCATTTCGTGTATGTTGATATTTCGATGACTCTCGGTTCCCTGGACACGAAATATACTCAGAACAAAAGTTGCTCCAAATTCACTGCAAAAAGGTATATACCAGCAGTTTGGAGTGTGGCTTACAAGAATATCACAAATATGTTTCATTACGTGTAAGTCGATTTTTCGACGATTCTCGGCTCCCTGGACACGAAATATATTCAGAACAAAAGTTGCTCCAAATTCGCTGCAAAAGCTGTATTCGAGCAGTTTGAAGTGTGGGGAAAAAGAATATCACAAACATTTTTGATTTCGCGTAAGTCGATTTTTCGAAAATTCTCAGCTCCCTGGACACGAAATATGCTCAGAACAAATGTTACTCCAAATTGGGTGCAAAATCTATATACGAGCAGTTTGGAGTGTGGGGAACAAGAATATCACAAAAATATTTCATTTCGTCTAAGAGTATATTTCGACGAATCTCGGCTCTCTGGACACGAAATATACATATTATAACAAAAGTTGCTCCAAATTCGCTGCAAAAGCTATATACGAGCAGTTTGGAGTGTGGCGGAAAAAGAATATCAGAAAAATGTTTCATTACGTGTAAGTCGATTTTTCGTCGATTCCAGCTCCTTGGACACGAAATATACTCAGAACAAAAGTTGCTCCAAATTCGCTGCAAATGCTATATACGAGCAGTTTGGAGTAAGGGGAACAAGAATATCACAAAAAGTTTCATTACGTGTATTTCGATTTGTCGACGATCCTCGGCTCCCTGGAAACGAAATATACTCAGAACAAAAGTTGCGCCAAATTGGCTGCAAAAGCTATATACGAGCAGTTTGGAGTGTGGGAACAAAATAACATAAAAATGTTTCATTTCGCGTAAGTAGATTTATCGACGATTCTCGGTTCCCTGGACACGAAATATATTCAGAACAAAGGTTGCTCCAAATTCACTCCGAAAGCTATATACGAGCAGTTTGGAGCGTGGGGAACAAGAATATCACATAAATATTTCATTTCGTGTAAGTTGATACATCGACGATTCTCGGCTCCCTGGACACGAAATGTACATATAACAAAAGTTGCTTCAAATTTGCTGCAAAAGTTATATATAAGCAGTTTGGAGTGTGGGGAACAAGAATATCATAAAAATGTTTCATTACGTGTAAGTCGATTTTTCGACAATTCTCGGCTCCCTGGTCACGAAATATACTCAGAACAAAAGTTGCTCCAAATTCGCTGCAAAAGCTTTATACGAGCAGTATGGAGTGTGAGGAAGAAGAATATAAAAATATTTCTTTTCGCGTAAGTCGATCTTTCGACGATTCTCGGCTACCTGGACACGAAATAATCTCAGAACAAAAGTTGCTCCAAATTCGCTGCAAAAGCTATATACGAGCAGTAGGGAGTGTAGGGAACAAGAATATCACAAGAATATTTCATTTCCTGTATGTTGATATTTGGATTATTCTCGGCTCCCTGGACACGAAATATACTCAGAACAAAAGTTGCTCCAAATTCGCTGCAATAAGGTATATACGAGCAGTTTGGAGTTTGGGGTACAAGAATATCACAAAAATATTTCATTTCGTGTAAGTCGATATTTCGACGAATCTCGGCTCTCTGGACACGATATATACATATTATAACAAAAGTTGCTCCAAATTCGCTGCAAAAGCTATATACGAGCAGTAGGGAGTGTGGGGAACAAGAATATCACAAGAATATTTCATTTCCTGTATGTTGATATTTGGATGATTCTCGGCTCCCTGGACACAAAATATACTCAGAACAAAAGTTGCTCCAAATTCGCTGCAATAAGGTATATACGAGCAGTTTGGAGTGTGGGGTACAAGAATATCACAAAAATATTTCATTTCGTGTAAGTCGATATTTCGACGAATCTCGGCTCTCTGGACACGACATATACATATTATAACAAAAGTTGCTCCAAATTCGCTGCAAAAGCTATATACGAGCAGTTTGGAATGTGGCGGAACAAGAATATCAGAAAAATGTTTCATTACGTGTAAGTCGATTTTTCGTCGATTCTCAGCTCGTTGGACACGAAATATACTCAGAACAAAAGGTGCTCCAAATTCGCTGCAAATGCTATATGCGAGCAGTTTGGAGAATGGTTAATCAGAATATCACAAAAATGTTTCATTACGTGTAAGTGGATTTTTCGACGATTCTCGGCTCCTTGGACACGAAATAATCTCAGAACAAAAGCTGCTCCAAATTCGCTGCAAAAGCTATACCTGCAGTTTGGAGCGTGGGGAACAAGATTATCACAAAAATTATTCATTTCGCGTAAGTCGATATTTCGATGAATCTCGGTTCCCTGGACACGAAATATGCTCAGAACAAAAGTTGCTCCAAATTTGCTGCATTTGCTATATACGAGCAGTATGGAGTGTGGGGAACAAGAATATCATAAAAATGTTTCATTTCGCGTAAGTCGATTTTTCGACGATTCTCATGTCCCTGGACACGAAATATGCTCAGAACAAATATTGCTCCAAATTGGCTGCAAAAGCTATATTCGAGCACTTTGAAGTGTGTGGAACAAGAATATCACAAAAAATTAACATTTCGCGTAAATCGATTTTGCGAAGATTCTCAGCTCCCTAAACACGAAATATATTCAGACAAAAGTTGCTCAAAATTCGCTGCAAAAGGTATATTCGAGCAGTTTGAAGTGTGGGGAACAAGAATATTATAAAAATGTTTCATTACGTTTAAGTCGATTTTTCGACGATTCTCGATTCCCTGGACACGAAATATGCTCAGAACAAAAGTTGCTCCTAATTCGCTGCAAAAGCTATATACCAGCAGTATGGAGTGTGGGGAACAAGAATATCATAAAAATGTTTCATTTCGCGAAAGTCGATCTTTCGACGATTCTCGGGTCCCTGGACACGAAATATGCTCAGAACAAATTTTACTCCAAATTGGCTGCAAAAGCCATATACGAGCAGCTTGGAGTTTGGGGAACAAGAATATCACAAAAATATTTCATTTCGTGTAAGTCGATATTTTGACGATTCTCGGCTCTCTGTACAGGAAATATACATATAACAAAAATTGCTCCAAACTCGCTGCAAAAGCTATATACGAGCAGTTTGGAGCATGAAGAACAAGAAAATCGCAAAAAAATTTTCATTTAGCGGAGGTCGATATTTCGATGAATCTCGGTTCCCTGGACACGAAATATGCTCAGAACAAAAGTTGATCCAAATTTGCTGCAAAAGCTATTTACGAGCAGTATGGAGTGTGGGGAACAAGAATATCATAAAAATGTTTCATTTCGCGTAAGTCGATTTTTCGACGATTCTCGGCTCCCTGGACACGAAATATGCTGAGAACAAAAGTTGCTCCAAATTTTCTGCAAAAGCTATATACGAGCAGTATGGTGTGTGGGGAACAAGAATATAAAAATGTTTCTTTTCGCGTAAGTCGATTTTTCGACGATTCTCGGCTCCCTGGACACGTAATATGCTCAGAACAAAAGTTGCTCCAAATTTTCTGCAAAAGTAGATTTATCGACGATTCCCGGTTCCCTAGACACGAAATATATTCAGAACAAAGGTTGCTCCAAATTCACTGCGAAAGCTATATACGAGCAGTTTGGAGCGTGGGGAACAAGAATATCACAAAAATATTTCATTTCGTGTAAGTTGATATTTCGACGATTCTCGGCTCCCTGGACACCAAATGTATATGTAAGAAAAGTTGCTCCAAATTCGCTGCAAAAGCTATATACGAGCAGTTTTTAGTGTGGGGAACACGAATATCATAAAAATGTTTCATTAAGTGTAAAGTCGATTTTTCGACAATTATCGGCTCCCTGGACACGGAATATACTCAGAACAAAAGTTGCTCCAAATTCGCTGCAAAAGCTATAACTCCATGGCACGACAGCTCACGGGGAGCCTTGGCCTACCGCCCGGCCGCTGCGTCCCCCATCTCGGTCCACTACAGACGTCATGGATGGGGTGCAGTATTGGAGGGTGAGACGTGGTCAGCGCCTCGAGCCCCTCCCGGCCGTTAATGCGGTCCTCACGACCTGGAACCGCTACTTCTCCATCAAGTAGCTCCTCAAAAGGCCCCCCAGGGACCTCACGAGGCTGAGTGCACACCGGTCCAGGTCTCCCAGCGGGGGAAAAATCCCCACGCCGGTACTGGGGATCGAACCCAGGTCTCCCGCTTGGTAGGCAGCTGTGCTACCACCGCGCTAAGGAGACGACCCTGCAAAAGCTATATACGAGCAGTATGGAGTGTGGGGAACAAGAATATCACAAAAATGTTTCATTACGTGTAAGTTGTTTAACGACGATTCTCGGCTCCCTGCACACGAAATATTCTCAGAACATAAGTTGCTCCAAATTCGCTGCAAAAGCTTTATACGAGCAGTATGGAGTGTGGGGAAGAAGAATATAAAAATGTTTCTTTTCGCGTAAGTCGATCTTTGTACGATTCTCGGCTACCTGGACACGAAATAATCTCAGAACAAAAGTTGCTCCAAATTCGCTGCAAAAGCTATATACGAGCAGTAGGGAGTGTGGGGAACAAGAATATCACAAGAATATATCACTTTGCGTAAGTCGATATTTCGAGGATTCTCGGCTCTCTGGACACGAAATAACATAACAAAAGTTGCTCCAAACTCGCTGCAAAAGCAATATACGAGCAGTTTGGAGTGTGGGAACAAGAATAACATAAAAATGTTTCATTTCGCGTAAGTAGATTTATCGACGATTCTCGGCTCCCTGGACACGAAATGTACATATAACAAAAGTTGCTCCAAATTTGCTGCAAAAGCTATATACGAGCAGTAGGGAGTGTGGGGAACAAGAATATCGCACGAATATTTCATTTCGTGTATGTTGATATTTGAATGATTCTCGGCTCCCTGGACACGAAATATACTCAGAACAAAAGTTGCTCCAAATTCGCTGCAATAAGGTATATACGAGCAGTTTGGAGTGTGGGGTAAGTGAATATCACAAAAATATTTCATTTCGTGTAAGTCGATATTTCGACGAATCTCGGATCTCTGGACACGAAATACACATATTATAACAAAAGTTGCTCCAAATTTGCTGCAAAACCTATATACGAGAAGTTTGGAATGTGGCGGAACAAAAATATCAGAAAAATGTTTCATTACGCGTAAGTCGATTTTTCGTCGATTCTCGGCTCCCTGGACACGACATATACATATTATAACAAAAGTTTCTCCAAATTCGCTGCAAAAGCCATATACGAGCAGCTTGGAGTTTGGGGAACAAGAATATCACAAAAATATTTCATTTCGTGTAAGTCGATATTTCGACGAATCTCGGCTCTCTGGACACGACATATACATATTATAACAAAAGTTTCTCCAAATTCGCTGCAAAAGCTTTATACGAGCAATATGGAGTGTGGGGAACAAGAATATCATAAAAAAGTTTCTTTTCCCGTAAGTCGATTTTTCGACGATTCTCGGCTACCTGGACACGTAATAATCTCAGAACAAAAGTTGCTCCTAATTCGCTGCAAAAGCTATATACGAGCAGTATGGACTGTGGGTAACAAGAACATCACAACAATATTTCATTTCCTGTAAGTCGATATTTCGACGATTTTCGGCTCCCTGGACTCGAAATATACATAAAATTAAGTTGCTCCAAATTCGCTGCAAATGCTATATACTAGCAGTTTGGAGCGTGGGAAACAAGAATATCACAAAAATGTTTTATTTCGCGTAAGTCGATTTTTCGAGGATTCTCGGCTCCCTGGACAAGAAATATTCTCTGAACAAAAGTTGCTCCAAATACCCTGCAAAAGCTATATACGAGCAGTATGGCGTGTGGGGAACAAGTATATCACAAGAATATTTCATTTCGTGTAAGTTGATATTTGGATGATTCTCGGCTCCCTGGACGCGAAATATACTCAGAACAAAAGTTGCTCCAAATTCGCTGCAATAAGGTATATACAAGTAGTTTGGAGTGTGGGGTACAAGAATATCACAAAAATATTTCATTTCGTGTAAGTCGATATTTCGACGAATCTCGGCTCTCTGGACACGAAATATACATATTATAACAAAAGTTGCTCCAAATTCGCTGCAAAAGCTATATAAGAGCAGTTTGGAGTGTGGGGGAACAGGAATATCAGAAAAATGTTTTAATTACGTGTAAGTCGATTTTTCGTCGATTCTCGACTCCCTGGACACAAAATATACTCAGAACAAAAGTTGCTCCAAATTCTCGGCATATGCTATATGCGAGCAGTTTGGAGCATGGGGAATCAGAATATCACAAAAAATTTTCATTTCGCCTAAGTCGATTTTTCGACGATTTTCGGTTCACCAAATATATTCAGAACAAATGTTGCTCCAAATTCACTGCAAAAGCTATATACTAGCAGTTTGGAGCGTGGGAAACAAGAATATCACAAAAATGTTTTATTTCGCGTAAGTCGATTTTTCGAGGATTCTCGGCTCCCTGGACAAGAAATATTCTCTGAACAAAAGTTGCTCCAAATACCCTGCAAAAGCTATATACGAGCAGTATGGCGTGTGGGGAACAAGTATATCACAAGAATATTTCATTTCGTGTAAGTTGATATTTGGATGATTCACGGCTCCCTGGACACGAAATATACTCAGAACAAAAGTTGCTCCAAATTCGCTGCAAAAGCTATATAATCGCAGCTTGGAGTGTGGGGAACAAGAATATCACAAAAATATTTCATTTCGTGTAAGTTGATATTTCGAATATTCTCGGCTCCCTGGACACGAAATGTACATATAAGAAAAGTTGCTCCAAATTCGCTGCAAAAGCTATATTCGAGCAGCTTGAAGTGTAGGGAACAAGAATATCATAAAAATGTTACATTATGTGTAAGTCCATTTATCGACGATTCTCGGCTCCCTGGTCACGAAATATACTCAGAACAAAAGTTGCTCCAAATTCGCCCCAAAAGCTTTATACGAGCAGTATGGAGTGTGGGGATTAAGAATATAAAAATATTTCATTACGTGTAAGTCGATTTTTCGACAATTCTCGGCTACCTGGACACGAAATAATCTCAACAAAGGTTGCTCCAAATACCCTGCAAAAGCTATATACGAGCGGTATGGAGTGTGGGGAACAAGAACATCACAAAAATATTTCATTTCCTGTAAGTCGATATTTTGACGATTTTCGGCTCCCTGGACTCGAAATATACATAAAATTAAGTTGCTCCAAATTCGCTGCAAATGCTATATACTAGCAGTTAGGAGTGAGGGGAACAACAATGACACAAAAATTATTTCATTTCGTGTAAGTCGATATTTCGAAGATTCTCGGCTCTCTGGACACGAAATAAACATATAACAAAAGTTGCTCCAAACTGGCTGCATAGCTATATACGAGCAGTTTGGAGTGTGGGAACTAGAATAACATAAAAAAGTTTCATTTCGCGTAAGTAGATTTATCGACGATTCTCGGTTCCCTAGACACGAAATATATTCAGAACAAAGGTTGCTCCAAATTCACTGCGAAAGCTATATACGAGCAGTTTGGAGCGTGGGAAACAAGAATATCACAAAAATATTTCATTTCGTGTAAGTTGATATTTCGACGATTCTCGGCTCCCTGGACACCAAATGTATATGTAAGAAAATTTGCTCCAAATTCGCTGCAAAAGCTATATACGAGCAGTTTTTAGTGTGGGGAACACGAATATCATAAAAATGTTTCATTAAGTGTAAAGTCGATTTTTCGACAATTATCGGCTCCCTGGACACGGAATATACTCAGAACAAAAGTTGCTCCAAATTCGCTGCAAAAGCTATATACGAGCAGTATGGAGTGTGGGGAACAAGAATATCACAAAAATATTTCATTTCGTGTAAGTTGATATTTCGACGATTCTCGGCTCCCTGGACACGAAATGTACATATAACAAAAGTTGCTCCAAATGCGCTGCAAAAGCTATAAACGCGCAGTTTGGATTGTGGGGAACAAGAATATCCTAAAAATGTTTCATTACGTGTAAGTCGATTTTTCGACAATTCTCGGCTCCCTGGTCACGAAATATACTCAGAACATGAGTTGCCGCAAATTCGCTGCAAAAGCTATATAGGAGCAGTTTGGAGTGTGGGGAACAAGAATATCACAAAAATGTTTCATTACGTGTAAGTTGTTTAACGACGATTCTCGGCTCCCTGCACACGAAATATTCTCAGAACATAAGTTGCTCCAAATTCGCTGCAAAAGCTTTATAAGAGCAGTATGGAGTGTGGGGAAGAAGAATATAAAAATGTTTCTTTTCGGGTAAGTCGATCTTTGTACGATTCTCGGCTACCTGGACACGAAATAATCTCAGAACAAAAGTTGCTCAAAATTCGCTGCAAAAGCTATATACGAGCAGTAGGGAGTGTGGGGATCAAGAATATCACAAGAATATATCACTTTGCGTAAGTCGATATTTCGAAGATTCTCGGCTCTCTGGACACGAAATAACATAACAAAAGTTGCTCCAAACTCGCTGCAAAAGCAATATACGAGCAGTTTGGAGCGTGGGAAACAAGAATATCACAAAAATGTTTTATTTCGCGTAAGTCGATTTTTCGAGGATTCTCGGCTCCCTGGACAAGAAATATTCTCTGAACAAAAGTTGCTCCAAATACCCTGCAAAAGCTATATACGAGCAGTATGGCGTGTGGGGAACAAGTATATCACAAGAATATTTCATTTCGTGTAAGTTGATCTTTGGATGATTCTCGGCTCCCTGGACGCGAAATATACTCAGAACAAAAGTTGCTCCAAATTCGCTGCAATAAGGTATATACAAGTAGTTTGGAGTGTGGGGTACAAGGATATCACAAAAATATTTCATTTCGTGTAAGTCGATATTTCGACGAATCTCGGCTCTCTGGACACGAAATATACATATTATAACAAAAGTTGCTCCAAATTCGCTGCAAAAGCTATATAAGAGCAGTTTGGAGTGTGGGGGAACAGGAATATCAGAAAAATGTTTCATTACGTGTAAGTCGATTTTTCGTCGATTCTCGACTCCCTGGACACAAAATATACTCAGAACAAAAGTTGCTCCAAATTCTCGGCAAATGCTATATGCGAGTAGTTTGGAGCATGGGGAATCAGAATATCACAAAAATTTTTCATTTCGCCTAAGTCGATTTTTCGACGATTTTCGGTTCACCAAATATATTCAGAACAAATGTTGCTCCAAATTCACTGCAAAAGCTAAATACGAGCAGATTCCAGTAAGGGGAACAAGAATATCACAAAAAGGTTTCATTACGTGTAAGTCGATTTTTCGACGATTCTCGGCTCCCTGGACACGAAATATACTCAGAACATGAGTTGCAGCAAATTCGCTGCAAAAGCTATATAGGAGCAGTTTGGAGTGTGGGGAACAAGAATATCACAAAAATGTTTCATTTCGTGTAAGTTGATATGTCGACGATTCTCGGCTCCTGGACACTAAATGTATATATAAGAAAAGTTGCTCCAAATTCGCTGCAAAAGCTATATACGAGCAGCTTGAAGTGTAGGGAACAAGAATATCATAAAAATGTTACATTATGTGTAAGTCCATTTATCGACGATTCTCGGCTCCCTGGTCACGAAATATACTCAGAACAAAAGTTGCTCCAAATTCGCCCCAAAAGCTTTATACGAGCAGTATGGAGTGTGGGGATTAAGAATATAAAAATATTTCATTACGTGTAAGTCGATTTTTCGATAATTCTCGGCTACCTGGACACGAAATAATCTCAACAAAGGTTGCTCCAAATACCCTGCAAAAGCTATATACGAGCGGTATGGAGTGTGGGGAACAAGAACATCACAAAAATATTTCATTTCCTGTAAGTCGATATTTTGACGATTTTCGGCTCCCTGGACTCGAAATATACATAAAATTAAGTTGCTCCAAATTCGCTGCAAATGCTATATACGAGCAGTTTGGAGTGTGGGGAACAAGAATATCACAAAAATGTTTCTTTACGTGTAGGTCGATTTTACGACGTTTTCTCGGCTCCCTAGACACGAAATATACTCAGAACAAAGGTTGCTCCAAATTCGCTGCAAATGCTATATACGAAGAGTATGGAGTGTGGGAAACAAGAATATCATAAAAATGTTTCATTTCGGCTAAGTCGATTTTACGACGATTCTCGGGTCCCTGGACACGAAATATGCTCAGAACAAAAGTTGCTCCAAATTTGCTGCAAAAGCTATTTACGAGCAGTATGGTGAGTGGGGAACAAGAATATCATAAAAATGTTTCATTACGTGTAAGTCGATTTTTCGACGGTTCTTTGCTACCTGGACACGAAATAAGCTCAGAACAAAAGTTGCTCCAAATTCGCTCTAAAAGATATATACGAGCAGTTTGGAGTGAGGGGAACAAGAATGTCACAAAAATATTTCATCTCGTGTAAGTCGATATTTCGACGATTCTCGGCTCTCTGGACACGAAATATACATATAACAAAATTTGCTCGAAATTCGCTGCAAAAGCTATGTTCGAGCAATTTGGAGTGTGGGGAACAAGAATATCATAAAAATGTTTCATTACCTTTAAGTCGTTTAACGACGATTCTCGGCTCCCTGGACACGAAATATTTTCAGAACATGAGTTGCCGCAAATTCGCTGCAAAAGCTATATAATCGCAGTTTGGAGTGTGGGGAACAAGAATACCACAAAAATATTTCATTTCGTGTAAGTTGATATTTCGAATATTCTCGGCTCCCTGGACACGAAATGTACATATAACAAAAGTTGCTCCAAATTCGCTGCAAATGCAATATACGAGCATTTGGAGCATGGGGAACAAGAATACCACAAAAATGTTTCATTTCGCGTAATTCGATTTTTCGACAATTCTCGGGTCCCTGGACACGGAATATACTCAGAACAAAAGTTGCTCCAAATTCGCTGCAATAGCTATACACGAGCAGTATGGAGTGTGGGGAACAAGAATATCATAAAAATGTTTCATTTCGCGTAAGTCGATTTTTCGACAATTCTCGGCTCCCTGAACACGAAATATATTGAGAACAAATGTTGCTCCAAATTGACTTCAAAAGCTATTAAGGAGAAGTTTGGAGTGAGGGGAACAAGAATGTCACAAAATTTTTCATTTCGCGTAAGTCGATATTTCGATGAATCTCGGTTCCCTGGACACGAAATATGCTCAGAACAAAAGTTGCTCCAAACTCGCTGCAAAAGCTATATACGAGCAGTTTGGAGTGTGGGGAAGAGGAATATCATAAAAATGTTTCATTACATGTAAGTCGATTTTTCGACAATTCTCGGCTCCCTGGAGACGAAATAATCTCAGAACGAAAGTTGCTACAAATTCGCTGCAAAAGCTTTATACGAGCAGTATGGAGTGTGGGGAACAAGAATATAAAAATATTTCTTTTCGCGTAAGTCGAGTTTTGGACGATTCTCGGCTCCCTGGACACGAAATAATCTCAGAGCAAAAGTTGCTCCAAATTCGCTGCAAAAGCTATATACGAGCAGTTTGGAGTGTGGGGAACAAAAACATCACAAAAATATCTCATTTCCTGTAAGTCGATATTTCGACGATTTTCGGCTCCCTGGACTCGAAATATAAATAACTAAAGTTCCTCCAAATTCGCTGCAAATGCTATATACGAGCAGATTGGAGCGTGGGAAACAAGAATATCACAAGAATGTTTCCTTTCGTGTAAGTCGATTTTTCGAGGATTCTCGGCTCCCTGGACACGAAATATTCTCTGCACAAAAGTTGCTCCAAATACCCTGCAAAAAGGTATATACGAGCAGTTTGGAGTGTGTGGTACAAGAATATCACAAATATGTTTCATTTCGTGTAAGTCGATATTTCGACGATTCTTTGCTCCCTGGACACGAAATATGTTCACAACAAATGTTGCTCCAAATTCGCTGCAAAAGCTAAATACGAGCCGTATGGAGTGTGGCGAACAAGAATATCACAAAAAGGTTTCATTACGTGTAAGTCGATTTTTCGACGATTCTCGGCTCTCTGGACACGAAATATAACCAGAACAAAAGTTGCTCCAAATTCGCTGCGAAAGCTATATTCGAGCAGTTTGAAGTGTGGGGAACACGAATATCACAAAAATTTTTCATTTCGCGTAAGTCGATTTTTCGAAGATTCTCAGCTCCCTGGACACGAATAATATTCAGAACAAAAGTTGCTCCAAATTCGCTAAAAAAGCTATATACGAGCAGTTTGAAGTGTGGGGAACAAGAATATTATAAAAATGTTTCATTATGTTTAAGTCGTTTTACGACGATTCTCGGCTCCCTGGACACGAAATATTCTCAGAACATAAGTTGCCGCCAATTCGCTGCAAAAGTTATATAGGAGCAGTTGGGAGTGTGGGGAACAAGAATATCACAAAAATATTTCATTTCGTGTAAGTCGATCTTTCGACGATTCTCGGCTCTCTGGACACGAAATATACATATAACAAAAGTTGCTCCAAATTCGCTGCAAAAGCTAAATACGTAGAGTATGGAGTGTGGGAAACAAGAATATCATAAAAATGTTTCATTTCGCCTAAGTCGATTTTTCGACGATTCTCGGTACCCTGGACACGAATTATGCTCAGAACAAAAGTTGCTCCAAATTTGCTGCAAAAGCTATATACGAGCAGTATGGTGAGTGCGGAAAAGAATATCATAAAAATGTTTCATTACGTGTAAGTCGATTTTTCGACGATTCTTTGCTACCTGGACACGAAATATGCTCAGAACAAAAGTTGCTCCGAATTCGCTGTAAAAGATATATACGAGCAGTTTGGAGTGAGGGGAACAAGATTGTCACAAAAATATTTCATCTCGTGTAAGTCGATATTTCGACGATTCTCGGCTCCCTGGACACGAAATAATCTCACAACAAAAGTTGCTCCAAATTCGCTGCAAAAGCTATATTCGAGCAACTTGGAGTGTGAGGAACAAGAGTATCATAAAAATGTTTCATTACGTTTAAGTCGTTTAACGACGATTCTCGGCTCCCTGGACAGGAAATATTTTCAGAACATGAGTTGCCGCAAATTCGCTGCAAAAGCTATATAATCGCAGTTAGGAGTGTGGGGAACAAGAATATCACAAAAATGTTTCATTTCGCGTAAGACGATTTTTCGACAATTCTCGGGTCCCTGGACACGAAATATGCTCAGAACAAATGTTACTCCAAATTGGCTGCAAAAGCTATATACGAGCAGTTTGGAGTGGGGAGAACAAGAATATCACAAAAATATTTCATTTCTTTTAAGTTGATATTTCGACGACTCTCGGCTCCCTGGACACGAAATGTACATATAACAAAAGTTGCTCCAAATTCGCTGCAAATGCAATATATGAGCAGTTTGGAGCGTGGGGAACAAGAATATCACAAATATGTTTTATTCCGCGTAATTCGATTTTTCGAGGATTCTCGGCTCCCTGGACACGAAATATTCTCTGAACAAAAGTTGCTCCAAATACCCTGCAAAAGCTATATACGAGCACTATGGAGTGTGGGGAACAAGAAAATCACAAAAAGATTTCATTTCGTGTAAGTTGAAATTTCGATGATTCTCGGCTCCCTGGACACGAAATATAATCAGAACAAAAGTTGCTCCAGATTCGCTGCAAAAGCTATATTCGAGCAGTTTGAGGTGTGGGGTACAAGAATATCATAAAAAGGTATCATTACGTTTAAGTCGTTTAACGACGATTCTCGGCTCACTGGACACGAAATATTTTCAGAACATGAATTGCCGCAAATATGCTGCAAAAGCAATAAACGAGCAGTTTGGAGTGTGGGGAACAAGATATCATAAAAATTATTCATTATTTGTAAGTCGATTTTTCGACAATTCTCGGCTCCCTGGACGCAAAATATCATCAGAACAAGTTGCTCCAAATACGCTGCAAAAGCTATATACGAGCAGTTTGGAGTGTGGGGAACAAGAATATCATAAAAATGTTTCATTACATGTAAGTCGATTTTTCGTCGATTCTTTGCTCCCTGGACACGAAATATACTCAGAACAAAACTTGCTCCAAATTGGCTGCAAAAGCTATATATGAGCAGTTTGGAGTGAGGGGATCAAGAATGTCACAAATAATATTTAATTTCGTGTAAGTCGATATTTTGACGATTCTCGGCTCTCTGGACACGAAATATACATATAACAAAAGTTGCTCCAAAATTCGCTGCAAAAGCTATATAGGAGCAGTTTGAAATGTGGAGAACAAGATTATCACAAAATTTTTTCATTTCGCGTAAGTCGACTTTCCTTGGACACGAAATATATTCAGAACAAAAGTTGCTCCAAATTCGCTGCAAAAGCTATATTCGAGTAGTATTATAATAATGTTTCCTTACCTTTCAGTCGTTTAACGACGATTCTCGGCTCCCTAAACATGAAATATTCTCAGAACATGAGTTGCCGCAAATTCGCTGCAAAAGCTATACAGGAGCAGTTTGGAGTGTGGCGAACAAGAATATCACAAAAAGGTTTCATTACGTGTAAGTCTATTTTTCAACGATTTTCGGTTCCCTGGACACGAAATATGCTATGAACAAAAGTTGCTCCAAATTCGCTGCAAAAGCTATATACGAGCACTAAAGAGTATGGGGAACAAGAATATCATAAAAATGTTTCTTTTCGCGTAAGTGGATTTTTCTACGATTCTCGGCTCCCTGGACACGAAATAATCTCAGAACAAAAGTTGCTCCAAATTCGCTGCAAAAGCTATAAACGAGCAGTTTGGAGCGTGAGGAACAAGAACATCATAAAAATATTTCATTTCCTGTAAGTCGATATTTCGACGATTTTCGGCTTCCTGGACTCGAAATATACATATAACTAAAATTGCTCCAAATTGGCTGCAAAAGCTATTAACGAGCAGTAAGGTGTGTGGGGAACAAGAATATAAAAATGTTTCTTTTCGCGTAAGTCGATTTTTCGACGATTCTCGGCTGTTTGGACACGAAATATACATATAACAAAAGTTGCTCCAAATTCGCTGCAAAAGCTATATACGAGCACTTTGGAGTGTGGGGTACAAGAATGTCATAAAAATGTTTCATTACGTTTAGGTCGTTTAACGACGATTCTCGTTTCCCTGGACAAGAAATATACTCAGAACATGAGTTGCTGCAAATTCTGCTCCCTGGACACGAAGTATGACTATACCAAAATTGCTCCAATTTCGCTGCAAAAAATATATACGAGCAGTTTGAGGTGTGGGGAACAAGAATATCACAAAAATGTTTCATTACGTGTAAGACGATTTTTCGTCGATTCTCGGCTACCTGGATACGAAATATACTCAGAACAAAAGTTGCTCCAAATTAGCTGCAAATGCTATATGCGACAAGTTTGGAGCATGGGTACAAGAATATCATAATATTTCATTATGTGTAAGTGGATTTTTCGACGATTCCAAATTCGCTGCAAAAGCTATATTCGAGTAGTTTGGAGTGTGGGGAACAAGAATATCATAAAAATGTTTCATTACGTTTAAGTCGTTTAACGACGATTCTCGGCTCCCTGGACACGAAATATTCTCAGAACATTAGTTGCCGAAAAGTCGCTGCAAAAGCTATATAGGAGCGGTTTGGAGTGTGGGGAACAAGAATATCACAAACATGTTTCATTACGTGTAAGTCGATTTTTCGACGATACTCGGTTCCCTGGACACGAAATATGCTCAGAACAAAAGTCGCTCCAAATTCGCTGCAAAAGCTATATACGAGCAGTTTGGAGTGTGGGGAACAAGAATATCATAAAAATGTTTCATTATTTGTAAGTCGATTTTTCGACAATTCTCGGCTCCCTGGACACGAAATATACTCAAAACAAAAGTTGCTCCAAATTCGCAGTTTGGAGTGTGGGGAACAAGAATATCATAAAAATGTTTCATTACGTGTAGGTCGATTTTTCGACGAGTCTCGGCTCCCTGGACACGAAATAATCTCAGAACAAAAGTTGTTCCAAATTCGCTGCAAAAGCTATATACGAGCAGTTTGGAGCGTGAGGAACAAGAACATCACAAAAATATTTCATTTCCTGTAAGTCGATATTTCATGATTTATTGCTTCCTGGACTCTAAATATACATATAACTAAAGTTGCTCCAAATTCGTTGCAAAAGCTATATACGAGCAGGAAGGAGTGTGGGGAACAAGAATATCACAAACATTTTTCAATTCGCGTAAGTCGATTTTTCGCTCAGCTCCCTGGACACAAAATATATTCAGAACAAAAGTTGCACCAAATTCGCTGCAAAAGCTCTTAACGAGCAGTATGGAGTGTGGGGAACAAGAATATAAAAATGGTTCTTTTCGCGTAAGTCGATTTTTCGACGATTCTCGGCTCCATGGACACGAAATAATCTCAGAACATGAGTTGCTCCAAATTCGCTACGAGCACTTTGGAGTGGGGGGAACAAGAATGTCACAAAAATATTTCATTTCGTGTAAGACGATATTTCGACGATTCTCGGCTCTCTGGACACGAAATATACATATAACAAAAGTTGCTCCAAATTCGCTGCAAAAGTTATACAGGAGCAGTTTGGAGTGTGGGAAACAAGAATATCATAAAAATGTTTTCTTTCGCGTAAGTCGATTTTTCGAAGATCCTCAGCTCCCTGGACACGAAATATACTCAGAACAAAAGTTGCTCCAAATTCGCTGCAAAAGCTATATTCGAACACTTTGCAGTGTGGGGTACAAGAATATCATAAAAATGTTTAAATACGTTTAGGTCGTTTAACGACGATTCTCGTTTCCCTGGACACGAAATATTCTCAGAACATGAGTTGCTGCAAATTCGCTGAAAAACCTATATAGGAGCAGTTTGGAGTGTAGGGAACAAGAATATCACAAAAATTATTCATTACGTGTAAGTCGATTTTTCGACGATTCTCGGCTCCCTGGACACGGAATATATTCAGAACAAATGTTGCTCCAAATTCACTGCGAAAGCTATATACGAGCAGGTTGGAGTAAGGTGAAGAAGAATATCACAAAAATGTTTCATTATGTGTAAATGGATTTTCCGACGAATCTCGGCTCTCTGGACACGAAATTTACTCAAAACTATAGTTGCTCCAAATTCGCTGCAAAAGCTAAATACGAGGAGTATGGAGTGTGGGGAACAAGAATATCACAAAAAGGTTTCATTACGTGTAAGTCGATTTTTCGACGATTCTCGGCTCCCTGGACACGAGATATACTCAGAACAAATGTTGCTCCAAACAGACTGCAAAAGCTATATAGGGCAGTTTGGAGTGAGGGGAACAAATAAGTCACAAAAATTTTTCATTTCGTGTAAGTGGATATTTCGACGATATTCGGCTCTCTGGACACGAAGTATACATATAACAAAGGTTGCTCCAAATTTGCTGCAAAAGCTATATACGAGCAGTTTGGAGTGTGGGAACAAGAATATCATAAAAATATTTCATTTCGCGTAAGTCGATATTTCGACGATTCTCGATTCTCTGGACACGAAATATGCTCAGAACAAAAGTTGCTCCGAATTCGCTGCAAACGCTATATACGAACAGCTTGGAGTGTGGGGAACAAGAATATCATAAAAATGTTTCATTTCGCGTAAATCGATTTTTCGACAATTCTCGGGTCCTTGGACACGAAATATGCTCAGAACAAATGTTGCTCCAAATTGGCTGCAAAAGGTATATACTAGCAGTTTGGATTGCGGGGAACAAGAATATCACAAAAATATTTCATTTCGTGTCAGTGTATTTTTCAACGATTCTTGGCTGCCTGGACACGAAATATTCTCAGAACAAAAGTTGCTCCAAATTCGCTGCAAAAGCTATATAGGAGCAGTTTGGAGTGTGAGGAACAAAATTATCAAAAAAATGTTTCATTACGTGTAAGTCGATTTTTCGACGATTCTGGGTTCGCTGGACACGAAATATAACTCAGAACAAAACTTGCTCCAAATTCGCTGCAAAAGCTATATACGAGCAGTTTGGAGTGAGGGGAACAAGAATGTCACAAAAATATTTCATTTCGTGTATGTCGATATTTCGACGATTCTCGGATCTCTGAACACGAAATATAGATATAACAAAAGTTGCTCCAAATTCGCTTCAAAAGCTAAATACGAGCAGTATGGAGTGTGGGGAACAAAAATATCACAAAAAGGTTTCATTACGTGTAAGTCGATTTTTCGACGATTCTGGGCTCCCTGGACACGAAATATACTCAGAACAAAAGCTGCTCCAAATTCGCTGCAAAAGCTATATACGAGCAGTTTGGAGTGTGGGGAACAAGATTATCACAAAAATATTTCATTTGGTGTAAGTTGATCTTTCGTTGATTCTCGGCTCCCTGGACACAAAATAAACTCAGAACAAAAGTTGCACCAAATTCGCTGCAAATGCTATATACGAGCATTTTGGAGTGTGGGGAACAAGAATGTCACAAATATGTTTCATTACGTTTAAGTCGATTTTTCGACGATTCTCGGTTCCCTGAACATGAAATATATTCAGAACAAATGTTGCTCCAAATTGACTGCAAAAGCTATATACGAGCAGTTTGGAGCGTGGGGAACAAGAATATTACAAAAATATTTCATTACGTGTAAGTACATTTTTCGACGATTCTCGGTTCCCTGGACACGAAATATATTCAGAACAAATGTTGCTCCAAATTCACTGCGAAAGCTACATACGAGCAGAATGGAGTGTGGGGCACAAGAATATCATAAAAATGTTTCATCGCGTTAGTCGATTTTTCCACGATTCTCGGGTCCCCGGACACGAAATATGCTCAGAACAAATGTTGCACCAAATTGGCTGCAAAAGCTATATACGAGCAGTTTGGAGTGTGGGGTACAAGAGTATCACAAAAATATTTCATTTTTGTAAGTTGATATTTCGACGAATCTCGAATCCTTGGACACGAAATGTACATATAACAAAAGTTGCTTCAAATTCGCTGCAAAAGCTATATACTTGCAGTTTGGACGTTTGGAACAAGAAAATCACAAAAATGTTTGTTTTACATGTTAGTCGATTTTACGACGATTCTCGGCTCCCTGTACACGAAATATACCTATAACAAAAGTTGCTCCAAATGCGCTGAAAATGCTATGTACGAGCATTTTGGAGCATGGGCAACAAGAATATCACAAAAATATTTCATTTCGTGTAAGATGATATTTCGACGATTCTCGGTTCCCTGGACACGAAATATATTCAGAACAAAAGTTTTTCCAAATTCAGTGCAAAAGCTGTATACGAGCACATTGGAGTAAGGGGAACAAGAATATCACAAAAATGTTTCATTACGTGTACGTGGATTTTTCGAGGATTCTCGATTGCCCGGACACGAAATATTCTCAGAACAAAAGTTGTTCGAAGTTCGCTGCAAAAGCTATATAGTAGCAGTTTAGATTGTGGGGAACAAGAATATCACAAAAATGTTTCATTACGTGTAAGTCGATTTTTCGACGATTACGGCTCCCTGGACACGCAATATGCCTATAACAAAAGTTGTTCCAAATTCGCTGCAAAAGCTATATACGAGCAGTTTGGAGTGTGGGGAACAAGAATATCCTAAAAATGTTTGTTTTACGTGTAAGTCAGGGAGCCGAGTATCGTCGTAAAATCGACTTACACGTATAACAAACATTTTTATGATATTCTTGTTCCCCACACTCCAAACTGCTCGTATATAGCTTTTGCAGTGAATTTGCAGCAACTTTTGTTCTGAGTATAATTTGTGTCCAGGGAACCGAGAATCCTCGAAAAATCGACTTACACGAGATGAAAAATGTTTGTGATATTCTTGTTCCCCACATTCCAAACTGCTCGCATATAGCTTTTGCAGCGTAATTGGAAAAACTTTTGTTATAGGCATACTCCGTGTCCAGGGAGCCGAGAATCGTCGAAAAATCGACTCATGCGAAATTAAACATTTTTGTGATATTCTTGTTCCCCACACTCCAAACTGCTCGTATATAACATGTGCAGCGAATTTGAAGCAACTTTTGTTCTGAATATATCTCGTGTCCAGAATACCGAGGATCGTCCAAAAATCGACTTACGCGAAATGAAATATTTATGTCATAATCTGATTTCGCACGCTCCAAACTGCTCGTATATAAGCTTTTGCAGTGAATTTGTAACAATTCTTTTGTGATAGGCATATTTCGTGTCTAGGGAGCCGAGAATCGTCGTAAGATAGACTTACACGTAATGAAACATTCTTATGATATTCTTGTTCCCCACACTCCACACTGCTCGTATATGGCTTTTGCAGCGAATTTGGAGCAACTTTTGTTCTGAGATTATTTCGAGTCCCGGGAGCTGAGAATCCTCGAAAAATCGATATACGCGAAATGAAAAATTTTTGTGATATTCTTGTTCCCCACACTCCATACTGCTCGTATTTAGCTTTTGCAGCGAATATGGAGCAACTTTAGTTCTGAGTCAAAATCGTGTCCAGAGAGCCGAGAATCGTCGAAAAATCGACCCTATGCGAAATCAAACATTTTCATGATATTCTTGTTCCCCACACTCCAAACTGCTCCTATATAGTTTTGCAGCGAACTTGCGGCAACTCATGTTCTGAGAATATTTTGTGTCCAGGGAGCCGAGAGTCGTCGTTAAACGACTTAAACGTAATGAAACATTTTTATGATATTCTTGTACCCCAAACTCCAAACTGCTCGTAATTAGCTTTAGCAGCAAATTTGGAGCAACTTTTGTTCTGAATATATTTCGTGTCCAGGGAGATGAGAATCCTCGAAAAATCGATTTACGCGAAATGAAAAATTTTTGTTATATTCTTGTTCCCCACATTGAAAACTGCGCGCATATAGCTTTTGCAGCGAATTTGGAGCAACTTTTGTTCTAAGTATATTTCGTGTCCAGGGAGCCGAAAATCGTCGAAAAATCGACTTACACGTAATGAAACTTTTTTGTGATATTCTTGTTCCCCACACTGCATACTGCCGGTATATAACTTTAAAGCGAATTTGGAACATCTTTTGTTATCGACTTACACGAAATGAAATATTTTTGTGATATTCTTGTTTCCCACACTCCATACTACTCGTATTTACATTTTGCAGCGAATTTGGAACATCTTTTGTTATGAGTATATTTCGTGTCCAGGGAACCGAGAATCGTTGAAAAATCGACTTACGCGAAATGAAACATTTTTATGATATTCTTGTTCCCCACACTCCATATGGCTCGTGTATACCTTTTTGCAGCCAATTTGGAGTAACATTTGTTCGGAGCATATGTCGTGTCCAGGGACCCGAGAATCGTCGAAAAATCGACTTACGCGAATGAAACAATTTTATGATATTCTTGTTCCCCACCCTACATACTGCTCGTATATAGCTTTTGCAGCGAATTTGGAGCAACTTTTGGTCTGAGCATATTTCGTGTCCAGGGAACCGAGAATCGTTGAAAAATCGACTTACACATAATGAAACATTTTTGTGATAATCCTGTTCCCTCACACTCCATACTTCTCGTATATAACTTTTGCAGCGAATTTGGAGTAACTTTTGTTCTGAGAATATTTCGTGGCCTGGCAGCAGAGAATCGCAGAAAAATCCACTTACAAGAAATGATACATTTTTGTGATAGTCTTGTTCCCCTTACTCCAACCTTCTCGTATATAGCATTCGCAGTGAATTTGGAGCAACTTTTCTACTGAGTATATTTCGCGCCCAAGGAGCCGAGAATCGTCGCAAAATCGACTTACACGTAATGAAACATTTTTATGATATTCTTGTTCCCAACCCTCCAAACTTCTCGTATATAGCTTTTGCAGCGAATGTGGAGAAAATTTTGTTACATGTACATTTCGTGTCCAGGGAGCCTAGAATCGTCGAAATATCAACTTACACGAAATGAAATATTTTTGTGATATTCTTATTCCCACACTCTAAACTGCTCGTATATAGCTTTTGCAGCCAATTTGGAGTAACATTTGTTCTGAGCATATTTCGTGTCCAGGGACCCGAGAATCGTCGAAAAATCGACTTACACGTAATGAAACATTTTTGTGATAATCTTGTTCCCCACACTCCAAACTGCTCGTATATAAATTTTGCAGCCAATTTGGAGCAACTTTAGTTCTGAGTATATTTTGTGTCCAGAGAGCCCAGGATCGTCGAAAAATCGACTTACACGTAATGAAACATTTTTGTGATAATCTTGTTCCCCACACTCCAAACTTCTCGTATTAGCTTTTGCAGCGAATTTGGAGCAACTTTTGTTATATGTACATTTCGTGTCCAGGGAGCCGAGAAACGTCGAAATATCAACTTACACGAAATGAAATATGTTTTTGATATTGTTGAGCCCCACACTCTAAACTGCTCGCATATAGCTTTTGCAGCCAATTTGGAGTAACATTTGTTCTGAGCACATTTCGTGTCCAAGGAACCGAGAATCGTCGAAAAATCGACTTATACGTAATGAAACATTTTTATGATATTCTTGTACCCCACACTCCAAACTGCTCGAATATAGCTTTTGCAGCGAATTTGGAGCAACTTTTGTTCTGAGAATATTTCGTGTCCAGGGATCCGCGAATCGTCGAAAAAATGACTTACACGTAGTGAAACATATTTGTGATATTCTTGTTTCCCACGTTCCAAACTGCTCGTATATAGCTTTCGCGATGAATTTGGAGCAACATTTGTTCTGAATATATTTCGTGTCTATGGAGCCGAGAATCGACGTAAAATCGACCTATATGTAATGAAACATGTTTATGATATTCTTGTTCCTCACGCTCGAAGCTGCTCGTATACAGCATTTGCAGCGAATTTGGAGCAACTTTTGTTATATGTATAATTCGAGTCCAGGGACCCGAGTATCGTCGAAATATCATCTTACACGAAATGAAATATTTTTGTGATATTCTTGTTCCCCACACTCCAAACTGCTGGCATATAGCTTTTGCAGCGAATTTGGAGCAACTTTTGTTCTGAGCATATTATGTGTCCAGGCAGCCGAGAATCGTCGAATAATCGACTTACACGTAATGAAACATTTTTGGGATATTCTTGTTCCCGACGCTCCAAACTGCTCGTATATACCATTTTCAGCGAACTTGGAGCTACTTTTGTTGTGAGAATATTTCGTGTCCAGGGATCTGCGAATCGTCGAAACAATGAGTTACACGTAGTGAAACACTTTTGTGATATTCTTGTTCACCACACTCTATACTGCTCGTATATAGCTTTTGCAGAGAATTTGGAGCAACTTTTGTTCTGAATATATTTCGTGTCCAGGGAGCCGAGAATCGTCGAAATATCAAATTACAAGAAATGAATAATTTTTGTGATATTCTTGTTTCCCACACACCAATCTGCTCGTATATAGCTTTCGCAGTGAATTTGGAGCAACTTTTGTTCTGAGCATATTTCGTGTCCAGCGAGCCGAGAATAGACGAAAAATCGACCTACACGTAATGAAACATTTTTGTGTTATTCTTGTTCCCCACACTGCAAACTGCTCTTATATAGCTTTTGAAGCGAATTAGGAGCAACTTTTGCTGTATGTATTTTCCTGTCCAGGGAGCCGAGAATCGTCGAAATATCAACTTACACGAAATGAATAATTTTTGTGATATTCTTGTTTCCCACACTCCAATCTGCTCGTATATAGCTTTTGCATTGAATTTTTGCAACTTTTGTTTTGAGCATATTTCGTATCCAGGGAACCGAGAATCGTCGAAAAATCTACTTACGCGAGATGAATACTTTTTGTACTATTCTTATTTCTCACGCTCCAAACTGCTCGTATATATCATTTACAGCGAATTTTGAGCAACTTTTGTTCTGAGCATATTTCGTGTCCAGGGAGCAGAGAATCGTCGAAATATCATCTATCACGAAATGAAACATTTTTGTCATATTCTTGTTCCCCTTACTCCAATCTGCTCGTATATAGCTTTTGCAGGAATTTGGAGCGACTTTTGTTGTGAGCATATTTCGTATCCCGGGAACTGATAATCGTCGAATAATCGACTTACACGAAATGGAACAGTTTTATGATATTCTTGTTCCCCACGCTCCAAACTGCTCGTATATAGCGTTTGCATCGAATTTGGATCAAAATTTGTTATAGGCATATTTCGTGTCCAGGGAACCGATAATCGCCGAAAAATCGACTTACGTGAAATGAAAACTTTTTGTGATATTCTTATTCCTCACGCTCCAAACTGCTCGTATATAGATTTTTATAGATTTTTCAGCGAATTTGGAGCAACTTTTGTTATAGTCATATTTCGTGTCCAGGGAGCTAGAATCGTCGTAAAATCGACTTACACGTAATGAAACATTTTTATGATATTTGTTCTGAGCATATTTCGTGTCCAGGGAACCGAGAATCGTCGAAAAATCGACTTACGCGAGATGAACAATTTTTGTGCTATTCTTATTCCTCACGCTCCAAACTGCTCGTATATAGCATTTGCAGTGAATTCGGAGCAACTTTTGTTATATGTATATTTCTTGTCCAGGATGCCGAGAATCGTCGAAATATCGATTTACACGAATTGAAATATTTTTGTGATATTCTTGTTCCCCACACTCCAAACTGCTCGTATATAGCTTTTGCAGCTAATTTGGAGGAACTTTTGTTATATGTATATTTCTTGTCCAGGATGCCGAGAATCGTCGAAATATCGACTTACACGAAATGAAACAATTTAACGATATTCTTGTTCCCCACGCTCCAAACTGCTCGTATAAAGCATTTGCAGCGGATTTCGAGCAACTTTTGTTATATGTATTTTCGTGTCCAGGGAGCCGAGAATCGTCGAAATATCATCTTACACGAATGAAATATTTTTGTGAAATTCCTGTTCCCCACACTCCAAACTGCTCGTTTATGGCTTTTGCAGCGAATTTGGTGCGACTTTTGTTCTGAGCATATTTCGTGTCCAGGGAGTAGAGAAACTTCGAAAAATCGACTTAACCTTACTGAAAAATTGTTGTGATATTCTAGTTCCCCACACTCCAAACTGCTGGTATATAGCTTTTGCAGCGAATTTGGAGCAACTTTTGTTCTGAAAGCATTTCGTGTCCAGGCAGTCGACAATCGTCGAAAAATCGACTTACCCGAAATGAAACTTGTTTATGATATTCTTGTTCCCGACGCAACATTCTGCTCGTAAATAGCATTTACAGCGAATTTAGAGCAGTTTTTGTTATATGTATATTTCGTGACCATGGAGCCGATCATCGTCGAAATATCAACTTACACGAAATGAATAATTTTTGTGATATTCTCTTTTCCCACACTCCATCCTACTCGTATATAGCTTTTGCATTGAATTTTGAGCAACTTTTGTTATGAGCATATTTCTTGTCCAGGGAACCGAGAATCGGCGAAATATCGACTTACAGGTAATGAAACATTTTTGTAATATTCTTGTTCCCCTTACTCCAATCTGCTCGTATATAGCTTTTGCAGCGAATTTGGAGCAACTTTTGTTGTGAGCATATTTCGTATCCCGGGAACTGAGAATCGTCGTAAAATCAACTTACACGTAATCAAACATTTTTATGATATTCTTCTTTCCCACGCTACAAACTGCTCGTATATAGCATTTGCAGCGGATTTGGAGCTACTTTTGTTATATGTATTTTCGTGTCCAGGGAGCCCAGAATCGTCGAAATATCAACTTACACGAAATGAAATATTTTTGTGATATTCTGTTCCCCACGCAACAATCTGCTCGTAAATAGCATTTGCAGCAAATTTGGAGCAACTTTTATTATATGTATATTTCGTGACCATGGAGCCGAGAATCGTCGAAATATCGACGTGTACGAAATGAAAAATTTTTGTGATATTCCTGTTTCTCATACTCAAAACTGCTCGTATATAGCATTAGCAGCGAATTTGGAGCAACTTTTCTTCTGAGGATATTTTGTGTCCAGGGAGCCGGAAATCGTCGAAAATCGTCTTACACGTAGTGAAACATTTTTGTGATAACATTTCTTCCCCACACTCCAAACTATTCGTATATAGCTTTTGCAGCGAATTTGTAGCAACTTTTGTTGAGTATATTTCGTGTCCAGACAGCCGAGAATGGACAAAAATCGACTTACACGAAATGAAACATTTTTTTGATATTCTTGTTCTCCACACTCCATACTGCTCGTATATAGCTTTTGCAGCGAATTTGGAGCAACTTTTGTTCTGAAAACATTTCGTGTCCAGGCAGTCGAGAATCGTCGAAAAATCGACTTACGCGAAATGAAACATTTTTATGATATTCTTGTTCTCCACACCCCATACTGCTCGTATATAGCTTTTGCAGCGAATTTGGAGCAACTTTTGTTCTGAATATATTTCGTGTCCATGGAGCCGAGAATCGTCGAAATATCAACTTACACGAAATGAATAATTTTTGTGATATTCTTGTTCCCCACGCAACAATCTGCTCGTAAACAGTATTTACAGCGAATTTAGAGCATTTTTTGTTATATGTATATTTCGAGACCATGGAGCCGAGAATCGGCGAAATATCAACTTACACGAAATGAATAATTTTTGTGATATTCTTGTTTCCCACACTCCAATCTGCTCGTATATAACTTTTGCATTGAATTTTGAGCAACATTTGTTCTGAGCATATTTCGTGTCCAGGGAACCGAGAATCTTCGAAAAATCGACTTACACGAGATGAAAACTTTTTGTGCTATTCTTATTCCTCACGCTCCAAACTGCTCGTATATAGCATTTGCAGTGAATTTGGAGCAACTTTTGTTATATGTATATTTCTTGTGCAGTATGACGAGAATAGTGGAAATATCGACTTACACGAATTGAAATATTTTTGTGAAATTCTTGTTCCCCAAACTCCAAACTGCTCGTATATAGCTTTTGCAGCTAATTTGGAGGAACTTTTGTTATATGTATATTTCTTGTCCAGGATGCCGAGAATCGTCGAAATATCGACTTACATGAAATGAAATATTTTTGTGAAATTCCTGTTCCCCACACTCCAAACTGCTGGTATATAGTTTTTGCAGCGAATTTGGAGCAACTTTTGTTCTGAAAACATTTCGTGTCCAGGCAGTCGACAATCGTCGAAAAATCGACTTACCCGAAATGAAACTTTTTTATGATATTCTTGTTCCCCACACTCCAAACTGCTGGTATGTAGATAGCTTTTGCAGCGAATTTGGAGCGACTTTTGTTCTGATAAAATTTCTTGTCCAGGGAGCTGAGAATCCTCGAAAAATCGACTTACGCGAAAAGAAAAATGTTTGAGATATTCTTGTTCTTCACACTCCAAACTGCTCGTATAAAGCTTTTGCAGCGAATTTGGAGCAACTTTTTTATAGTCATATTTCGTCTCCAGGGAGCTAGAATAGTCGTGAAATCGACTTACACGTAATGAAACATATTTATGATATTCTTGTTCTCCACGCTCCAAACTGCTCGTAAATAGCATTTGCAGCGAATTTGGAGCAACTTTTGTAATATGTATATTCCGTGACCAGAGAGCTGAGAATTGTCGAAATATCGACTTACACGAAATGAAACATTTTTGTTATATTCTTGTTCCCCATACTCCAAACTGCTCGTTTATAGCATTTGCAGCGAATTTGGAGCTACTTTTGTTCTGAGAAAATTTCGTGTCCAGAGATCTGCGAATCGTCGAAAAAAAGACTTACACGTAGTGAAACATTTTTGTGATATTCTTGTTCCCCACACTCCAAAGTAGTCGTATATAGCTTTTCCAGCGAGTTTGGAGCAACTTTTGTTCTGAGCATATTTCGTGTCCCGGGAACAGAATCGTCGAATAATCGACTTACACTAAATGAAACATTTTTGTGATATTCTTGTTCCCCACACTCCAAACTGCTCGTATATAGCTTTTGCAGCGAATTTGCGGCAACAAGTTCTAAGAGTATATCGTGTCCAGGTAGCGTAGAATCGTCGTAAAATCGACTTGAACGTAATGAAACATTTTTATTTTTTATTTTTATTTTTACTAATAGTCTTGCTCCCCACACTCCAAACTGCACGTATATAGCTTTTGCAGCGAATTTGGAGCAACTTTTGTTATAGGCATATTTCGTGTCTAGGGAGCCGAGAATCGTAAAATCGACCTACATGTAATGAAACATTTTTAAGATATTGTTGTTCCCCACGCTCCAAACTCCTCGTATATAGCATTTGCAGCGAATTTGAGCAACTTTTGTTATATGTATATTACGTGTCCAGGGAGGCGTGAATCGTCGAAATATCAACTTACACGAAATGAATAATTTTTGTGATATTCTTGTTTCCCACACTCCAATCTGCTCGTATATAGCTATTGCATTGAATTTTGAGCAACTTTTGTTCTGAGCATATTTCGTGTCCAGGGAGCCGAGAATCGACGAGAAATCGACTTACACGTAATGAAACATTTTTATGATATTCTTGTTCCCCACCCTGCAAACTGCTCGTATATAGCTTTTGAAGCGAATTTGGAGCAAATTTTGTTATATGTATTTTCGTGTCCAGGGAGCCGAGAATCGTCGAAATATCAACTTACACGAAAAGAAATATTTTTGTGATATTCTTGTTCCCCACGCAACAATCTGCTCGTAAATAGCATTTACAGCGAATTTAGAGCATTTGTTGTTATATGTATATTTCGTGACCATGGAGCCGAGAATCGTCGAAATATCAACTTACACGAAATGAATAATTTTTGTGATATTCTCTTTTCCCACACTCCAATTTACTCGTATATAGCTTTTGCATTGAATTTTGAGCAACTTTTGTTCTGAGCATATTTCGTGTCCAGGTAACCGAGAATCGAAGAAATATCGACTTACAGGTAATGAAACATTTTTGTGATATTCCTGTTCCCCTTACTCCAATCTGCTCTTATATAGCTTTTGCAGCGAATTTGGAGCAACTTTTGTTGTGAGCATATTTCGTATCCCGGGAACTGAGAATCGTCGAATAATCGACTTACACGAAATGAAAGATTTTTGTGATATTCTTGTTCCCCACACTTCAAATTGCTCGTATATAGCTTTTGCAGCGAATTTGCGGCAACTCATGTTCTGAGAATATATCGTGTCCAGGGAGCCGAGAATCGTCGTAAAATCAACTTACACGTAATGAAACATTTTTATGATATTCTTGTTTCCCACGCTACAAACTGCTCGTATATAGCATTTGCAGTGGATTTGGAGCTACTTTTGTTATATGTATTTTCGTGTCCAGGGAGCCGAGAATCGTCGAAATATCAACTTACACGAAATGAAACATTTTTTTTATATTCTTGTTCCCCATACTCCAAATTGCTCGTTTATAGCATTTGCAGCGAATTTGGAGCTACTTTTGTTCTGAGAATATTTCGTGTCCAGGGATCTGCGAATCGTCGAAAAAATGACTTACACGTAGTGAAACATTTTTGTGATATTCTTGTTCCCCACACTCCAAAGTGGTCGTATATAGCTTTTGCAGCGAGTTTGGAGCAACTTTTGTTCTGAGCATATTTCGTGTCCCGGGAACAGAATCGTCGAATAATCGACTTACACGAAATGAAATATTTTTGTGATATTCTTGTTCCCCACGCAACAATCTGCTCGTAAATAGCATTTGCAGCGAATTTGGAGCAACTTTCATTATATGTATATTTCGTGACCATGGAGCTGAGAATGGTCGAAATATCGACGTATACGAAATGAAAAATTTTAGTGATATTCCTGTTCCTCACACTCCAAACTGCTCGTATATAGCATTAGCAGCGAATTAGGAGCAACTTTTCTTCTGAGGATATTTCGTGTCCAGGTAGCCGGGAATAGTCAAAAATCGTCTTACACGTAGTGAAACATTTTTGTGATAAAATTTCTTCCCCACACTCCAAACTATTCGTATATAGCTTTTGCAGCGAATTTGTAGCAACTTTTGTTGAGTATATTTCGTGTCCTGACAGCCGAGAATCGACGTAAAATCGACTTACACGAAATGAAACATTTTTTTGATATTCTTGTTCTCCACACTCCATACTGCTCGTATATAGCTTTTGCAGCGAATTTGGAGCAACTTTTGTTCTGAATTTATTTCGTGTCCATGGAGCCGAGAATCGTCGAAATATCAACTTACACGAAATGAATAAATTGTGTGATATTCTTGTTCCCCACGCAACAATCTGCTCGTAAATAGCATTTACAGCGAATTTAGAGCATTTTTTGTTATATGTATATTTCGAGACCATGGAGCCGAGAATCGGCGAAATATCAACTTACACGAAATGAATAATTTTTGTGATAGTCTTGTTTGCCACACTCCAATCTGCTCGTATATAGCGTTTATGAATTTTGAGCAACTTTTGTTCTGAGCATATATCGTGTCCAGGGAACCGAGAATCGTCGAAAAATCGACTTACGCGAGATGAAAACTTTTTGTGCTATTCTTATTCCTCACGCTCCAAACTGCTCGTATATAGCATTTGCAGTGAATTTGGAGCAACTTTTGTTATATGTATATTTCTTGTCCAGTATGCCGAGAATCGTCGAAATATCGACTTACGCGAATTGAAATATTTTTGTGAAATTCTTGTTCCCCAAACTCCAAACTGCTCGTATATAGCTTTTGCAGCTAATTTGGAGGAACTTTTGTTATATGTATATTTCTTGTCCAGGATACCGAGAATCGTCGAAATATCGACTTACACGAAATGAAATATTTTTGTGATATTTTTGTTCCCCACACTCCAAACTGCTCGTATATAGCTTTTCAGTGAAATTGTAGCAACTTTTGTTGAGTATATTTCGTGTCCAGACAGCCGAGAATCGGCGAAAAAACGACTTACAGTGAATGAAACATTTTTGTGATATTCTTGTTCTACTTAATCCAATCTGCTCGTATATAGCTTTTGCAGCGAATTTGGAGCAACTGTTGTTCTGAGTATATTTCGTGTCCTGGGAACTGAGAATCATCGAAAAATCGACTTACGCGAAATGAAAATTTTTTCTGATATTCTTGTTCCCCACACTCCAAACTGCTCGTATATAAATTTTGCAGCGAATTTGGAGCAACTTTTGTTATAGTCATATTTCGTGTCCAGGGAGCCGAGAATAGTCGTAAAATCGACTTACACGTAATGAAGCAATTTAACGATATTCTTGTTCCCCACGCTCCAAACTGCTCGTATATAAATTTTGCAGCGGATTTGGAGCAACATTTGTTATATGTATTTTCGTGTCCAGGGAGCCGAGAATCGTCGAAATATCATCTTACACGAATGAAATATTTTTGTGAAATTCCTGTTCCCCACACTCCAAACTGCTCTTATATAGCAGAGAATCGTCGAAATACCAACTTACACAAAATGGAACATTTTTGTTATATTCTTGTTCCCCTTCTTCAAATTTGCTCGTATATAGCTTTTGCAGCGAATTTGGAGCAACTTTTGTTGTGAGCATATTTCGTATCCCGGGAAATGAGTATCGTCGAATAATCGACTTACACGAAATGAAATATTTTTATGATATTCTTGTTCCCCACGCTCCAAGCTGCTCGTATATAGCTTTTGCAGCGAATTTGTAGCAACTTTTGTTATATGTATATTTCTTGTCCAGGATGCCGAGAATCGTCGAAATATCGACTTACACGAAATGAAATATTTTTGTGATATTTTTGTTCCCCACACTCCAAACAGCTCGTATATAGCTTTTCAGTGCATTTGGAGCAACTTTTGTTCTAAGTATATTTCGTGTCCAGGAACCGAGAATCGTCGAAAAATCGACTTACGCGAAGTGAAAACTTTTTATGATATTCTTGTTCCCCAGTTCCCCACAGTCCAAATTGCTCGTATATAGCTTTTGCAGCGAATATGGAGCAACTTTTATCCTGAGTATATTTCGTGTCCAGGGAGCCAAGAATCGTCGAAAAATCGACTTACACGTAAAGAAACATTTTTGTGATATTCTTGTTCCCCGTGCTCCAAACAACTCGTATATAGCATTTGCAGTGAATTTGGAGCAACTTTTGTTCCGACTATATTTCGTGTCCAGGGAACCGAGAATCGTCCAAAAATTAATTTACACGTAATGAAACATTTTTGTGATATTCTTGTTCCCCAGACTCCAAACTGCTCGTATATAGCTTTTGCAGCGTATTTGGAGCAACTTCTGTTATAGTCATATGTCGTGATCAGGGTGCCGAGAATCGACGAAAAATCGACTTACAGGTAATGAAACATTTTTGTGATATTCTTGTACCCGTTTACTCCAATCTGCTCGTATATAGTTTTTGCAGCGAATTTGGTGTAACTTGTGTTCTCAGCATATTTCGGGTCCCGGGAACTGAGAATCGTCGAAAACTAAACGTAATGAAACATTTTTGTGATATTCTTATTCCTCACACTCCAAACTGCTCCTATATAGCTTTTGCAGCGAATTTGCGGCAACTCATGTTCTGAGAAGAGAGCGTAGAATCGTCGTAAAGTCGACTTAAACGTAATGAAACATTTTTTTGATAGTCTTGCTTTCCACACTCCAAACTGCTCGTATATAGCATTTGCAGCGAATTTGGAGCAACTTTTGTTCTGAATATATTTCGTGAACAGGCAGCCGAGAATGGTCGAAAAATCGACTTACACGTAATGAAACATTTTTGTGATATTCTTGTTTCCTAACCTCCAAATTGCTCGTATCTAGCTTTTGCAGCGAATTTGGAGCAACTTTTGTTCAGAGAAAATTTCGTGTCCAGAGAGCCGAGAATCGTCGAAAAATCCACTCACACGTAATGCAACATTTTTGTGATATTCTTGTTCCCCATATTCCAATCTGCTCGTATATAGCTTTTGCAGCGAATTTGGAGCAACTTTTCTTCTGAGCATATTTCGTGTGCAGGAGGCCAAGAATAGTCGAAAAATCGACTTACACGTAATGAAAAATTTTTGTGTTATTCTTGTTCCCCCCCATTCCCAACTGCTCGTATATAGCTTTTGCAGAGAATTTGGAGAAACTTTTGTTGTAGGCATATTTCGTGTCCAGGGAGCCGAGAATCGTCGAAAAGTAGACTTATGCGAAATAAAAAATTTGTGTGATATTCTTGTTCCCCACACTCCAAATTGCTGGTATATAGCTTTTGCAGTGAATTTGGAGCAACTTGTGTTATATGTATATTTCGTGTCCAGGGAGCCGAGAATCATCTAAATATCGTCTTACAGGAAATGAAACATTTTTGTGATATTCTTGTTTCCCATACTCCAAACTGCTGGTATATAGCTTTTGCAGCGAATTTGGAGCAACTTTTGTTCTGAGTATATTTCGTGTCCAGGGAGCGGAGAATCGTCGAAAAATCAACTTACACGTAATGAAACATTTTTGTGATATTCTTGTTCCCCATACTCCAAACTGTTCGTATATAACTTTTGCAGCGAATTTGGAGCAACTTTTGTTCTGAGTATATTTGGTGTCCAGGGAGCCGAGAATCGTCGATAAATCGACTTACACGTAACAAAACATTTTTATGATTTTCTTGTTCCCCACACTCCAAACTGCTCGTATATAGCCTTTGCAGCGAATTTGGAGCAACTTTTGTTCTGAGTATATTTCGTGTCCAGGGAGCCGAGAATCGTCCAAATATAGACTTCCACGAAATGAAATATTTTTCTTATATTCTTGTTCCCCACACTCCAAACTGCTCGTATACAGCTTTTCCAGCGAATTTGGAGCAACTTTTGATATAGGCATATTTCGTGTCCAGGGAGCCGATAATCGTCGAACAATCGACTTATGCGAAATGAAATATTTTTGTGATATTCTTTTCCCCATTTTCCAAACTGCTCGTATATAGCTTTTGCAGCGAATTTGGTGCAACTTTTGTTCTGAGTATATTTCGTGTGCAGGGAGCCGAGAATCGTCAAAATATCGACTTACACGAAATGAAATATTTTTGATATATTCTTGTTCCCTACACTCCAAACTGCTCGTATATAGCTTTTGCAGCGAATTTGGAGCAACTTTTGTTCAGAGAATATTTTGTGTCCAGGGAGCCGAGAATCCTCGAAAAATCGACTTATGAGAAATGAAAAATTTTTGTGATATTCTTGTTCCACACACTCCAAACTGCTCGTATATAGCTTTTGCAGCGAATTTGGAGCAACTTTTGTTATAGGCATATTTCGTGTCCAGGGAACCGAGAATCGTCGAAAAATGACTTATGCGAAATGAAACATTTTTGTGATGTTCCCCACACTCCAAACTGCTCGTATATATCTTTTGCAGCGAATTTGGATCAAGTTTTGTTCTGAGATTATTTCGTGTCCAGGGAGCCGAGAATGTACTAATCAATTACCAAATCCTCCAATAATAATAGGTATTACTATGAAGAAAATTATGATAAAAGCATGTGCAGTTACAGTCACGTAAATTTGATCATCTCCAATTAGAGATCCAGGTTGACCTATTTCAGTTCGAATTAAAATTCTTAAAGATGTCCCTAGTATTCCTGCACTTGCACCAAAAAAAAATATAATGTTCCGATGTCTTTATGGTATGTTGAAAATAATCACCCTTGCAAGGTAAAATGGCTGAGATTATAGGTGATAGATTGTAAATTTATTAAGGAGAATTTTTCTGGTGTACCAGTAAAATAGGTTTTATATTCATGAAATGATATTAGAATGCAATTCTAGTGGTGTATTAATTGTTCTAAGACTTAAAGATAAATTATCTTTATTTATAACTTTGAAGGATATTAGTTTTTTTAACTTAAAGTCTTTAATATATCAATAAAATTAAAGTGCTAACTAATATCCCTAAAAATAGTGTATATAGTGAGAATATAATTGTTTTTGAGCAAAAATTTTTTTGTTGGATTAAGGTGGTTGAAATGATTTCTGTATTAGTAATTATTAATGTTGTGTATATTATTTAAATGTAATAGAAAAGAGTAATTAAAGATGATATGATAAGAATAGTAGATGTAAAAATTATTAGATTTTGAGTTATAAATTGAATTGGAATTCATTTTGGGAAAAAACCTAAAAAGGGTGGTAAGCCGCCTAGGAATAATATTGAAATAAAGAATGTAAATTTGATGACTTTTTTATGGTTTAGTGAATTAAATCTTTGTGAAATGTAGGATATATTGCTCATATTTGTTAAGAAAATAATTGAGGTAATATTGATAGTGCAGATGAGGAAATAAGTTAATCATAAATTTATACCTATAATTATGGTAGTTAGTATTAAACCAATATGATTAATTGATGAAAAGGATAAGATTTTTGGATGGAAATTTGATTAAATCCTCCAATTGCTCCAATAAATGCAGAAAGGATAATTATAATTTGAATGTAGTAATTATTGATTAGTATATAGGAAATTAACATTAATGGGGCAATTTGTTGAATTGATAAAATAATGAAACAGTTTATTCAGGAAAGTCCTTCTACTACTGAAGAAAAGGTGCACACGCTATTTTTATTAAAAGGGGAATTATAATAAGATTATTTCATGTTCTATTTTTTATAAAATAAAATATTTCATAATGGTTTGTTTTTAAGAGAATCAGGAATAATAAAGATGAGGGTGCGATAGCTTGAATTAGAAAGTATTTTAATGAAGCTCCAGTAGAATATATGTTTTTGTTGGAAGATAGCAAAGGAAAGAAGGAGAGTAAATTAATTTCTAGACCTATTCATGCTCCTATTCATGAATTGGCACAAAGTGAAATTAATATACCTCTAATTAAGGTTCTTAAAAAGAGGATTTTTGTTGAATTATTGGGCATTAGAAAAGAGAGATTAACTCTATAGATGGGGTATGAACCCATTAGCTTAAATTTAGCTTACTTTTCTACATTTTGGTGAAAGGTGCACAAAAATGTTCGATATTTTAAGATTACAGTTTAATTCTGTTAAATGTAATAATTATAGATTATGGTCAGCAATTTAGTAAAAGTAATAAAATTACATTATTTATCCTATCACGATAATCCTTTTAAATAAGGCATTTTACTATTTTTTAAATAAAACTTTCTTTCTTTTTAGGAAACTTTATATTCATTGGTATATATTTTATTATTATTTATAATTTTTTTTTTGAAGGTAGACTTCAGTAAAAATTGTACTCATAGTATAATAATAACTTAATAGTATGTGTTTATTTTATTTATATTAAGATCTTATCAAGGAAGATTTATTTAATATTCTTTGTATAAATTAACACCTTTATTCATACAAAGTATAATAACCTACACGAGAAAGAGAAAAGGGTTAAAATAATAAATACTTAAGATGTGTATTCCAATATTTTTTATTAATTCTAATAAGATATATATATATTAAATTCTTATTATATATACTTACAGTATATTTTTATACTCATAGATTCCATTTTTTAAGAGAATTAAAAAAAAATGGAATCTATGAGTATAAAAATAACTAAAAGTACATAAATAGGACCAATGTTTTTCTTTATTCCTAAAAGTTCGAATTTTGGGCAAAAATTCTTTTTTAGGGAGGAAAGGCCTTTGTTTATTTTTACTTAATTCACCTCTTCTTTACTGATCCAATTCACCTCTCCTTTACTGATCCAATTCACCTCTACTTTACTGATCCAATTCACCTCTCCTTTACTAAAAAGGGAGAGGAAGAGTTTTATTCTTGCTTAAATTTGTTCATTATTACTATAATCTATATGTAAATTTGTGTATTTTGAAATTTCTAGAAGGGATTTAAAATTATTAAGTAGTGTAGCAGTAGATAATTTTATTGATATTAAATTAGTTTAGATGTAGTAAATGTATTATTTTAAAGTTTGGTAAAGGTTGTGCCAGTATCCGCGTTTAGACAGCAAAATCAAATGAGCATTATTGGTTCTTAAGTAATTAATATTATTTTTAATATAATAATTGGGATAATTTAGGGTGAAATTTATATTATTTTGAGGTGTTATATGAGTATTAATAGTATAATTGCTATGAAATTAAAGATATAAACTAGGATTAGATACCCTATTATTTTTATTGTAAATTTTTATACTAAAGTATTAATAGATATAATCTTTAAACTTAAAGAATTTGACGGTTTTATAGTCTATTTAGAGGAATCTGTTATGTAATCGATAATCCACGTTGAACCTTACTTATGTTAAGTTTTTGTATACCGCTGTTTAAGAAAATACTTTCAGGTAATTTTCTGGAAATATTATTCATTAGTATTTCAAGTCAAGGTGCATTTATATGTAAGTTGAATAATGGATTACAATAAATTTTATTCATAATATGCATTATTATTGAACATATAATTTGAAGGTGGATTTAATTGTAATTTTATGAAGATTAATAAAATGATCATAGCTCTATAATGTGTACACATCGTCCTTCACTCTCGTTATAAGACGGGATAAGTCGTAACAAAGTAGGTGTATCTGAAGATGTACCTAGAATGATTTACAGATTAAACTTAAAGTTAAGATTTTCATTTACACTGAAGCTGTTAATCGTGCAATTCGATGTAATCTGAAATTAATAGAATTGTTTAATTATTAAGTTTGTTTTATATATTTAAATTGAATAAATTTATGTTTTTGTAGAATGAATTGATAAAATTATCTTTACTATAGTAAATTAATACTGTGGAGGATATTAAAGGATGATGTTATAATTAATTGAAGGTAATTTTATTAATTGTATCTTGTGTATCAGAGTGTATTAAAATAAATTATAAATCTTTTTGTCTCGAATTTAAGAGATTTAATTTAGTATTTTAGTTATTGTTTCATAAATATTAATAATGCTTTATTGGTAATGAAATGTTTATCGTTTTTAAGGATATCTAATTTTTTAATAAACGAATTTAATTCGGGAAATATTTTAATTATTTTTTATTTAACTATTGGAATATAAAATATTTCTAATTTTATAGGGGAATAGCTTTTTAAAAAATAAGATTATAATAAGGTTTTTATATTAGGGTTATATGAATTTAGAATTTGTTATTATTTTAAGGATGTTAAAATTTAATGCTTGTTTTATTTTAATTTTTAATTTTTATTTAATTATTTATTAAAATGTTAGATAAAATTTTATAGTTTTGGAAAAAATGATTTAATTAGTAAAATGTTTAATTTATATTATGATGAATTATTTATATATAAATATTTAGAATTAGGTAAATATTTTGCTCACCTGTTTATTAAAAACATGGTTTCTTGATATATTTAAGAGATCTAACCTGCCCACTGAAAATTTTTTGAAGGGCTGCGGTATATTGACTGTGCAAAGGTAGCATAATCATTAGTCTTTTAATTGAAGGCTTGTATGAATGGTTGAATGAGGTGAATTCTGTTTTATATTTATTAAGTTGAATTTAGATTTTAAGTAAAAAGACCCTATAGAGTTTAATAAATGTATAGATTATTTGGGTTAATAGGTAATTTAAATTATTGTAAAATTTATTTGATTGGAGTGATTAAAAGATAAATAAAACTCTTTTTAAGATTTAATATAATGATTAGTTGAATGATCCATTGATAATGATTAAAAGATTAAATTACCTTAGGGATAAGAGTTCTTATTGAAAGAAAAGATTGTGACCTCGATGTTGGATTAAGATTAGTTATGGGTGTAGATGTTCATAAACTAGGTCTGTTCGACCTTTAAAATCTTACATCATCTGAGTTTAAACCGGCGTGAGCAAGGTTGGTTTCCATCTTTAATAATGTTAAATATCTTAGTACGAGAGGACCAGATATTTAAAATAATTTTAATTGAAATTGAATTTTATTAATTTGACTATTTTGGCAGAAAGAGTGTAACAGATTTAGAATCTGTAAATATGATAGATAATCATAAGTAGTAAATGATAAGGGAATTATTAATATTAATTTTAGTAGGTTTAATTTTAATTATTTTTGTTATAGTTGGTGTGGCTTTTTTTACTTTATTGGAGCGTAGGGTATTAGGATATATTCATCTTCGTAAAGGACCTAATAAAGTAGGATTTATAGGAATTTTACAACTTTTAGTGATGCTATTAAATTATTTTGTAAGGAACACATGAATCCTTTAGTATCTAATTATTTATTGTATTATATTTGTCCTATTTTTTCTTTATTTTTATCTTTGATTTTATGAAGCTTAATGCCTTATATAAGAGGATTATACACTTTTAATTTAGGATTTTTTTTTTTTTGGTTTGTACAAGTATAGGAGTATATTCAGTAATATTGGCTGGTTGATCTTCTAATTCTAGTTATGCATTATTAGGAGGTTTACGCGCAGTAGCACAAACTATTTCCTATGAAGTAAGACTAGCTTTAATTTTATTGTCATTTATTTTTTTAATTAGAAGATATTCTTTATTAGATTTTTTTTATTATCAAATGGGTATATGATTTCTTTTTTTATGTTTACCTTTATGTAATGTATGCTTTGTTTCTTGTCTTGCTGAAACAAATCGTAGACCATTTGATTTTGCTGAAGGGGAATCTGAATTAGTATCAGGATTTAATGTTGAATATGGAAGAGGTGGTTTTGCCTTAATTTTTTTAAGAGAATATTCTAGAATTTTATTTATAAGAATATTAATATGTGTTATTTTTCTTGGGTCTGATTTAAATTCTTTTATATTTTATTTAAAACTGATTTTTATTGCTTTTTTATATGTATGAGTGCGAGGGACATTACCTCGATATCGGTATGATAAGTTAATATATTTGGCATGAAGGAGATTTTTACCATTATCTTCTAAATTTTTTATTTTTATATTTAGGATTAAACATTTTCTTTTAAGGGTTTAGTTAAGTAATAAAGTTAATAAGGGAATTAAACCCTTTCATTATGATTTCAAGACATAAGCTTATTCATTAAGTTTATAACTGAATATTATTGATAAAGAGTATTATCTCATATTTTAATAATTAAGGGATTTAAAATATAGTAAAGGAAGTATAAAATGGTTAGAATTTGTCCTGTTAGAATATAAGGATCTTCAACGGGTCGGGCTCCAATTCAGGTTAATAGAATTACAATTATAACTATGGTTCAGAATATAAATTGATTAATTGGATAATATTGTAATCCTCGCGAATTTGTAATAGTTAAGGGTATAAAAATAGAATTGCAATTGATATAACTAAGGCAATCACTCCTCCTAATTTATTAGGAATAGATCGTAAAATGGCATAAGCGAATAAGAAATACCATTCTGCTTGAATATGAACTGGTGTAACTAATGGATTAGCAGGAATAAAGTTATCTGGATCTCCTAAAATATAAGGTTCTTTTAAAGATAATAAAGATAGGATAATAAATAATATAATAAATCCTAAGATGTCTTTAAATGTGAAATAAGGATGAAAGGGAATTTTATCAATATTTCTATTTAATCCTAATGGGTTATTGGATCCAGTTTGGTGTAGAAATAATAAATGGACTATAACTGTTGCTGCTACAATGAATGGGAGAACAAAATGAAATGTAAAAAAACGGTTTAAAGTTGCATTATCAACGGCAAAACCACCTCATACTCATTGAACTAAATCAATACCTAAATAAGGAATAGCTGACAATAAGTTAGTAATTACTGTAGCTCTTCAAAAAGATATTTGTCTTCAGGGTAATACGTAACCTATAAATGCTGTTGCTATAACTAAGAATAAAATTACTACACCAACTATTCATGTATAATAAAATTTATATGAGCCGTAATATATTCCTCGTCCAATATGTAAATAAATACAAACAAAAAATATTGAAGCACCATTTGCATGTAAAGTACGTAGGAGTCAACCATAGTTTACATCTCGACAAATATGAGCTACTCTGGAAAATGCTAAATCAATATGAGCTGAATAATGTATTGCTAAGAATAAACCTGTTATAATTTGAATTCCTAAACATAATCCTAAAAGAGAAACAAAATTTCATCAGGTTGAAATATTTGATGGTGTTGGTAAATCAACTAGGGCGTTATTGGAAATTTTAATTCGGGGATGAATTTTACGTAAGGGTTTAAACATTAATTTATTTGACGTAGGGGTCCTTTATAAATATTAATAATTTTAACAACTGCAATTAAAGTTAAAAATAGATATGATGCAATTAAAATTATAATTATATTAATAGGTTGATTATATATTTTTAGTAAAAAATTATTAGGTAATAGGTTTAGTATTAATCTATTTTCTAAATTTTCGTATAAATTTATGGAATAATTTATATTGATATAATAAATTCTTGTAAGGGTAATTAGGAAAGAAATTATGGTTAGTAAAATTTTATTAGAATAGAAAAATATTTCATTTGAGGCTAATCTAGTTACATATATAAATAAAACTAATATACCTCCTAAATAAATTAGGAGTAAAACATAGGAGAATCAAAATCTTAAGGATATATATCCTCTAATTAAACATATACAAATTGTTTGTAAAAATAAAGTTAATCCTATAGATAAAGGATGATTTAGAAATAAAAATATAATTCTTAAAGTTAGTATAATTCTTAATAATATATATATATATAATATCAAAGGGTAGTTTAAAGTAAAATATTAGTTTTGGGAATTAATGATAAGAATTTCTTCCCTTTGAAGTTTTAAAAGTAAGAAGACTTAATTTTGGTTACAAGACCAATGTTTTATTTTTAAACTATTAAAACATTTAATGTTAATAATATTGTATTTTATATTTGTTTGTGGTTTATGGGTATTTTCTTCAAAACGTAAGCATTTATTTAACTTTATTAGGATTAGATTTTATTGTTTTAATTTTATTTATTATTTTATATAATTATATGGTTATAATAAATAGAGAACTGTATATAACAATATTTCTTTTATCTTTGCAGTTTGTGAAGGGGCTTTAGGTTTATCTATTTTGGTGTCAATAATTCGTACTCATGGTAATGATTATTTTAATTCATTATAATTCTTATAATTCCTTTATGTTTTATTAATGGGGGATGATATTTAATTCAGAATTTATTTTCTTTGAGATTAATATTCTTAGTGAATATTGATTTTTTATGTTGAAGAGGTTTAAAATATATTTTTGGTTATGATTATCTATCATATGGGTTAGTAATATTAAGCTTCTGAATTTGTATTTTAATAATTTTAGCTAGTTATTCTGTTATTTGTTATAAATTTTATTATAAGTTATTTTTATTTATAAGTCTTATGTTATTAATTATATTATATTTTACTTTTTGTAGATTAAATATAATTTCTTTTTATTTTTTTTTTGAAGGTAGTTTAATTCCTACTTTATTTTTAATTTTTGGTTGAGGGTATCAACCAGAACGTTTACAGGGTGGTATTTAATTATTATTTTATACTTTATTTTCTTCTTTACCATTATTATTAGGTATTATATATTAATATATATATATATATATAATAATTTAAATTATTTAGTTTTTTCAATGTTATATATAAATAATTTTATGAATTTATTTTATATATTAGAATAGTTTTAGATTTTTTAGTTCAAATACCTGTATATTTAGTGCATTCTCGGCTGCAAAAGCTATATACGAGCAGTATGCAGTGTGGGGAACAAGAATATCATAAAAATGTTTCATTTCGCGTAAGTCGATTTTTTGACGATTCTCGGCTCCCTGAACACGAAATATGACTATAACAAAAGTTGCTCCAAATTCGCTGCAAAAGCTATATACGAGCAGTTTGGAGTGTGGGGAACAACAATATCACAAAAATTTTTCATTACGTGTAAGTCGATTTTTAGTGGATTATCAGCTATCTAGACACGATATATGCTCAGAACAAAAGTTGCACTAAATTCGCTGCAAAAGCTATATATGCGAGCATTTTGGAGTGTGGGGAACAAGAATATCACAATAATATTTCATTTCGTGTAAGTTGATATTTCGACGATTCTCGGCTGCCTGGACACGAAATACACATATAACAAAAGTTGCTCCAAATACGCTGCAAATGCTATATAAGAGCAATTTGGAGCGTGGAGAACAAGGATATAAAAATGTTTCATTACGAGTAAGTCGATTTTAAGACGATTCTCGGCTCCCTGGACACGAAACATGAATATAACAAGTTGCTCCAAATTCGCTGCAAAAGCTATCTATATACGAGCAGTTTAGAGTGTGGGGAACAAGAATATCACAAAAATAAATCATTTCGTGTAAGTTGATATTTCGACGATTCTCGGCTGCCTGGACTGAAATATACGTAAAACAAAAGTTGTTCCAAATTCGCTGCAAATGCTATATACGAGCAGTTTGGAGCGTGGGGAACAAGAATATCATAAAAATATTTCATTTCGTGTAAGTTGACATTTCGACGATTCTCGGCTCCCTGGACACGAAATATACATATAACAAAAGTTACTCCAAATTCCCTGCAAATGCTATATACGAGCAGTTTGGAGTGTGGGGAACAAGAAAATCACAAAAATACTTCATTTCGTGTAAGTTGATATATCGACGATTCTCGGCTCCCTGGACACGAAATATACATATAACAAAAGTTGCTCCAAATTCGCTGCAAATGGCATATACGACCAATTTGGAGCGTTATGAACAAGAATATATAAATGTTTTAATTACGAGTAAGTTCCCTGTACCATTCTAGGTTCCCTGGACACGAAATATACTCAGAACATAAGTTGCTCCAAATTGGCTGCAGAAGCTATATACGAGCAGTTTGGAGTATGAGGAACAAGAATATCACAAAAATATTTTATTTCGTGTAAGTCGATATTTCGACGATTCTCGGCTTTCTGGACACGAAATATACATATAACAAAAGTTGTTCCAAATTCACTGCAAATGCTATATACGAGCAGTTTGGTGTGTGGTTAACAAGAATATCACAAAAATTTTTCATTTCGGGTAAGTCGATTTTTCGACAATTCTCGGTTCCCTGCTCCAAATTCACGAGCAGTTTGTAGTATGGGGAACAAGAATATCACAAAAATGTTTAATTTCGCATGAGTTGATATTTCGACGTTTCTCCGCTACCTGGACACGAAATATACATATAACAAAAGTTGCTCCAAATTCGCTGCAAATGCTATATATGAGCAATTTGGAGCGTGGGGAACAAGAATGTAAAAATGTTTCATTACGTGTAAGTCGATTTTATAATGATTCACGGTTCCCTGGAGACGAATTATATTAAGAAAAAAAGTTGCTCCAAATTCACTGCAGAAGCCTTATACGAGCAGAATGCAGTAAAGGGAACAAGAATATCACAAAAAATTTTCATTTCCCGTGTCGATTTTTCGACGACTCTCGGTTCCCTGGACACCAAATTTACTCACAACAAAAATTGCTCTAAATTCACTGCAAAAGCTATATACGAGCAGTTTGGAGTAAGGGGAACAAGAATATCACAAAAATGTTTCATTACGTGTAAGTGGATTTTTCGACGATTCTCGACTGCCTGGACACGAAATATTCTCAGAACAAAAGTTGCTCCAAATTCGCTGCAAAAGCTATATAGAAGCAGTTTGGAGTGTGGGGAACAAGAATATCACAAAAATGTTTGTTTTACGTGTAATTCGATTTTACGACGATTCTCGGCTTCCTGGACACGAAATATGCCTATCCAAAAAGTTGCTCCCAATTCGCTGCAAATGCTATATACGATCAGTTTGGAGTGAAGGGAACAAGAATATCACAAAAATATTTCATTTCGTGTAAGTTGATATTTAGACGATTCTCGGCTCCCTGGACACGAAACATGCCTATAACATAAGTTGCTCCAAATTCGCTGTACTTGCTACATACGAGCATTTTGGAGCGTGGGGAACAAGAATATCACAAAAATTATTAATTTCATGTAAGTTGATATTACGACGATTCTCGGATCCATGGACACGAAATATACATATAACAAAAGTTGCACCAAATTCGATGAATTGCTATATACTAGCAGTTTGGAGCATGGGGAACAACATTACTTAAAAATGTTTCATTACGTGTAAGTCAATTTTAGAACTATTCTCGGCTCCCTGGACACGAAGTATGACTATAACAAAAGTTGCTCCAAATTCGCTGCAAAAGCTATATACGAGCAGTTTGGAGTGTGGGGAACAAGAATATCACAAACATTTTTCATTTCGCGCAAGTTGATTTTTCGAGGATTCTTAGCTCCCTGGACATAAAATATGTTCAGAACAAAAGTTGCTCCAAATTCACATGCAAAAGCTATAAGCCTGCAGTTTGGAGTGAGGGGAACAAGAATATCATAAAAATGTTTCATTACGAGTAAGTCGATTTTACGACGATTCTCGGTTCCCAGGACACGAAATGTATTCAGAACAAAATTTGCTCCAAATTCGCTGCAAAAGCTATATACGAGCAGATTGGAGTGGGGGGAACAAGAATATCACAAAAATATTTGATTTCGTGTAAGTCGATATCTCGACGATTCTCGGCTCCCTGAACACGAAATATACAAATAACAAAAGTTGCTCCAAATTCACTAAAAATGCTTAATACGAGCAGTTTGGAGCTTGGGGAACAAGAATATCACAAAAATTTTTCATTTCGCGTAAGTCGATTTTTCGACGATTCTCGGCTCCCTGGACACGAAATATTCTCAGAACAAAAGTAGCTAAAAATTCATTGCAAAAGCTATATACGAGCTGTACGGAGTATAGGGAACAAGAATATTACAAAAATGTTTCATTACGTGTAAGTTGATTTTTCGACGATTCTCGACTGCCTGGACACGAAATATGCTCAGAATAAAAGTTGCTCCAAATTCACTGGAAAAGCTATTACGAGCAGTTTGGAGTGTGGGAAACAAGAATATCACAAAAATGTTTCATTTAGCATAAGTAGATTTTTCGACGATTCTCGGCTCCCTGGACACGACATATGCCTATAACAAAAGTTGCCCCAAATTCGCTGCAAAGGCTATATACCAGCAGTTTGGAATATGGGGAACAAGAATATCACAAAAATATTTCATTTCGTGTAAGTTGAAATTTCGACGATTCTCGGCTCCCTGGACACGAAATATTCTCAGAACAAAAGTTGCTCCAAATTCGCAGCTAAAGCAGTTGGAGTGTGGGGAAGAAGATTATCACAAAAATTATTCACTACTTGTAAGTCGATTTTTCGACGATTCTCGGCTTTCTGAACACGAAATATACTCAACAAAAATGCTCCAAATTCACTGCAAAAGCTATATACGAGCAGTTTGGAGTGTGGGGAACAAGAATATCATAAAAATGTTTCGTTTCGCGTAAGTCGATTTTTCGACGATTCTCGGCTGCCTGGTCACGAAATATTCTAAGAAAAAAAGTTGATCCAAATTCGCTGCAAAAGCTATATATGAGAATTATGGAGTGTGGGGAACAAGAAAATCATGAAAATGTTTCATTTCGCGTAAGTCGATTTTTCGAGGATTCTCGGCTCCCTGGATACGAAATATTCTCAGAACTAAAGTTGCTCCAAATTCGCTGCAAATGCTTTATACGAGCAGTTTGGAGCGTGGGGAATCAGAATATCACAAAAATGTTTCATTACGTGTTAGTGGATTTTTCGACTATTCTCGGCTCACTGGGGAAGATATATACTCAGACAAAAGTTGCTCCAAATGCGCAGCAAAAGCAATTTACCAGCAGTTTGTAGTGTGGGGAACAAGAATATCACAAAAATGTTTCGTTTCGCATAAGTCGATTTTTCGACGATTCTCGGCTCCGTGGACACGAAATACACATATAACAAAAGTTGCTCCAAATTCACTGCAAATGCTATATACGAGCAGTTTTGGAGCGTGAGGAACAAGAATATCACAAAAAGTTTACATTTTGCGTAAGTCGATTTTTCGACGATTCTCGGTTCCCTGGAGATGAAATATACTCAGAACAAAAGTTGATCCAAATTCACTGAAAAAGCTATACGAGCAGTTTGGACTGTGGGGAACAAGATAATCACAAAAAATTTTCATTGCGCGTAAGTCGATTTTTCGACGATTCGCGGCTCCCTGGACACGAAATATTCTCAGAACAAAAGTTGCTCCAAATCCGCTGCAAAAGATATATACGAGCAGTTTGGAGTGTGGGGAAGAAGATTATCACAAAAATGTTTCACTACGTGTAAGTGGATTTTTCGACGATTCTCGAGTGCCTGGACACGAAATATTCTCAGAACAAAAGTTGCTCCAAATTCGCTGCAAAAGCTATATGCGAGGAGTTTGGAATGTGGGGAACAAGAATATCACAAAAAAAATTTTATTTCGCGAAAATCGACTTTTCGACGATTCTCGGTTCCCTGGACACGAATTATTCTCAGAACAAAAGTTCTCCAAATTCGCTGCAAAAACTATATACGAGCAGTTTGGAGTGTGGGGAACAAGAATATCATAAAAATGTTTGTTTTACGCGTAAGTCGATTTTACGACGATTCTCGGCTCCCTGGACACGAAATATGCCTATAACAAAAGAGTTGCTACAAATTCACTGCAAAAGCTTATATACGACCAGTTTGGAGCGTGGGGAATCAGAATATCACAAAAATTTTTCATTTCGCGTAAGTCGATTTTTCGACGATTCTCGGTTCCCTGGACACGAAATATATTAAGAACAAAAGTTGCTCAAATGCAGTGCAAAAGCTGTATACGAGCAGTTTGGAGTGTGGGGAAGATTATCACAAAAATGTTTGACTACGTGTAAGTGGAATTTTCGACGATTCTCGGCTCCGTGGACACGAAATATTCTCAGAACAAAAGTTGCTCCAAATCCGCTGCAAAAGCTATATGCGAGCAGTTTGGAATGTGGGGAACAAGATTATCACAAAAAAAAATTTTCATTTCGCGAAAGTCGACTTTTCGACGATTCTCAGCACCCTGGACATGAAATATATTCAGAACAAAAGTTGCTCCAAATTCGCTGCAAAAGCTATATACGAGCAGTTTGGAGTGTGGGGAACGAGAATATCCAAACATTTTTCATTACGTGTAAGTCGATTTTTCGTGGATTCTCAGCACCCTGGACACGAAATATACTCAGAACAAAAGTTGCTCTAAATTGGCTGCAAAAGCTATATACGAGCAGTTTGGAGTGTGGAGAACAAGAATATCACAAAAATATTTTGTTTCGTGTAAGTCGATATCTCGACGATTCTCGGCTCCCTGGACACGAAATATACATATAACAAAAGTTTATCCAAGTTCACTAAAAATGATAAATACGAGCAGTTTGGAGCGTGGGGAACAAGAATATCATTAAAAGTTTTCATTTCGCGTGTCGATTTTTCGACGATTCTCGGTTCCCTAGACACGTAATATACTCACAACAAAAGTTGCTCTAAATTCACTGCAAAAGCTATATACGAGCAGTTTGGAGCCTGGGGAACAAGAATATCATAAAAATGTTTCATTACGTGTAAGTCGATTTTACGACGATACTTGGCTTCCTGGACACGAATTATGCCTATAACAAAAGTTGCTCCAAATTCGCTGCAAAAGCCTTATACGAGCAGTTTGGAATGTTGGGAACTAGAATATCCGAAAAATTTTTCTTTACGTGTAAGTCCACTTTTCGACGATTCTCAGGTCCCTTGACACGAAAAATGATTATAACAAAAGTTGCTCCAAATTTGCTGGAAAAGCTATATACGAGCAGTTTGGGATGTAGGGAAAAAGAATATCATAAAAATGTTTCATTACGTTTAAGTCGATTTTACGACGATTCTCGGCTCTCTGGACATGAAATATTCTCAGAACAAAAGTTGCTCCAAATTCGCTGTAAAAGATATATACGAGCAGTTTGGAGTGTGGTGAAGAAGATTATCACAAAAATGATTCACTATGTGTAAGTGGATTTTTCGACAATTCTCGGCTCTCTGGACACGCATTATACTCAGAACAAAAGTTGCTCCAAATTCGCTGCAAAAGCTATATTTGAGCAGATTGGAGCGTGGGGAACAAGAATATTACAAAAAATTTTCATTTGGCATGTCGATTTTTCGACGATTCTCGGTTCCCTGGACACGAAATATACTCAGAACAAAAGTTACTCCAAATTCACTGCAATAGCTATATACGAGCAGTTTGGAGTGTGGGGAACAAGAATATCACAAAAATGTTTAATTTCGCATGAGTCGATTTTTCGACTATTCTCGCCTCCCTGGACACGAAATATACATATAACAAAAGTTGCTCCAAATTCGCTGCAAATGCTATATACGAGCTGTTTGGAGCGCGGGGTACAAGAATATCATAAAAACGTTTCATTACGTGTAAGTAGATTTTATGACAAATCTCGGCTCCCTGGACATGAAATATATTCCGAACAAAAGTTGCTCCAAATTCGCTGAAACAGCTATATACGAGCAGTTTGGAGTGTGGGGAACAAGAATATCACAAAAATATTTCATTACGTGTAAGTCGATATCTCGACGATTCGCGGCACCCTGCACACGAAATATACATAAAAAAAAAGTTGCTCCAAATTCACTAAAAATGCTATATACGAGCAGATTGAAGCGTGGGGAACAAGAATATGACAACAATTTTTCATTTCGCGTGTCGATTTTTCGACGATTCTCGGTTCCCTGGACACAGAAATATTCGCAGAACAAAAGTTACTGCAAATTCACTGCAAAAGCTATATTCGAGCAGTTTGGAGTGTGGGAACAAGAATATCATAAAAAGGTTTCATTTCGCGTAAGTCGATTTTTCGACGATTCTCGTGTCCCTGGACACATAATATGCTCAGAACAAATCTTGCTCCAAATTGGCAGCACAAGCTATATACGAGCAGTTTGGAGTGTGCTGTACAAGAATATCAAAAAAATATTTCATTTCATGTAATTTGATATTTCGACGATTCTTGGCTCCCTGGACACGAAATGTACATACAACAAAAATTGCTCCAAATTCGCTGCAAAAGCTATATACGAGCAGTTTGCAGTATGGGGAATCTGAATATCATAAAAATGTTTCATTATGTGTAAGTCGAATTTTCGTCGATTCTCGGCTCCCTAGACACGAAATAATCTCAGAACAAAAGTTGCTCCAAATTCGCTGCAATTGCTGTATACGAGCAGTTTGGAGTGTGGTGAGGAAGGATATCATAATAATGTTTCACTACGTTTAAGTCGATTTTACGACTATTCTACGCTCCCTGGACACGATATATTCTCAAAATCTGAGTTGCCGCAGATTCGCTGCAAAAGCTATATAGGAGCAGTTTGGAGTGTGGGGAACAAGAATATCATAAAAATGTTTCATTACGTGTAGGTCGATTTTACGACGATTCTCGGCTCCCTAGACACGAAATATACTCAGAACATAAGTTGCTCCAAATTAGCTGCAAAAGCTATCTATATACGAGCAGTTTGCGGTGTGGGGAACAAAAATATCATAAAAATGTTTCATTACGTGTAAGTCGAATTTTCGTCGATTCTCAGCTCCCTGGACACGAAATATGCTCAGAATAAAAGTTGCACCAAATTCGCCGCGAAAGCCTTATACGAGCATTTTGGAGTGTGGGGAACAACAATATCACAAAAATATTTCATTTCATGTAAGTTGATATTTCGACGATTCTAGGCTCCCTGGACACGAAATATATTCAGAACAAAAGTTGCTCAAATTCAATGCAAAAGCTATTTACGAGCAGATTGGAGTATGGGGAACAAGAATTTCACAAAAATGTTTCATTACGTGTAAGTGGATTTTTCGACGATACTCGGCTCTCTGGCCACAAAATATACTCAGAACAAAAGTTGCTCCAAATTCGTTGCAAAAGCTATATACGAGCAGTTTGCAGTGTGGGGAACAAGAATATCATAAAAATGTTTCATTTCGCGTAAGTCGATTTTTCGACGATTCTCGGCTGCCTGGACACGAAATGTTTTCAGAACAAAAGTTGCTCCAAATTCTCTGCAAAAGCTATATATGAGCAGTTAAGAGTATGGGGAACAAGAATATCACAAAAATGTTTCATTTCGCGTAAGTCGATTTTTCGAGGATTCTCGGCTACATGGACACGAAATATTCTCTGAACAAAAGTTGCTCCAAATCCGCCGCAAAAGCTATATATGAGCAGTTAAGAGTATGGGGAACAAGAATATCAGAAAAATGTTTCATTATGTGTAAGTCGATTTTTCGACGATTCTCGGCTGCCTGGACACGTAATATACTCAGAACAAAAGTTGCTCCAAATTCGCCGCAAAAGCTATATACGAGCAGTTTGCAGTGTGGGGAACAAGAATATCATAAAAATGTTTCTTTACGTGTAGTTCGAATTTTCGTCGATTCTCGGCTCCCTGGACACGAAATATGCTCAGAACAAAAGTTGCACCAAATTCGCCGCAAAAGTTATATAAGAGCATTTTGGAGTATGGGGAAAAGAATATCATAAAGATATTTATTTCATTTCGTGTAAGTTGACTTTTCGACGATTCTCGGCTCCCGGGACATTAAATATACTCAGAACAAAAGTTGCTCCAAATTCGCTGCAAAAGCTATATACGAGCAGTTTGGTGTGTGGGGAACAAGAATATCATAAAAATGTTTCATTACGTGTAGATCGATTTTACGACGATTCTCGCCTCCCTAGACACGAAATATACTCAGAACAAAAGTTACTCCAAATTCGCTGCAAGTGCTATATCCGAGCAGTTTGGAGTGTGGGGAGCAAGAATGTCATAAAAATGTTTCATTCCGTTTAAGTCGATTTTCCGAGTATTATACGCTCCCTGGACACGATATATTTTCTAGAGCATGAGTTGCCGCAAATTCGCTGCAAAAGCTATATACGAGCAGTTTGGAGTGTGGGGAACAAGAATATCACAAAAATGTTTCATTACGTGTAAGTTGATTTTTGGACGATTCTCGGCTCCCTGGACACGAAATATGCTCAGAAAAAAAGTTGCGACAAATTGGCTGCACAAGCTATATATGAGCAGTTTGGAGTGTGGGGAACAAGGATATCACAAAAATTTTTCATTTCGTGTAAGTCGATATTTCGACGATTCTCGGTTCCCTGGACACGAAATATAGTCAGAACAAAAGTTGCTCCAAATTCACTGAAAAATTATATACGAGCAGTTTCGAGTGTGGGGAACAAGAATATCACAAAAATGTTTCAGTTCGCGAAAGTCGATTTTTCGACGATTTTCGGCTGCCTGGACACGAAATGTTTTCAGAACAAAAGTTGCTCCAAATTCGCTGCAAAATCTATATACCAGCAGTTTGGAGTGTGGGGAACAAAAGTATCACAAAAATGTTTCATTTCGCGTAAGTCGAATTTTGGACGATTCTCGGTTCCCTGAACACGAAATATATTAAGAACAAAAGTTGCTCCAAATTCTCTGCAAAAACTGTATACGAGCAGGTTGGAGTAAGGGGAACATGAATACCACAAAAATATTTCATTACGTGTAAGTTGACTTTTCTTCGATTCTCCACTGCCTGGACACGAAATATACACAAAACAAAAGTTGCTCCAAATTCGCTGCAAATATATATAGGAGAAGTATGGTGTATGGGGAATAGGAATATCTTGAAAATGTTTCATTTCGCGTAAGTCGATTTTTCGAAGATTCTCGGTTCCCTGGACACGAAATATTCTCACAACAAAAGTTGCTCCAAATTCGCTGCAAAAGCTATATACGAGCAGTTTTGGGTGTGGGGAACAAGAATATCATAAAAATGTTTCAATACGTTTAAGTCGATTTCACGACGGTTCTCGGCTCCCTGGACACGAAATATACTCAAAAAAATTGCTCCAAATTCGCTGCAAAAGCTATATACCAGCAGTTTGGAGTATGGGGATCAAGAATATCACAAACATATTTCATTTCGTGTAAGTCGAAATTTCGACGATTCTCGGCTTGCTGGACACGAAATATACATATAACAAACGTTGCTCCAAATTCACTGCAAAAGCTATATACGAGCAGTTTGGAGCGTGGGGAACAAGAATATCATAAAAATGTTTCATTACGTGGAAGTCGATTTTACGACGGTTCTCGGCTCCCTGGACACGAAGTATGACTATAACAAAAGTTGCTCCAAATTCGCTGCAAAAGCTTATATACGAGCAGTTTGGAGCGTGGGGAATCAGAATATCACACAAATTTTTCATTTCGCGTTAGTCGATTTTTAGACGATTCTCGGTTCCCTGAACATGAAAAATATTAAGAACAAAAGTTGCTCCAAATTCTCTGCAAAAGCTGTATACGAGCAGATTGGAGTAAGGGGAACAAGAATACCACAAAAATGTTTCATTACGTGTAAGTTGACTTTTCGACGATTCTCGACTGCCTGGACACGAAATATACTCAGAACAAAAGTTGCTCCAAATTCGCTGCAAATATATATACGAGAAGTATGGTGTGTGGGGTACAAGAATATCTTGAAAATGTATCATTTCGCGTAAGTCGATTTTTCGACGATTCTCGGTTCCCTGGACACGAAATATTCTCAGAAGAAAGTTGCTCCAAATTCGCTGCAAAAGCTATATGCGAGCAGTTTCCAATGTGGGGAACAAGAATATCACAAAAGTTTCTTATTTCGTGTAAGTCGATTTTACAACGATTCTCGGCTCCCTGGACACGAAATATGCCTATAACTAAAGAGTTGCTACAAATTCACTGCAAAAGCTTATATACGAGCAGTTTGGAGTATGGGGAACAAGAATATCACAAAAATATTTCATTTCGTGTAAGTCGAAATTTCGACGATTCTCGGCTCGCTGGTCACGCAATATATATATATAACAAAAGTTGCTCCAAATTCACTGCAAATGCTATATACGAGCAGTTTGGAGCGTGAGGAACAAAAATATCACAATAAGGTTTCATTTCGCGTTAAGTCGATTTTTCGACGATTCTCGGTTCCCTGGAGATGAAATATACTCAGAACAAAAGTTGCTCCAAATTCGCTGCATGAGCTATATGCGTGCACTTTGGAATGTGTGGAACATGAATATCACAAACAATTTTTCATTTCGCGTAAGTCGATTTTTCGACGATTCTCAGTTCCCTGGACACGAATTATACTCAGAACAAAAGTTCTCCAAATTCAATGCAAAATCTTTATACGAGCAGTTTGGAGTGTGGGAAACAAGAATAACATAAAAATGTTTGTTTTACGTGTAAGTCGATTTTACGACGATTCTCGGCTCCATGGACACGAAATATGCCAATAACAAAAGAGTTGCTACAAATTCAAGGCAAAAGCCTATATACAAGCAGTTTGGAGCGTGGGGAATCAGTATATCACAAAAATTTGTCATTTCGCGTAAGTCGATTTTTCGACGATTCTCGGTTCCCTGGACACGAAAAATATAAAGAACAAAAGTAGCTCCAAATTCACTGCAAAAGCTGTATACGGCAGATTGGAATGTGGGGAACAAGAATATCACAAAAATGTTTCATTACGTGTAAGTTGACTTTTCGACGATTCTCGACTAACTGGACACGAAATATACTCAGAACAAAAGTTGCTCCAAATTCGCTGCAAAAGATATATACGAGCAGTTTGGAGTGTGGGGAAGAAGATTATCACAAAAATGATTCACTACGTGTAACTCGATTTTTCTACGATCCTCGGTACTCTGGACACGAAATATATTCAGAACAAAAGTTGCTGCAAATTCACTGCAAAAGCTATATACGAGCAGTTTGGAGTGTGGGGAACAAGAATATCATAAAAATGTTTGTTTTACGTGTAAGTCGATTTTACGATTCTTGGCTCCCTGGACACGAAATATCCCTATAACAAAGCTTGCTCCATATTTGCTGCATAAGCTATATACGAGCAGTTTGGAGTGTGGAGAACAAGAATATCATAAAAATGTTTCATTACGTTTAAGTCGATTTTACGATTCTCGGCTCCCTGGACACGAAATATACTCAACAAAATTGCTCCAAATTCGCTGCAAAAGCATTATACGAGCAGTTTGGAAAGTGGGGAACACGAATATCATAAAAATGTTTCATTTCGCGTAAGTCGATTTTTCGACGATTCTCGGCTGCCTGGACACGAAATATTCTTAGAAAAAAAGTTGCTCCAAATTCGCTGCAAAAGCTATATACCAGCAGTTTGGAGTATGGGGTGCAAGAATATCACAAAAATATTTCATTTTGTGTAAGTCGAAATTTAGATGATTCTCGGCTCGCTGGACACGAAATATACATATAACAAAAGTTGCTCCAAATTCACTGCAAATGCTATATCCGAGCAGTTTGGGGTGTGGGGAACAAGAATATCTTAAAAATGTTTGTTTTACATGTAAGTCGATTTTACGATTCTCGGCTCCCTGGACACGAAATAGGCCTATAACAAAAGTTGCTCCAAATTCTCTGCAAATGCTATATACGAGCAGTTTGGAGTGTGGGGAAGATGAATATCACAAAAATGATTCACTACGTTTAAGTCGATTTTTCGACGATCCTCGTTACTCTGGACACGAAATATATTCAAAACAAAAGTTGCTTCAAATCCACTGCACATGTTATATACGAGCAGTTTGGTGCGTGAGGAACAAGAATATCACTAAAAGTTTTCATTTCGCGTAAGTCGATTTTTCGACGATTCTCGGTTCCCTGGACACGAAATATATAAAGAACAAAAGTAGCTCCAAATTCACTGCAAAAGCTGTATACGAGCAGACTGGAGTAAGGGGAACAAGAATATCACTAAAATGTTTCATTACGTGTAAGTTGACTTTTCGACGATTCTCGACTGCCTGGACACGAAATATACGCAGAACAAAAGTTGCTCCAAATTCGCTGCAAATATATATATATATATACGAGAAGTATGGAGTGTGGGGAGGCTTTTGACACCCAGAGAGGCGCAGAGATGACGAAGAAAGGTCGCCGAAAGAAGAGGAGTACCGCCGCAACCTCACCGTCACCTGAACCGGGTGAGTCGCCGCCGCCATCACCTAGGAATGGCAGCGCGTTTTGGACGGTTTTTCCGGCTTTAGCTCCCGCTCTTGCCGGGCAACCGCCAACGCAATCGCCGGTCGCCGCTGCCGCAAGCTCCCGGCAACTGCTGCCGCAGTTGCCGGCCTCAGCGCCGCCTTCACTTCCGTCCAAGCAGAAACGCCGAAACCAAACCGCCTCATACACCGCCGAAGCCACAGCCGAGTGCCAACCGGCCTTCTCGGCTGAGAGCAGTGCCACTCTTCCGCCTCCAGTCGCCGCAGCCACAGCCGAGCACCAACCGGCCCTCTCGGCTGAGAGCAGTGCCACCCTTCCGCCTCCAGCCGCCGCAGAATGCCGGCAGTTGCAGCCGCACCTGCCGGCCAGCAAATCATCCACCGCCGCTGTGACCGAGCCATGTACAACGCAGCCGCCGCAGCCCAGCCAACCTGTGCTTCCTGTGAGGCACAGCGCGGTGATCCGGGGAGTTCCGCTCGACCTCCCCCACCGCCTCTTCGCCGCAGCAGCTCGCCACCAGTGGCCCTCAGTGATACGGGCTTCCCGTATCACTAGTTCGAGGGGTCCAACACCATTGGTGCGCCTCGAATTCTCCGACGCAACCGACTACACTGCAGCCTTGACTGACGGTCTGCTCATCTGTGGGCGCCGTCACACAGTTGAGGCCAGCAGAGGTAGTCGCCAGCTTCCATGTCGCCGCTGCTGCGCATTCGGCCACACCGCCGACACCTGCGCTGAGCCCCCACGGTGCCACTACTGTGGGGCGCCCAGATTGACAGCTGAATGCGCAGCTCATGATCTCAGATTTCGACGCCGGTACTGCGCCACCTGTGATGGCCCTGGTCATTTCACAGGACAGGCGCAGTGCCCCTATTACCCACGCAGCCGCCGCCACCTGACACCAGCCTCTGCCGCCACACCCATAGACAAAAAGGCGAGGACTTCAACAACCACCACCTCGACGCAGACGGAAGACTCCATCACCCATCACCTGCCTGCCGCCACTAACACTCCACAGGCAGCAGCGCCATCCGACAGCGCCGTTAAAGACGCCATGCAGGACCTGCACTCAGAGGTCCTGCTCATTAGCGGCCGATTGAACACGCTGGAAGAAGCCCTCACTACCATGACCGCAGCCATCTCAGACGCCCACACCACTTCTACAGCCAACCGTCAAGACACCGATGCCATAGCCCAGAAAAAGGTCACGTCTGAGTTCCTCTTGGAGCTGGACGTCCTCTACACCCTACTACAGGAAATCCACGACGTCAACGCCAGGATCTTGGAGGCCAACCAGGACCTCTATGTTCAAACTGCAAAATTACCATTACGCCTCACCTTTCTGGATGACCTACTCAAAGGAACCCGAAAGGACATCAATAAGTGCTATACTGCAGTTCTTGACAGCCAAGAACTAACAGTCAACAATGTAGCCGAGCAAATTGCAAGTAGTCACCAACGGATTCTTCAGGACCTTACCACCAAAACTTCATGCCCTCTCACACACACCCGTTCCACCAGACATCAGTACTAAAGCACACCCAAGACTCCCTAGCGCTGTACTCAGGGCCCTCGGGTCATGTTTACAGACTAGATAAGCCATTCCTTGTTGCAGCCCCATATGCTGCAGCAACATCAACTTTACCAATAATCACGGAGGTGCTATCGCGGAACTCCATCATTGCCCATTCACTGTTCCTTTCCTATCTCACCCGATTTTTCCCTTCTAATCTTCACCCAATGGCGAGATAAGCCATTCTTTCAACCCTCCAACTCTCTCTCTGTCATCCCTTTCCAAAAAAAAAAAAAAAAATAAAGTGTGGGGAACAAGAATATCATGTAAATGTTTCATTTCGCGTAAGTCGATTTTTCGATGATTCTCGGCTCCCGGGACACGAAATATTCTCAGAACAAAAGTTGCTCCAAATTCGCTGCAAAAGATATATACGAGCAGTTTGGAGAGTGGGGAAGAAGATTATCACAAAAATGATTCACTACGTGTAAGTCGATTTTTTGACGATCCTCGGTACTCTGGACACGAAATATATTCAGTTAAAGTTGCTTCAAATTCACTGCAAAAGTTATATACGAGCAGTTTGGAGCGTGAGGAACAAGGATATCACAAAACTTTTTCATTTCGCGTAACTCAATTTATCGACGATTCTCGTTTCCCTGGACACAAATTATACTCAGAACAAAAGTTGCTGCAAATTCACTGCAAAAGCTATATACGAACAGTTTGGAGTGTGGGGAACAAGAATATCATAAAAATGTTTGTTTTACGTGTAAGTCGATTTTACGACGATACTCGGCTCCCTGGACAAGAAATATGCCTATAATAAAAGTTGCTCCATATTCGCTGCAAAAGCTATATACGAACAGTTTGGAGCGTGGGGAACAAGAATATTACAAAAATATTTCTTTTCGTGTAAGTTGATATTTCGATGATTGTCGGCTCCCTGGACACGAAAATACATATAACAAAAGTTGCTCCAAATTCGCTGCAAAAGCTATATACGAACAGGTTGGACTGTGGGGAACAAGAACATCACAAAAATTTTTCATTTCGCGTAAGTCGATTTTTCGAGGATTCTAAGCTCCCTGGACACGAAATATATTGAGAACAAAAGTTGCTCAAAATTCGCTGCAAAAGCTATATACGAGCAGTTTGGAATGTGGGGAACAAGAATATCACAAAAAGTTTCATTAAGTGTAAGTCGATTTTAGGACGATTATCGGCTCCCTGGACACGAAATATACATATAACAGAAGTAGCACCAAATTCACTGCAAATGCTATATACGAGCAACTTGGAGCGTGGTGAACAAGATTATCATGAAAATGTATCATTACGAGTAGGTCCATTTTACGAAGATTCTCGGCTCCCTAGACACGAAATAATCTCAGAACAAAAGTTGCTCCAAATTCGCTGCAAATGCTATATAAGAGCAGTTTAGAGTGTGGTGAGGAAGAATATCATAAAAATGTTTCATTACGTTTAAGTCGTTTAACGACCATTCTCGGCTCCCTGGACACGAAATATTCTCAGAACATGAGTTGCCGCAAATTCACTGCAAAAGCTATATAGGAGCAGTATGGAGTGTGGGGAACAAGAATATCACAAAAATGTTTCATTACGTGTAAGTCGATTTTTCGACGATTCTCGTGTCCCTGGACACATAATATGCTCAGAACATATCTTGCTCCAAATTCGCTGCAAAAGCTATATACGAGCAGTTTGGAGTGTGCGGTACAAGAATATCAAAAAAATATTTCATTTCATGTAAGTTGATATTTCGACGATTCTTGGCTCCCTGGACACGAAATGTACATACAACATAAGTTGCTCCAAATTCGCTGCAAAAGCTATATACGAGCAGTTTGCAGTATGGGGAATCTGACTATCATAAAAATGTTTCATTATGTGTAAGTGGAATTTTCGTCGATTCTCGGCTCCCTAGACACGAAATAATCTCAGAACAAAAGTTGCTCCAAATTCGCTGCAAATGCTGTATACGAGCAGTTTGGAGTGTGGTGAGGAAGAATATCATAAAAATGTTTCATTACGTTTAAGTCGATTTTACGACTATTCTACGCTCCCTGGACACGATATATTCTCAAAACCTGAGTTGCCGCAAATTCGCTGCAAAAGCTATATAGGAGCAGTTTGGAGTGTGGGGAACAAGAATATCATAAAAATGTTTCATTACGTGTAGGTCGATTTTACGACGATTCTCAGCTCCCTAGACACGAAATATACTCGGGAAATAAGTTGCTCCAAATTAGCTGCAAAAGCTATCTATATACGAGCAGTTTGCGGTGTGGGGAACAAAAATATCATAAAAATGTTTCATTACGTGTAAGTCGAATTTTCGTCGATTCTCAGCTCCCTGGACACGAAATATGCTCAGAATAAAAGTTGCACCAAATTCGCCGCAAAAGCCTTATACGAGCATTTTGGAGTGTGGGGAACAAGAATATCACAAAAATATTTCATTTCATGTAAGTTGATATTTCGACGATTCTCGGCTCCCTGGACACGAAATATATTCAGAACAAAAGTTGCTCAAATTCAATGCAAAAGCTACTTACGAGCAGATTGGAGTATGGGGAACAAGAATTTCACAAAAATGTTTCATTACGTGTAAGTGGATTTTTCGACGATTCTCGGCTCTCTGGCCACAAAATATACTCAGAACAAAAGTTGCTCCAAATTCGTTGCAAAAGCTATATACGAGCAGTTTGCAGTGTGGGGAACAAGAATATCATAAAAATGTTTCATTTCGCGTAAGTCGATTTTTCGACGATTCTCGGCTGGCTGGACACGAAATGTTTTCAGAACAAAAGTTGCTCCAAATTCGCTGCAAAATCTATATATGAGCAGTTAAAAGTATGGGGAACAAGAATATCACAAAAATGTTTCATTTCGCGTAAGTCGATTTTTCGAGGATTCTCGGCTCCCTGGACACGAAATATTCTCTGAACAAAAGTTGCTCCAAATCCGCTGCAAAAGCTATATATGAGCAGTTAAGAGTATGGGGAACAAGAATATCAGAAAAATGTTTCATTATGTGTAAGTCGATTTTTCGACGATTCTCGGCTGCCTGGACACGTAATATACTCAGAACAAAAGTTGCTCCAAATTCGCTGCAAAAGCTATATACGAGCAGTTTGCAGTGTGGGGAACAAGAATATCATAAAAATGTTTCATTACGTGTAGTTCGAATTTTCGTCGATTCTCGGCTTCCTGGACACGAAATATGCTCAGAACAAAAGTTGCACCAAATTCGCCGCAAAAGTTATATACGAGCATTTTGGAGTGTGGGGAAAAGAATATCATAAAGATATTTAATTTCGCGTAAGTTGACTTTTCGACGATTCTCGGCTCCCGGGACATTAAGTATACTCAGAACAAAAGTTGCTCCAAATTCGCTGCAAAAGCTATATACGAGCAGTTTGGAGTGTGGGGAACAAGAATATCATAAAAATGTTTCATTACGTGTAGATCGATTTTACGACGATTCTCGCCTCCCTAGACACGAAATATACTCAGAACAAAAGTTACTCCAAATTCGCTGCAAGTGCTATATCCGAGCAGTTTGGTGTGTGGGGAGCAAGAATATCATAAAAATGTTTCATTCCGTTTAAGTCGATTTTCCGAGTATTATACGCTCCCTGGACACGATATATTTTCTAGAGCATGAGTTGCCGCAAATTCGCTGCAAAAGCTATATAGGAGCAGGTTTGAGTGTGGGGAACAAGAATATCACAAAAATATTTCATTACCTGTAAGTTGATTTTTCGACGATTCTCAGTTCCCGGGACACGAAATATGCTCAGAACAAAAGTTGCTCCAAATTCGCTGCAAAAGCTATATACGAGCAGATTGGAGTAAGGGGAACAAGAATATCACAAAAATGTTTCATTACCTGTAAGTCGACTTTTCTTCGATTCTCGGCTCCCTGGACACGAAATATTCTCATAACAAATGTTGCTCCAAATTCGCTGCAAATGCTATATACGAGCAGTTTGGAGTGTGGGGAACAAGAATATCACAAAAATGTTTCATTACGTGTAAGTTGATTTTTGGACGATTCTCGGCTCCCTGGACACGAAATATTCTCATAACAAATGTTGCTCCAAATTCGCTGCAAATGCTATATACGAGCAGTTTGGAGTGTGGGGAACAAGAATATCACAAAAATGTTTCATTACGTGTAAGTTGATTTTTGGACGATTCTCGGCTCCCTGGACACGAAATATGCTCAGAACAAAAGTTGCGCCAAATTGGCTGCACAAGCTATATATGAGCAGTTTGGAGTGTGGGGAACAAGGATATCACAAAAATTTTTCATTTCGTGTAAGTCGATATTTCGACGATTCTCGGTTCCCTGGACACGAAATAATAGTCAGAACAAAAGTTGCTCCAAATTCACTGAAAAATTATATACGAGCAGTTTCGAGTGTGGGGAACAAGAATATCACAAAAATGTTTCAGTTCGCGAAAGTCGATTTTTCGACGATTTTCGGCTGCCTGGACACGAAATGTTTTCAGAAACAAAAGTTGCTCCAAATTCGCTGCAAAATCTATATACCAGCAGTTTGGAGTGTGGGGAACAAAAATATCACAAAAATGTTTCATTTCGTGTAAGTCGATTTTTGGACGATTCTCGGCTCCCTGGACACGAAATTTGCTCAGAACAAAAGTAGCTCCAAATTCGCTGCAAAAGCTATATACGAGCAGATTGGAGTAAGGGGAACAAGAATATCACAAAAATGTTTCATTTCGTGTGTCAATTTTTCGACGATTGTCGGCTCCCTGGACACGAAATATATTCAGATCAAAAGTTGCTCCAAATTCGCTGCAAAAGCTATATACGACCAGTTTGGAATGTGGGGAACAAGAATTTCACAAAAATGTTTCATTTCGCGTAAGTCTATTTTTCGACGATTCTCGGCTTCCTGGACACGTAATATACTCAGAACAAAAGTTGCTCCAAATTCGCTGCAATTGCTGTATACGAGCAGTTTGGAGTGTGGTGAGGAAGGATATCATAATAATGTTTCACTACGTTTAAGTCGATTTTACGACTATTCTACGCTCCCTGGACACGATATATTCTCAAAATCTGAGTTGCCGCAGATTCGCTGCAAAAGCTATATAGGAGCAGTTTGGAGTGTGGGGAACAAGAATATCATAAAAATGTTTCATTACGTGTAGGTCGATTTTACGACGATTCTCGGCTCCCTAGACACGAAATATACTCAGAACATAAGTTGCTCCAAATTAGCTGCAAAAGCTATCTATATACGAGCAGTTTGCGGTGTGGGGAACAAAAATATCATAAAAATGTTTCATTACGTGTAAGTCGAATTTTCGTCGATTCTCAGCTCCCTGGACACGAAATATGCTCAGAATAAAAGTTGCACCAAATTCGCCGCGAAAGCCTTATACGAGCATTTTGGAGTGTGGGGAACAACAATATCACAAAAATATTTCATTTCATGTAAGTTGATATTTCGACGATTCTAGGCTCCCTGGACACGAAATATATTCAGAACAAAAGTTGCTCAAATTCAATGCAAAAGCTATTTACGAGCAGATTGGAGTATGGGGAACAAGAATTTCACAAAAATGTTTCATTACGTGTAAGTGGATTTTTCGACGATACTCGGCTCTCTGGCCACAAAATATACTCAGAACAAAAGTTGCTCCAAATTCGTTGCAAAAGCTATATACGAGCAGTTTGCAGTGTGGGGAACAAGAATATCATAAAAATGTTTCATTTCGCGTAAGTCGATTTTTCGACGATTCTCGGCTGCCTGGACACGAAATGTTTTCAGAACAAAAGTTGCTCCAAATTCTCTGCAAAAGCTATATATGAGCAGTTAAGAGTATGGGGAACAAGAATATCACAAAAATGTTTCATTTCGCGTAAGTCGATTTTTCGAGGATTCTCGGCTACATGGACACGAAATATTCTCTGAACAAAAGTTGCTCCAAATCCGCCGCAAAAGCTATATATGAGCAGTTAAGAGTATGGGGAACAAGAATATCAGAAAAATGTTTCATTATGTGTAAGTCGATTTTTCGACGATTCTCGGCTGCCTGGACACGTAATATACTCAGAACAAAAGTTGCTCCAAATTCGCCGCAAAAGCTATATACGAGCAGTTTGCAGTGTGGGGAACAAGAATATCATAAAAATGTTTCTTTACGTGTAGTTCGAATTTTCGTCGATTCTCGGCTCCCTGGACACGAAATATGCTCAGAACAAAAGTTGCACCAAATTCGCCGCAAAAGTTATATAAGAGCATTTTGGAGTATGGGGAAAAGAATATCATAAAGATATTTATTTCATTTCGTGTAAGTTGACTTTTCGACGATTCTCGGCTCCCGGGACATTAAATATACTCAGAACAAAAGTTGCTCCAAATTCGCTGCAAAAGCTATATACGAGCAGTTTGGTGTGTGGGGAACAAGAATATCATAAAAATGTTTCATTACGTGTAGATCGATTTTACGACGATTCTCGCCTCCCTAGACACGAAATATACTCAGAACAAAAGTTACTCCAAATTCGCTGCAAGTGCTATATCCGAGCAGTTTGGAGTGTGGGGAGCAAGAATGTCATAAAAATGTTTCATTCCGTTTAAGTCGATTTTCCGAGTATTATACGCTCCCTGGACACGATATATTTTCTAGAGCATGAGTTGCCGCAAATTCGCTGCAAAAGCTATATACGAGCAGTTTGGAGTGTGGGGAACAAGAATATCACAAAAATGTTTCATTACGTGTAAGTTGATTTTTGGACGATTCTCGGCTCCCTGGACACGAAATATGCTCAGAAAAAAAGTTGCGACAAATTGGCTGCACAAGCTATATATGAGCAGTTTGGAGTGTGGGGAACAAGGATATCACAAAAATTTTTCATTTCGTGTAAGTCGATATTTCGACGATTCTCGGTTCCCTGGACACGAAATATAGTCAGAACAAAAGTTGCTCCAAATTCACTGAAAAATTATATACGAGCAGTTTCGAGTGTGGGGAACAAGAATATCACAAAAATGTTTCAGTTCGCGAAAGTCGATTTTTCGACGATTTTCGGCTGCCTGGACACGAAATGTTTTCAGAACAAAAGTTGCTCCAAATTCGCTGCAAAATCTATATACCAGCAGTTTGGAGTGTGGGGAACAAAAATATCACAAAAATGTTTCATTTCGCGTAAGTCGAATTTTGGACGATTCTCGGTTCCCTGAACACGAAATATATTAAGAACAAAAGTTGCTCCAAATTCTCTGCAAAAACTGTATACGAGCAGGTTGGAGTAAGGGGAACATGAATACCACAAAAATATTTCATTACGTGTAAGTTGACTTTTCTTCGATTCTCCACTGCCTGGACACGAAATATACACAAAACAAAAGTTGCTCCAAATTCGCTGCAAATATATATAGGAGAAGTATGGTGTATGGGGAATAGGAATATCTTGAAAATGTTTCATTTCGCGTAAGTCGATTTTTCGAAGATTCTCGGTTCCCTGGACACGAAATATTCTCACAACAAAAGTTGCTCCAAATTCGCTGCAAAAGCTATATACGAGCAGTTTTGGGTGTGGGGAACAAGAATATCATAAAAATGTTTCAATACGTTTAAGTCGATTTCACGACGGTTCTCGGCTCCCTGGACACGAAATATACTCAAAAAAATTGCTCCAAATTCGCTGCAAAAGCTATATACCAGCAGTTTGGAGTATGGGGATCAAGAATATCACAAACATATTTCATTTCGTGTAAGTCGAAATTTCGACGATTCTCGGCTTGCTGGACACGAAATATACATATAACAAACGTTGCTCCAAATTCACTGCAAAAGCTATATACGAGCAGTTTGGAGCGTGGGGAACAAGAATATCATAAAAATGTTTCATTACGTGGAAGTCGATTTTACGACGGTTCTCGGCTCCCTGGACACGAAGTATGACTATAACAAAAGTTGCTCCAAATTCGCTGCAAAAGCTTATATACGAGCAGTTTGGAGCGTGGGGAATCAGAATATCACACCAATTTTTCATTTCGCGTTAGTCGATTTTTAGACGATTCTCGGTTCCCTGAACATGAAAAATATTAAGAACAAAAGTTGCTCCAAATTCTCTGCAAAAGCTGTATACGAGCAGATTGGAGTAAGGGGAACAAGAATACCACAAAAATGTTTCATTACGTGTAAGTTGACTTTTCGACGATTCTCGACTGCCTGGACACGAAATATACTCAGAACAAAAGTTGCTCCAAATTCGCTGCAAATATATATACGAGAAGTATGGTGTGTGGGGTACAAGAATATCTTGAAAATGTATCATTTCGCGTAAGTCGATTTTTCGACGATTCTCGGTTCCCTGGACACGAAATATTCTCAGAAGAAAGTTGCTCCAAATTCGCTGCAAAAGCTATATGCGAGCAGTTTCCAATGTGGGGAACAAGAATATCACAAAAGTTTCTTATTTCGTGTAAGTCGATTTTACAACGATTCTCGGCTCCCTGGACACGAAATATGCCTATAACTAAAGAGTTGCTACAAATTCACTGCAAAAGCTTATATACGAGCAGTTTGGAGTATGGGGAACAAGAATATCACAAAAATATTTCATTTCGTGTAAGTCGAAATTTCGACGATTCTCGGCTCGCTGGTCACGCAATATATATATATAACAAAAGTTGCTCCAAATTCACTGCAAATGCTATATACGAGCAGTTTGGAGCGTGAGGAACAAAAATATCACAATAAGGTTTCATTTCGCGTTAAGTCGATTTTTCGACGATTCTCGGTTCCCTGGAGATGAAATATACTCAGAACAAAAGTTGCTCCAAATTCGCTGCATGAGCTATATGCGTGCACTTTGGAATGTGTGGAACATGAATATCACAAACAATTTTTCATTTCGCGTAAGTCGATTTTTCGACGATTCTCAGTTCCCTGGACACGAATTATACTCAGAACAAAAGTTCTCCAAATTCAATGCAAAATCTTTATACGAGCAGTTTGGAGTGTGGGAAACAAGAATAACATAAAAATGTTTGTTTTACGTGTAAGTCGATTTTACGACGATTCTCGGCTCCATGGACACGAAATATGCCAATAACAAAAGAGTTGCTACAAATTCAAGGCAAAAGCCTATATACAAGCAGTTTGGAGCGTGGGGAATCAGTATATCACAAAAATTTGTCATTTCGCGTAAGTCGATTTTTCGACGATTCTCGGTTCCCTGGACACGAAAAATATAAAGAACAAAAGTAGCTCCAAATTCACTGCAAAAGCTGTATACGGCAGATTGGAATGTGGGGAACAAGAATATCACAAAAATGTTTCATTACGTGTAAGTTGACTTTTCGACGATTCTCGACTAACTGGACACGAAATATACTCAGAACAAAAGTTGCTCCAAATTCGCTGCAAAAGATATATACGAGCAGTTTGGAGTGTGGGGAAGAAGATTATCACAAAAATGATTCACTACGTGTAACTCGATTTTTCTACGATCCTCGGTACTCTGGACACGAAATATATTCAGAACAAAAGTTGCTGCAAATTCACTGCAAAAGCTATATACGAGCAGTTTGGAGTGTGGGGAACAAGAATATCATAAAAATGTTTGTTTTACGTGTAAGTCGATTTTACGATTCTTGGCTCCCTGGACACGAAATATCCCTATAACAAAGCTTGCTCCATATTTGCTGCATAAGCTATATACGAGCAGTTTGGAGTGTGGAGAACAAGAATATCATAAAAATGTTTCATTACGTTTAAGTCGATTTTACGATTCTCGGCTCCCTGGACACGAAATATACTCAACAAAATTGCTCCAAATTCGCTGCAAAAGCATTATACGAGCAGTTTGGAAAGTGGGGAACACGAATATCATAAAAATGTTTCATTTCGCGTAAGTCGATTTTTCGACGATTCTCGGCTGCCTGGACACGAAATATTCTTAGAAAAAAAGTTGCTCCAAATTCGCTGCAAAAGCTATATACCAGCAGTTTGGAGTATGGGGTGCAAGAATATCACAAAAATATTTCATTTTGTGTAAGTCGAAATTTAGATGATTCTCGGCTCGCTGGACACGAAATATACATATAACAAAAGTTGCTCCAAATTCACTGCAAATGCTATATCCGAGCAGTTTGGGGTGTGGGGAACAAGAATATCTTAAAAATGTTTGTTTTACATGTAAGTCGATTTTACGATTCTCGGCTCCCTGGACACGAAATAGGCCTATAACAAAAGTTGCTCCAAATTCTCTGCAAATGCTATATACGAGCAGTTTGGAGTGTGGGGAAGATGAATATCACAAAAATGATTCACTACGTTTAAGTCGATTTTTCGACGATCCTCGTTACTCTGGACACGAAATATATTCAAAACAAAAGTTGCTTCAAATCCACTGCACATGTTATATACGAGCAGTTTGGTGCGTGAGGAACAAGAATATCACTAAAAGTTTTCATTTCGCGTAAGTCGATTTTTCGACGATTCTCGGTTCCCTGGACACGAAATATATAAAGAACAAAAGTAGCTCCAAATTCACTGCAAAAGCTGTATACGAGCAGACTGGAGTAAGGGGAACAAGAATATCACTAAAATGTTTCATTACGTGTAAGTTGACTTTTCGACGATTCTCGACTGCCTGGACACGAAATATACGCAGAACAAAAGTTGCTCCAAATTCGCTGCAAATATATATATATATACGAGAAGTATGGAGTGTGGGGAGGCTTTTGACACCCAGAGAGGCGCAGAGATGACGAAGAAAGGTCGCCGAAAGAAGAGGAGTACCGCCGCAACCTCACCGTCACCTGAACCGGGTGAGTCGCCGCCGCCATCACCTAGGAATGGCAGCGCGTTTTGGACGGTTTTTCCGGCTTTAGCTCCCGCTCTTGCCGGGCAACCGCCAACGCAATCGCCGGTCGCCGCTGCCGCAAGCTCCCGGCAACTGCTGCCGCAGTTGCCGGCCTCAGCGCCGCCTTCACTTCCGTCCAAGCAGAAACGCCGAAACCAAACCGCCTCATACACCGCCGAAGCCACAGCCGAGTGCCAACCGGCCTTCTCGGCTGAGAGCAGTGCCACTCTTCCGCCTCCAGTCGCCGCAGCCACAGCCGAGCACCAACCGGCCCTCTCGGCTGAGAGCAGTGCCACCCTTCCGCCTCCAGCCGCCGCAGAATGCCGGCAGTTGCAGCCGCACCTGCCGGCCAGCAAATCATCCACCGCCGCTGTGACCGAGCCATGTACAACGCAGCCGCCGCAGCCCAGCCAACCTGTGCTTCCTGTGAGGCACAGCGCGGTGATCCGGGGAGTTCCGCTCGACCTCCCCCACCGCCTCTTCGCCGCAGCAGCTCGCCACCAGTGGCCCTCAGTGATACGGGCTTCCCGTATCACTAGTTCGAGGGGTCCAACACCATTGGTGCGCCTCGAATTCTCCGACGCAACCGACTACACTGCAGCCTTGACTGACGGTCTGCTCATCTGTGGGCGCCGTCACACAGTTGAGGCCAGCAGAGGTAGTCGCCAGCTTCCATGTCGCCGCTGCTGCGCATTCGGCCACACCGCCGACACCTGCGCTGAGCCCCCACGGTGCCACTACTGTGGGGCGCCCAGATTGACAGCTGAATGCGCAGCTCATGATCTCAGATTTCGACGCCGGTACTGCGCCACCTGTGATGGCCCTGGTCATTTCACAGGACAGGCGCAGTGCCCCTATTACCCACGCAGCCGCCGCCACCTGACACCAGCCTCTGCCGCCACACCCATAGACAAAAAGGCGAGGACTTCAACAACCACCACCTCGACGCAGACGGAAGACTCCATCACCCATCACCTGCCTGCCGCCACTAACACTCCACAGGCAGCAGCGCCATCCGACAGCGCCGTTAAAGACGCCATGCAGGACCTGCACTCAGAGGTCCTGCTCATTAGCGGCCGATTGAACACGCTGGAAGAAGCCCTCACTACCATGACCGCAGCCATCTCAGACGCCCACACCACTTCTACAGCCAACCGTCAAGACACCGATGCCATAGCCCAGAAAAAGGTCACGTCTGAGTTCCTCTTGGAGCTGGACGTCCTCTACACCCTACTACAGGAAATCCACGACGTCAACGCCAGGATCTTGGAGGCCAACCAGGACCTCTATGTTCAAACTGCAAAATTACCATTACGCCTCACCTTTCTGGATGACCTACTCAAAGGAACCCGAAAGGACATCAATAAGTGCTATACTGCAGTTCTTGACAGCCAAGAACTAACAGTCAACAATGTAGCCGAGCAAATTGCAAGTAGTCACCAACGGATTCTTCAGGACCTTACCACCAAAACTTCATGCCCTCTCACACACACCCGTTCCACCAGACATCAGTACTAAAGCACACCCAAGACTCCCTAGCGCTGTACTCAGGGCCCTCGGGTCATGTTTACAGACTAGATAAGCCATTCCTTGTTGCAGCCCCATATGCTGCAGCAACATCAACTTTACCAATAATCACGGAGGTGCTATCGCGGAACTCCATCATTGCCCATTCACTGTTCCTTTCCTATCTCACCCGATTTTTCCCTTCTAATCTTCACCCAATGGCGAGATAAGCCATTCTTTCAACCCTCCAACTCTCTCTCTGTCATCCCTTTCCAAAAAAAAAAAAAAAAATAAAGTGTGGGGAACAAGAATATCATGTAAATGTTTCATTTCGCGTAAGTCGATTTTTCGATGATTCTCGGCTCCCGGGACACGAAATATTCTCAGAACAAAAGTTGCTCCAAATTCGCTGCAAAAGATATATACGAGCAGTTTGGAGAGTGGGGAAGAAGATTATCACAAAAATGATTCACTACGTGTAAGTCGATTTTTTGACGATCCTCGGTACTCTGGACACGAAATATATTCAGTTAAAGTTGCTTCAAATTCACTGCAAAAGTTATATACGAGCAGTTTGGAGCGTGAGGAACAAGGATATCACAAAACTTTTTCATTTCGCGTAACTCAATTTATCGACGATTCTCGTTTCCCTGGACACAAATTATACTCAGAACAAAAGTTGCTGCAAATTCACTGCAAAAGCTATATACGAACAGTTTGGAGTGTGGGGAACAAGAATATCATAAAAATGTTTGTTTTACGTGTAAGTCGATTTTACGACGATACTCGGCTCCCTGGACAAGAAATATGCCTATAATAAAAGTTGCTCCATATTCGCTGCAAAAGCTATATACGAACAGTTTGGAGCGTGGGGAACAAGAATATTACAAAAATATTTCTTTTCGTGTAAGTTGATATTTCGATGATTGTCGGCTCCCTGGACACGAAAATACATATAACAAAAGTTGCTCCAAATTCGCTGCAAAAGCTATATACGAACAGGTTGGACTGTGGGGAACAAGAACATCACAAAAATTTTTCATTTCGCGTAAGTCGATTTTTCGAGGATTCTAAGCTCCCTGGACACGAAATATATTGAGAACAAAAGTTGCTCAAAATTCGCTGCAAAAGCTATATACGAGCAGTTTGGAATGTGGGGAACAAGAATATCACAAAAAGTTTCATTAAGTGTAAGTCGATTTTAGGACGATTATCGGCTCCCTGGACACGAAATATACATATAACAGAAGTAGCACCAAATTCACTGCAAATGCTATATACGAGCAACTTGGAGCGTGGTGAACAAGATTATCATGAAAATGTATCATTACGAGTAGGTCCATTTTACGAAGATTCTCGGCTCCCTAGACACGAAATAATCTCAGAACAAAAGTTGCTCCAAATTCGCTGCAAATGCTATATAAGAGCAGTTTAGAGTGTGGTGAGGAAGAATATCATAAAAATGTTTCATTACGTTTAAGTCGTTTAACGACCATTCTCGGCTCCCTGGACACGAAATATTCTCAGAACATGAGTTGCCGCAAATTCACTGCAAAAGCTATATAGGAGCAGTATGGAGTGTGGGGAACAAGAATATCACAAAAATGTTTCATTACGTGTAAGTCGATTTTTCGACGATTCTCGTGTCCCTGGACACATAATATGCTCAGAACATATCTTGCTCCAAATTCGCTGCAAAAGCTATATACGAGCAGTTTGGAGTGTGCGGTACAAGAATATCAAAAAAATATTTCATTTCATGTAAGTTGATATTTCGACGATTCTTGGCTCCCTGGACACGAAATGTACATACAACATAAGTTGCTCCAAATTCGCTGCAAAAGCTATATACGAGCAGTTTGCAGTATGGGGAATCTGACTATCATAAAAATGTTTCATTATGTGTAAGTCGAATTTTCGTCGATTCTCGGCTCCCTAGACACGAAATAATCTCAGAACAAAAGTTGCTCCAAATTCGCTGCAAATGCTGTATACGAGCAGTTTGGAGTGTGGTGAGGAAGAATATCATAAAAATGTTTCATTACGTTTAAGTCGATTTTACGACTATTCTACGCTCCCTGGACACGATATATTCTCAAAACCTGAGTTGCCGCAAATTCGCTGCAAAAGCTATATAGGAGCAGTTTGGAGTGTGGGGAACAAGAATATCATAAAAATGTTTCATTACGTGTAGGTCGATTTTACGACGATTCTCAGCTCCCTAGACACGAAATATACTCGGGAAATAAGTTGCTCCAAATTAGCTGCAAAAGCTATCTATATACGAGCAGTTTGCGGTGTGGGGAACAAAAATATCATAAAAATGTTTCATTACGTGTAAGTCGAATTTTCGTCGATTCTCAGCTCCCTGGACACGAAATATGCTCAGAATAAAAGTTGCACCAAATTCGCCGCAAAAGCCTTATACGAGCATTTTGGAGTGTGGGGAACAAGAATATCACAAAAATATTTCATTTCATGTAAGTTGATATTTCGACGATTCTCGGCTCCCTGGACACGAAATATATTCAGAACAAAAGTTGCTCAAATTCAATGCAAAAGCTACTTACGAGCAGATTGGAGTATGGGGAACAAGAATTTCACAAAAATGTTTCATTACGTGTAAGTGGATTTTTCGACGATTCTCGGCTCTCTGGCCACAAAATATACTCAGAACAAAAGTTGCTCCAAATTCGTTGCAAAAGCTATATACGAGCAGTTTGCAGTGTGGGGAACAAGAATATCATAAAAATGTTTTATTTCGCGTAAGTCGATTTTTCGACGATTCTCGGCTGGCTGGACACGAAATGTTTTCAGAACAAAAGTTGCTCCAAATTCGCTGCAAAATCTATATATGAGCAGTTAAAAGTATGGGGAACAAGAATATCACAAAAATGTTTCATTTCGCGTAAGTCGATTTTTCGAGGATTCTCGGCTCCCTGGACACGAAATATTCTCTGAACAAAAGTTGCTCCAAATCCGCTGCAAAAGCTATATATGAGCAGTTAAGAGTATGGGGAACAAGAATATCAGAAAAATGTTTCATTATGTGTAAGTCGATTTTTCGACGATTCTCGGCTGCCTGGACACGTAATATACTCAGAACAAAAGTTGCTCCAAATTCGCTGCAAAAGCTATATACGAGCAGTTTGCAGTGTGGGGAACAAGAATATCATAAAAATGTTTCATTACGTGTAGTTCGAATTTTCGTCGATTCTCGGCTTCCTGGACACGAAATATGCTCAGAACAAAAGTTGCACCAAATTCGCCGCAAAAGTTATATACGAGCATTTTGGAGTGTGGGGAAAAGAATATCATAAAGATATTTAATTTCGCGTAAGTTGACTTTTCGACGATTCTCGGCTCCCGGGACATTAAGTATACTCAGAACAAAAGTTGCTCCAAATTCGCTGCAAAAGCTATATACGAGCAGTTTGGAGTGTGGGGAACAAGAATATCATAAAAATGTTTCATTACGTGTAGATCGATTTTACGACGATTCTCGCCTCCCTAGACACGAAATATACTCAGAACAAAAGTTACTCCAAATTCGCTGCAAGTGCTATATCCGAGCAGTTTGGTGTGTGGGGAGCAAGAATATCATAAAAATGTTTCATTCCGTTTAAGTCGATTTTCCGAGTATTATACGCTCCCTGGACACGATATATTTTCTAGAGCATGAGTTGCCGCAAATTCGCTGCAAAAGCTATATAGGAGCAGGTTTGAGTGTGGGGAACAAGAATATCACAAAAATATTTCATTACCTGTAAGTTGATTTTTCGACGATTCTCAGTTCCCGGGACACGAAATATGCTCAGAACAAAAGTTGCTCCAAATTCGCTGCAAAAGCTATATACGAGCAGATTGGAGTAAGGGGAACAAGAATATCACAAAAATGTTTCATTACCTGTAAGTCGACTTTTCTTCGATTCTCGGCTCCCTGGACACGAAATATTCTCATAACAAATGTTGCTCCAAATTCGCTGCAAATGCTATATACGAGCAGTTTGGAGTGTGGGGAACAAGAATATCACAAAAATGTTTCATTACGTGTAAGTTGATTTTTGGACGATTCTCGGCTCCCTGGACACGAAATATTCTCATAACAAATGTTGCTCCAAATTCGCTGCAAATGCTATATACGAGCAGTTTGGAGTGTGGGGAACAAGAATATCACAAAAATGTTTCATTACGTGTAAGTTGATTTTTGGACGATTCTCGGCTCCCTGGACACGAAATATGCTCAGAACAAAAGTTGCGCCAAATTGGCTGCACAAGCTATATATGAGCAGTTTGGAGTGTGGGGAACAAGGATATCACAAAAATTTTTCATTTCGTGTAAGTCGATATTTCGACGATTCTCGGTTCCCTGGACACGAAATAATAGTCAGAACAAAAGTTGCTCCAAATTCACTGAAAAATTATATACGAGCAGTTTCGAGTGTGGGGAACAAGAATATCACAAAAATGTTTCAGTTCGCGAAAGTCGATTTTTCGACGATTTTCGGCTGCCTGGACACGAAATGTTTTCAGAAACAAAAGTTGCTCCAAATTCGCTGCAAAATCTATATACCAGCAGTTTGGAGTGTGGGGAACAAAAATATCACAAAAATGTTTCATTTCGTGTAAGTCGATTTTTGGACGATTCTCGGCTCCCTGGACACGAAATTTGCTCAGAACAAAAGTAGCTCCAAATTCGCTGCAAAAGCTATATACGAGCAGATTGGAGTAAGGGGAACAAGAATATCACAAAAATGTTTCATTTCGTGTGTCAATTTTTCGACGATTGTCGGCTCCCTGGACACGAAATATATTCAGATCAAAAGTTGCTCCAAATTCGCTGCAAAAGCTATATACGACCAGTTTGGAATGTGGGGAACAAGAATTTCACAAAAATGTTTCATTTCGCGTAAGTCTATTTTTCGACGATTCTCGGCTTCCTGGACACGTAATATACTCAGAACAAAGGTTGCTCCAAATTCGCTGCAAAAGCTATGTACGAGCAGTTTGCAGTGTGGAGAACAAGAATATCATAAAAATGTTTCATTACGTGTAAGTCGAATTTTCGTCGATTCTCTGCTCCCTGGTCACGAAATATGCTCTGAACAAAAGTTGCACCAAATTCGCCGCAAAAGCTTTATACGAGCATTTTGGAGTGTGGGGAACAAGAATATCACAAAAATATTACATTTCGTGTAAGTTGATGTTTCGACGATTCTCGGCTCCCTGGACACGAAATATATTCAGAACAAAAACGTTGCTCAAAATTCAATGCAAAAGCTATATACGAGCAGATTAGAGTATGGGGAACAAGAATTTCACAAAAATGTTTCATTACGTGTAAGTGGATTTTTCGACGATTCGCGGCTCTCTGGACACGAAATATACTCAGAACAAAAGTTGCTCCAAATTCGTTGCAAAAGCTATATACCAGCAGTATGGAGTGTGGGGAACAAGAATATCATAAAAATGTTTCATTTCGCGTGTCGGTTTTTCGACGATTCTCGGCTGCCTGGACACGAAATGTTTTCAGAACAAAAGTTGCTCCAAATTCGCTGCAAAAGCTATATACCAGCAGTTTGAGGTGTGGGGAACAAGAATATCACACAAATTTTTCATTTCGCGTAAGTCGATTTTTCGAGGATTCACGGCTCCCTTGATAGAAATATTCTCTGAACAAAAGTTGTTCCAAGTTTGCTGAAAAAGCTACATACGAGCAGTTTGCAGTATGGGGAATCTGAATATCATAAAAATGTTTCATTATGTGTAAGTCGAATTTTCGTCGATTCTCGGCTCCCTGGACACGAAATATGCTCAGAACAAAAGTTGCACCAAACTCGCCGCAAAAGCTATATACGAGCATTTTGGAGTGTGGGGAACAAGAATATCACAAAAATGTTTCATTACCTGTAAGTCGATTATTCGTCGGTTCTCGGCTCCCTGGACACGAAATATACATATAACAAAAGTTGCTCCAAATTCGCTGCAAAAGCTATATTCGAGCAGTTTGGAGTGTGGGATACAAGAAAGTAATAAAAATGTTTCAATACGTTTAAGTCGTTTAACGACCATTCTCGCTGCCTGGACACGTAGTATACTCAGAACAAACGTTGCTCCAAATTCGCTGCAAAAGCTATATACGAGCAGTTTGCAGTGTGGGGAACAAGAATATAAAAATGTTTCATTACGTGTAGTTCGAATTTTCGTCGATTCTCGGCTCCCTGGACACGAAATATGCTCAGAACAAAAGTTGCACCAAATTCGCCGCAAAAGTTATATACGAGCATTTTGGAGTGTGGGGAAAAGAATATCATAAAGATATTTCATTTCGTGTAAGTTGACTTTTCGACGATTCTCGGCTCCCGGGACATTAAGTATACTCAGAACAAAAGTTGCTCCAAATTCGCTGCAAAAGCTATATACGAGCAGTTCGGAGTGTGGGGAACAAGAATATCATAAAAATGTTTCATTACGTGTAGATCGATTTTACGACGATTCTCGCCTCCCTAGACACGAAATATACTCAGAACAAAAGTTACTCCAAATTCGCTGCAAGTGCTATATCCGAGCAGTTTGGTGTGTGGGGAGCAAGAATATCATAAAAATGTTTCATTCCGTTTAAGTCGATTTTCCGAGTATTATACGCTCCCTGGACACGATATATTTTCTAGAGCATGAGTTGCCGCAAATTCGCTGCAAAAGCTATATAGGAGCAGGTTTGAGTGTGGGGAACAAGAATATCACAAAAATATTTCATTACCTGTAAGTTGATTTTTCGACGATTCTCAGTTCCCGGGACACGAAATATGCTCAGAACAAAAGTTGCTCCAAATTCGCTGCAAAAGCTATATACGAGCAGATTGGAGTAAGGGGAACAAGAATATCACAAAAATGTTTCATTACCTGTAAGTCGACTTTTCTTCGATTCTCGGCTCCCTGGACACGAAATATTCTCATAACAAATGTTGCTCCAAATTCGCTGCAAATGCTATATACGAGCAGTTTGGAGTGTGGGGAACAAGAATATCACAAAAATGTTTCATTACGTGTAAGTTGATTTTTGGACGATTCTCGGCTCCCTGGACACGAAATATGCTCAGAACAAAAGTTGCGCCAAATTGGCTGCACAAGCTATATATGAGCAGTTTGGAGTGTGGGGAACAAGGATATCACAAAAATTTTTCATTTCGTGTAAGTCGATATTTCGACGATTCTCGGTTCCCTGGACACGAAATATATTCAGAACAAAAGTTGCTCCAAATTCACTGAAAAATTATATACGAGCAGTTTCGAGTTTGGGGAACAAGAATATCACAAAAATGTTTCAGTTCGCGAAAGTCGATTTTTCGACGATTTTCGGCTGCCTGGACACGAAATGTTTTCAGAACAAAAGTTGCTCCAAATTCGCTGCAAAATCTATATACCAGCAGTTTGGAGTGTGGGGAACAAAAATATCACAAAAATGTTTCATTTCGTGTAAGTCGATTTTTGGACGATTCTCGGCTCCCTGGACACGAAATTTGCTCAGAACAAAAGTAGCTCCAAATTCGCTGCAAAAGCTATATACGAGCAGATTGGAGTAAGGGGAACAAGAATATCACAAAAATGTTTCATTTCGTGTGTCAATTTTTCGACGATTGTCGGCTCCCTGGACACGAAATATATTCAGATCAAAAGTTGCTCCAAATTCGCTGCAAAAGCTATATACGACCAGTTTGGAATGTGGGGAACAAGAATTTCACAAAAATGTTTCATTTCGCGTAAGTCTATTTTTCGACGATTCTCGGCTTCCTGGACACGTAATATACTCAGAACAAAGGTTGCTCCAAATTCGCTGCAAAAGCTATGTACGAGCAGTTTGCAGTGTGGAGAACAAGAATATCATAAAAATGTTTCATTACGTGTAAGTCGAATTTTCGTAGATTCTCTGCTCCCTGGTCACGAAATATGCTCTGAACAAAAGTTGCACCAAATTCGCCGCAAAAGCTTTATACGAGCATTTTGGAGTGTGGGGAACAAGAATATTACAAAAATATTACATTTCGTGTAAGTTGATGTTTCGACGATTCTCGGCTCCCTGGACACGAAATATATTCAGAACAAAAACGTTGCTCAAAATTCAATGCAAAAGCTATATACGAGCAGATTAGAGTATGGGGAACAAGAATTTCACAAAAATGTTTCATTACGTGTAAGTGGATTTTTCGACGATTCTCGGCTCTCTGGACACGAAATATACTCAGAACAAAAGTTGCTCCAAATTCGTTGCAAAAGCTATATACCAGCAGTATGGAGTGTGGGGAACAAGAATATCATAAAAATGTTTCATTTCGCCTGTCGGTTTTTCGACGATTCTCGGCTGCCTGGACACGATATGTTTTCAGAACAAAAGTTGCTCCAAATTCGCTGCAAAAGCTACATACCAGCAGTTTGAGGTGTGGGGAACAAGAATATCACACAAATTTTTCATTTCGCGTAAGTCGATTTTTCGAGGATTCACGGCTCCCTTGACAGAAATATTCTCTGAACAAAAGTTGTTCCAAGTTTGCTGAAAAAGCTATATACGAGCAGTTTGCAGTATGGGGAATCTGAATATCATAAAAATGTTTCATTATGTGTAAGTCGAATTTTCGTCGATTCTCGGCTCCCTGGACACGAAATATGCTCAGAACAAAAGTTGCACCAAACTCGCCGCAAAAACTATATACGAGCATTTTGGAGTGTGGGGAACAAGAATATCACAAAAATGTTTCATTACCTGTAAGTCGATTATTCGTCGGTTCTCGGCTCCCTGGACACGAAATATACATATAACAAAAGTTGCTCCAAATTCGCTGCAAAAGCTATATTCGAGCAGTTTGGAGTGTGGGGTACAAGAAAGTAATAAAAATGTTTCAATACGTTTAAGTCGTTTAACGACCATTCTCGGCTGCCTGGACACGTAGTATACTCAGAACAAAAGTTGCTCCAAATTCGCTGCAAAAGCTATATACGAGCAGTTTGCAGTGTGGGGAACAAGAATGTCATAAAAATGTTTCATTACGTGTAGTTCGAATTTTCGTCGATTCTCGGCTCCCTGGACACGAAATATGCTCAGAACAAAAGTTGCACCAAATTCGCCGCAAAAGTTATATACGAGCATTTTGGAGTGTGGGGAAAAGAATATCATAAAGATATTTCATTTCGTGTAAGTTGACTTTTCGACGATTCTCGGCTCCCGGGACATTAAATATACTCAGAACAAAAGTTGCTCCAAATTCGCTGCAAAAGCTATATACGAGCAGTTTGGAGTGTGGGGAACAAGAATATCATAAAAATGTTTCATTACGTGTAGATCGATTTTACGACGATTCTCGCCTCCCTAGACACGAAATATACTCAGAACAAAAGTTACTCCAAATTCGCTGCAAGTGCTATATCCGAGCAGTTTGGAGTGTGGGGAGCAAGAATATCATAAAAATGTTTCATTCCGTTTAAGTCGATTTTCCGAGTATTATACGCTCCCTGGACACGATATATTTTCTAGAGCATGAGTTGCCGCAAATTCGCTGCAAAAGCTATATAGGAGCAGGTTTGAGTGTGGGGAACAAGAATATCACAAAAATATTTCATTACCTGTAAGTTGATTTTTCGACGATTCTCAGTTCCCGGGACAAGAAATATGCTCAGAACAAAAGTTGCTCCAAATTCGCTGCAAAAGCTATATACGAGCAGATTGGAGTAAGGGGAACAAGAATATCACAAAAATGTTTCATTACCTGTAAGTCGACTTTTCTTCGATTCTCGGCTCCCTGGACACGAAATATTCTCATAACAAATGTTGCTCCAAATTCGCTACAAAAGCTATATACGAGCAGTTTGGAGTGTGGGGATAAAGAATATCACAAACATTTTTCATTTCGGGTAGGTCGATATTTCGAAGATTCTTGGCTCCCTGGTCACAAAATATACATATAACAAAAGTTGCTCCAAATTCGCTCCAAATGCTATATACGAGCAGTTTGGAGTGTGGGGAACAAGAATATCACAAAAATGTTTCATTACTTGTAAGTCGATTTTTGGACGATTCTCGGCTCCCTGGACACGAAATATGCTCAGAACAAAAGTTGCTCCAAATTGGCTGCACAAGCTATATATGAGCAGTTTGGAGTGTGGGGAACAAGGATATCACAAAAATTTTTCATTTCGTGTAAGTCGATATTTCGACGATTCTCGGTTCCCTGGACACGAAATATAGTCAGAACAAAAGTTGCTCCAAATTCACTGAAAAATTATATACGAGCAGTTTCGAGTGTGGGGAACAAGAATATCACAAAAATGTTTCAGTTCGCGAAAGTCGATTTTTCGACGATTTTCGGCTGCCTGGACACGAAATGTTTTCAGAACAAAAGTTGCTCCAAATTCGCTGCAAAATCTATATACCAGCAGTTTGGAGTGTGGGGAACAAAAATATCACAAAAATGTTTCATTTCGTGTAAGTCGATTTTTGGACGATTCTCGCCTCCCTGGACACGAAATTTGCTCAGAACAAAAGTAGCTCCAAATTCGCTGCAAAAGTTATATACGAGCAGATTGGAGTAAGGGGAACAAGAATATCACAAAAATGTTTCATTTCGTGTGTCAATTTTTCGACGTTTGTCGGCTCCCTGGACACGAAATATATTCAGATCAAAAGTTGCTCCAAATTCGCTGCAAAAGCTATATACGACCAGTTTGGAATGTGGGGAACAAGAATTTCACAAAAATGTTTCATTTCGCGTAAGTCTATTTTTCGACGATTCTCGGCTTCCTGGACACGTAATATACTCAGAACAAAGGTTGCTCCAAATTCGCTGCAAAAGCTATGTACGAGCAGTTTGCAGTGTGGAGAACAAGAATATCATAAAAATGTTTTATTACGTGTAAGTCGAATTTTCGTCGATTCTCAGCTCCCTGGTCACGAAATATGCTCTGAACAAAAGTTGCACCAAATTCGCCGCAAAAGCTTTATACGAGCATTTTGGAGTGTGGGGAACAAGGATATCACAAAAATATTACATTTCGTGTAAGTTGATGTTTCGACGATTCTCGGCTCCCTGACACGAAATATATTCAGAACAAAAACGTTGCTCAAAATTCAATGCAAAAGCTATATTCGAGCAGATTAGAGTATGGGGAACAAGAATTTCACAAAAATGTTTCATTACGTGTAAGTGGATTTTTCGACGATTCGCGGCTCTCTGGACACGAAATATACTCAGAACAAAAGTTGCTCCAAATTCGTTGCAAAAGCTATATACCAGCAGTATGGAGTGTGGGGAACAAGAATATCATAAAAATGTTTCATTTCGCGTGTCGGATTTTCGACGATTCTCGGCTGCCTGGACACGAAATGTTTTCAGAACAAAAGTTGCTCCAAATTCGCTGCAAAAGCTATATACCAGCAGTTTGAGGTGTGGGGAACAAGAATATCACACAAATTTTTCATTTCGCGTAAGTCGATTTTTCGAGGATTTACGGCTCCCTTGACAGAAATATTCTCTTAACAAAAGTTGTTCCAAGTTTGCTGAAAAAGCTATATACGAGCAGTTTGCAGTATGGGGAATCTGAATATCATAAAAATGTTTCATTATGTGTAAGTCGAATTTTCGTCGATTCTCGGCTCCCTGGACACGAAATATGCTCAGAACAAAAGTTGCACCAAACTCGCCGCAAAAGCTATATACGAGCATTTTGGAGTGTGGGGAACAAGAATATCACAAAAATGTTTCATTACCTGTAAGTCGATTATTCGTCGGTTCTCGGCTCCCTGGACACGAAATATACATATAACAAAAGTTGCTCCAAATTCGCTGCAAAAGCTATATTCGAGCAGTTTGGAGTGTGGGGTACAAGAAAGTAATAAAAATGTTTCAATACGTTTAAGTCGTTTAACGACCATTCTCGGCTCCCTGGACACGAAATATTCTCAGAACATGAGTTGCCGCAAATTCACTGCAAAAGCTATATAGGGGCAGTATGGAGTGTGGGGAACAAGAATATCACAAAAATGTTTCATTACGTGTAAGTCGATTTTTCGACGATTCTCGGTTCCCTGGACACGAAATATGCTCTGAACAAAAGTTGCTCCAAATTCGCTGCAAAAGCTATATTCGAGCAGTTTGGAGTGTGGGAACAAGAATATCATAAAAAGGTTTCATTTCGCGTAAGTCGATTTTTCCACGATTCTCGTGTTCCTGGACACATAATATGCTCAGAACAAATGTTGCTCCAAATTGGCAGCAAAAGCTATATACGAGCAGTTTGGAGTGTGCGGTACAAGAATATCAAAATAATATATCAATTCATGTAAGTTGATATTTCGACGATTCTTGGCTCCCTGGACACGAAATGTACATACAACAAAAGTTGCTCCAAATTCGCTGCAAAAGCTATATACGAGCAGTTTGGAGTGTGGGGAACAAGAATATCATAAAAATGTTTCATTACGTGTAAGTCGATTTTACGACTATTCTACGCTCCCTGGACACGATATATTCTCAAAACATGAGTTGCCGCAAATTCGCTGCAAAAGCTATATAGAAGCAGTTTGGAGTGTGGGGACAAGAATATCATAAAAATGTTTCATTACGTGTAGGTCGATTTTACGACGATTCTCGGCTCCCTAGACACGAAATATACTCAGAACAAAAGTTGCTCCAAATTAGCTGCAAAAGCTATCTATATACGAGCAGTTTGCGGTGTGGGGAACAAAAATATCATAAAAATGTTTCATTACGTGTAAGTCGAATTTTCGTCGATTCTCAGCTCCCTGGACACGAAATATGCTCAGAATAAAAGTTGCACCAAATTCGCCGCAAAAGCCTTATACGAGCATTTTGGAGTGTGGGGAACAAGAATATCACAAAAATATTTCATTTCATGTAAGTTGATATTTCGACGATTCTCGGCTCCCTGGACACGAAATATATTCAGAACAAAAGTTGCTCAAATTCAATGCAAAAGCTACTTACGAGCAGATTGGAGTATGGGGAACAAGAATTTCACAAAAATGTTTCATTACGTGTAAGTGGATTTTTCGACGATTCTCGGCTCCCTGGACACGAAATAGGCCTATAACAAAAGTTGCTCCAAATTCTCTGCAAATGCTATATACGAGCAGTTTGGAGTGTGGGGAAGATGAATATCACAAAAATGATTCACTACGTTTAAGTCGATTTTTCGACGATCCTCGTTACTCTGGACACGAAATATATTCAAAACAAAAGTTGCTTCAAATCCACTGCACATGTTATATACGAGCAGTTTGGTGCGTGAGGAACAAGAATATCACTAAAAGTTTTCATTTCGCGTAAGTCGATTTTTCGACGATTCTCGGTTCCCTGGACACGAAATATATAAAGAACAAAAGTAGCTCCAAATTCACTGCAAAAGCTGTATACGAGCAGACTGGAGTAAGGGGAACAAGAATATCACTAAAATGTTTCATTACGTGTAAGTTGACTTTTCGACGATTCTCGACTGCCTGGACACGAAATATACGCAGAACAAAAGTTGCTCCAAATTCGCTGCAAATATATATATATATACGAGAAGTATGGAGTGTGGGGAGGCTTTTGACACCCAGAGAGGCGCAGAGATGACGAAGAAAGGTCGCCGAAAGAAGAGGAGTACCGCCGCAACCTCACCGTCACCTGAACCGGGTGAGTCGCCGCCGCCATCACCTAGGAATGGCAGCGCGTTTTGGACGGTTTTTCCGGCTTTAGCTCCCGCTCTTGCCGGGCAACCGCCAACGCAATCGCCGGTCGCCGCTGCCGCAAGCTCCCGGCAACTGCTGCCGCAGTTGCCGGCCTCAGCGCCGCCTTCACTTCCGTCCAAGCAGAAACGCCGAAACCAAACCGCCTCATACACCGCCGAAGCCACAGCCGAGTGCCAACCGGCCTTCTCGGCTGAGAGCAGTGCCACTCTTCCGCCTCCAGTCGCCGCAGCCACAGCCGAGCACCAACCGGCCCTCTCGGCTGAGAGCAGTGCCACCCTTCCGCCTCCAGCCGCCGCAGAATGCCGGCAGTTGCAGCCGCACCTGCCGGCCAGCAAATCATCCACCGCCGCTGTGACCGAGCCATGTACAACGCAGCCGCCGCAGCCCAGCCAACCTGTGCTTCCTGTGAGGCACAGCGCGGTGATCCGGGGAGTTCCGCTCGACCTCCCCCACCGCCTCTTCGCCGCAGCAGCTCGCCACCAGTGGCCCTCAGTGATACGGGCTTCCCGTATCACTAGTTCGAGGGGTCCAACACCATTGGTGCGCCTCGAATTCTCCGACGCAACCGACTACACTGCAGCCTTGACTGACGGTCTGCTCATCTGTGGGCGCCGTCACACAGTTGAGGCCAGCAGAGGTAGTCGCCAGCTTCCATGTCGCCGCTGCTGCGCATTCGGCCACACCGCCGACACCTGCGCTGAGCCCCCACGGTGCCACTACTGTGGGGCGCCCAGATTGACAGCTGAATGCGCAGCTCATGATCTCAGATTTCGACGCCGGTACTGCGCCACCTGTGATGGCCCTGGTCATTTCACAGGACAGGCGCAGTGCCCCTATTACCCACGCAGCCGCCGCCACCTGACACCAGCCTCTGCCGCCACACCCATAGACAAAAAGGCGAGGACTTCAACAACCACCACCTCGACGCAGACGGAAGACTCCATCACCCATCACCTGCCTGCCGCCACTAACACTCCACAGGCAGCAGCGCCATCCGACAGCGCCGTTAAAGACGCCATGCAGGACCTGCACTCAGAGGTCCTGCTCATTAGCGGCCGATTGAACACGCTGGAAGAAGCCCTCACTACCATGACCGCAGCCATCTCAGACGCCCACACCACTTCTACAGCCAACCGTCAAGACACCGATGCCATAGCCCAGAAAAAGGTCACGTCTGAGTTCCTCTTGGAGCTGGACGTCCTCTACACCCTACTACAGGAAATCCACGACGTCAACGCCAGGATCTTGGAGGCCAACCAGGACCTCTATGTTCAAACTGCAAAATTACCATTACGCCTCACCTTTCTGGATGACCTACTCAAAGGAACCCGAAAGGACATCAATAAGTGCTATACTGCAGTTCTTGACAGCCAAGAACTAACAGTCAACAATGTAGCCGAGCAAATTGCAAGTAGTCACCAACGGATTCTTCAGGACCTTACCACCAAAACTTCATGCCCTCTCACACACACCCGTTCCACCAGACATCAGTACTAAAGCACACCCAAGACTCCCTAGCGCTGTACTCAGGGCCCTCGGGTCATGTTTACAGACTAGATAAGCCATTCCTTGTTGCAGCCCCATATGCTGCAGCAACATCAACTTTACCAATAATCACGGAGGTGCTATCGCGGAACTCCATCATTGCCCATTCACTGTTCCTTTCCTATCTCACCCGATTTTTCCCTTCTAATCTTCACCCAATGGCGAGATAAGCCATTCTTTCAACCCTCCAACTCTCTCTCTGTCATCCCTTTCCAAAAAAAAAAAAAAAATAAAGTGTGGGGAACAAGAATATCATGTAAATGTTTCATTTCGCGTAAGTCGATTTTTCGATGATTCTCGGCTCCCGGGACACGAAATATTCTCAGAACAAAAGTTGCTCCAAATTCGCTGCAAAAGATATATACGAGCAGTTTGGAGAGTGGGGAAGAAGATTATCACAAAAATGATTCACTACGTGTAAGTCGATTTTTTGACGATCCTCGGTACTCTGGACACGAAATATATTCAGTTAAAGTTGCTTCAAATTCACTGCAAAAGTTATATACGAGCAGTTTGGAGCGTGAGGAACAAGGATATCACAAAACTTTTTCATTTCGCGTAACTCAATTTATCGACGATTCTCGTTTCCCTGGACACAAATTATACTCAGAACAAAAGTTGCTGCAAATTCACTGCAAAAGCTATATACGAACAGTTTGGAGTGTGGGGAACAAGAATATCATAAAAAAGTTTGTTTTACGTGTAAGTCGATTTTACGACGATACTCGGCTCCCTGGACAAGAAATATGCCTATAATAAAAGTTGCTCCATATTCGCTGCAAAAGCTATATACGAACAGTTTGGAGCGTGGGGAACAAGAATATTACAAAAATATTTCTTTTCGTGTAAGTTGATATTTCGATGATTGTCGGCTCCCTGGACACGAAAATACATATAACAAAAGTTGCTCCAAATTCGCTGCAAAAGCTATATACGAACAGGTTGGACTGTGGGGAACAAGAACATCACAAAAATTTTTCATTTCGCGTAAGTCGATTTTTCGAGGATTCTAAGCTCCCTGGACACGAAATATATTGAGAACAAAAGTTGCTCAAAATTCGCTGCAAAAGCTATATACGAGCAGTTTGGAATGTGGGGAACAAGAATATCACAAAAAGTTTCATTAAGTGTAAGTCGATTTTAGGACGATTATCGGCTCCCTGGACACGAAATATACATATAACAGAAGTAGCACCAAATTCACTGCAAATGCTATATACGAGCAACTTGGAGCGTGGTGAACAAGATTATCATGAAAATGTATCATTACGAGTAGGTCCATTTTACGAAGATTCTCGGCTCCCTAGACACGAAATAATCTCAGAACAAAAGTTGCTCCAAATTCGCTGCAAATGCTATATAAGAGCAGTTTAGAGTGTGGTGAGGAAGAATATCATAAAAATGTTTCATTACGTTTAAGTCGTTTAACGACCATTCTCGGCTCCCTGGACACGAAATATTCTCAGAACATGAGTTGCCGCAAATTCACTGCAAAAGCTATATAGGAGCAGTATGGAGTGTGGGGAACAAGAATATCACAAAAATGTTTCATTACGTGTAAGTCGATTTTTCGACGATTCTCGTGTCCCTGGACACATAATATGCTCAGAACATATCTTGCTCCAAATTCGCTGCAAAAGCTATATACGAGCAGTTTGGAGTGTGCGGTACAAGAATATCAAAAAAATATTTCATTTCATGTAAGTTGATATTTCGACGATTCTTGGCTCCCTGGACACGAAATGTACATACAACATAAGTTGCTCCAAATTCGCTGCAAAAGCTATATACGAGCAGTTTGCAGTATGGGGAATCTGACTATCATAAAAATGTTTCATTATGTGTAAGTCGAATTTTCGTCGATTCTCGGCTCCCTAGACACGAAATAATCTCAGAACAAAAGTTGCTCCAAATTCGCTGCAAATGCTGTATACGAGCAGTTTGGAGTGTGGTGAGGAAGAATATCATAAAAATGTTTCATTACGTTTAAGTCGATTTTACGACTATTCTACGCTCCCTGGACACGATATATTCTCAAAACCTGAGTTGCCGCAAATTCGCTGCAAAAGCTATATAGGAGCAGTTTGGAGTGTGGGGAACAAGAATATCATAAAAATGTTTCATTACGTGTAGGTCGATTTTACGACGATTCTCAGCTCCCTAGACACGAAATATACTCGGGAAATAAGTTGCTCCAAATTAGCTGCAAAAGCTATCTATATACGAGCAGTTTGCGGTGTGGGGAACAAAAATATCATAAAAATGTTTCATTACGTGTAAGTCGAATTTTCGTCGATTCTCAGCTCCCTGGACACGAAATATGCTCAGAATAAAAGTTGCACCAAATTCGCCGCAAAAGCCTTATACGAGCATTTTGGAGTGTGGGGAACAAGAATATCACAAAAATATTTCATTTCATGTAAGTTGATATTTCGACGATTCTCGGCTCCCTGGACACGAAATATATTCAGAACAAAAGTTGCTCAAATTCAATGCAAAAGCTACTTACGAGCAGATTGGAGTATGGGGAACAAGAATTTCACAAAAATGTTTCATTACGTGTAAGTGGATTTTTCGACGATTCTCGGCTCTCTGGCCACAAAATATACTCAGAACAAAAGTTGCTCCAAATTCGTTGCAAAAGCTATATACGAGCAGTTTGCAGTGTGGGGAACAAGAATATCATAAAAATGTTTCATTTCGCGTAAGTCGATTTTTCGACGATTCTCGGCTGGCTGGACACGAAATGTTTTCAGAACAAAAGTTGCTCCAAATTCGCTGCAAAATCTATATATGAGCAGTTAAAAGTATTGGGAACAAGAATATCACAAAAATGTTTCATTTCGCGTAAGTCGATTTTTCGAGGATTCTCGGCTCCCTGGACACGAAATATTCTCTGAACAAAAGTTGCTCCAAATCCGCTGCAAAAGCTATATATGAGCAGTTAAGAGTATGGGGAACAAGAATATCAGAAAAATGTTTCATTATGTGTAAGTCGATTTTTCGACGATTCTCGGCTGCCTGGACACGTAATATACTCAGAACAAAAGTTGCTCCAAATTCGCTGCAAAAGCTATATACGAGCAGTTTGCAGTGTGGGGAACAAGAATATCATAAAAATGTTTCATTACGTGTAGTTCGAATTTTCGTCGATTCTCGGCTTCCTGGACACGAAATATGCTCAGAACAAAAGTTGCACCAAATTCGCCGCAAAAGTTATATACGAGCATTTTGGAGTGTGGGGAAAAGAATATCATAAAGATATTTAATTTCGCGTAAGTTGACTTTTCGACGATTCTCGGCTCCCGGGACATTAAGTATACTCAGAACAAAAGTTGCTCCAAATTCGCTGCAAAAGCTATATACGAGCAGTTCGGAGTGTGGGGAACAAGAATATCATAAAAATGTTTCATTACGTGTAGATCGATTTTACGACGATTCTCGCCTCCCTAGACACGAAATATACTCAGAACAAAAGTTACTCCAAATTCGCTGCAAGTGCTATATCCGAGCAGTTTGGTGTGTGGGGAGCAAGAATATCATAAAAATGTTTCATTCCGTTTAAGTCGATTTTCCGAGTATTATACGCTCCCTGGACACGATATATTTTCTAGAGCATGAGTTGCCGCAAATTCGCTGCAAAAGCTATATAGGAGCAGGTTTGAGTGTGGGGAACAAGAATATCACAAAAATATTTCATTACCTGTAAGTTGATTTTTCGACGATTCTCAGTTCCCGGGACACGAAATATGCTCAGAACAAAAGTTGCTCCAAATTCGCTGCAAAAGCTATATACGAGCAGATTGGAGTAAGGGGAACAAGAATATCACAAAAATGTTTCATTACCTGTAAGTCGACTTTTCTTCGATTCTCGGCTCCCTGGACACGAAATATTCTCATAACAAATGTTGCTCCAAATTCGCTGCAAATGCTATATACGAGCAGTTTGGAGTGTGGGGAACAAGAATATCACAAAAATGTTTCATTACGTGTAAGTTGATTTTTGGACGATTCTCGGCTCCCTGGACACGAAATATGCTCAGAACAAAAGTTGCGCCAAATTGGCTGCACAAGCTATATATGAGCAGTTTGGAGTGTGGGGAACAAGGATATCACAAAAATTTTTCATTTCGTGTAAGTCGATATTTCGACGATTCTCGGTTCCCTGGACACGAAATATATTCAGAACAAAAGTTGCTCCAAATTCACTGAAAAATTATATACGAGCAGTTTCGAGTTTGGGGAACAAGAATATCACAAAAATGTTTCAGTTCGCGAAAGTCGATTTTTCGACGATTTTCGGCTGCCTGGACACGAAATGTTTTCAGAACAAAAGTTGCTCCAAATTCGCTGCAAAATCTATATACCAGCAGTTTGGAGTGTGGGGAACAAAAATATCACAAAAATGTTTCATTTCGTGTAAGTCGATTTTTGGACGATTCTCGGCTCCCTGGACACGAAATTTGCTCAGAACAAAAGTAGCTCCAAATTCGCTGCAAAAGCTATATACGAGCAGATTGGAGTAAGGGGAACAAGAATATCACAAAAATGTTTCATTTCGTGTGTCAATTTTTCGACGATTGTCGGCTCCCTGGACACGAAATATATTCAGATCAAAAGTTGCTCCAAATTCGCTGCAAAAGCTATATACGACCAGTTTGGAATGTGGGGAACAAGAATTTCACAAAAATGTTTCATTTCGCGTAAGTCTATTTTTCGACGATTCTCGGCTTCCTGGACACGTAATATACTCAGAACAAAGGTTGCTCCAAATTCGCTGCAAAAGCTATGTACGAGCAGTTTGCAGTGTGGAGAACAAGAATATCATAAAAATGTTTCATTACGTGTAAGTCGAATTTTCGTAGATTCTCTGCTCCCTGGTCACGAAATATGCTCTGAACAAAAGTTGCACCAAATTCGCCGCAAAAGCTTTATACGAGCATTTTGGAGTGTGGGGAACAAGAATATTACAAAAATATTACATTTCGTGTAAGTTGATGTTTCGACGATTCTCGGCTCCCTGGACACGAAATATATTCAGAACAAAAACGTTGCTCAAAATTCAATGCAAAAGCTATATACGAGCAGATTAGAGTATGGGGAACAAGAATTTCACAAAAATGTTTCATTACGTGTAAGTGGATTTTTCGACGATTCTCGGCTCTCTGGACACGAAATATACTCAGAACAAAAGTTGCTCCAAATTCGTTGCAAAAGCTATATACCAGCAGTATGGAGTGTGGGGAACAAGAATATCATAAAAATGTTTCATTTCGCCTGTCGGTTTTTCGACGATTCTCGGCTGCCTGGACACGATATGTTTTCAGAACAAAAGTTGCTCCAAATTCGCTGCAAAAGCTACATACCAGCAGTTTGAGGTGTGGGGAACAAGAATATCACACAAATTTTTCATTTCGCGTAAGTCGATTTTTCGAGGATTCACGGCTCCCTTGACAGAAATATTCTCTGAACAAAAGTTGTTCCAAGTTTGCTGAAAAAGCTATATACGAGCAGTTTGCAGTATGGGGAATCTGAATATCATAAAAATGTTTCATTATGTGTAAGTCGAATTTTCGTCGATTCTCGGCTCCCTGGACACGAAATATGCTCAGAACAAAAGTTGCACCAAACTCGCCGCAAAAACTATATACGAGCATTTTGGAGTGTGGGGAACAAGAATATCACAAAAATGTTTCATTACCTGTAAGTCGATTATTCGTCGGTTCTCGGCTCCCTGGACACGAAATATACATATAACAAAAGTTGCTCCAAATTCGCTGCAAAAGCTATATTCGAGCAGTTTGGAGTGTGGGGTACAAGAAAGTAATAAAAATGTTTCAATACGTTTAAGTCGTTTAACGACCATTCTCGGCTGCCTGGACACGTAGTATACTCAGAACAAAAGTTGCTCCAAATTCGCTGCAAAAGCTATATACGAGCAGTTTGCAGTGTGGGGAACAAGAATGTCATAAAAATGTTTCATTACGTGTAGTTCGAATTTTCGTCGATTCTCGGCTCCCTGGACACGAAATATGCTCAGAACAAAAGTTGCACCAAATTCGCCGCAAAAGTTATATACGAGCATTTTGGAGTGTGGGGAAAAGAATATCATAAAGATATTTCATTTCGTGTAAGTTGACTTTTCGACGATTCTCGGCTCCCGGGACATTAAATATACTCAGAACAAAAGTTGCTCCAAATTCGCTGCAAAAGCTATATACGAGCAGTTTGGAGTGTGGGGAACAAGAATATCATAAAAATGTTTCATTACGTGTAGATCGATTTTACGACGATTCTCGCCTCCCTAGACACGAAATATACTCAGAACAAAAGTTACTCCAAATTCGCTGCAAGTGCTATATCCGAGCAGTTTGGAGTGTGGGGAGCAAGAATATCATAAAAATGTTTCATTCCGTTTAAGTCGATTTTCCGAGTATTATACGCTCCCTGGACACGATATATTTTCTAGAGCATGAGTTGCCGCAAATTCGCTGCAAAAGCTATATAGGAGCAGGTTTGAGTGTGGGGAACAAGAATATCACAAAAATATTTCATTACCTGTAAGTTGATTTTTCGACGATTCTCAGTTCCCGGGACAAGAAATATGCTCAGAACAAAAGTTGCTCCAAATTCGCTGCAAAAGCTATATACGAGCAGATTGGAGTAAGGGGAACAAGAATATCACAAAAATGTTTCATTACCTGTAAGTCGACTTTTCTTCGATTCTCGGCTCCCTGGACACGAAATATTCTCATAACAAATGTTGCTCCAAATTCGCTGCAAAAGCTATATACGAGCAGTTTGGAGTGTGGGGAACAAGGATATCACAAAAATTTTTCATTTCGTGTAAGTCGATATTTCGACGATTCTCGGTTCCCTGGACACGAAATATAGTCAGAACAAAAGTTGCTCCAAATTCACTGAAAAATTATATACGAGCAGTTTCGAGTGTGGGGAACAAGAATATCACAAAAATGTTTCAGTTCGCGAAAGTCGATTTTTCGACGATTTTCGGCTGCCTGGACACGAAATGTTTTCAGAACAAAAGTTGCTCCAAATTCGCTGCAAAATCTATATACCAGCAGTTTGGAGTGTGGGGAACAAAAATATCACAAAAATGTTTCATTTCGTGTAAGTCGATTTTTGGACGATTCTCGCCTCCCTGGACACGAAATTTGCTCAGAACAAAAGTAGCTCCAAATTCGCTGCAAAAGTTATATACGAGCAGATTGGAGTAAGGGGAACAAGAATATCACAAAAATGTTTCATTTCGTGTGTCAATTTTTCGACGTTTGTCGGCTCCCTGGACACGAAATATATTCAGATCAAAAGTTGCTCCAAATTCGCTGCAAAAGCTATATACGACCAGTTTGGAATGTGGGGAACAAGAATTTCACAAAAATGTTTCATTTCGCGTAAGTCTATTTTTCGACGATTCTCGGCTTCCTGGACACGTAATATACTCAGAACAAAGGTTGCTCCAAATTCGCTGCAAAAGCTATGTACGAGCAGTTTGCAGTGTGGAGAACAAGAATATCATAAAAATGTTTTATTACGTGTAAGTCGAATTTTCGTCGATTCTCAGCTCCCTGGTCACGAAATATGCTCTGAACAAAAGTTGCACCAAATTCGCCGCAAAAGCTTTATACGAGCATTTTGGAGTGTGGGGAACAAGGATATCACAAAAATATTACATTTCGTGTAAGTTGATGTTTCGACGATTCTCGGCTCCCTGACACGAAATATATTCAGAACAAAAACGTTGCTCAAAATTCAATGCAAAAGCTATATTCGAGCAGATTAGAGTATGGGGAACAAGAATTTCACAAAAATGTTTCATTACGTGTAAGTGGATTTTTCGACGATTCGCGGCTCTCTGGACACGAAATATACTCAGAACAAAAGTTGCTCCAAATTCGTTGCAAAAGCTATATACCAGCAGTATGGAGTGTGGGGAACAAGAATATCACACAAATTTTTCATTTCGCGTGTCGGATTTTCGACGATTCTCGGCTGCCTGGACACGAAATGTTTTCAGAACAAAAGTTGCTCCAAATTCGCTGCAAAAGCTATATACCAGCAGTTTGAGGTGTGGGGAACAAGAATATCACACAAATTTTTCATTTCGCGTAAGTCGATTTTTCGAGGATTTACGGCTCCCTTGACAGAAATATTCTCTTAACAAAAGTTGTTCCAAGTTTGCTGAAAAAGCTATATACGAGCAGTTTGCAGTATGGGGAATCTGAATATCATAAAAATGTTTCATTATGTGTAAGTCGAATTTTCGTCGATTCTCGGCTCCCTGGACACGAAATATGCTCAGAACAAAAGTTGCACCAAACTCGCCGCAAAAGCTATATACGAGCATTTTGGAGTGTGGGGAACAAGAATATCACAAAAATGTTTCATTACCTGTAAGTCGATTATTCGTCGGTTCTCGGCTCCCTGGACACGAAATATACATATAACAAAAGTTGCTCCAAATTCGCTGCAAAAGCTATATACGAGCAGTTTGCAGTGTGGGGAACAAGAATGTCATAAAAATGTTTCATTACGTGTAGTTCGAATTTTCGTCGATTCTCGGCTCCCTGGACACGAAATATGCTCAGAACAAAAGTTGCACCAAATTCGCCGCAAAAGTTATATACGAGCATTTTGGAGTGTGGGGAAAAGAATATCATAAAGATATTTCATTTCGTGTAAGTTGACTTTTCGACGATTCTCGGCTCCCGGGACATTAAATATACTCAGAACAAAAGTTGCTCCAAATTCGCTGCAAAAGCTATATACGAGCAGTTTGGAGTGTGGGGAACAAGAATATCATAAAAATGTTTGATTACGTGTAGATCGATTTTACGACGATTCTCGCCTCCCTAGACACGAAATATACTCAGAACAAAAGTTACTCCAAATTCGCTGCAAGTGCTATATCCGAGCAGTTTGGAGTGTGGGGAGCAAGAATATCATAAAAATGTTTCATTCCGTTTAAGTCGATTTTCCGAGTATTATACGCTCCCTGGACACGATATATTTTCTAGAGCATGAGTTGCCGCAAATTCGCTGCAAAAGCTATATAGGAGCAGGTTTGAGTGTGGGGAACAAGAATATCACAAAAATATTTCATTACCTGTAAGTTGATTTTTCGACGATTCTTAGTTCCCGGGACAAGAAATATGCTCAGAACAAAAGTTGCTCCAAATTCGCTGCAAAAGCTATATACGAGCAGATTGGAGTAAGGGCAACAAGAATATCACAAAAATGTTTCATTACCTGTAAGTCGACTTTTCTTCGATTCTCGGCTCCCTGGACACGAAATATTCTCATAACAAATGTTGCTCCAAATTCGCTGCAAAAGCTATATACGAGCAGTTTGGAGTGTGGGGATAAAGAATATCACAAACATTTTTCATTTCGGGTAGGTCGATATTTCGAAGATTCTTGGCTCCCTGGTCACAAAATATACATATAACAAAAGTTGCTCCAAATTCGCTCCAAATGCTATATACGAGCAGTTTGGAGTGTGGGGAACAAGAATATCACAAAAATGTTTCATTACTTGTAAGTCGATTTTTGGACGATTCTCGGCTCCCTGGACACGAAATATGCTCAGAACAAAAGTTGCTCCAAATTGGCTGCACAAGCTATATATGAGCAGTTTGGAGTGTGGGGAACAAGGATATCACAAAAATTTTTCATTTCGTTAAGTCGATATTTCGACGATTCTCGGTTCCCTGGACACGAAATATAGTCAGAACAAAAGTTGCTCCAAATTCACTGAAAAATTATATACGAGCAGTTTCGAGTGTGGGGAACAAGAATATCACAAAAATGTTTCAGTTCGCGAAAGTCGATTTTTCGACGATTTTCGGCTGCCTGGACACGAAATGTTTTCAGAACAAAAGTTGCTCCAAATTCGCTGCAAAATCTATATACCAGCAGTTTGGAGTGTGGGGAACAAAAATATCACAAAAATGTTTCATTTCGTGTAAGTCGATTTTTGGACGATTCTCGCCTCCCTGGACACGAAATTTGCTCAGAACAAAAGTAGCTCCAAATTCGCTGCAAAAGTTATATACGAGCAGATTGGAGTAAGGGGAACAAGAATATCACAAAAATGTTTCATTTCGTGTGTCAATTTTTCGACGTTTGTCGGCTCCCTGGACACGAAATATATTCAGATCAAAAGTTGCTCCAAATTCGCTGCAAAAGCTATATACGACCAGTTTGGAATGTGGGGAACAAGAATTTCACAAAAATGTTTCATTTCGCGTAAGTCTATTTTTCGACGATTCTCGGCTTCCTGGACACGTAATATACTCAGAACAAAGGTTGCTCCAAATTCGCTGCAAAAGCTATGTACGAGCAGTTTGCAGTGTGGAGAACAAGAATATCATAAAAATGTTTTATTACGTGTAAGTCGAATTTTCGTCGATTCTCAGCTCCCTGGTCACGAAATATGCTCTGAACAAAAGTTGCACCAAATTCGCCGCAAAAGCTTTATACGAGCATTTTGGAGTGTGGGGAACAAGGATATCACAAAAATATTACATTTCGTGTAAGTTGATGTTTCGACGATTCTCGGCTCCCTGACACGAAATATATTCAGAACAAAAACGTTGCTCAAAATTCAATGCAAAAGCTATATTCGAGCAGATTAGAGTATGGGGAACAAGAATTTCACAAAAATGTTTCATTACGTGTAAGTGGATTTTTCGACGATTCGCGGCTCTCTGGACACGAAATATACTCAGAACAAAAGTTGCTCCAAATTCGTTGCAAAAGCTATATACCAGCAGTATGGAGTGTGGGGAACAAGAATATCATAAAAATGTTTCATTTCGCGTGTCGGATTTTCGACGATTCTCGGCTGCCTGGACACGAAATGTTTTCAGAACAAAAGTTGCTCCAAATTCGCTGCAAAAGCTATATACCAGCAGTTTGAGGTGTGGGGAACAAGAATATCACACAAATTTTTCATTTCGCGTAAGTCGATTTTTCGAGGATTTACGGCTCCCTTGACAGAAATATTCTCTTAACAAAAGTTGTTCCAAGTTTGCTGAAAAAGCTATATACGAGCAGTTTGCAGTATGGGGAATCTGAATATCATAAAAATGTTTCATTATGTGTAAGTCGAATTTTCGTCGATTCTCGGCTCCCTGGACACGAAATATGCTCAGAACAAAAGTTGCACCAAACTCGCCGCAAAAGCTATATACGAGCATTTTGGAGTGTGGGGAACAAGAATATCACAAAAATGTTTCATTACCTGTAAGTCGATTATTCGTCGGTTCTCGGCTCCCTGGACACGAAATATACATATAACAAAAGTTGCTCCAAATTCGCTGCAAAAGCTATATTCGAGCAGTTTGGAGTGTGGGGTACAAGAAAGTAATAAAAATGTTTCAATACGTTTAAGTCGTTTAACGACCATTCTCGGCTCCCTGGACACGAAATATTCTCAGAACATGAGTTGCCGCAAATTCACTGCAAAAGCTATATAGGGGCAGTATGGAGTGTGGGGAACAAGAATATCAAAAAATGTTTCATTACGTGTAAGTCGATTTTTCGACGATTCTCGGTTCCCTGGACACGAAATATGCTCTGAACAAAAGTTGCTCCAAATTCGCTGCAAAAGCTATATTCGAGCAGTTTGGAGTGTGGGAACAAGAATATCATAAAAAGGTTTCATTTCGCGTAAGTCGATTTTTCCACGATTCTCGTGTTCCTGGACACATAATATGCTCAGAACAAATGTTGCTCCAAATTGGCAGCAAAAGCTATATACGAGCAGTTTGGAGTGTGCGGTACAAGAATATCAAAATAATATATCAATTCATGTAAGTTGATATTTCGACGATTCTTGGCTCCCTGGACACGAAATGTACATACAACAAAAGTTGCTCCAAATTCGCTGCAAAAGCTATATACGAGCAGTTTGGAGTGTGGGGAACAAGAATATCATAAAAATGTTTCATTACGTGTAAGTCGATTTTACGACTATTCTACGCTCCCTGGACACGATATATTCTCAAAACATGAGTTGCCGCAAATTCGCTGCAAAAGCTATATAGAAGCAGTTTGGAGTGTGGGGACAAGAATATCATAAAAATGTTTCATTACGTGTAGGTCGATTTTACGACGATTCTCGGCTCCCTAGACACGAAATATACTCAGAACAAAAGTTGCTCCAAATTAGCTGCAAAAGCTATCTATATACGAGCAGTTTGCGGTGTGGGGAACAAAAATATCATAAAAATGTTTCATTACGTGTAAGTCGAATTTTCGTCGATTCTCAGCTCCCTGGACACGAAATATGCTCAGAATAAAAGTTGCACCAAATTCGCCGCAAAAGCCTTATACGAGCATTTTGGAGTGTGGGGAACAAGAATATCACAAAAATATTTCATTTCATGTAAGTTGATATTTCGACGATTCTCGGCTCCCTGGACACGAAATATATTCAGAACAAAAGTTGCTCAAATTCAATGCAAAAGCTACTTACGAGCAGATTGGAGTATGGGGAACAAGAATTTCACAAAAATGTTTCATTACGTGTAAGTGGATTTTTCGACGATTCTCGGCTCTCTGGCCACAAAATATACTCAGAACAAAAGTTGCTCCAAATTCGTTGCAAAAGCTATATACGAGCAGTTTGCAGTGTGGGGAACAAGAATATCATAAAAATGTTTCATTTCGCGTAAGTCGATTTTTCGACGATTCTCGGCTGCCTGGACACGAAATGTTTTCAGAACAAAAGTTGCTCCAAATTCTCTGCAAAAGCTATATATGAGCAGTTAAGAGTATGGGGAACAAGAATATCACAAAAATGTTTCATTTCGCGTAAGTCGATTTTTCGAGGATTCTCGGCTCCCTGGACACGAAATATTCTCTGAACAAAAGTTGCTCCAAATTCGCTGCAAAAGCTATATATGAGCAGTTAAGAGTATGGGGAACAAGAATATCAGAAAAATGTTTCATTACGTGTAGTTCGAATTTTCGTCGATTCTCGGCTCCCTGGACACGAAATATGCTCAGAACAAAAGTTGCACCAAATTCGCCGCAAAAGTTATATACGAGCATTTTGGAGTGTGGGGAAAAGAATATCACAAAGATATTTCATTTCGTGTAAGTTGACATTTCGACGATTCTCGGCTCCCGGGACATTAAATATACTCAGAACAAAAGTTGCTCCAAATTCGCTGCAAAAGATGTATACGAGCAGTTTGGAGTGTGGGGAACAAGAATATCACAAAAATTTGTCATTTCGCTTAAGTCAATTTTTCGACGATTCTCGGCTCCCTGGACATTAAATATACTCAGAACAAAGGTTGCTCCAAATTCGCTTCAAAAGCTTTTTACGAGCAGTTTGGAGTGTGGGGAACAAGAATATAACAAAATTGTTTCATTTCGTGAAAGTCGATTATTCGACGATTCTTGGCTCCCTGGACACGAAATATACTCAGAACAAAAGTTGCTCCAAATTAGCTGCAAAAGCTATACGAGTAGTTTGGAGTGTGGGGAACAAGAATATCTTAATATTATTTCATTTTGCGTATGTCGATTTTTGGACCATTGTCGGCTCCCTGGACATCAAATATACACAGAACAAAAGTTGCTCAAAATTCGCTGCAAAAGCTATATACGAGCAGCTTGGAGTGTGGGGAACAAGAATATCACAAAAATGTCCCATTTTGCGTATGTCGAATTTTCGACCATTCTTGGCTCCCTGGACACGAAATATGCCTATAAAAAAATTTGCTCCAAATTCGCTGCAAAAGCTATATACGAGCAGTTTGCAGTGTGCGGAACAAGAATATCACAAAAATGTGTCATTTCGTGTAAGTTAATTTTTCGACGAATCTGGGCTCCCTGGACACGAAATATGCTCACAACAAAAGTTATTCCAAATTCGCTGCAAATGCTATACGAGTAGTTTGGAGTGTGGGCATTAGAAAAGAGAGATTAACTCTATAGATGGGGTATGAACCCATTAGCTTAAATTTAGCTTACTTTTCTACATTTTGGTGTAAGGTGCACAAAAATTCTTGATATTTTAAGATTACAGTTTAATTCTGTTAAATGTAATAAATATAGATTATGGTCAGCAATTTAGTAAAAGTAATAAAATTACATTGTTTATCCTATCACGATAATCCTTTTAAATCAGGCATTTTACTGTTTTTAAATAAAACCTTCGTTCTGTTTAGGAAACTTTATATTCCAAGGTATATTTTTTATTATTACTTATATATTTTTTTTTTTTGAAGGTAGACTTCAGTAAAAATTGTACTCATAGTATGATATTAACTTAATGGTATGTATTTATTTTATTTATATTAAGATCTTATCAAGGAAGATTTATTTAATATTCTTCGTATAAATTAACACCTTTATTAATACAAGGTATAACAACCTACACGAGAAAGAGAAAAGGGTTAAAATAATAAATACATAAGATGTGTATTCCAATATTTTTTATTAATTCTAATAAGATATATATATATATATATATATATATATATATATATATATATATATATATATATGTATTAAACTCTTATTATATATACTTACAGTATATTTTTATACTCATAGGTTCCATTTTTTAAGAGAATTAAAAAAAAATGGCATCTATGAGTATAAAAATAACTAAAAGTAGATAATAGGACCAATGTTTTCATTTATTCCTAAAAGTTTGAATTTTGGGAAAAATTCTTTTTTAGGGAGGAAAGGCCTTTGTTTATTTTTACTTAATTCACCTCTCCCTTACTAAAAAGGGAGAGGGAGAGTTTTATTCTTGCTTAAATTTGTTCATTATTACTATAATCTTTATGTAAATTTGTGTATTTTGAAATTTCTAGAAGGGGTTTAAATGTATTAAGTAGTATAGCAGTAGATAATTTTATTGATATTAAATTAGTTTAGATTTAGTTAATATATTATTTTAAGGTTTGGTAAAGGTTGTGCCAGCATCCGCGGTTAGACAGCAAAATCAAATGAGCATTATTGGTTCTTAAGTAATTAATATTATTTTTAATATAATAATTGGGATAATTTAGGGTGAAATTTATATTATTTTGAGGTGTTATATGAATATTAATAGTATGATTGTTATGAAATTAAAGATATAAACTAGGATTAGATACCCTATTATTTTTATTGTAAATTTTTATACTAGAGTATTAATAGATATGATCTTTAAACTTAAAGAATTTGACGGTTTTATAGTCTATTTAGAGGAATCTGTTATGTAATCGATAATCCACGTTGAACCTTACTTATGTGTTTTTGTATACCGCTGTTTAAGAAAATACTTTCAGGTAATTTTCTGGAAATATTATTAATTAGTATTTCAAGTCAAGGTGCAGTTATATATAAGTTGAATAATGGATTACAATAAATTTTATTTATAATATGGATTGTTATTGAAAATATAATTTGAAGGTGGATTTAATTGTAATTTTATGAAGATTAATAAAATGATCATAGCTCTATAATGTGTACACATCGCCCTTCACTCTAGTTATAAGACGAGATAAGTCGTAACAAAGTAGGTGTATCGGAAGTTGTACCTAGAATGGTTTACAGATTAAACTTAAAGTTAAGATTTTCATTTACACTGAAGCTGTTAATCGTGCAATTCGATGTAATCTGAAATTAATAGAATTGTTTAATTATTAAGTTTATTTTATATATATTTAAATTGAATAAATTTATGTTTTTGTAGAATGAATTGATAAAATTATCTTTACTATAGTAAATTAAAACTGTGGAGGAAATTAAAGGGTGATGTTATAATTAATTGAAGGTAATTTTATTAATTGTATCTTGTGTATCAGAGTGTAATAAAATGAATTATAAATTTTTTTTATCTCGAATTTAAGAGATTTAATTTAGTATTTTAGTTATTGTTTCATAAATATTAATAATGCTTTATTGGTAATGAGATGTTTATCGTTTTTAAGGATATCCAGTTTTTTAATAAACGAATTTAATTCGGGAAATATTTTAATTATTTTTTATTTAATTATTAGAATATAAAATATTTCTAATTTTATGGGGGAATAGCTTTTTAAAAAATAAGATTATAATAAGGTTTTTATATTAGGATTATATGAATTTAGAATTTGTTATTATTTTAAGGATGTTAAAATTTAATTCTTGTTTTGTTTTAATTTTTAATTTTTATTTAATTTTTTATTAAAATGTTAGATGAAATTTTATAGTTTTGGAAAAAATGATTTAATTAGTAAAATGTTTAATTTATATTATGATGAATTATTTACATATAAATATGAAGAATTAGGTAAATATTTTGCTCACCTGTTTATTAAAAACATGGTTTCTTGATATATTTAAGAGATCTAACCTGCCCACTGAAAGTTTTTTGAAGGGCCGCGGTATATTGACTGTGCGAAGGTAGCATAATCATTAGTCTTTTAATTGAAGTTTTGTATGAATGGTTGAATGAGGTGAATTCTGTTTTATATTTATTAAGTTGAATTTAGATTTTAAGTAAAAAGACTTAAATGTTATTAAGGGACGAGAAGACCCTATAGAGTTTAATAAATGTATAGATAATTTGGGTTAATAAATAATTTAAATTATTGTAAAATTTATTTGATTGGGGTGATTAAAAGATAAGTAAAACTCTTTCTAAGATTTAATATAATGATTAGTTGAATGATCCATTGATAATGATTAAAAGATTAAATTACCTTAGGGATAACAGCATAATTTTTTTTAAGAGTTCTTATTGAAAGAAAAGATTGTGACCTCGATGTTGGATTAAGATTAGTTATGGGTGTAGATGTTCATAAACTAGGTCTGTTCGACCTTTAAAATCTTACATGATCTGAGTTTAAACCGGTGTGAGCCAGGTTGGTTTCTATCTTTAATAATGTTAAATATCTTAGTACGAGAGGACCAGATATTTAAAGTAATTTTAATTGACATTGAATTTTATTAATTTGACTATTTTGGCAGAAAAGAGTGTAACAGATTTAGAATCTGTAAATATGATAGATAATCATAAGTAGTAAATGATAAGGGAATTATTAATATTAATTTTGGTAGGTTTAATTTTAATTATTTTTGTTATAGTTGGTGTGGCTTTTTTTACTTTATTGGAGCATAGGGTATTAGGATATATTCATCTTCGTAAAGGACCTAATAAAGTAGGATTTATAGGAATTTTACAACCTTTTAGTGATGCTATTAAATTGTTTTGTAAGGAACACATAAATCCTTTAGTATCTAATTATTTATTGTATTATATTTGTCCTATTTTTTCTTTATTTTTATCTTTGATTTTATGAAGCTTAATACCATAGATAAGAGGATTATACACTTTTAATTTAGGATTTTTTTTTTTTTTTGGTTTGTACAAGTATAGGAGTGTATTCAGTAATATTGGCTGGTTGATCTTCTAATTCTAGTTATGCCTTATTAGGGGGTTTACGTGCAGTAGCACAAACTATTTCTTATGAAGTAAGATTGGCTTTAATTTTATTGTCATTTATTTTTTTAATTAGTAGATATTCTTTATTAGATTTTTTTTATTATCAAATGGGTATATGATTTCTTTTTTTATGTTTACCTTTATGTAATGTATGGTTTGTTTCTTGTCTTGCTGAAACAAATCGTAGACCATTTGATTTTGCTGAAGGGGAATCTGAATTAGTATCAGGATTTAATGTTGAATATGGAAGAGGTGGTTTTGCCTTAATTTTTTTAAGAGAGTATTCTAGAATTTTATTTATAAGAATATTAATATGTGTTATTTTTCTTGGGTCTGATTTGAATTCTTTTATATTTTATTTAAAACTGATTTTTATTGCTTTTTTATATGCATGAGTGCGAGGGACATTACCTCGATATCGATATGATAAGTTAATATATTTGGCATGAAGGAGATTTTTACCTTTATCTTTAAATTTTTTGTTTTTATATTTGGGATTAAAATTTTTCTTTTAAGGGTTTAGTTAAGTAATAAAGTTAATAAGGGGATTAAACCTTTTCATTATGATTTCAAGACATAAGCTTATTCATTAAGTTTATAACTGAATATTATTGATAAAGAATATTATCTCATATTTTAATAATTAAAGGATTTAAAGTATAGTAAAGGAAGTATAAAATGGTTAGAATTTGTCCTGTTAAAATATAGGGATCTTCAACGGGTCGGGCTCCAATTCAGGTTAATAGAATTACAATTATAACTATGGTTCAGAATATAAATTGATTAATTGGATAATATTGTAATCCTCGTGAATTTGTAATAGTTAAGGGTATAAAAAATAGAATTGCAATTGATATAACTAAGGCAATTACTCCTCCTAATTTATTAGGAATAGATCGTAAAATGGCATAAGCGAATAAGAAATACCATTCTGCTTGAATATGAACTGGTGTAACTAATGGATTAGCAGGAATAAAGTTATCTGGATCTCCTAAAATATAAGGTTCTTTTAAAGATAATAAAGATAAGATAATAAATAATATAATAAATCCTAAGGTATCTTTAAATGTGAAATAAGGATGAAAGGGAATTTTATCAATATTTCTATTTAATCCTAGTGGGTTATTGGATCCAGTTTGGTGTAAAAATAATAAATGAACTATAACTGTTGCTGCTACAATGAATGGGAGAACAAAATGAAATGTAAAAAAATGGTTTAAAGTTGCATTATCAACGGCAAAACCACCTCATACTCATTGAACTAAATCAATACCTAAATAAGGAATAGCTGACAATAAATTAGTAATTACTGTAGCTCCTCAAAAAGATATTTGTCCTCAGGGTAATACGTAACCTATAAATGCTGTTGCTATAACTAAGAATAAAATTACTACACCAACTATTCATGTATAATAAAATTTATATGAGCCGTAATATATTCCTCGTCCAATATGTAAATAAATACAAACAAAAAATATTGAAGCACCATTTGCATGTAAAGTACGTAGGAGTCAACCATAGTTTACATCTCGACAAATATGAGCTACTCTGGAAAATGCTAAATCAATATGGGCTGAATAATGTATTGCTAAGAATAAACCTGTTATAATTTGAATTCCTAAACATAATCCTAAAAGATAACCAAAATTCCATCAGGTTGAAATATTTGATGGTGTTGGTAAATCAACTAAAGCGTTATTGGTAATTTTAATTAGGGGATGAATTTTACGTAAGGGTTTAAACATTAATTTATTTGACGTAGGGGTCCTTTATAAATATTAATAATTTTAACAACTGCAATTGAAGTTAAAAATATATATGATGCAATTAAAATTATAATTATATTAATAGGTTGATTATATATTTTTAGTAAAAAATTATTAGGTAATAGGTTTAATGTTAATCTATTTTCTAGATTTTCGTATAAATTTATGGAATAATTTATATTGATATAATAAATTCTTATAAGGATAATTGGAAAAGAAATTATGGTTAATAAAATGTTATTAGAATAGAAAAATATTTCATTTGAGGCTAAACTAGTTACATATATAAATAAAACTAATATACCTCCTAAATAAATTAGGAGTAAAACATAGGAGAATCAAAATCTTAAGGATATATATATCCTCTAATTAAACATATACAAATTGTTTGTAAAAATAGAATTAATCCTATAGATGGTTTAAAAATAAAAATATAATTCTTAAAGTTAATATAATTCTTAATAATATATATATAATATCAATGGGTACTTTAAAGTAAAATATTAGTTTTGGGAATTAATGATAAGAATTTCTTTCCTTTGAAGTTTTAAAAGTAAGAAGACTTAATTTTGGTTTACAAGACCAATGTTTTATTTTTAAACTATTAAAACATTTAATGTTAATAATATTTTATTTTATATTTTTTTGTGGTTTATGGGTGTTTTCTTCAAAACGTAAACATTTATTAATAACTTTATTGAGATTAGAATTTATTGTTTTAATTTTATTTATTATTTTATATTATTATATGGTTATAATAAATAGAGAATCGTATATAACTATATTTTTTTTATCTTTTGCAGTTTGTGAAGGGGCTTTAGTAATGGTAATGATTATTTTAATTCATTCGGTTTATTACAATGTTAATATATATATATTTTGTATAATTTTTATAATTCCTTTATGTTTTATTTATGGGAGATGATATTTAATTCAGAATTTATTATTTTTTTTTGAGATTAATATTTTTAGAAAATATTGATTTTTTTTGTTGGCGAGGTTTAAGATATATTTTTGGTTATGATTATCTATCATATGGGTTAGTAATATTAAGATTTTGAATTTGTATTTTAATAATTTTAGCTAGTTATTCTGTTATTTGTTATAAATTTTATAATAGGTTATTTTTATTTATAATTCTTATGTTATTGATTATATTATATTTTACTTTTTGTAGATTAAATATGATTTCTTTTTATTTTTTTTTTGAAGGTAGTTTAATTCCTACTTTATTTTTAATTCTTGGTTGAGGATATCAACCAGAACGTTTACAAGCTGGTATTTATTTATTTATTATTTTATACTTTATTTGCTTCTTTACCATTATTATTAGGTATTATATATATATATATATATAATAATTTAAATTATTTAGTTTTTTCATTGTTATATATAAATAATTTTATGAATTTATTTTTATATATTAGAATGATTTTGGCTTTTTTAGTTAAAATACCTATATATTTAGTGCATTTATGATTACCTAAAGCTCATGTTGAAGCTCCTGTTTCAGGATCTATAATTTTAGCAGGAGTATTACTTAAATTAGGTGGTTATGGACTATTACGGGTATTTGAGTATTTAATAGAAATTGGTATACTAATAAATGTATTTTGATTATCAATTTGATTAGTAGGGGGCTTTTTAGTTAGATTAATATGTTTACGTCAAGTGGATATAAAAGCTTTAATTGCTTATTCTTCTGTGGCTCATATGGGATTAGTAATTGGGGGTTTAATAACATTAAATACTTGAGGATTTTATATAACTTTTGTTTTAATAATTGCTCATGGTTTATGTTCATCAGGATTATTTTGTTTAGCTAATATTAGTTATGAACGTTTAGGTAGACGGAGATTATTAATTAATAAAGGTTTATTAAATTTGATGCCTAGAATGACATTATGATGATTCTTATTATCTTCTTGTAATATAGTAGCTCCTTCTTCATTAAATTTATTAGGAGAAATTGGTTTATTAAATAGAATAATTGGTTGAATATGATTAGTTATGTTATTTTTAATAATGATTTCATTTTTTAGAGCTGCTTATACTTTATATTTATATTCTTATAGTCAACATTGAATTGATTATTCTGGTATTTATAGAAGAGTAAGAGGTTATTGTCGTGAATATTTATTACTTATGTTACATTGATTACCTTTAAATTTATTAATTTTGAAGAGAGATTATGTATTAATTTGATTTTAAATTTACTTAAGTAGTTTAATAAAAATTATGATTTGTGGTGTCATAGATATAATAAAATTTATCTTAGGTTATGATATATTTATCTTTATGTTTTATTAGTTTTTTTTTGTTAATATTTATATCATTAATATTATTTATTCTCAGTATATATTTTATTATAAATAATATAATTTATTTTATTGAATGAGAATTAATTAGATTAAGATCTTCTTCTATTGTTATAACCTTATTGTTGGATTGATAATCTTTATTATTTATAAGTTTTGTAATATTAATTTCTTCTTTAGTCATTTTATATAGTGAAGATTATATAATAGGGGATGTTACGTTAAATCGTTTTATTTTCTTAGTCTTAATATTTGTATTATCAATAATTTTTTTAATTATTAGTCCTAATTTAATTAGAATTTTGTTAGGATGGGATGGCTTAGGTTTGGTCTCTTATTGTTTAGTTATTTATTATCAGAATGTAAAGTCTTATAATGCTGGAATATTAACTGCTTTATCTAATCGGGTAGGGGATGTTGCTTTATTAATGGCTATTGCATGAATAATAAATTTTGGAAGATGAAATTATGTTTTTTATTTGGATTGTTTATTTAATAAAAATGAAATGTATTTAATTTCATTTTTAGTTGTTTTAGCTGGTATAACTAAGAGTGCTCAAATTCCTTTCTCGTCATGATTACCAGCTGTTATAGCAGCTCCTACTCCTGTATCTGCATTAGTTCATTCTTCAACCTTGGTTACAGCAGGAGTTTATTTATTGATTCGATTTAGTAAGGCTTTCCCTAGATGACTATTGAAATTTTTATTAGTAATTTCTGTTTTAACAATATTTATATCAGGTTTAGGGGCTAATTTTGAGTATGATTTAAAGAAAATTATTGCTTTATCTACTTTAAGACAGTTAGGTTTAATAATAAGAATTTTATCTATAGGATTTGCTGATTTAGCTTTTTTTCATTTATTAACTCATGCTTTATTTAAAGCTTTATTATTTATGTTTGCAGGAATGGTTATTCATAATGTAAAAAATTTTCAGGATATTCGTTTTATAGGAAATTTATCAATTTTTATACCTTTAACTTCTGCTTGTTTTATAGTATCAAATTTTGCTTTATGTGTTATGCCTTTTTTAGCTGGTTTTTATTCTAAGGATATAATTTTAGAAGTAGTTTCTTTAAGAAATTTAAATATATTTATGTATTTTTTGTATTTTTTTTCTACAGGTTTAACAGTATATTATTCTTTTCGTTTATTTTATTATGTTTTATGAGGGGATTTTAATTTAGTTCCTATACATAAATTAAGAGAAGAAAGATGAATAATAATTTATGGAATGTTAGGATTAATAATTTTTGCAGTTATTGGAGGAAGTCTATTAAATTGAATAATTTTTTTAACTCCTTATTTTATTTGTTTACCTTTAATCATAAAAATAATGCCTATTTTAGTTAGTATTTTAGGGGTATGATTAGGGAGTGTAATATTTAAATATAATTTAAATTATTATTTTAATATATTTAAATATTATGGATTTATTATTTTTTCAGGTTCTATATGATTTATACCTTTAATTTTTACTAAAGGAGTTAGTTTTAAACCTTTAACAATTGGGTTGGATTCAATTAAAAATATTGATTTAGGTTGAAGAGAATTTTTTGGTGCCCAAAATTTATACTATATTTTGATAAAAATGGGAAGATTAAATCAATGATTTCAAGTTAATAATTTAAAATCTTATTTAATTATTTTTTTGGTTATGTTAATTATAATAATATTTATAATTTATTCAAATATCTTATATTAAAGAGTATAACACTGAAGTTGTTATTGAGATAATTATTATCTTTGAATATATTTATAAAAATAAATATTTTTATTTTTACAATGAAAATAAAATGTTTTATTTAAACTATATAAATAAATTAAGATGTAAATGGGTTTTAACCACTTGAATATTAAGTTAGCAGCTTATATTCGATTAACACATCTTCTTAATTGGAATAATTTATTCAATTTTATCATTAACAGTGATAAACCTCTATTTTGGTTTCAACTAAATAAGGATATTTATCTTCCTGTCAGGTCGAAACTGATTACAATTAATTTGCTTCTTACTTAATTTCAACTAAATAAGGATATTTATCTTCCTATCAGGTCGAAACTGATTACAATTAATTTGCTTCTTACTTAATTTCAACTAAAAAGTTCAATTGTTAAAATTAATAAGAACAAGATTCTTGTAATTATTCATATTTTTATGTTTGAGCTAGTTAAAATAATAGTGTCCTCAAGGTTGCCAGAAAGAAACGATAATCCTTGAGATTCCACCTGAGTCTTAACTGTAAGAAACTCAGGGGAATAATTGCCTGAGCTAGACACCTGAGGGAATGCACTGCCTAAAGTATCCGCCACGTCAAATGTATCAACAACAGCTCCGGTAGGTGTTTTGAGACCGGCGATGGGCATATGGGTCGATTTCCCAACCACACCTCTTAACTTATCCCATACGACAGAGGAAGGTGTATGTCGATTAAAGGAACCCACGAATTTATTCCATGACATCTTTTTACTATCCTTAATAGCCCGCTTAGAATGTGCACGCATCTGTTTATAGTGTATCAGGTTATCCAGTGTAGGAAAACGCTGGAAAACTCGTAGAGCTCGTCTGCGAGCGCGAATAGCATCCCGACAGTCATTAGGTCCACCAAGTTACCGGAAATCGACGGCTTTAGCCAGTCGAACGCGGAATGGATTGCTAAGCAGCAGAAAGAATGGTCCCTGTGAGGTGTGCGACCAAGTGGTTCACAGAGTCGTGCTCTTCGTAGTTAAATTCAGCCAAGTGGGAGTACAGTTCCCAGTTGGCTTGGTCTAGCCGCAAGTTAGGTAAACGGGTGGAATATACAACGGGTGTCAAGAGACTAATACGACAAGGAAAGTGGTCACTAGAATGCAAATCCGAGATGATATTCCAGCATAACGTGACTGCTAGCTGAGGGGAACAAATTGCAATGTCAATGTGTGAAAAACTATGAAAGGCGTCAGAAAGAAAGGTGGGCTCTCCGGTATTCAAGAGAGCAAGATTCTGACTATCCAAGAAGTCTTTAAGTAGCGTACCTCTCGCACAAGCCCGAGGAGAGCCCCAAAGAGGGTGATGGGTATTCACGTCGCCTACCTATTAAAAGGATGGTGGCAACTGCGAAACTAGATGTTCTAAATCGCTGTGCGAGAAGTCCGCAGATGGAGGCAAATAGATACTGCAAATGGTGAATAAAGCGGAGGGTAGCTTAATGCTGACAGCAACGGACTGGATTGCAGATTGTATGGGTACGGAGTTAGCAAAAATATCATCTCGAATAAGCATCATAGTGCCCCCATGTGCCGGGACACCGTCCTCCGGGGATAAATCACATAGTATGGAGGAGTACTGCCTGATGGTAACGGTGGCCTGTGGACGGAACTTCGTCTCTTGTAAGCATACAGGCAAAGGTTCATGCTGGCGCAGCATCAAGTCAAGCTCTGGTCGATGTGGTCGAATTCCGCGTATTTTCCAATGTAGGATAGCCATTGAGTATATTATGGGACAAGTTTCAAATCGAAAGACGCTTCTGCAGATTGGGATTAGCTGGTCGGTTCAATTTGTTCTTCTTAGGCGTTGGGCTAGTACTATTTTCAAGAGACGATCCTGCCGTTTCCGCACTGTCCCTCTGGCAGTGGCGGCAGAATCCTCCTGGTCAATTTCCTCCACAAGGGATGCCCCTTTTTCAAGACCAAATTTCCGTCCGAGAAGTTCGAACCGATTGGATGTGCTGATCGGCGAAGACGGCCGTCGCCGATCCACGCCCTCCTCCCCAGATGACCCATCAGAGGAGGATTCACGTGGGGAGTTCGTGTACTTTTCTTACCCTTAGATGACTTGGTAGAAGATTGCACATTCTTTTTCAAGAAGTCTTGTCGTACATACTTGGTCTTAAACTGCTTCTCAGGGGCAGAAGACGTCGTGAATTTACCAGCCTTAGTTCCCGAGGTCGAGGCTTTCGGTGACAAGTGTGCAGGACTGCTCTGTAAGCTGGCGGATTTGGCAGATGTTAATACCGACTTGGATGTAGGTGTCGAAGGTTTTGGCAGCGCGTGGGCTAAAATAACCTTTTCCGCAATAGTATCCCCGTTCATATCGCCGGTCTGTGTTGCGATTTTCCGACGCGGTACCGGACGGGTCGGCGGAGTCGCAGGTGCTTCCGGACTTCCAAGAAAGACACATTCTCCTTCACACGTATCTCCTGGATCGCTCGTTCCTCTGAAAAACGGGGGCAGTCTCGGGAACCAGATGGGTGTTCCCCGTTACAGTTCACACACAATGGAGCTGAAGCACAAGGAGTGTGTTAGTACCTAGCCTCCCGTTTAGGCAAAGCAGAAACCAAAGTGGTGTATTAAGTTGCGCACCCTCCCCAGTTACAGAAAGACAGAAGCCCAAGCTCAGGTACGCAACCCTCAACCAACCAGGATATTCCTTTTCACCGACACGGGTCTCCACGCACGGCCTACACGTGGGTGGGCATTTTGACCTACTGAGGGAATCAAGGTGGCTCGGGACTCCTGGTGCGCCTAACCCGTACCTACCGTAGTAGGCCCCTGGGGGGTTCTATGCTTCTGGTGACCAAAGATGCCCAGAACAAAAGTTGTTACAAATTCGCTGCAAATGGTATAGGGGAACAGTTTTGAGTTTGGAGAACAAGAATATCACAAAAATAATTAATTTCGAGAATGTCGATTTTTTATACTTCTAGGTTTCCGGTGAACAAATATGCCAAAAACAAAAGTGGTTACAAATTCGCTGCAAATAGTATAAACCAGCAATTTTGGAGTGTAGAGAACAACAATAACACAAACATTTTTCGTTTCGAAAAAGTCGATTTTTTTATGCTTCTAGGTTTCAGGAGATCATATATGCTCAGAACAAAAGTTGTTACAAATTCGTTGCAAATGGTATAAACGAGCAATTTGGAGTGTGGAAAACAGAAATATCTCAAAAAACCTCTTTTCGAGCTAGTCGATTTTTTTTTTTTTTTGATTAATGGATTCTGAAGACCATAAATGCTCAGAACAAAAGTAGCTCCCAATTCACTGCAAATGGCATGAACGAGCAGTTTGGAGTGTGGAGAACAAGCACATCACAAAAATGTTTAATTCCGAGAAGTCAATTTTTTAATGCTTCTATGCTTCTGGCGACCATATACGCCTAGAACAAAAATTGCTCAAAATACGCTGCAAATGGTATAAACGAGCATGTTGGAGTGTGGAGAATAAAATAGCACAAACATTTTTCGTTTCTACAAAGTCGATTTCTTGATACGTCTACGCTTCTTGCGCCCAAATATGACCAGAACAAAAGTTATTACGAAGTCACTGCAAAAAGCATAAATGAGTAGTTTGGACGGTGCAGAACATGTTAATCACAAAAATTTTTCATTTGAAGAAAGTCTATTTTTTTATGCTTCCATGCTTCTGGCGACCAAAGATACCCAGAACAAAAGTATTTACAGATACGCTGCAAATGGTATAGACGACCAGTATGAGTGTGCAGAGCAAAAGTATCACAAAAATTTTTCATTTCGAGAAAGTCGATTTTTCGATTATTCTAGGCTTCTGGCGAAGAAATATGCCCAGAACAAAAGTTGCTAAAAATTCGCTGCAAAGGATATATACGAGAAGTTTGGAATGTGGAGAAAAAGAATATCACAGAAAGTTTTCGTTTCAAGAAATAAGATTTTTTGACACTTCTGAGCACCTGGCCACCAAATATGCCCAGACCAAAAGTTTCTTCAAATTCGCTGCAAAAGATATATATACCAGCTTGGAGTGTAGAGAATAAGAATATCACATTTTTTTTTTTTTTTTATTTTCGAGAAAGTCCATTTTTTGTTACTTCTATGCACCTGGCCACGAAATATGCCCAGAAGAAAAGCTGCTCCAATTTCGCTGAAACATCTATATGCGAGCAGTTTGGAGTGTGGAGAACAATAATATCACAAGATTTTTTCATTTCAAGAAAGTCTATTTTTTAAATCATTCTGGCGAACAATTATGCCCGAACAAAAATTGCTCCAAAGTCGCTGCAAAAGCTATATACGAGCAGTTTGGAGTGTGGAGAGCGAGAATATGACAAAAATTTGTCGTTTCGAGAAAGTCGATTTTTTGATACATCTAAGCTCCTGGGCACCAAATATGTTCCGAAGAAAAGTTGCACCAATTTCGCTGCAAAAGCTATAAACGAGCAGTTTTGGAGTGCGGAGAACAACAATATCACAAAAAATTTTCATTTCAGAAAATGGTTTCTCCGATGATTCTAGGCGTCTGGCACACAAATAAGCCCAGAACAAAAGTTGCTCCAAATTCGCTGCAAAAGCTATGTACGAGCAGTTTGGAGTGTGGAGAACAAGAATATCACAAAAATATTTCGTTTCGAGAAAGTCGATATTATGTTACTTCTAAGCACCTAGCCACCAAATATGTCCAAAAAAAAAGTTTCTCCGAATTTTACTCAAAAGTTATATAGGAGCAGTTTGGGGTCAGGAGAACAAGAAAAATACAAAAAATTTTCATTTCGAGAAAGTCGATTTTTCGATGATACTAGGCTTCTGGGGAACAAATATGGCCAGAACAAAAGTTGCTCCAAATTCGCTTCAAAAGCTAAGAGTCGATTTTTCGATGATTCTAGGCTTCTGGCAAGGAAATATGCTTTGAACAAAAGTTGCTAAAAAATTCGCGTCAAAGGCTATATACGATAAGTTTGGAGTGTGGAGTACAAGAATGTCACTAATTTTTTTCTTTAAGAGAAAGTCGACATTTTGTAACTTTTGAGCCACTGGCCACCAAATATACTCAAAACAAAAGGTCCTACAAATTGGCTGCAAAAGCTATATAGGAGCAGTTTGGAGTGTGGAGATGAGAATATTACAAAAATTGACTGTTCTTTTCGTGAAAGTCCATTTTTTTATACTACTAAGCTCCCCTGGCCACCAAATATGTTCAGAACAAAAGTTGCTCTAAATCCGCTGCAAAAGCCATATACTAGCAGTTTGGAGTGTGGAGAACAAGAATATCATAAAAATTTTTCATTTCGAGAAAGTCGTTATTTTGATATTTCTATGCTTCTGGCGTACAAATCTGCCCGGAATAAAAATTGCTTCAAATTCGCTGCAAAAAGTGATATTCCGGCAGTTTGGAGTGTAGAGAACAAGAATAGAGACATTTTTCGTTTCGGGAAAGTTGATTTTTTTTATACTTGTAAGCTCCTGGCCACCAAATATGCCCAGAACAAAAGTTGCTCCAAATTTGCTTCTAAAGCTATATATGAGTAGTTTGGAGTGTGGAGAGCAAGAATATCACCAAAAATATTTCATTTCGAGAAAGTCGAGTTTTCGATTATTCTAAGCTGCTAGCGAACAAATATACCCCGAAAAAAGTTGCACCAAAGTTGCTGCAAAAGCTATATACGAGCAGTTTGGCGTGTGAAGAACATGCATATCACAAACATTTTTCGTTTAGAGAAAGTTGATTTTTTGATACTTCTAACCCACTGGCCACTCTGTGCTCTGAACAAAAGTTGCATAAAATTCGCTGCAAAAGCTATAAACGAGCAGTTTGGGGTGTGGAGAACAAGAATATCACAAAATGTTTTCATTTCGAGAAAGTCGATTTTTTATTATTCTAGGATATTGGCGAACAAATATACCCAGAAAAAAAGTTGCTCCAAATTCGCTGCAAAAGCTATATACGAGCAGTTTGGAGTGTGGAGAACAAGAACATCACATAATTTTTTCGTTTCGAGAATGTCGATTTTTTATTACTTTTGGGCTCCTGGCCACCAAATATACCCGGAACAAAAGTTGCTCCAAATTTGCTGCTAAAGCTATATAGGAGCAATTTGGAGTGTGAAGAGGAATATCAAAAAAAAATTCTTTACGAAAAAGTCCATTTTTTGATACTTTTAAGATCCAGACCACCAAATATGCCCCGAACAAAAGTTGCACCACATTCGCTGCTTAAGCTATATTTGAGCAGTTTGGAGTGTGGAGAACAAAAATATCACAAAAAATTCTCATTGCGGGAAAGTGGATTTCTCGATTATTCTCTGCTTCTGGCGAAGAAACATTCCCAGAACAAAAGGTGCTCCAAATTCGCTGGAAAAGGAATAGGAGCAGTTTGGAAAGAGGAAAACAAGAAATTCACAAAAAAATTTCATTTCGAGAAGGTCCATTTTTCGATGATTCTGGACTTCTGGCGAACAAATATGCCCCGAAAAAATGTTGCTCCAAAGTCGTTGCAAAAGCTATACCTATACGCCCAGTTTGGAGTGTGGAGAACAAGAATGTCACACAATTTTTTCAATTCGAGATATTCGATTTTTCGATGATTTTATGCTTCTGGTTAACAAAAATGCCCACAACAAAATTTGCTACAAATTCACTGCAAAAGCTATATACGAGCAGTATGGAGTGTGGAGAACAAGAATTTCACAAAAAATTGTCATTTCGAGCAAGTCGGTTTTTCGGCGATTCAAAGCTTCCGGAGAACAAAAATAATCAGAACAAAAGTTTCTCCAAATTTGCTGCAAAAGCTATACACGGGTAGTTTTGAGTGTGGAGAACCAGAATATCACATAAATTTTTCATTTCTAGAAAGACGATTTTTCGATACCTATAAGCTCCCGGTCAACAAATATGCTCAGAACAAAAGATGCACCAATTTCGCTGTAAAGCTATATACGAGCAATTTGGAGTGTGGAGAAAAAGAATATCACAAAAATGTTTCATTTCGAGAAACTCATTTTTGGTTTATTTTATGCTCTGGAGAAAAAACATACCCAGAACGAAAGTTGCTCCAAATTCGCTGCAAAAGCTATATACGAGCAGTTTGGAGTGTGGAGAACAAGAATATTACAACAATTTTTGTTTTTGAGATAGTCGATTTTTGGATACCTACTTCTCAGCTCCCTGGCCACTAAATATGCTCCGAAGAAAAGTTGCCTCAAATTCGCAGCAAAATCTATATACGAGCAGTTTGGAGTGTGGAAAACAAGAATATCACAAAAATTTCATTTTCGAAAGAGTGGAATTTTTTATACATCTAAGCTCCCTGGCCACCAAATATGCTTATATCAAAATTTGCTCCAAATTCGCATCAAAAACTATATATGAGCATTTAGGAGTGTGGAGAACAAGAATATCACTCATTTTGGGAAACTTGATTTTGCTATCATTCTAGGCTTCTGGAGAACAAATTAGCTCAGAACAAAAGTTGCTCCAAATTAGCTGCTAAAGCTATATACGAGCAGTTTGGAGAGTGGAGAAGAAGAATATCACAAAAACATTCCTTTTCGTGAAAGTCTATTTTTGATACTTCTAGGCTTCTTGGCCACCAAATTTGCTCAGAACAAAAGTTGCTCCAAATTCGCTGCAAAAGCTATATACGAGCAGTTTGGAGTGCGATGAACAAGAATATCACAACCATTTTCCTGTTCGAAAAAGTCGATTTTTTGATACTTCTAAGCTGCCTGGCCATCAAATATGCTCAGAACAAAATTTGCTCCAAATTCCCTGCGAAAGCTATAGATACGAGCAATTTGGAGTGTGGAGAACAAGAGTATCAGAAACATTTTTCATTTCGAGAAAGTCGATTTTTCGATGAACCTATGCTTCTGGCGAACAAATATGCTCCGAACAAAATTTGCTTCAAACTCGCTGCAAAAGTTATATACGAGCAGTTTAGATAATGGGGTAAGAGAATTTCACAAAAAATTTTCATTTCGAGAAAGTCGATTTCGCAATAATTCAAGGCTTCTGGAGAACAAATATGCCCAGAAACAAAGTTGCTCCAAATTCGCTGCAAAATTTATATACGAACAGTTTGGATTGTGGGGTAAGAGAATATCACAAAAATTTTTCATTTCGAGAAACTCGAATTCGCGATGATTCAAGGCTTCTGGAGAACAAATATGCCCAGAGCCAAAGTTGCTCCGAATTCGCTGCAAAAGCTATATACGAGCGGCTTGGAGAGTTAACAGCAAGAGTATTACAAAAATTTTCCTTTTCGAGAAAGTCGATTTCTTGATATCAACTTCTAAGCTCCCTGGCCACTAAATATGCTCACAACAATAGTTGCACGAAATTCGCTGCAAAAGCTATATTCAAACAGTTTGTAGTGTGGACTACAAGAATATCAGAAAAATTTTCCTTTTCGAGGAAGACGATTTTTTGATTCTTCTGGGCTGCCTGGCTACCAAATATGCTCAGTACAAAAGTTGCTCCAAATTCGCTGCAAACGCTTTATTTTAGCAGTTCGGAGTGGGGAGAACAAAAATATCACAAAAATTTTCCTTTTCGTGAAAGCCAATTTTTTGATTCTTCTATGCTCACCGGGCACCAAATTTGCTCAGAACAAAAGTTGTTCCAAATTCGCTACAATAGCTATATACCAGCTATTTGGAGTGTGGACAACAAGAAAATCACAAACATTTTCCTTTTCGAAAAGTCGATTTTTTTATACTTCTAAGCTCCCTGGCTACTAAATATGCTCGTACACAAAAGTTGCTCCAAATTCGCTGCAAAAGCTATATACGAGTACACATAGTAGGCCACGCCTGTGTTTAAAGTTTAGGTCTCAGATCGTTCTGTGTTTTTATTTCGATTAAAGAGTTATAAACTGTGAATGTGCAGCCCTAGTGCTGTTAAATAGTTTAGTAATTCTTATATTACAATGGAAACTTAAGTAGTTCGAGTAAATACACTGAAAGCAACGTTTAATCCAACACAACAGAGACCTACCGCTCTGGATATACACACTTGGGTGGATGAAGAATTAAAGGTACTTGTTGATGAATTACAAACATTGTAGCTTGTGGGAAAAGAAAATGCAATATATTTAAAGTTTAAAACCAGTACAAGCTATGAAGCTCATTTGCGCCGTCATGCAGGTAACGCAACAGTAGCCTTAATGAATGGGGATAAGGTAGATGTGGTAATAACCCCAGCAGATCAGGAATTTACGACTGTCAAACTTTATAATATTCCTCCTGAAATATCCGATGAAAGAATTAGAAATGTTCTACAAAACTATGGAAATGTACATCTTGTCAAAAAGGACAACTGGACCGTTAAAGGGAAATTTGCTACGGTGGAAACAGGTATACGCCTAGCTCAAATGGTAATTAAGAAACCCATGCCATCTAATATGATTATTGGGAAATGTGAGGCATTTGTTACTTATTTAGGTCAGGAACAAACCTGTTTTAAATGTGGAGGTTCTACCCATATGAGACATATTTGTCCGCAGCGAATGATATCACAAACCTGCGCCTACTGTAAGGAAGTTTAGTGATCTGTTTTCTGCTGTTGTCAACCGCACAGAGCAAAATGAAGGTTTACCAGAAAATAAAATTACGGAAACTAGTACCGTGCAGATGGAAACAATTGAACAACACAAAACATTTGTGTCTCCAGAAATAGATGAAAAAGTTTGTGCTAGTAATGCAAAAGAAGATATTAATTTAGATACTTCTGATACAGAAATGGAATGTGCTGCAACAATTGCATTTATGAAAATTAAACAAACCACACACAAAGCAGGGACCACCCTCCCAGTGGACATAGATACCGAAACAGCTGAAGAAGAAGAAGAAGAACCATCATGTGAGAAGACAAAACACAGTAGCAGTGATGGGGAGAGCACGAATGCAAACAAACCGCCCCGAAAGAAGAAGAAGAAAGGCAAGGGCAGCAGTACTAGCATTGTAATGGCCTCAACACGCAAGAAAAAGGCATACACTACGCATGAAAACCAACTTGAACAGAAACAAATGACACGCAGGAGTAAAAGTGTTGACAATACTGAAACTAAAAGTGACCCTATGGCACAAAAGAAAGCTCCAACAGAAATTAAGACATGGCATGAAGAAGTTGAAGCAACACTTGACAAGGAAAATGTGCACCAGCACACAAGAGAAGCAGATGACCCCATACAGCCTAGTCAACTTGGAGATCAGCGCAACAAAAGGTGCTTCCTTGTAATGCAAAGGAAAGTAAATTGCGGTTACCACCGCTTAAAAAGAAAGACTAAGTACTGAAGTAGAAAGGTACATTTCTCGCTTACGAGAAACAGGATCCGTGTGGCATAAAAAGTGAGTGAGGCAACGAGAGACACTGACATGATATTTGCAAGAGGTGGGGGACCATTAACTTAAGATGTAAAAATTAATCTTATCGTAATGTTGTAATAGAATTATCAGCAACTCTCAATGGCCGCCGATATCTCCAGATTTTCAATACCTGATTTATTTTATTTGGAGGATCTGGAGGACTGAATTCTTGCCAGACACCCTCAAAATGTGAACTAGCTGATTATACTCCAGCAGATGACTACATCGCAACGCTTGAGGCTTACGATTTGTTGTTATGTTAAATAATTAATTTAAAGGTATATTATGTTTGTTCTTTGAGAACATTTCGGAATTGAGAGTATTTGTATTCTTACTAAAAGTTAATTTGTTATTCAAAAATGTACAGCAAAAATAATGTGATAACATGAATATCAGCTATTTTCACGAGAAACCATTATAAATTGCAGTATGTATGAACATTAAAAAAAAAAAAAAAAAAAAAAAAAAAAAAAAAAAAAAAACAGTAGTTTGGAATGTGGAGAACAAGAAAATCACAAAAATTTTCCTTTTCGAGAAATACGATTTATTGATACTTCTAAGCCCCTTAGCCACCAAAATATGCTCAGAACCAACACTACTCCAAATTCACTGCAAAAGCTACATACAAGCAGCTTAGAGTGTGGAGAACAAGAATACCACAAACATTTTTCATTAGGAGAAAATTGATTTTCGATGATTCTAGGCTTCTGGAGAACAACTATGCTCCGCACAAAAGATGCTCGAAATTCGCTGCAAAAGCTATATATGAGCAGTTTGGTGTGTGGGGAACAAGAAAATCAAAAAAACTTTCCTTTTCGAGAAAGTAGATTTTTTCATACTTATAAGATTCCTGGCCACCAAATATGCTCAAAAAATTGCTCCAAATTCGCTGCAAAAGCTATATACGAGCAGTTTGGATTGTGGAGACCAAATTTATCACAAAAATTGCTCATTTCTAGAAAGTCGATTTTTCGATTACTCAAGGCTTCTGGATAACAAATATGCTCAGTAAAAAAGTTGCTAAAAATTCGCTGCAAAAGCTATATACGAGCAGTTTGGAGTGTGGAGATCAAGTATATCACAAAAATTTTACTTTTCGTGAAAATCGATTTTTTTATACACTAGACTACTTCACCACCAAATATGTTTAGAACAAAAGTTGCACTAACTTCGCTGCAAATAATATGTAGGAGCAGTTTAGTGTGTGGAGAACAAGAATACCACAAACATTTTCCTTTTCGAGAAAGTCGATTTTTTTATGCTTCTAGGGTCCCTGGACACCAAATATGTTCAGAACAAAAATGCTCCAAATTACCTGCAAAAGCAGTTTGGAGTGTGCAGAACAAGAATATCACAAACATTTTCTTTTCGAGAAAGTTGATTTTTTGATGCTTCTAGGCTCCCTGGCCACCAAATATGTGCAGAATTAAAGTTGCACCCTATTCGCTTCAAATGTCTATTTTTTTATGACTCTAGGCTTCTGGAGAACAAATATGCTTAAATCAAAAGTTGTTCCAAATTCGCTTCTAAAGCTATATACGTGCAGTTTGGAGTGTGGAGCACAAGAATATCACAAACATTTTGCTTTTCGTGAGTAGACTTTGTGGTACTTCTAGGCTCCCTGGCCAACAAATATGCTCAGAACAAAATTAGCTCCAAATTCGCTGCAAAAGCTATCTACGAGGAGTTTGGAGTGTGTAGAACGATAAGAACACAAAAACTTTTCATTTCGGGAAAATCGAGTGTTCGATGATTCCAGGCTTCAGAACAACAAATATGCACAGATCAGAAGTTGCTCATAATTCACAGCAAAAGCTAAATACGAGCAGTTTGGAGTGTGGAGAACAAGAAAAACACAAAAACTTCCCTTTTCGAGGAAGTAGATTTTTTGATACTTCTCAGCTCCCTGGCCAACAAAGTATGCTCAGAACAAAAGTTGCTCCATATTCTCTGCAAAAGCTAAATACCAGCAGTTTGGAGTGTGGAGAGCAAGAAAATCACAAAATTTTACCTTTAAGAGAAAGTCGATTTTTTTATACTCTAGGCTACTTCACCACCAAATATGTTTAGAACAAAAGTTGCACCAACTTCGCTGCAAATAATATGTAGGAGCAGTTTGGAGTGTGGAGAACAAGAATACCACAAACATTTTCCTTTTCGAGAAAGTCGATTTTTTGATGCTTATAGGGTCCCTGGACACCAAATATGTTCAGAACAAAAGTGCTCCAAATTACCTGCAAACGCAGTTTGGAGTGTGTAGAACAAGAATATCACAAAAACTTTTCTTTTCGAGAAAGTCGATTATTTGATGCCTCTAGGCTCCCTGGCCACATAATATGCTCAGAGCTAAGTTGCCCTAAATTCCCTGCAAAAGTTATATACGAGCAGTTTGTAGGGTGGAGAGAAAGAAAATCACAAATATTTTTAATTTAGAGTGAGTCGATTTTTCAATGATTTTAGGCTTCTGCAGAACAAATATACTCAGATCAAGAGTTACTCCAAATTCGCAACAAAAACTATATAGGAGCAGTTTGAGGCGTGGAGAACAAGAATATCACAAAAAGTTTCCTTTTCGAGAATGTCGATTTTTTGACGACTCTAGGCTTCTGGAGAACAAATATGCTTAAATCAAAAGAGTCTCCAAATTCGCTGCTAAAGCTATATACGTGCAGTTTGGTGTGTGGAGCGCAAGAATATCACAAACATTTTCCATTTCGTGAGTAGACTTTTTGGTACTTCTAGGCTCCCTGGCCAACAAATATGCTCAGAACAAAATTAGCTCCAAATTCGCTGCAAAAGCTATCTACGAGGAGTTTGGAGTGTGTAGAACGATAATAACACAAAAACTTTTCATTTCGGGAAAATCGAGTGTTCGATGATTCCAGGCTTCTGAACAACAAATATATACAGATCAGAAGTTGCTCCTAATTCACAGCAAAAGCTACATACGAGCAGCTTGGAGTGTGGGGAACAAGAATATAACAAAAATGTTTCATTACGTGTAAGTCGATTTTTCGACGATTCTCGGCTCCCTGGACACGAAATATACTCGGAACAAAAGTTGCTCTAAATTCGCTACAAAAACTGTATAAGAGCAGTTTGGAGTGTGGGGAACAAGAATATCACAAAAATTTTTCATTTCGCGTAAGTCGATTATTCGACGATTCTTGGCTCCCTGGACACGAAATATACTCAGAACAAAAAGTGTTCCAAATGGACTGCAAAAGCTATATACGAGCATTTTCGAGTGTGGGAACAAGAATATCACAAAATTATTTCATTTCGCGTATGGCGATTTTTCCACCATTCTCGGCTCCCTGCACATCAAATATACACATAACAAAAGTTGCTCCAAATTCGCTGCAAAAGCTATATACGAGCAGTTTGGAGTGTGCGGAACAAGAATATCACAAAAATATTTCGTTTCGCGTATGTCGATTTTTCGAGCATTCTCGGCTCCCTGGACACGAAATATACTCAGAACAAAAGTTGCTCCAAATTCGCTGCAAAAGCTATATACGAGCATTTTGGAGTGTGGGGAACAAGAATATCACAAAAATGTTTCGTTTCGCATAAGTCGATTTTTCGACAATTCTCGGCTCCCTGAACATCAAATATACACAGAACAAAAGTTGCTCCAAATTCGCTGCAAAAGCTATATACGAGCAGCCCTCAAAGCTCTCAGCACCTCAAATATATGTCCTGTAATGACTGGGCAGTACAGTTCACTCTACTGCCCTCAAAGCTCTCAGTACCTCAAATATAACTCCTGTAGTGACTGCGAAGTATTGCCCTTAAAGCTCTCAGTATATCAAATATATGTTCTGTAATGACTGGGTAGTGCAGTTCACTCTACTGCCCTCAAAGCTCTCAGTACCTCAAATATAACTCCTGTAGTGACTGCGAAGTACAGTCCACTGTATTGCCCTCAAAACTCTCAGTACCTCAAAGATAACTCCTGTAGTGACTGCGAAGTACAGTCCACTCTGTTGCCCTCAAAGCTCTCAGTACATCAAATATATGTTCTGTAATGACTGGGTAATACAGTCCACCCTATTGCCCTCAAAGCTCTGAGTACCTCAAATATAACTCCTGTAATGGCAGGGTAGTACAGTCTACTCTACTGCCATAAAAGCTCTCAGTACGTTAAATATAACTCCTGTAATGACTGGGTAGTACAGTCCACTATACTGCCCTCAAAGCTCTCAGTATATCATTAGCTGTTTTGTTTGACTTCTTTATGGTGATGGGAGTTTCCTTGGAAGACAATTTGGGTACATCTTATTTTGTTTGAAAACTTTAACACTAAAGTTAGAATTTCTAAATTAAACATTAACTGATATTGTTTTTTATGCAGAATGGCTTCCCTGGCAACATTTCATCTTCTGACATCTCCTCCATATTTTTACTTTCTCTATACTCACTATGCACATAGTGAATAGAGAATGTATTGCACTCCACCAAAAATTCGATACCGAGATTTCACCGGAAATATATGTTTTAGGGTCCCCTGTATCCAAAAAAAGTATTTTCAGAAAAAGGTCCGTGAGTGTGAGTGTGAGTGTGTGTGTGTGTGTCAGTGTGTCCATGTGTCTGTGAACACGATAACTCAAAAACGAAAAGTCAGTAAAATACCAAACTTGGTATTTAAGTTTAGTATCTTCCAGGGATGCGACAGGAAGATTTTGAGAAAAATCTCTCCACCCCAAACTACCCCTTACATGGAACATTTTTCAAAAATTTTGATTTTCTAAAATATGGCTCTAACGATTTTGATTAAAATGTTGTATATTAAAGGTATTTACATGACAAATAAAATGTATATTTTGAATTTTCTGGGAATAGCCTCTGAAGACTACTTTATTTTGGATGAATTTTTCATAACTACTAAACCGTAAGAGATGGACAAAAACTTAACCCACAAAAAATGTAGAGTAGGTTAAACCACACAATTTATGTTATACACATTTTTTTCATAGAGTTGATCGTTTTTGAGATATTCCCTTTGCTTAGTTTCAGCTTTGAAAAACTTATACTTTTCTCATACAGGAATTTGTCAACTCCTGCCCATACAAACAAAGGAACATCAGTCACATAGTAACCAGCTTTTGGCTTTCACTTTAAACCTATGGTACTCCCTTATTTCGCTTCTACTTACAATAAAGCAAGAAATAAGACTATTTCTGCTAATTTTTCTCGATTAGCATGAAATAAATAAAAGATAAGCTTATTAACAATAATAGTTTACAGAGATATAGAGAAAGTCATGGGAATGGAACACATCAGATTTTTGTTCTATTGTCTCAGGACTATAAATGGAGAATATGTTAAGTCAGAACCAAGAAAAGAGCAGTGGTACTGTGTTTCCTTTTTGTTGCAAACAACAAGAATATGTTCATGAACAATACAACACAACAGACATAGTTACAGAAAATGGCTTCCAGGCAGAACTATACACAAAAATGTAAAGAAAACTAAGAATTGAAAGACACTAGAACAGGTTAACAAACACATTTCAATTGAAAACAGAAACAGAAGGTTTTAATTCAATTTTAAACACCTAGGATTACAACTTCATTTTTGGTGGTTTGTAAGTGCCTTAATAATGCCATATCATGCACAAAATCAGGCTACTTACATACCTAGGATATAAATTCAGTAGGATTAAATGCTATACCATTAAGAAGTTATTGCTTAAAAACAGGGGAGGTTCCTGGGGTAATGGCACCTCCTTCAAATAAAAAAAGTAGTGTCTACACATTGTGATTATTGATTAGACATTGTTCCTACACTAATGTTCCAGTTCTCTAATTTGAACGACACGTTAAGCACTGCACGATCTGTCAGCAGGCAGAAGCTTGCGTCAGCTATAATATGGCATCGCCTAAGATCAAAAGCCTATGTGTATAAGACCAAGACATTTGTTCGTTCATAGTGGCTGTTATGGGTGCAAGCGTGACAAGGTTGGTCTGGAGCTCAGTCTCCCTTCCACCCACTAGAGAGCAGTAACCAGACGACAGTGAAAGAATACATTGTCCTCATCCAACACAGTACCACCATCTTGCTCTAAGTTAATGCCAACTCATTTTGGCTCACATTTTGATGTTTAGTTAAATCAAATGCAGAAATAGACACCAATATATCCTTATAAACTAACACATTTGTTTTGAATTTAATGTTATTAGGTTTAAAATTAGGTTTCAATATTTTTATTCTTCACATCAGTTGAGAATGCGGGGTTTTAGAAAGTTAGCATCCAACTAACCATCATGTGGCGGCAGCCTGTTTACAAAAAGAATAGTCACATGATGCTGTTTATTGTTTGTAGTTGAACAGTTCGGTCCGGTTTACCGTTAAGTCAAGGCATGAATTTAGAACAGTGTAACTGGCTAGCTGTTTAGTAGGGTTTCAAGTGAATACTATATGTCAGCTGTGAAAGCCACAAATGTAAACAAAATAAGTGAGTTATTGAAAACTCCACTTAGCAGTAGGGTTTTTAGTGAAAAAATTGAAATAAAACCATTGGGTATGCCACTCCTGAAAATAAATCTGCAGCAGCAAACTAAAAATCGATGCCGCAATTTCCAAAAATTGATCCGGAAATTTTCCAAAAGAACAAATGGATTTGTGACTGTGAGGAAAGATATGCTTTAAATTGCTTTCCTTTGTGTTGTTTGGAGGTGTAAAGTCTCTATTTGCTTAAAACCAGAATAACCGATATTGGTCATATATGGTCTAAAATAAAAGTGCGTGAAACTTTAAAATGCACATGGACAATGTTCTGAGTCTTTCATTTCTAGGCAGAACTAACCTTTAGCATAGATTACATTTGCAATACCGGCACACAATTGACAATCACAACAAACAAGCAGAAAAGAACAGATATATTTTGAATTTAGCTATAAACTGTGTAAGGCTGTGTGGTGGTTTGGAACTGGCTCTCTGGGTCCAAAATGAAACTGATACCTCTCAAAATAAAGCGGTTTTTCGTGAGTTAATTCAGTTTACTGTGGAACTAGATAAAGATCTTAAAGCTCATATCAGCCAAGTGTCAGTGTTCATAGGCATTTGCAAGACTATTCAGGACAAACTTCTGGAATGCATGATGGAAGTATATCATGAGGAAGTTCGCAAAGAAGTAAAACGTGCAGACTTTGTTGCAATAATCGCTGACGAAACCACTGATGTGTCTCGTGAATTTGAATTGGTTACCATTTTCTGGTACATTGTTGATGGAAAACCCATTGAAAGATTTTGGAACTTTGTTAATCCAGAAGGTAAGAATGGTATTTCAGAGTATTCTGAAAGAAATAGATCCTTTAATTGTCAATGAGCGACAAAAACTAATAGCCCAGAGTTGTGATGGTGCAAACGCTATGAGTGGTGAGTCAAATGGTATGCAAATATCCAAATTAACTACGTTCATTGCTATCCACATCAATTCAGTCTGATTATGTCTACTGCAGCCTCTAATAACCTCAAGGTTTGCATATTTTTTGTACATGTTTCAGGAATTTCTGTTGTTTTTGTTTTGTTGGTCAAATTCACCACAAAGATGTAAAGTAGCATTATTGAGAAAACTTGCCCCATATGTCACTCACAGGATTGGATTGTCATTCGTGAATAGTTAAAGACACTTATGAAATCAGAAAATACCTTACTTCTGTCATGGAAGTGAGAGTATAAAATTACTTTCTACAAATGAAAAGGCTGGTTCCTGCAAACAAAGACTACAAAATAATGACTTTGTTTTCTCGCTATACTTTTTCTATAAGATAATGACTCATGTGGACATCTTTTTTAATCAGTTTCAAAAAGAACATCACTGGGCCGATTAAAGGAAAACAAGACATCCAAAACTTTGAAGCAGTAATGCAAAACATCACTGATGACATTGACTCCATCATTAACAAGATTTAAAGCGACAAAACATTGCCCGCCAAGAAACCCCAGATTGTTGATGATTGTAGAAAAATGAAGGCATGTGATGCTATTCTCTCGGAAATAAAAGTATGTTTTCAGTTCACTGGATACCTCACTTCAAGCAATTTATTTGACAAAAATCAGTTCGGTAAACAGATAACAACTTTTCTAGAGAAATACTTTGAAACTGCGGAAACTTTTAGAAAAAAGAAAATTGAAAAAAGAGTTTTAAATCTTTTATGCTAGGCCTGAGTTGAGAGCAGTTTCCGGTGCAGTTCCATTTCTTTCACTGATTCTAGAAGCAAACTTTGCGATACTTTCGAAGAGACTGTAAAATTGTTGAAATTATTAATTGACATCGGAAGCTGAGCAGTGATTTTCGATGCCCAAGTGGCTTAAAACATTCTTAAGAAACACTATGAAAGAAGAAAATGACTGAGTGCTATAGGAATGCTATTCTGTGATAAAGCATTCATGTGCAAAATGGAAAACTTCAATTCAAGAGTGATTAACATATTCGCCAACCAAAAGAAATGATGAATGCTTTTTCAGGATCATTCCTATTAATCCTCTTGATGGTGTCTTCCCGAAGTACTGAAATTGGTGCTTTTGATGAGTATAATGAATGCTTTTTAATTTTAAATAATAATGATTTTTATAAACACACACACACACACACACACACACACACACATATATAAGCTAGTCAAGGCGAGGGTAGTCCTACTGGGAGTGCACAGCAGGCGAACTAACATGATGAGGCAATACGACTTCGTGCATATGTCATGAAATGCTGTACAGTTTGGTTTACTTCACTAGCACGCCACGTAGTTTTCAGTTACAGTGATGGAATACAAAATATGTTATTTACAAAATCCTTAAGTTTTGTGATGAAGAGAAGAAAGAAACTCAAAAACTACCTATTATAATATCCAACTGAACTTGTTGTCCCTTTTAAAGGTTAGAATAAGACAACGATATGCAAGATTAGAAAGAAGGGCCGACTTGAAGAAGGTAGGATGAGCAAAATTGCATCACCTCACAAGATTGGTAAACTTCTTGCAAACAAAGTTGTTTTGGACGATATGGACGAGTGTGTCATTAGAAGAAAATATCAGGAGTATAACGAGGTTAAAAAAAAATTTCTATGCTGTGAAATTTATTAAACTCTTGCAAGAAGGAGATTAATTTCTTTGGCTGTAAAGAAATGCTTAGGAAAATATTGAAATTTAAAAAGTGCAAAATTAAACAGAGTTTACTGACAGAACACTCTGGCAAAGTGGCTCAAGGAGCATAATTTCCTAGAATGCTATTGGGTCAATAACAGCAAATGACTGGAAACACTTGGTTCAGAAGGTGAAAAATATTCAAGAAACATATTGAAATAGAGATGCACCAATGGAGGAACTGGAAATGACAACAATCAATCTAAGGTTCTACAGCAATGCTGAATCGGGAGATGAAATGGCCATGGATCGGAGCCTGGCAAGTGAGGGAGATATCATGGAATAATACCAAGCACGTAAAAGAATGAAAGAGATGTAACATTTATTGTATTATAATAGATTTGAGAATATATTTGATTGCTTATGATAAGAACATATATACGATTTTAACATACACAAGGGAAATATCATCATGAACTATCGCTCGCGCTTTCCCAACTGGACTATACCGGCAGGCAGGCAAGCCGTTTCATGTATAAATGGCATCCCCCAGTACAGGACTGCACTTGCCTTGGCCAGGATGTGTGATTTTCTGAATTGTTGTTCCTTTTAATTTCATAAGCAGATGTAGGAATTGTCAGCAGTTGGTTGCTACAGATTAGCATTATCCTTTATATTTTTCTTTCTTTTTCATGGGATTGTACACAAGCGCCTCTTATCATGTTATCCAGGAATTATTAGACATAGACTTTCTCTGATCCATTGTTTACATTTGAATACAAAAGGTCTGTTTCATTTTCCATTTTTTCAATCTATTAATTTTATTAATGCAAGACATTATAAAACATACCGGTTATTCACAAATTACACAACAGATCTATGATACTGCAATAATAAATAGAATTTTATTATAAGAATATTTTCCTGGCAACACCAAAAGCATATATCTCAATGGCCCTCACTGCTTAAAAATCTTCTCTAGTTAGCTCACTTATTTGTTGACACAATGCAATTTGGAGATAAACTCTGTATTTAGCAAATGTCTATGTATTCTTACAGTATGTGCATTAGATGCTCAATTGTTCTGTATGACTATCTATTTAAGACTCCCCTTCATTTGAGAAGGCTGCCTTCACTCTGCTCCCAATTGGGGTTTCTATGTTAGTATGTCAATGTCACATTTACCATGATGCATTAAGAACTCTGAACTGTCTCTTAATACTGATATTTACTCTTGAAAGATTATCCCCTCTTTTGTCTTCCTGGTCCCTGTCTATCTGGCTCTGAGGATGCTTATCCTTTGTATGCCTTAGCCCTAGGAGGAAGTGTGACACACGTTTATCCAGCCACCTCTTGTTAGTTTGGCTTGGAAAGAGCCCTTCTTAGTAGTTATAAATTATAATGTGCAACCATTATTCCCCGTATGCAATTACATTTCATCTCAAAGTAAAATGAATAGATAAACAGTCTTCAAATAACTTCAACAGCTATGGAGAAAAAGAGAAAGTAACGTAAATAATAAAATAAATAATAATAAAAAATGGCAAGATGGAGATTTGAATATATTTAGAATATACTTATTCCCTGGATAATTATTCACCAACTAAAAGGGCCTGGAGAAGAGAAGTAATAGGCATGACAAATAGAGAAAATGTTAAGTGACAAAGAGTAGGAGTGGAGGTTAAAAGACATAAGGAAAACTATCACACATGCGCTCGAAAAGGAAATGGTGAATGAATGAACATTTTCACTGTTATTAGGTGAAAATTATTAGTTGGAAAAGAATAGAAATCAGGAGAAAAAGGATGTATCAGTAAGAAATAGTTTGATATACATAGAAATACTATTAGTGAAATGTTTTACAAAGATAGTAGGAAAATATGATAATCATCTAGATAATTGCAGAACTGACCATTTAAAAAATGGAAAATATGTTTCTGGAGCTACCTGCTCTCATCATGAGTTCCTAGTTAAGTGTTGGCATTATGTTCATTGTAGAAGGATGTACCTGTGCATTAGTAAGTTGGTTGAGTGGCTCAGTTAGCGAGTGGTCTTCTGATCCCAAGGTCGCAAGTTTACACCAGATACAGACCAATGGTTTTTAAGTGTGCTTAAAAGTAACGCCTCATGTAAGCATCATTAAAAAAAAAATAAAAATAGAAAAAAAAAGGTTTTTGTGCATTAGTTTCGCCTGGCAGAATTTCAAACTTGAAAATCCAGCTCCTTTTGTTTCAAATTTAATTTTTTCATATTTGTTACATCCAATCGGGCATATTCCTGGCTTGTTCTCTTGTGGGATATTGTTATCTTTAATTCAAATTATAATATTTGGGGCCAAAATGTTGTGTTGTTTCTGCAATTTGTAGAAAGCCCTTGGATGGTATGTGAAGTTCTTGAAAGCCTTGTTGTTATTTTTTCATTTGGAGTGTTTGTACTAACCTATCTTTCTATTAATGGGTCCACTTATTTTCTTGTGTACTGTTTCTGTATGGAGTCCATTTTCTGTATTACATTGTTTGGTCATGGTTGTGTTCAGATTTGCAGATGGGAACATAACTAATCTGTGCAGAAGACTGCGAGTACTATTGATGTGACTGGGTTTCCTGTAGCTGTTAAATGTTGGGTGGTAGTTTTAGTGACAGCTTGGCATTTTTGGAGAGCCTAACAAACCATAAATAGTGAACCAAAAATAAACATAAACATCTTAGGAAAAACAGAGCTTACAGTTTAGAACATTTACATTTGGAAGAACAGGAACTGCGTTTTAAAATCTGAAATTCTGCCAGGCAACTACTAATTTGTATTTATTTCCATTTGAATTTATTCATCAGTCATAAGTAAACACAAAAAATTTACAACAGACTTTGTCACTTACAACTATATATGCAACAGTTTTCTCCTTGGCTACATAATATAAAACAACACTCTAACTCACATGTTATTCTTATTCAGCTCTTGAAATTCTTGAATAATATAAAGAGGATTTTTCATCAGCCATGTATAAACTCTGTTCTTAAATTCCTGAAGATTAATGTTACATATTCTATCTAGTAGTGCATTAAAGACTTTATATCTATTATTTTATAATGTTTAATTGCCTTATTGAATCTATGGTAAGGTATATCCTAGATGGTGGCAGTTGAGAGATGTGAAACAGAAGTGTCCAGGATTTTGGGGGCAAATAAGGGAGAGTTTGCGTTAAATGGAGAAAATAAAATGAGTTGTGGCCAAATCAAAGGTGGATGGAATAGTGAAAATGGAAGTTCGAGTGGAGCGGGTCGGAAAAATGAGAGATCTGTGAATATGTGTTGTGACTGGAGATCGGGTGACGCGCATGAGAGTGTAGCATCACTTCGGTTAGTGATCGAGATTCTCAGGAAAGACCTCGTGGCGGCAAATAAAGAAATAAACGAACTAAGAAGTGAAAATAAAAGAATAAGGAATGAAAATGAGAAAACAACGAGGTGCACGGAGGGAGATGAACAGAAATGGCCTAGCCGAAGTGAAACAGCTCAATGGGTAAACGTGAATGCAAAGCGTCGGTCCCGGGGAAACAATTTAGCGAGTGCACGGAAAGATGAAGTTCTGCTGTCCAATAGTTTTCAGGTGCTGGAAACGAACCCAGCAGCACAAAACCAAGCCGACACAGAAGAAATGGTGCATTCTGAAGATGGAAGCCAGCAGGAAAGCACGCCGAGCAAAACTAAAAATGCGGGTGAACACGTATTTGAGAAAAGATCAGCCATAATTATAGGGGACTCATTAGTACGTCATACTAGTGAATATGTGGACGAAGACATCATAGTGTATTGTTTCCCAGGAGCCAGGCAACAGCATATTGAAAAGAAACTACGGGAAAACAGAGATGACCCGGACAACATAGTTATACACGCGGGCACCAACAACGTACGCAGCGCAGACACGCCTGATGATATGCGAGAAATGTTACAGCTGGTGAAAACCACAAAGGAACTCTTTCCACGAGCCAGGATTTGTGTTAGTGCTATTTTACGCCGCAGAGATGAAGATGATCGCTTCATAGACGCTATAAACTCAGTGCTTGAATGGTTATGCAGTGAACATGACTGTATGTATGTGGATGGAAATGCATGGATTAGAGACTATGACTTGGGTCGTGATGGATTACATTTGAACAGAAGGGGGGTGAGTAAATTTGGCAGGTTGTTAGGTAGGGTTGTTAGCCATCTCAGGCAAAAAAACCAAATTGTGTAGTGAGCGGTGTTGAAAAAAATAGACTCTATGGTTATCTGGAAAACATGGAAGGTAAGGAAATCACTACAGAGCCCTAAAAGGCTTGTTCTCAACTTGATACCATTAGTAGGAAAAGGGGAGGGGAAGAAAAAAAGCAGACAATAGCATGCAAAACATTTCAGACAGGTAAGAAAAACTGTTTAAAAATCTGCCATTTAAATGTTCAAAGCTTAAGTAACAAAGTAACTGAATTAGAGGTACTAATGGCATCGGAGGAAATGAATGTACAGGTACTATGTCTCACTGAACACTGGCTCAGTGGGCAGAATGTAAATTGTGTAAATATAGTCAATTTTAAACTATCATCAGTATTTATTAGGGACAAATATATGCATGGAGGATCAGGGATATTTGTTCATGTAGAAATAGAAGTGAAAGATGTGAAAGAATTGCAGTATTTAGGTGTAGAAAAACATTTCGAGCTCTCAGTTACTGAGATAACAAAAACTCAAACAGTAATAGCATGCATTTACAGGACACCTGATAGTGACTTCAATACATTCATAAAAAAATTAGATGAGCTACTGCAGAAGTTAACAAAAAAGTATAAAAATATTGTGGTGTGTGGGGATTGGAACATTAACTTACTGCAGCAAAGCCAAAAAAGCATGGAAATAGAAAATTTATTCAGGGTTTTCAACATAATTAATACAGTACACGTTATCACTAGAATATCAAAAAACTCGGTGTCACTTATTGATGTGTTAGCTACAAATATGAACTATGATCAGCCAGCGCAGGTAATGGAAACGGGTATCTCGGATCACAAAGCGCAAATCCTAAAGGTATCAAGTCAGTCATTGAAAGAAAGTAGAATAACAAGCAGTAAAAGGCATTTTAATGAAGAAAATCAAAAGCAATTTAAATACCTATTAAGCAAAGAAAGTTGGCATGACATATATGAAGAAAAGGATGTACATGCAAAATTTGATAAGCTAATAGACACAGTTCATCACAATTTTAATATAGCATTTCCACTGAATGTTTCATTACGCAAGTCGATTTGTCGAAGATTCTCGGCTCCCTGGACACGAAATATGTCTATAACAAAAGTTACTCCAAATTCGCTGCCAAAGCTATATAGGAGCAGTTTGGAGTGTGGGGAACAAGAATATCACAAAAATGTTTCATTTCGTGTAAGTAGATTTTTCGACGATTCTCGGCTCCCTGGACACGAAATATACACAGAACAAAAGTTGCTCTAAATTCACCACAAAAGCTATATACGAGGAGTTTGGAGTGTGGGGAACAAGAATATCACAAAAATTTTTCATTTCGCGAAAGTCGATTTTTCGAAGATTCTCGGCTCCCTGGACAAGAAATACGCCTGTAACAAAAGTTGCTCCTAATTCGCTGCAAAAGCTATATACACGCAGGTTAGAGTGTGGGGAACAAGAATATCACAAACATTTTTCATTTCGCGTAAGTCGATTTTTCGATGATTCTCGGCTCCCTGGACATCAAATATACACAGAACAAAAGTTGCTCTAAATTCTCTACAATAGCTATATACGAGCAGTTTGGAGTGTAGGGAACAAGAATATCACAAAAAATTTTTCATTTCGCTTAAGTCGATTTTTCGACGATTCTCGGCTCCCTGGACATTAAATATACTCAGAACAAAGGTTGCTCCAAATTCGCTTCAAAAGCTATTTACGAGCAGTTTGGAGTGTGGGGAACAAGAATATCACAAAAATGTTTAATTTCGCATAAGTCGATTTTTAGACGATTCTCGTCTCCCTGGATACGAAATATGCCTATAACAAATGTTGCTCCAAATTCACTGCAAAAGCTCTATATTCGAGCAGTTTGGAGTGTGCGGAACAAGAATATCAAAAAATGTTTCATTTAGGGGAGGTCGATTTTTCGATGATTTTCGGCTCCCTTGACACGAAATATGCTCAGAACAAAAGTTGCTCCAAATTCGCTGCAAATGCTATACGAGTGATTTGGAGTGTGGGGAACAAGAACATCACAAACTTATTTCATTTCGCGTATGTCGATTTTTCGAACATTCTCGGCTCCCTGGACAAAAAATATACACAGAACAAAAGTTGCTCAAAATTCGCTGCAAAAGCTATATACGAGCAGCTTGGAGTGTAGGGAACAAGAATATCACGGAAATGTTTCATTTCGTGTAAGTCGATTTTTCGACGAGTCTCGGCTCCCTGGACACGAAATATACTCAGAACAAAAGTTGCTCTAAATTCGCTACAGAAGCAGTATAGGAGCAGTTTGGAGTGTGGGGAACAAAAATATCACCAACATTTTTCATTTCGCGTAAGTCGATTTTTCGACGATTCTCGGCTCCCTGGACATTATATATACTCAAAACAAAAATTGCTCCAAATTCGCTGCGAAAGCTATATACGAGCAGCTTGGAGTGTGGGGAACAAGAATATCACAAAAATATTTCATTTCGTGTAAGTCGATTTTTCGACGATTCTCGGCTCCCTGGACACGAAATATACTCAAAACAAAAGTTGCTCTAAATTCGCTACAAAAGCTGTATAAGAGCAGTTTGAAGTGTGGGGAACAAGAATATCACAAAAATTTTTCATTTCGCGTAAGTCGATTTTTCGACGATTCTCAGCTCCCTGGGCACAAAATATACTCAGAACAAAAGTTGCTCCAAATTCGCTGCAAAAGCTATATACGAGCATTTTGGAGTGTGGGGAACAAGAAAATCACAAAACTGTTTCCTTTCGCATAAGTCGATTTTTCGACGATTCTCGGCTCCCTGGACACGAAATATGCCTATAACAAAAGTTGCTCCAAATTCGCTGCAAAAGCTATATACGAGACTAGAAATTCAGTTGATAAAATCATTAGTAGAGGTAGATTCAATTACAATAGGTATAAATATGTGGTTAGCCCCACAGATTTCTGAGCATTGTCCGTAAAATACTCCAGGACGAATAAACCAAAAGGTTGCTTGATTTAATCGTCCTGGAGTAGCATCAGCTTTTACTCCAAGACTAGAAATTGTTCATGAATGAATTACATCTTCAGATGAGATTAGAATTCGTGTTAATACTTTTGTTGGTAATGTTGTTCGATTATCAACTTCTAGTAGTCGAATATTATAAGGATCTAATTCATTTTGAGGAATTATGTAGGAGTCGAATTCAATATCTAGAAAATCTGAATATTCATAACTTCAGTATCATTGGTGTCCAATAGTTTTGAGTGTTAATGTGGGTTTAACACTTTCATCAATTAAATAAAAAATTCGGATTGATGGTAGTGCAATAAAAATTAAAACTACTGCAGGTAAAACTGTTCAAAGAATTTCTAAATATTGACCGTCTATTACATATCGATCTATAAATTTATTTATTATAAGTGATAGAATTATATAACCTACTGAAATTACAATTATGGTAATAATAAATATTGAATGATCATGAAAGTATATAAGTTGTTCTATTAAAGGTGAGGCACTATCTTGTAAGCCTAAATTTGCTTGTGTAGACATGTTCTAAAAAAAGTATATAAACTTTATTTATGGAGCTTAAATCCATTGCACTAATCTGCCATATTAGAATTACTTGGTGTTTAAAGTTAATTCATTATAGGTATGTTCAGCAGGAGGAAAGTTGTATATTCATTCAATTGATCTATTCATTTGAGATGAATATAGAACGGGTCGTTTAGAAATTATGCTTTCTCATAAAATGAGAATAAATATAACAACTGCAATGAATGAAATTATTGATCCTATTGATGATACAATATTTCATGAAGTGTAAGCATCTGGATAATCTGAATATCGTCGAGGTATCCCTGCTAATCCAAGAAAGTGTTGAGGAAAAAAAGTTAAATTAACTCCTACAAATATTGTTAAAAATTGAGTTTTTAATCAGTTTGGGTTAAGGGATAGTCCTGTAAATAGTGGATATCAATGGACAAAACCGGCTATAATTGCAAAAACAGCTCCTATGGAAAGTACATAATGGAAATGGGCAACTACATAATAAATATCATGGAGAATAATATCAATGGCTGAATTAGCTAGAATTACTCCTGTTAAGCCTCCTACTGTAAATAGGAAAATAAAGCCTAGAGCTCATATTGATGCTGGACTAAAAATAAACTTGGACCCATATATTGTTGCGAGTCAACTAAAAATTTTAATACCGGTTGGTACGGCAATAATTATTGTAGCTCCTGTAAAATAAGCTCGTGTATCTACATCTATTCCTACTGTAAATATATGGTGAGCTCATACTACAAAACCTAAGCAACCAATGGCTGATATAGCTCAAATTATTCCATAATTTCCAAATGCTTCTTTTTTCCCTCTTTCATGAGAAATTACATGGGAAATTATTCCAAACCCTGGAAGAATTAAAATGTAGACTTCAGGATGTCCAAAAAATCAAAATAGGTGTTGATATAAAATAGGATCACCAACTCCTGCTGGATCAAAGAAAGAAGTATTTAAATTTCGATCAGTTAAGAGTATAGTAATAGCTCCAGCTAAAACTGGAAGGGATAATAAAACTAAAAGTGCAGTAATACCAACTGATCAAACGAATAATGGTATTTGGGCTTGATTTATATAAATTGGTTTTATATTAATTATAGTAGTAATAAAATTTACTGCCCCTATAATTCTAGATATCCCTGCAAGGTGTAAAGAAAAAATAGTTAAATCTACTGCAGGCCCAGCATGGGCAATACTGGCTGAAAGCGGAGGATATACTGTTCATCCTGTACCTGCTCCTCTTTCAACAGTTCTTCTAATAATTAATAGAATAATAGAAGGAGGTAAAAGTCAAAAGCTTATATTATTTATTCGAGGAAATGCTATATCTGGTGCTCCTAATATTAAAGGTACTAATCAATTACCAAATCCTCCAATTATAATAGGTATTACTATGAAGAAAATTATGATAAAAGCATGTGCAGTTACAATCACGTTGTAAATTTGATCATCTCCAATTAGAGATCCAGGTTGACCTAATTCAGTTCGAATTAAAATTCTTAAAGATGTGCCTAGTATTCCTGCTCATGCACCAAAGATAAAATATAATGTTCCGATGTCTTTATGGTTGGTGGAAAATAATCACCGTTGCAAGGTAAAATGGCTGACATTATAGGTGATAGATTGTAAATTTATTAAGGAGAATTTTTCTCTTTTACCAGTTAAATAGGTTTTATATTCATGAAATGATATTAGAATGCAATTCTAGTGGTGTATTAATTGTACTAAGACTTAAAGATAAATTTTCTTTATTTATAACTTTGAAGGATATTAGTTTTTTTAACAGAAAGTCTTTAATATATCAATAAAATTAAAGTGCTAACTAATATCCCTAAAAATAGTGTATATAGTGAGAATATAATTGTTTTTGAGCAAAAATTTTTTTGTTGGATTAAGGTGGTTCAAATAATTTCTGTATTAGTAATTATTAATGTTGTGTATATTATTCGTATGTAGTAGAAAAGAGTAATTAAAGATGATATGATAAGAATAGTAGATGTAAAAATTATTAGATTTTGAGTTATAAATTGAATTGCAATTCATTTTGGGAAAAAACCTAAAAAGGGTGGTAAGCCGCCTAAGGATAATATTGAAATAAAGAATGTAAATTTGATGATTTTCTTATGGTTTAGTGAATTAAATCTTTGTGAAATGTAGGATATATTGCTCATATTTGTTAAGAAAATAATGGAGGTAATATTGATAGTGTAGATGAGGAAATAAGTAAATCATAAATTTATACCTCTAATTATGGTAGTTAGTATTCAACCAATATGATTAATTGATGAAAATGATAAGATTTTTCGGATGGAAATTTGATTAAATCCTCCAATAGCCCCAATAAATGCAGAAAGGATAATTATAATTTGAATGTAGTAATTATTGATTAGTATATAGGAAATTAACATTAATGGGGCAATTTTTTGAATTGACAAAATAATGAAACAGTTTATTCAGGAAAGTCCTTCTACTACTGAAGGTAATCATCAGTGAAAAGGTGCACACGCAATTTTTATTAAAAGGGGAATTATAATAAGATTATTTCATGTTCTATTTTTTATAAAATAAAATATTTCATAAAGGTTAGTTTTTAAGAGAATCAGGAATAATAAAGATGAGGATGCGATAGCTTGAATTAGAAACTATTTTAATGAAGCTTCAGTAGAATATATGTTTTTGTTGGAAGATAGCAAAGGAATGAAGGAGAGTAAATTAATTTCTAGACCTATTCATGCTCCTATTCATGAATTGACACAAAATGAAATTAATACACCTCTAATTAAGGTTCTTAAACACAGGATTTTTGTTGAATTATTGGGCATTAGAAAAGAGAGATTAACTCTATAGATGGGGTATGAGCCCATTAGCTTAAATTTAGCTTACTTTTCTACATTTTGGTGTAAGGTGCACAAAAATTTTTGATATTTTAAGATTACAGTTTAATTCTGTTAAATCTAATAAATATAGATTATGGTCAGCAATTTAGTAAAAGTAATAAAATTACATTATTTATCCTATCACGATAATCCTTTTAAATAAGGCATTTTACTATTTTTAAATAAAACTTTCTTTCTTTTTAGGAAACTTTATATTCATTGGTATATTTTTTATTATTCTTTATATTTTTTTTTTGAAGGTAGACTTCAGTAAAAATTGTACTCATAGTATAATAATGACTTTATAGTATGTATTTATTTTATTTATATTAAAATCTTATCAAGGAAGATTTATTTAATATTCTTCGTATAAATTAACACCTTTGTTTATACAAAGTATAATAACCTACACGAGAAAGAGAAGAGGGTTAAAATAATAAATACATAAGATGTGTATTCCAATATCTTTTATTAATTCTAATCAGATATATACATATATATATATTAAACTCTTATTATATACCCTTACAGTATATTTTTATACTCATAGATTCCATTTTTTAAGAGAATTAAAAAAAAAAATGGAATCTATGAGTATAAAAATAACTAAAAGTATATAATAGGACCAATGTTTTTCTTTATTCCTAAAAGTTTGAATTTTGGGCAAAATTCTTTTTTTGGGGAGGAAAGGCCTTTGTTTATTTTCACTTAATTCACCTCTCCCTTGCGTATGACGATTTTTCGACGATTCTCGGCTCCCTGGACACGAAATATACTCAGAACAAAGGTTGCTCCAAATTAGCAGTTTGGAGTGTGGGGAACAAGAATATCACAAAAATTTTTCATTTCGCGTAAGTCGATTTTTCGACGATTCTCGGCTCCCTGGACACGAAATATGCCCATAACAAAAGTTGCTCCAAATTCGCTGCAAAATCTATATACGAGCAGTTTGGAGTGTGCGGAACAAGAATATCACAAAAATGTTTCATTTCGTGTAAGTCGATTTTTCGATGATTCTCGGCTCCCTGGACACGAAATATGCTCAGAACAAAAGTTGCTCCAAATTCGCTGCAAATGCTATACGAGTAGTTTGGAGTGTGGGGAACAAGAATATCGCAAAGTTATTTCATTTCGCGTATGTCGATTTTTCGACCATTCTCGGCTCCCTTGACATCAAATATACACAGAACAAAAGTTGCTCCAAATTCGCTGCAAAAGCTATATACGAGCAGCTTGTAGAGTGGGGAACAAGAATATCACAAAAATGTTTCATTTCATGTAAGTCGATTTTTCGTCGATTCTCGGCTCCCTTGACACGAAATATACTCAGAACAAAAGTTGCTCTAAATTCGCTACAAAAGCTGTATAAGAGCAGTTTGGAGTGTTGGGAACAAAAATATCACAAAAATTTTTCATTTCGCGTAAGTCGATTTTTCGACGATTCTCGGCTCCCTGGACATTATATATACTCAGAACAAAAGTTGCTCCAAATTCGCTGCAAAATATACGAGCAGCTTGGTGTGTGGGGAACAAGAATATCACAAAAATGTTTCATTTCGCGTAAGTCGATTTTTCGATGATTTTCGGCTCCCTGGACACGAAATATGTCTATAACAAAAGTTGCTCCAAATTCGCTGCAAAAGTTTGGAGTGTGGGGAACAAAAATATCAGAAAAATTTTTCATTTCGCGTAAGTCGGTTTTTCGACGCTTCTCGGCTCCCTGGACACGAAATATGCTCAGAACAAAATTTGCTCCAAATTTGCTGCAAAAGCTATATACGAGCAGTTTGGAGTGTGGGGAGCAAGGATATCACAAAAAAATTTTCTTTTCGCGTAAGTCCATTTTTCGACGATTCTCGGCTCCCTGGACATTAAACATACTCAGAACAAAAGTTGCTCCGAAATCGCTGCAAAAGCTATATACGAGCAGCTTGGAGTGTGCGGAACAAGAATATCACAAAAATGTTTCATTTCGTGTAAGTCGATTTTTCGACAATTCTCGGCTCCCTGGACACGAAATTTAACTGGTTTTGTTGTTGGCAAATTTGGCCGCTAGAAGCTAAGAAGCATAAAAAATCGACTATCACGAAAAGAAAAGAAACCTTGATATTCTTTTTCTCCACACTCCAAACTGCTCGTTTATTCCAATGACTGGGAATTTGTTACAACTTTTGTTCTGTATCATATTTGGTTTCCAGAAGCCTAGAAGTATGAAAAAATCGACTCATACGAAAAGAAAAACGTTTGTGATATTCTTGTTCTCCACACTCAAAACTGCTCGTTTATATCATTTGCAGCGGATTCGTAACAACTTCCTTTTCTGTGCATATTTTTTCGCCAGAAACCAAGAAGCATAAAAAAATTGACTTTCACGAAAGGAAAAATTGTTTGTGATATTCATATTCCCTACACTCCTAACTGCTCGTTTATAAGGTTTTCAGCGAATTTGTAACAATTTTTGTTTTGGGAATACTTGGTCACCAGGAAAATTACAGAGAGTCTCCTTAGCAAGTGCAACACATGTTTTGAGCAACTGCAAGGCGTGTTGTGGACTTGTGAAAAAAAAAAAATAAAAAGCATAATTAAATCGATTTCAAGAAACATAAATTTTTGGAATATTGTTGTTCTCAAGTCTCCAACCTGTTCGTTTATACCATTTGCAGTGAATTTGTATCAATTTGTGTGCTGAGCATATTTGGTCGCCAGAAGCCTAGCAGCATAAAATAATTTACTTACACGAAACGAAAATTATTTGTGATATTCCTGTGCTCTACAATCTAAACTGCTTCTTTATAACATTTGCAGCAAATTTGTTGCATCTTTTGTTCTGGGCATATTTGGTTGCAAGAAAAATTATAGAGGCTCACGTAAGCAAGTGAAACGTGTCTTTGGAGTACTGCAACAGGAAAGTAGTAACAAACACATTTTGTGCTGGACATATATGGTCGCTAGAAGAATTATAGTGGACGTAAGCAGGTGCAATACGTCTTTGGAGCAACTGCTACATGTGTTGTGGATTTGGGGGGGGGGGATAACAAATAAATCGACTTTCACGAATTGAACATTTTTTGTGATATTCTACTTCTCTAACCTCCAAACTGCTTGTTTATACCATTGGCAGCGAATTTGTAATAACTTTTATTCTTGACATATTTGGTCACCAGAAGCCTAGAAGAATAAAAAATTCGACTTTCATAAAATGAAAACTTTTTGTGATGTTCTTGTTCTCCACACTCCAAACTGCTCGTTTATACCATTTGCAGCTAATTTGTAACAAATTTTGTTCTGGGCATATTTGGTTGCCCGAAACTTAGAAGAATAAAAAATCAACTTTTACGAAACCAAACATTTTTGGATATGCATGTACCCCACAGTCAAAACTGCTTGTATTTGCACTAAATTTGTGACAACTTTTGTTCTGGGCATATTTGGTTGGAACAAAAATTATAGTGTCAGGTAAGCAAGTTCAATACGTCTTTTGAGCAACTGGAACGCGTGTTATGAAATTGCAACAACTTGGTTTATACAATTTGCAGCGAATTTGTTATCTTTTTTGTTCTGGGCATATTTGGTCACCAGAAAACTAGAAGCATAAAAAAAATCGACTTTCACGAAAAGAAAAATGTATGTGAATTTCTTGTTCTCCTCACACCTAACTGCTCGTTTATACCATTTGCAGCGAATTTGTAACAACTTTGTTGAGGACATATTTGGTTGCAAGAAGCATATGAAAAAATTCACTTTCACGAAACAAAATCTTTTTTTTTTATTCTTATGCCTCACAGTCCAAACTGCTCGCTAATACCATTTGCAGCGAATTTGTAACAACTTTTGTTCTGGTCATATTTGGTCGCCAGAAACCTAGAAGCATCCAAAAAGCGACTTTCTCGAAAAGAATAATTTTTGTGATATTCTTGTTCTCCACACTCCAAAATGCTCTCTTATACCATTTGCAGCGAATTTGTTACAGATTTTGTCCTGAGCATATTTCGTCGCCAGAAGCCTAGAAGCATAAAAAATCAACTTTCACGAAACGAAAAATGCACGTGATATTCTTGTGCTCCACACTCCATACTGCTCGTTTATACGATTTGCAGCGAATTTTAACAACTTTTGTTCTGGGCATATCGGCTCGCAGGAAGCCTAGAAGTATAAAAAAATCAATTTTCACGAAACGAAACATTTTTGTGAATATCTCGTGCTCCACACTACAAACTGCTCGTTTATATCATTTGCAGCGAATTTGTAACAACTTTTTTTCTGGGCATATTTGGTCGCCAGAGGCCATAGACCCCGCAGGGTCCTACTACGGTAAGTATGGGTTTGGCGAACCCGGCGGTTCCCGTGCCACTCACCGCCACCTCATCATTCCCATCGCCACCAACTGAGCCACATTTGGTGTTTGTGTGCATATTTGTTTGTGTCTGTATTTGTGGGAGCGTGTTTACTCGCCTCATCTACTTCCCCTTGTAGGCTTATTCTTTACATATTTAGTTTTAAGGCTTTAGATTAATTAACTCTTGCCTCACCAACAGGGATCTTTATTCTATCTCCGTGGTTCCTGCCCCACGGTTCCAGCTTCCAACATGTGTGCTCTCAAGCGAAAAGGTTGAGTGGACCTTTAACACTGCCCCTATGTGTAAGCCCTAGGTGCGGAGCCCGTCCATACCGTTATGTACACACACTTAGCTTCTTTGGGAGCCCGATCCGTTTTAATTTCCCGACGAACGCTGCTCTGTGTTAGAATCACGGATCGGTCGTGTTACCGCTAACGGAAACCCGGTGTTATCAACCACAAGTCCCCTGAATCCATGTCTGCTTTATTACGCAGCATGGCCTAAAGTGGGGAGCCGCAGGTGCTTATACCTTTGGTAGGGGGTTAAAGCCGGGTAGTACATGGTGAAGGGTTTACTTGTATGGACCAGCAGTGGTGGCTGAAGGGTAGCTCTTTCTGAAGTACTCCTTGAGATCGGTCTGGTAGGGGTGTATCAGGCGGCACAGACCGGAAAGTATTTTGGCGTCTTTTTTCTCTACCCCTGGATGGCAGGCTGTCGCCGACGGTTCCGGAAGGGGGCCCTTCCATCATGCTATCTCCGCCCAAATCTACTTCATTTGACCGCTTTTTAGTTGTGACCTTGGCCTGCGAAAAGGAAACCCTGCAAAATATCAGTCCGTTTTACATACAACGCGTGATTGACAGGATATGCGGCAAAGTGACCAATGCCACCAGAACGCGAGACGGTACGCTTTTGGTTGAAACGAAGACGGAAGACCAAGAAACTCATGAAGTCCAGCTTGTTGGGTTTCTACCCCATAAAGGTGGCCCCCCACAAGACTTTGAACACTTGTAGAGGCGTCGTAACTACCTCTTATTTAGACGGTCTTTCCGAGGCAGATATTGTCTCCAATTTATCTGACCAGGGTGTATGCCAAGCAAACGTGTCTGCTCGGCAAACGTGATGATGAATCAGTGGCATTACGTACGGTATTTCTAACTTTTAAGGGCACCACAATACCCGAGACCCTGTATTGTGGATATGAACGGGTCTCTGTGTGACCGTATGTGCCGAACCCAATGCGCTGTTTTCGGTGCCAACGGTTCGGTTATACACAAACTTGGTGCACAGTTGATGGAACATGTGAACGCTGTGGCCAGTCTACACATGATGAAGGCATCTGTTCCCGAGACCCTTGTTGCGTCCACTGCCGTGGGAGTCATACGCTAGGTCCCGGCAATGCCCACGCTTTTTGGAGGAAATGGCCATTCAGGAACTAAGAATCAAAGAACGACTAATTTTTCTGGAGCCCAGCACCGCTATCAGCAGCTTAAGCCTGCGACCACCTTAGGCTACGCCTCCGCTGTTCGTCGCACTCCTAGTGCCTCTGTGGCTCTTCAAACTGCAACGGTTGCTGAAACTCCACTCAAACGGAACTGCCGCAGACCTCTGCGTCTTGCCTGAACAACCTGCACCGGCAGCTTTGAGAGCTTCCACTTCAGCTGACCCTCCGTCAAAATCCGTATGCCAGCCGTCACCTAGTCCACCACCTGTTGCCGCCTCTCATGAGCGTTCTTGTAAAAAGCACAAGGTGGTGGATAAACGTTCTACGAGCCGTAGAGCGTTTACCGGATTCCGACCATCAGAGGAGTCCGAGGGGACACAGGTCGTCCTTTTTTGGGCCAGAAATCTGTGAAACTAAACCGACCACCGTAACAGTGCCTGTCGTTTAGCTGTCTATCAGCTTCTATTGAGAGTTTCCTTTATTCCACCTCGATTCTCTCACGTTTCAAGCGTCTTTCCTTTCTGCCATGGCTCTTCTGACATGGAGTACTCGTGGTGTTCACTCCCATAGAGCTGAACTACAGTTGATGTTGCGGTCTAATGATCCCTTGGTCGTCTGCTTACAGGAGACAAAGCTTCGCCCTCTCGATCCTTTTGCAGTCCACCTTTACGACCCGGCTCGTTTCGGTATTACCCCGGAGGAGGAGTCTCCTGCTCATGGGGTTGTCGATACTCACGCGCGATGATGTCTATTGTAAACCACTATCGCATATCACAACCTTGAATTGTGTTGCTGTCCATTTTGTTCTTCCTGGTTTCACCTTTTCAGTCTGTAACGTTTAGGTTCCTCATGCAGCTATCCTCAGCAGATATGGTCACGCTCCTTTCTCAACTGCCGGCCCATTTTGCCTTGTTGGGTGATTTCAATGCACATCATCCTCTTTGGGGTTCCTTTAGGGCAAGTGAGCGAGGGACGCTCCTTGTAGACCTTTTCGACCAATTTCGGCTTGCTGTTTTGAACACTGGTGAACACACTTTTATTTCCGATTCTTCTGCCACGCTCTCTCATTTGGACCTTTCTGTTTGTTCAGCACAGCTTGCTCACCGGTTACAATGGAATGTGGTATCTGACACCCATTTCAGCGATCAGCGCCCGTGTATTCTGAGTTTGCTCTCACATCGTGTATCTTCGTCACGAGCAGCAACTTGACAGATAGCAAAGGTTAATTGGACCCTCTTTTCAGCAAAAGCTGTTTTCACGGACTGTGAGTTCGATGCGGTCCATCAGATAGTGGAACATTTTGTTGTTCTCTCGACCGCCGACTGATCTATTCCTCGGCTGTCTTCTCATCCCAGACGATTGCCGGTTCCTTGGTGGAATACTGAGTGCCGAGAAGCTATTTGTGCGCGCTGGAGGTTTCTTAGGGTATTTCACCTTCACCCTACTCTGGATCACTTGATTTGTTTCAAACAAGCCCGCGCAAGGGCCCGTCGCATTATTAAGGATAGCAAAGGGGCTTCCTGGGCTGCGTTTGTGGTCAACTTCAATCGAGTAACGCCTTCCTCGGTTGTCTGGGAAAAGCTACGACGTGTTGCCGGTAAGCAGCCCAACTCTTCCATACCGGGCCTTCACGTGGAATTGCTACTGTCGTCAATCCGGTTACCGTTGCTGACGCCCTTGGTATTACGTTCGGCTCTGCGTATAGCTCCGAGAACTATGATCGAGCTTTTCGTATTACCAAGACTGAGGTGAAGTCTGAAACTCTCTCTTTTCGCTCTTTTAACAATGAATGCTATAACGCTATTTTTAGTATCCAGGAGCTTGAGAACTCCCTATGGTCCTCTGGGCTCTCTGCTCCCGGACCGGATGGTGTTCATATCGCTATGCTCCAGCATCTTTCTCCTGCCGGCAAACTCTTTCTCTTGTTTCTCTACAACCGCATCTGGTGCGATGGAGTGTTTCCTGCAGTCTGACGCGAGGACACCATCGTCCCAATCTTAAAACCTGGTAAGGATCGCCATCTACCTTCCAGCTATCGTCCAATCTCCCTCACCAGTGCACTATGTAAGGTGATGGAGCGCATGATCAATGGACGATTACGATGGTGGCTCGAGTCTGAGAAACTTCTGTGCAACATCCAATACGGCTTTCGCCGATACCGGTCCTCGACTGACCACCTTGAGTCCCTCTCGACTCACATCCTTAAAGGCTTTTTACGAAAGTGTCAAACTGTGTCCATATTTTTCGATCTCGAGAAATCTTATGACACCTGCTGAAGGGCTGGCTTATTGCGTACGTTGCATAAGTGAGGCTGCCATGGCCGCCTTCCAGTGTTCCTCCGGGAGTTTAAGGAAAAGCGGATATTTCGTGTGCGTGTGGGCTCTGTTTGCTCCCGTGTTTTTAGTCAGGAGAATGGAGTACCTCAAGGTTCGGTTCTCAGTTGCACCCTTTTCGCCATAGCCATCAATCCTGTCGCTGATTGTCTTCCTGCTGATATTCCCTCATCCTTATTTGTTGACGACTTTGCAATTTATTGCAGCTCTCGCGGCACATGCCTTTTGGAGCGTCGCCTTGAGGCTTGTCTCGACCGACTGCATAGTTGGAGCGTTGCAAATGGCTTCCGTTTTTCTGCCGAGAAAACCGTTTGTGTTAACTTCTGGCGTCGGAAACGTTATGCGCCGCCTCCCCTACACCTTGGCCGGTACCGCTGCCCTTCGCCGAAACTGTGAAGTTTCTTGGCTTGGTGTTCGACAGGAAGCTTAGCTGTTTGGCCCATATCTCTTCGCTGAAGGCTAGATGTGATTGATCACTTAATATTTTACGTGTTCTATGTGGCACATCCTGGGGAGCAGATCGCAGCAGATCGCAGTACTATTACAGCTTTACCGTTCGCTTGTTTGCTCTAAACTTGAATACGGGTGCATTGTGTACTCTTCGGCAGGTCGTTCAGTTTTACGTTGTTTAAACCCTGTTCATCATCGAGGTATTCGCCTGGCACTGGGTGCGTTTCCGACGAGCCCAGTTATTAGTTTGTCTGCGGAGGCTGCTGAACATCCGCTGTGCCATAGGCGTGAGGTGCTTCTTTGCAGCTATGCTCTCCGCCTCCATGCCATTCCAGATCACCTGTCTTTCAAGTTGTTCTCAGACGAGTCTTGACCGTCAATATGCTGTTAGTGCGCTGGCCTTGCTTCTTGCCGGGGTTCATTTTTGTGAACTGCTTCGGCTCTTAGATGTTCAGCTACCGAATCTTCTGTCACTGGGGGAATGTTCATCCCCTCCTTGGTTACGCTGTGACACCCCGGTCCACCTACGGTTGACATCCATGCCGAAATCACTTACTCCGCCCTCGCCTTCCGCTCCGCTTCTTTTTGGAGTTGCAGGCCGAGTTTCCCAACCATTGTTTTATTTTTACGGATGGTTCAAAGGATGACCGTGGTGTATGATGTGCTTTTGTATTTAATTCGCGGAGTTACGCCTCTCAATTTTGAGGCAGTGTTCAATTTTTACCGCCGAACTTTTCAGTACCTACCAGGCTCTTCTTTTTATCCGGGGACAGGATTTTAGGCAGTTTGTTATCTGTAGCGATTCCCTCGGTGCACTACAAGGCCTGCGTGAGCTGTATACATACCATCATTGATACAGCGTATTCAGGATCGCCTGCATTCGCTCGCTGTTTGGGTTCCTGGCCACGTAGGTGTGAGCGGGAATGAGCAAGCGCACACAGCTGGCAAGTCTGCAATTATAAACACTACTGTTTTTAGCTCCACTGTTCCTCGCATTGATGCTCATGTCCTCCTTCGCCGGGTCATTCTTTCGCCCTGGTTCGCGGAATGGTCCGGGGTGTGTGGGAACAAAGTCAGAGAGGTCAATCCCTTCCTGTTCCCTGGACTACTTCCTCGCGTGCATGTCGCCGGGAGATGAAGTGGTTTTAACGCTGCTGCGTATTGGACATTGCCGTTTTAACCATCAGTACCTTTATGTTGGGAAGCCGCTCCTCAATGTGATCCGTATAACGAGCCTTTGACGGTGCGTCATTTTTTATTGGAGTGCCGCCTTTTTACTGTGCTGCATGCGTCCCTGTCTCCGCCTACTGACCTCTCCTCCCTGCGCTGCGACAATCCTACTGCATGTTGCGACTTTTAAGTTTTCTTCGCCGCTGCGGAGGTCTTATTTTATCACGGGGTTTCATCTTTTTACCGACTTTTCAGTCCCTCGGTTTTTATCTGGTTATGGTAGTCTTTTTATGATCTCCATGACTTCTTGTGCGGTGCTCCTGCTTTAGCGGTTTCTGTGGCTTTTAATTTTTAGCATTTTTCTTTACCATAGGACACTGATAACCTCTGCAGTTGTGCGCCCTTAAAAACTACTACTATTATTACTACTACTACAACTGCTACTTACTACAACAATTACTACTACAACTACTACGACTACTAATACTACTACTGCTACTACTACAACTATTACTACTACAACTACTACTACGACTACTACTACTACTACTACTTGGACTACTACTGTTTCTACTACTGCAACTATTACTACTACTACAACAACTACTACCACTACTACTACTACTACTACTACTACTACTACTACTACTACTACTACTACTACTACTACTACTACTACTACTTGGACTACTACTGTTTCTACTACTACAACTATTACTACTTCTACTACTACTACTACTACTACTACTACTACTACTACTACTACTACTACTACTAGTACTACTACTACTACTACTACTACTACTACTACTTGGACTACTACTGTTTCTACTACTACAACTATTATTACTACTACTACTTGCACTACTACGTTTCTACTACTACAACTATCACTACTACTACTACTTGGACTACTACTACTACTACTACTACTACTACTGCTGCTGCTACTACTGCTAGTACTACTACTACTACTACTACTACTACTACTACTACTACTACTACTACTGCTGCTGCTGCTGCTACTACTACTACTACTACTACTACTACTACTACTACAACAACAACAACAACTAAAAGCCTAGAAGCATAAAAATATCGACTTCCACTAAAAGAAAAATAATTGTGATATTCTTATACCATTTGCAGCGAATTTGTAACTACTTTTGTTCTGAGCATATTTGGTCGCCAGAAAAAGTATAGTGCGTCACGTAATCTAGTGCTGCGCGTCTTTGGAGCAACTGCAAAACGTGTTGTGGACTAAAAAAAAAAAAAAAAAAATAAGTATCCATAAATCTACTGTCACGAAACGAAAGTATTTTGTGATATTCTTGTTCTCCACACTCCAAATTGCTCGTTCATCTAATTTGCAGCGAATATGTAACAACCTTTGTTTTGGTCATATTTGGAGAACAAGAATATCACAAACATTTTTCGTTTCGAGAAAGTCGATTTTTTTTTTGTGGTACTAAGCTTTTAGTGAACAAATAGTGAATTTTTTATGCCTCTAGGCTTCTGAGGACCATGTATGCCTTAAACAAAAGTTGCTCCAAACTCGCTGAAAATTTTATAAACGAACAGTTTGGACTGTGGAAACAAGAATATCACAAAACTTTTTCGTTTAGAAAAAGTCGATTTTTTGTTAATTCTCTTATTCTGGCGACCTGAAATGCCCAGAACAATAGTTGTTTCATATTCATTGCAAATATTGTAAACGAGCAGTTTGAAGTGTGGAGAACAAGAAAATCACAACAATATTTCGTTTCCAGAAAGTCGATTTATTGATTCTTCTAGGCTTCTGGAGACCATATATGCCTTGAATAAAAATTGCTCCAAATTCACTGCAAATGGCATAAACGAGCAGCCCGGAGTGTGGAGGACAAGAATATCAATATAATTTTTCCTAAGGAGAAATTCGATTTTTTAATCCTTCTATGCTTCTGATGATGATGATGATGATGATGATGAGTTTAAGGGCACTCAACTGCCGAGATCATTAGCGTCGTTATGATTAAAACTTGGCAATAGGCAGTAAGAAAATACCATTGCAAAAAAGTAAACACAAGTAAAAGAGCTAAAATAGTAGAAAACAGAAGTAAAGAACTGTCCAGCCCTCTAACCAGAGCTGGATATAAAACTCCACCTAAAACCAACACATTAAAACTAAAAGAGTTTAAAAGCTGCTATCACACTAAAACTTTAAGGTAAAAAAAACTTTTGCTAAACATTTAAAATCCCTGTCCACTGCTCTTGGGTCGTCTGCCAGGACCTCGGCAAGAGAGGCTGGCATGCCCATAGATGACCGAATGTGTGCCAGGTGACCACACTCCAGCAACACATGACGAACTGTCTGTGCCTCCCCAAGAGCGCACAGACAGGAGCAGGCTCACGTTTAAAAAGGCAACCGTGAGTAAAAATACAGTGGCCAATTCTTAGCCTAGCTAGTACTACCTCCTCCCAGCGGGAAAAATGAGAGGAGATTACCCAGTTGACAGGGAGGTCCTTCACCTCTCGCAGATTATTACCACGGAGAGCCGACCACTCCGCATGCCAAGTCGAAAAAACGGCTCTCCGTACAGCCACTCTAAAATCTTCTGCTGTTGAATGGATAATGGTAACACTGGGCGCTGTGGCTGCCAATTTCGCTGCCAAATCCACCGTGTCATTCCCTGGCAAGCCAACGTGTCCAGGAATCCAGGCGCACTCCACATTAAAACCAGAAGTGTGCAAAATGTGGAGAGCGTCCTGGATGCGCTGCACCAAAGGATGGTAATTGTACAGCTCACGAATGCTCTGAAGGACACTAAGGGAATCACTAAGAATAAGGCAATCACCTAATTTTCGACGCCGAATATACAGATGGCCTTGATAAATAGCATATAGCTCGGCAGAATATATAGATGTACTACTAGGCAAACCATAAGTAGAAGTTGCGGTGCCAGTGACAAAGGCAAATCCAACACCGTCGGGGCTCTTACTACCATCGGTGTAAATACAAATACGGCCACTGTATTTGGATAAAAATTCTAAAAAAAACGACGACTACTATCACCAGGCGTAACAGATTTCCCGTAAAGCGTCATTCCGAGATTGACATGGGAGGTAGCACGTAACCAAGGGGGGTATATACTCTCTCCCTTGGATAAGAGCCTAGGCATGTCAACATGGTGCTGTCGTAGAAGCTCACGGAAACGAAAACCTGCTGGCCTGGGGCTCAGAGAGCGGAGGCAGTATCGCTCGTGCAGCTCAGGGAACAAAAACACGTGATAAGTTGGATGCCCAGGCATACATTTCAGCCCACAGCCATAATTAGCAAGCAGGGCATCACGCCGACATCGCAGAGGAGGTTCTCCCGATTCGGCGTAGAGGCTAACAACTGGGCTCGTTGGAAAAGCTCCAACAGCCACACGGATGCCCTGATTATGGACTGTGTCTAATCTTCTGAGCACTGAAGGTCGGGCTGAAGAATACACAATGTCCAACTTCGAACGAATCACAGCACGATAAAGACGGAGCAATGCCGTCCGATCCGCACCCCAAGATTTGCCACTTAGTATCCGTAAAAGATTTAGAGAACGGCCACATCGCGCTTTCAGCTGTGCTATATGTGGTGCCCAACAAAGTTTCCGATCGAAGATCAAACCAAGGAATCTCGCCTCATCTGCGAAAGGAAGTAAATCTGGCCCAAGTCGAAGAGACGGCAGCATTTGCCACCTACGGAGCCAGAAGTTAACGCAGACTGTCTTCTCAGCGGAAAAACGAAAACCGTGTTTCGAGCTCCAAGCGTGTTTCGAGCTCCAAGCGTAGAGATTGTCCAAACATCGCTGGAGACGGCGTTCCAAAAACGGTGTACACTGAGAAGTACAGAAGATGGCAAAGTCGTCCACGAATAAACAGGAAGAGACACCTGGGGGCGCACATAGTGATATGAAATGTATCGCAATAGCAAATAGCGTCACGCTGAGTACCGAACCCTGCGGCACTCCGTTCTCTTGAATAAAATGGTTAGAAAAAAATCGAGCCGACCCTCACTCGAAAAACGCGGTCCCGCATAAACTCCTGAATGACCAACGGTAGGCGTCCACGTATGCTCCAGTTGTGGAGAGAACGTAATATACCCGCCCACCAACACGTGTCGTAGGCCTTCTCGAGGTAAAAAAATACCCCAACTGTGGGCTGTTCTTAAGAAACACGTCCATGATCTGAGTTAACAGCGAGACAAGGTGGTCAGTTGTTGAACATCATCTAAAGCCACACTGGATGTTCGTCAGACGATTGTGAGATTCCAGCAACCACACCAACCGTCCATTGATTATGTGTTCCATCACTTTGCACACGCAATTGGTGAGGGAAATAGGGCGTTAACTGGAAGTAAGATGGCGGTCCTTTCCAGGTTTAAGAATGGGTATGATGGTGGCCTCCCGCCACATGTCTGGAAAAAGGCCATCAACCCAGACACGATTATAGACCTCGAGTAGGAAAGCTTTACCATCAGGAGAGAGATGTTGCAACATTTGGACGTGGACGCCATCTCGCCCTGGTGTAGAATGTCGCGAAGAGGAGAGTGCATTGTCTAGCTCTGCCAGGGTGAAAAGGCGATTATAATCCTCAAGGTTGCCAGAAAGAAACGATAATCCTTGAGATTCCACCTGAGTTTTAACTGTAAGAAACTCAGGGGAATAATTGCCTGAGCTAGACACCTGAGGGAATGCACTGCCTAAAGTATCCGCCACGTCAAATGTATCAACAACAGCTCCGGTAGGTGTTTTGAGACCGGCGATGGGCATATGGGTCGATTTCCCAACCACACCTCTTAACTTATCCCATACGACAGAGGAAGGTGTATGTCGATTAAAGGAACCCACGAATTTATTCCATGACATCTTTTTGCTATCCTTAATAACCCGCTTAGAATGTGCACGCATCTGTTTATAGTGTATCAGGTTATCCAGTGTAGGAAAACGCTGGAAAACTCGTAGAGCTCGTCTGCGAGCGCGAATAGCATCCCGACAGTCATTAGGTCCACCAAGGTACCGGAAATCGACGGCTGTAGCCAGTCGAACACGGAATGGGTTGCTAAGCAGCAGAAAGAATGGTCCCTGTGAGGTGTGCGACCAAGTGGTTCACAGAGTCGTGCTCTTCGTAGTTAAATTCAGCCAAGTGGGAGTACAGTTCCCAGTTGGCTTGGTCTAGCCGCAATAGGTAAACGGGTGGAACATACAACGGGTGTCAAGAGACTAATACGACAAGGAAAGTGGTCACTAGAATGCAAATCCGAGATGATATTCCAGCATAACGTGACTGCTAGCTGAGGGGAACAAATTGCAATGTCAATGTGTGAAAAACTATGAAAGGCGTCAGAAAGAAAGGTGGGCTCTCCGGTATTCAAGAGAGCAAGATTCTGACTATCCAAGAAGTCTTTAAGTAGCGTACCTCTCGCACAAGCCCGAGGAGAGCCCCAAAGAGGGTGATGGGTATTCACGTCGCCTACCTATAAAAAGGATGATGGCAACTGCGAAACTAGATGTTCTAAATCGCTGTGCGAGAAGTCCGCAGATGGAGGCAAATAGATACTGCAAATGGTGAATAAAGCGGAGGGTAGCTTAATGCTGACAGCAACGGACTGGATTGCAGATTGTATGGGTACGGAGTTAGCAAAAATATCATCTCGAATAAGCATCATAGTGCCCCCATGTGCCGGGACACCGTCCTCCGGTGATAAATCACATAGTATGGAGGAGTACTGCCTGATGGTAACGGTGGCCTGTGGACGGAACTTCGTCTCTTGTAAGCATACAGGCAAAGGTTCATGCTGGCGCAGCAACAAGTCAAGCTCTGGTCGATGTGGTCGAATTCCGCGTATTTTCCAATGTAGGATAGCCATCGAGTATATTATGGGACAAGTTTCAAATCGAAAGACGCTTCTGCAGATTGGGATTAGCTGGTCGGTTCAATTTGTTCTTCTTAGGCGTTGGGCTAGTACTATTTTCAAGAGACGATCCTGCCGTTTCCGCACTGTCCCTCTGGCAGTGGCGGCAGAATCCTCCTGGTCAATTTCCTCCACAAGGGATGCCCCTTTATCAAGACCAAATTTCCGTCCGAGAAGTTCGAACCGATTGGATGTGCTGATCGGCGAAGACGGCCGTCGCCGATCCACGCCCTCCTCCCCAGATTACCCATCAGAGGAGGATACACGTGGGGAGTTGCGTGTACTTTTCTTACCCTTAGATGACTTGGTAGAAGATTGCACATTCTTTTTCAAGAAGTCTTGTCGTACATACTTGGTCTTAAACTGCTTCTCAGGGGCAGAAGACGTCGTGAATTTACCAGCCTTAGTTCCCGAGGTCGAGGCTTTCGGTGACAAGTGTGCAGGACTGCTCTGTAAGCTGGCGGATTTGGCAGATGTTAATACCGACTTGGATGTAGGTGTCGAAGGTTTTGGCAGCGCGTGGGCTAAAATAACCTTTTCCGCAATAGTATCCCCGTTCATATCGCCGGTCTGTGTTGCGATTTTCCGACGCGGTACCGGACAGGTCGGCGGAGTCGCAGGTGCTTCCGGACTTCCAAGAAAGACACATTCTCCTTCACACGTATCTCCTGGATCGCTCGTTCCTCTGAAAAACGGGGGCAGTCTCGGGAACCAGATGGGTGTTCCCCGTTACAGTTCACACACAATGGAGCTGAAGCACAAGGAGTGTGTTAGTACCTTGCCTCCCGTTTAGGCAAAGCAGAAACCAAAGTGGTGTATTAAGTTGCGCACCCTCCCCAGTTACAGAAAGACAGAAGCCCAAGCTCAGGTACGCAACCCTCAACCAACCAGGATATTCCTTTTCACCGACACGGGTCTCCACGCACGGCCTACACGTGGGTGGGCATTTTGACCTACTGAGGGAGTCAAGGTGGCTCGGGACTCCTGGTGCGCCTAACCCGTACCTACCGTAGTAGGCCTCTGGGGGGTTCTATGCTTCTGGTGACCAAAGATGCCCAGAACAAAAGTTGTTACAAATTCGCTGCAAATGGTATAGGGGAACAGTTTTGAGTTTGGAGAACAAGAATATCACAAAAATAATTAATTTCGAGAATGTCGATTTTTTATACTTCTAGGTTTCCGGTGAACAAATATGCCAAAAACAAAAGTGGTTACAAATTTGCTGCAAATAGTATAAACCAGCAATTTTGGAGTGTAGAGAACAACAATAACACAAACATTTTTCGTTTCGAAAAAGTCGATTTTTTTATGCTTCTAGGTTTCAGGAGATCATATATGCTCAGAACAAAAGTTGTTTCAAATTCGTTGCAAATGGTATAAACGAGCAGTTTGGAGTGTGGAAAACAGAAATATCTCAAAAAATCTCTTTTCGAGATAGTCGATTTTTTTTTTTTTTTTTTTTTTTTGATTAATGGATTCTGAAGACCATAAATGCTCAGAACAAAAGTAGCTCCCAATTCACTGCAAATGGCATGAACGAGCAGTTTGGAGTGTGGAGAACAAGCACATCACAAAAATGTTTAATTCCGAGAAGTCAATTTTTTAATGCTTCTATGCTTCTGGCGACCATATACGCCTAGAACAAAAATTGCTCAAAATACGCTGCAAATGGTATAAACGAGCATGTTGGAGTGTGGAGAATAAAATAGCACAAACATTTTTCGTTTCTACAAAGTCGATTTCTTGATACGTCTACGCTTCTTGCGCCCAAATATGACCAGAACAAAAGTTATTACGAAGTCACTGCAAAAAGCATAAATGAGTAGTTTGGACGGTGCAGAACATGTTAATCACAAAAATTTTTCATTTGAAGAAAGTCTATTTTTTTATGCTTCCATGCTTCTGGCGACCAAAGATACCCAGAACAAAAGTATTTACAGATACGCTGCAAATGGTATAGACGACCAGTATGAGTGTGCAGAGCAAAAGTATCACAAAAATTTTTCATTTCGAGAAAGTCGATTTTTCGATTATTCTAGGCTTCTGGCGAAGAAATATGCCCAGAACAAAAGTTGCTAAAAATTCGCTGCAAAGGATATATACGAGAAGTTTGGAATGTGGAGAAAAAGAATATCACAGAAAGTTTTCGTTTCAAGAAATAAGATTTTTTGACACTTCTGAGCACCTGGCCACCAAATATGCCCAGACCAAAAGTTTCTTCAAATTCGCTGCAAAAGATATATATACCAGCTTGGAGTGTAGAGAATAAGAATATCACATTTTTTTTTTTTTTTTATTTTCGAGAAAGTCCATTTTTTGTTACTTCTATGCACCTGGCCACGAAATATGCCCAGAAGAAAAGCTGCTCCAATTTCGCTGAAACATCTATATGCGAGCAGTTTGGAGTGTGGAGAACAATAATATCACAAGATTTTTTCATTTCAAGAAAGTCTATTTTTTAAATCATTCTGGCGAACAATTATGCCCGAACAATAATTGCTCCAAAGTCGCTGCAAAAGCTATATACGAGCAGTTTGGATTGTGGAGAGCGAGAATATGACAAAAATTTGTCGTTTCGAGAAAGTCGATTTTTTGATACATCTAAGCTCCTGGGCACCAAATATGTTCCGAAGAAAAGTTGCACCAATTTCGCTGCAAAAGCTATAAACGAGCAGTTTTGGAGTGCGGAGAACAACAATATCACAAAAAATTTTCATTTCAGAAAATGGTTTCTCCGATGATTCTAGGCGTCTGGCACACAAATAAGCCCAGAACAAAAGTTGCTCCAAATTCGCTGCAAAAGCTATGTACGAGCAGTTTGGAGTGTGGAGAACAAGAATATCACAACAATTTTTCGTTTAGATAAAGTCGATTTTTTGATACTTTTAAGCCACTGGCCACCAAGCATGCCCAAAACAAAAGTTGCACCAAATAGGCTGAAAAAGATAAATAAGAGCAGCTGGAAGTGTGGAGAAGAAGAATATCACAACTTTTTTTCTCTTCTAAAGTCGACTTTTCGATGATTCTAGGCTTCTTGCTAGTAAATATGCCCAGAATAAAGTTGCTCCAAATTCGCTATAAAAGCTATATACGAGCAGTTTGGAGTGTGGCGAACAAGAATATCACAAAAATATTTCGTTTCGAGAAAGTCGATTTTATGTTACTTCTAAGCACAGGGCCACCAAATATGTCCAAAAAAAAAAGTTTCTACAAATTTTACTCAAAAGTTATATAGGAGCAGTTTGGGGTCAGGAGAACAAGAAAAATACAAAATTTTTTCATTTCGAGAAAGTCGATTTTTCGATGATTCTAGGCTTCTGGGGAACAAATATGGCCAGAACAAAAGTTGCTCCAAAATCGCTTCAAAAGTTATATACGAGCAGTTTGGAGAACAAGAATATCACAACATTATTTCATTTCGAGAGTCGATTTTTCGATGATTCTAGGCTTCTGGCAAGGAAATATGCTACGAACAGAAGTTGCTAAAAAATTCGCGTCAAAGGCTATATACGATAAGTTTGGAGTGTGGAGTACAAGAATATCACAAATTTTTTTCTTTAAGAGAAAGTCGACATTTTGAAACTCTTGAGCCACTGGCCACCAAATATACCCAAAACAAAAGGTGCTCCAAATTGGCTGCAAAAGCTATATAGGAGCAGTTTGGAGTGTGGAGATGAGAATATTACAAAAATTGTCCGTTCTTTTCGTGAAAGTCCATTTTTTTTTTTTTATACCTGGCCACCAAATATGTTCAAAACAAAAGTTGCTCTAAATCCGCTGCAAAAGCCATATACTAGCAGTTTGGAGTGTGGAGAACAAGAATATCATAAAAATTTTTCATTTCGAGAAAGTCGTTATTTTGATATTTCTATGCTTCTGGCGTACAAATCCGCGCGGAATAAAAATTGCTTCAAATTCGCTGCAAAAAGTGATATTCCGGCAGTTTGGAGTGTGGAGAACAAGGATAGAGACATTTTTCGTTTCTGGGAAAGTTTATTTTTTTATACTTGTAAGGTCCTGGCCACCAAATATGCCCAGAACAACAGTTGCTCCAAATTTGCTTCTAAAGCTATATATGGGTAGTTTGGAGTGTGGAGAGCAAGAATATCACCAAAAATATTTCATTTCGAGAAAGTCGAGTTTTCGATTATTCTAAGCTGCTAGCGAACAAATATACCCCGAAAAAAGTTGCACCAAAGTTGCTGCAAAAGCTATATACGAGCAGTTTGGAGTGTGAAGAACATGAATATCACAAACATTTTTCGTTTAGAGAAAGTTGATTTTTTGATACTTCTAACCCACTGGCCACTCTGTGCTCTCAACAAAAGTTGCATAAAATTCGCTGCAAAAGCTATAAACGAGCAGTTTGGGGTGTGGAGAACAAGAATATTACAAAATGTTTTCATTTCGAGAAAGTCGATTTTTTTATTATTCTTGGATATTGGCGAACAAATATACCCAGAAAAAAAGTTGCTCCAAATTCGCTGCAAAAGCTATATACGAGTAGTTTGGAGTGTGGAGAACAAGAATATCACAAAAAGTTTCATTTCGAGAAAGTCGATTTGTTGATTATTCTAAGCTTCTTTCGAACAAATTTGCCCATAACAAAGTTTGCTTCAAAATTGCTGCAAAAGCTATAAACTAGCAGAGTGCAGAGCGAAGAACAAGATTATCACAGAAATATTTCGTTTCGAGAAGGTTGATTTTTTGATACTTCTTAGCCTCTTGCCAGCAAAAATGCCCAGAACAAAAGTTGCCCCTATTTCGCTGCAAAAGTTATATACGAGCAGTTTGGAGTGTAGAGAACAAGAATATCACAAACTTTTTTCATTTCGAGAAGGTAGATTTTTCAACGATTCTAGTCTTTTGGCGAACAAATATGCTCAGAACTAAAGTTGCTCCAAATTTGCTGCAAAAGCTATATACGAGTAGTTTGGAGAGTGGAGAACAAAATTATCACTAAAAAATTTCTTTCGAGAAAGCAGATGTTTTGATATTTCTAAACTCCCGGCCATCAAAAATGTTCAGAACAAAAGTTGCCCAAATTCGGTGCAAAAGTTATGTACGAGCAGTCTGGAGTGTGGAAAATAAGAATATCAAAAATGTTTTTGATTTTGAGCTAATCGATTTTTTTATGATTCTCTGCTTCTGGCGAACAAATATGCCGAAAGCCAAAGTTGCTCTAATTTCGCTGCAAAAACTATTTCCGGAATAGTTTGGAGTGTGGAGAACAAGAATATCACAACCTTTTTTATTTCGAGAGTCGATTTTTATGATGATTATAGGCTTCTGGCGAAGAAATATGCCAAGAACAAAAGTTGCCCAAAATGCGATGAAAAGGCTATATAGGAGCAGTTTGGAGTGTGGAGAACAAGAACATCACATAATTTTTTCGTTCGAGAATGTCGATTTTTTATTACTTTTGGGCTCCTGGCCACCAAATATACCCGGAAAAAAAGTTGCTCCAAATTTGTTGCTAAAGCTATATAGGAGCAATTTGGAGTGTGAAGAGGAATATCAAAAAAAAATTCTTTACGAAAAAGTCCATTTTTTGATACTTTTAAGATCCAGACCACCAAATATGCCCCGAACAAAAGTTGCACCACATTCGCTGCTTAAGCTATATTTGAGCAGTTTGGAGTGTGGAGAACAAAAATATCACAAAAAATCTCATTGCGGGAAAGTGGATTTCTCGATTATTCTCTGCTTCTGGCGAAGAAACATTCCCAGAACAAAAGGTGCTCCAAATTCGCTGGAAAAGGAATAGGAGCAGTTTGGAAAGAGGAAAACAAGAATATCACAAAAAAATTTCATTTCGAGAAGGTCCATTTTTCGATGATTCTGGACTTCTGGCGAACAAATATGCCCCGAACAAATGTTGCTCCAAAGTCGTTGCAAAAGCTATACGCCCAGTTTGGAGTGTGGAGAACAAGAATGTCACACAATTTTTTCAATTCGAGATATTCGATTTTTCGATGATTTTATGCTTCTGGTTAACAAAAAAGCCCACAACAAAATTTGCTACAAATTCACTGCAAAAGCTATATACGAGTAGTTTGGAGTGTGGAGCACAAGAATATCTCAAAAATTTTCCTTTTCGTGAAAGTCGATTATTTGATACTTCTGGGCTATTTAGCCACCAATTATGCTCAAAACAAAAGTTGCTCCGAATTAGCTGCAAAATCTATATATGACAATTTTTAAGTGTGGAGAACAAGAATATCACAAAAACTTTTTCATTTCGAGAAAGTCGATTTTCGATGATTGTGGGCTTCTGGTAAAAAAATATGCCCAGAAAAAAATTTGCTCCAAATTCGTTGCAAAAGCTGTATACGATTGGATTGGAGTATGGAGAACAAGAATATCACAAAAAGTTTCCTTTTTTTGATACTAGAAAGGCTCCCTGGCCACCAAATTTGCTCAGAACAAAAGTTGCTCCAAATTCGCTGCAAAAGCTATATACGAGCAGTTTGGAGTGCGATGAACAAGAATATCACAACCATTTTCCTGTTCGAAAAAGTCGATTTTTTGATACTTCTAAGCTGCCTGGCCATCAAATATGCTCAGAACAAAATTTGCTCCAAATTCCCTGCGAAAGCTATAGATACGAGCAATTTGGAGTGTGGAGAACAAGAGTATCAGAAACATTTTTCATTTCGAGAAAGTCGATTTTTCGATGAACCTATGCTTCTGGCGAACAAATATGCCCCGTACAAAATTTGCTTCAAACTCGCTGCAAAAGTTATATACGAGCAGTTTAGATAATGGGGTAAGAGAATTTCACAAAAAATTTTCATTTCGAGAAAGTCGATTTCGCAATAATTCAAGGCTGCTGGAGAACAAATATGCCCAGAAACAAAGTTGCTCCAAATTCGCTGCAAAATTTATATACGAGCAGTTTGGAGTGTGGGGTAAGAGAATATCACAAAAATTTTTCATTTCGAGAAACTCGATTTCGCGATGATTCAAGGCTTCTGGAGAACAAATATGCCCAGAGCCAAAGTTGCTCCGAATTCGCTGCAAAAGCTATATACGAGCGGCTTGGAGCGTTAAGAGCAAGAGTATTACAAAAATTTTCCTTTTCGAGAAAGTCGATTTCTTGATATCAACTTCTAAGCTACCTGGCCACTAAATATGCTCACAACAATAGTTGCACGAAATTCGCTGCAAAAGCTATATTCAAACAGTTGTAGTGAGGACTACAAGAATATCATAAAAATTTTCCTTTTCGAGGAAGACGATTTTTTGATTCTTCTGGGCTGCCTGGCTACCAAATATGCACAGTACAAAAGTTGCTCCAAATTCGCTGCAAACGCTTTATTTTAGCAGTTCGGAGTGGGGAGAACAAAAATATCACAAAAATTTTCCTTTTCGTGAAAGCCAATTTTTTGATTCTTCTATGTTCACCGGGCACCAAATTTGCTCAGAACAAAAGTTGTTCCAAATTCGCTACAATAGCTATATACCAGCTATTTGGAGTGTGGACAACAAGAAAATCACAAACATTTTCCTTTTCGAAAAGTCGATTTTTTTATACTTCTAAGCTCCCTGGCTACTATATATGCTCGTACACAAAAGTTGCTCCAAATTCGCTGCAAAAGCTATATACGAGTACACATAGTAGGCCACGCCTGTGTTTAAAGTTTAGGTCTCAGATCGTTCTGTGTTTTTATTTCGATTAAAGAGTTATAAACTGTGAATGTGCAGCCCTAGTGCTGTTAAATAGTTTAGTAATTCTTATATTACAATTGAAACTAAAGTAGTTCGAGTAAATACACTGAAAGCAACGTTTAATCCAACACAACAGAGACCTACCGCTCTGGATATACACACTTGGGTGGATGAAGAATTAAAGGTACTTGTTGATGAATTACAAACATTGTAGCTTGTGGGAAAAGAAAATGCAATATATTTAAAGTTTAAAACCAGTACAAGCTATGAAGCTCATTTGCGCCGTCATGCAGGTAACGCAACAGTAGCCTTAATGAATGGGGATAAGGTAGATGTGATAATAACCCCAGCAGATCAGGAATTTACGACTGTCAGGCTTTATAATATTCCTCCTGAAATATCCGATGAAAGAATTAGAAATGTTCTACAAAACTATGGAAATGTACATCTTGTCAAAAAGGACAACTGGACCGTTAAAGGGAAATTTGCTACGGTGGAAACAGGTATACGCCTAGCTCAAATGGTAATTAAGAAACCCATTCCATCTAATATGATTATTGGGAAATGTGAGGCATTTGTTACTTATTTAGGTCAGGAACAAACCTGTTTTAAATGTGGAGGTTCTACCCATATGAGACATATTTGTCCGCAGCGAATGATATCACAAACCTGCGCCTACTGTAAGGAAGTTTAGTGATCTGTTTTCTGCTGTTGCCAACCGCACAGAGCAAAATGAAGGTTTACCAGAGAATATCATTACGGAAACTAGTACCGTGCAGATGGAAACAATTGAACAACACAAAGCATTTGAGTCTCCAGAAATAGATGAAAAAGTTTGTGCTAGTAATGCAAAAGAAGATATTAATTTAGATACTTCTGATACAGAAATGGAATGTGCTGCAACAATTGCATTTATGAAAATTAAACAAACCACACACAAAGCAGGGACCACCCTCCCAGTGGACATAGATACCGAAACAGCTGAAGAAGAAGAAGAACCATCATGTGAGAAGACAAAACACAGTAGCAGTGATGGGGAGAGCACGAATGCAAACAAACCGCCCCGAAAGAAGAAGAAGAAAGGCAAGGGCAGCAGTACTAGCATTGAAATGGCCTCAACACGCAAGAAAAAGGCATACACTACGCATGAAAACCAAATTGAACAGAAACAAATGACACGCAGGAGTAAAAGTGTTGACAATGCTGAAACTAAAAGTGACCCTATGGCACAAAAGAAAGCTCCAACAGAAATTAAGACGTGGCATGAAGAAGTTGAAGCAACACTTGGCAAGGAAAATGTGCACCAGCACACAAGAGAAGCAGATGACCCCATACAGCCTAGTCAACTTGGAGATCAGCGCAACAAAAGGTGCTTCCTTGTAATGCAAAGGAAAGTAAATTGCGGTTACCACCGCTTAAAAAGAAAGACTAAGTACAGAAGTAAAAAGGTACATTTCTCGCTTACGAGAAACATGATCCGTGTGGCATAAAAAGTGAGTGAGGCAACGAGAGACACTGACATGATATTTGCAAGAGGTGGGGGACCATTAACTTAAGATGTAAAAATTAATCTTATCGTAATGTTGTAATAAAATTATCAGCAACTCTCAATGGCCGCCGATATCTCCAGATTTTCAATACCTGATTTATTTTATTTGGAGGATCTGAAGGACTGAATTCTTGCCAGACACCCTCAAAATGTGAACTAGCTGATTATACTCCAGCAGATGACTACATCGCAACGCTTGAGGCTTACGATTTGTTGTTATGTTAAATAATTAATTTAAAGGTATATTATGTTTGTTCTTTGAGAACATTTCGGAATTGAGAGTATTTGTATTCTTACTAAAAGTTAATTTGTTATTCAAAAATGTACAGCAAAAATAATGTGATAACATGAATATCAGCTATTTTCACGAGAAACCATTATAAATTGCAGTATGTAGGAACATTAAAAAAAAAAAACAAAAAAAAAAAAAACAGGAGTTTGGAATGTGAAGAACAAGAAAATGACAAAAATTTTCCTTTTCGAGAAATACGATTTATTGATACTTCTAAGCCCCCTAGCCACCAAAATATGCTCAGAACCAACACTACTCCAAATTCACTGCAAAAGCTACATACAAGCAGCTTAGAGTGTGGAGAACAAGAATACCACAAACATTTTTCATTTGGAGAAAATTGATTTTCGATGATTCTAGGCTTCTGGAGAACAACTATGCTCCGCAAAAAAGATGCTCGAAATTCGCTGCAAAAGCTATATATGAGCAGTTTGTAGTGTGGGGAACAAGAAAATCAAAAAAACTTTCCTTTTCGAGAAAGTAGATTTTTTCATACTTATAAGATTCCTGGCCGCCAAATATGCTCAAAAAAATTGCTCCAAATTCGCTGCAAAACGAGCAGCTTGGAGTATAAAGAACAAGAATATCACAAACATTTTTCATCTCGAACAAAGCCATTTTTCGATGATTCTAGGCTTCTAGAAAACAAATATGATCACAACAAAATTTGCTCCAAATTTGCTGCAAAAGCTTTATACGTACAGTTTTGAGTGTGGAGCACAAAAATATCACAAAAATTTTCCTTTTCGTTAAGGTTGATTTTTTGATACTTCTAGGCTCCCTGGCCACCAAGTATGCTCAGAAAACAAGTTGCGCCAAATTCGCTGCAAAAACTATATACGAGCAGTTTGGAATGTGCAGAACGTGAATGTCAGAAACATTTTTTATTTCGGGTAAATCTAGTTTTCGATGATTCCAGGCTTCTGGAGAACAAATATGCTCACAACACAAATTGCTCCAAATTCGCTGCAAAAGCTAAATACGATCAGTATGGAGTGTGGAGAAGTAGAAAATCACAAAAATTTTCATTTTTGAGAACGTCGATTTTTTGATACTTCTAAGCTCCCAGGCCACCAAAATATATCTGGAATAAAAGTTGCTCCAAATTCTCTGCAAAACCTATGTACGAGCAGTTTGGAGTGTGGAGAACAAGAATATCACAAAAAATTTTCATTTCGAGAAAGTCGATACTTTGATGATTCTAGGCTTCCGGAGAACAAATATGCTCTGTATAAAACTTGCTCGAAATTTTTCTTCAAAAGCTATATACGAGCAGTTTGAGTGTGGAGAACAAAAATATCACAAACATTTTCCATTTCGAGAAAGTCCATTTTTCGATCATTCTAGGCTTCTGTATAACAATTATGCTCAGTAAAAAAGTTGCTCCAAATTCGCTACAAAAGCTATATACGAGCAGTTTGGATTGTGGAGACCAAATTTATCACAAAACTTGCTCATTTCTAGAAAGTCGATTTTTCGATTATTCAAGGCTTCTGGATAACAAATAAGCTCAGTAAAACAGTTGCTAAAATTCGCTGCAAAAGCTATATACGAGCAGTTTGGAGTGTGGAGAACAAGTATATCACAAAAATTTTACTTTTCGTGAAAATCGATTTTTTTATACTCTAGGCTACTTCACCATCAAATATGTTTAGAACAAAAGTTGCACCAACTTCGCTGCAAATAATATGTAGGAGCAGTTTAGTGTGTGGAGAACAAGAATACCACAAACTTTTCCTTTTCGAGAAAGTCGATTTTTTGATGCTTATAGGGTCCCTGGACACCAAATATGTTCAGAACAAAAATGCTCCAAATTACCTGCGAAAGCAGTTTGGAGTGTGTAGAACAAGAATATCACAAACATTTTCTTTTCGAGAAAGTTGATTTTTTGATGCTTCTAGGCTCCCTGGCCACCAAATATGTGCAGAATTAAAGTTGCCCCCTATTCGCTTCAAATGTCTATTTTTTGATGACTCTAGGCTTCTGGAGAACAAATATGCTTAAATCAAAAGTTGTTCCAAATTCGCTTCTAAAGCTATATACGTGCAGTTTGGAGTGTGGAGCACAAGAATATCACAAACATTTTGCTTTTCGTGAGTAAACTTTTTGGTACTTCTAGGCTCCCTGGCCAACAAATATGCTCAGAACAAAATTAGCTCCAAATTCGCTGCAAAAGCTATCTACGAGGAGTTTGGAGTGTGTAGAACGATAATAACACAAAAACTTTTCATTTCGGGAAAATCGAGTGTTCGAAGATTCCAGGCTTCAGAACAACAAATATGCACAGATAAGAAGTTGCTCATAATTCACAGCAAAAGCTAAATACGAGCAGTTTGGAGTGTGGAGAACAAGCAAAGCACAAAAACTTTCCTTTTCGAGGAAGTAGATTTTTTTTATACTTCTCAGCTCCCTGGCCAACAAAGTATGCTCAGAACAAAAGTTGCTCCATATTCTCTGAAAAAGCTAAATACCAGCAGTTTGGAGTGTGGAGAGCAAGAAAATCACAAACTTTTACCTTTTCGAGAAAGTCGATTTTTTTATACTCTAGGCTACTTCACCACCAAATATGCTTAGAACAAAAGTTGCACCAACTTCGCTGCAAATAATATGTAGGAGCAGTTTGGAGTGTGGAGAACAAGAATACCACAAACATTTTCCTTTTCGAGAAAGTCGATTTTTTGATGCTTATAGGGTCCCTGGACACCAAATATGTTCAGAACAAAAGTGCTCCAAATTACCTGCAAACGCAGTTTGGAGTGTGTAGAACAAGAATATCACAAACATTTTCTTTTCGAGAAAGTCGATTTTTTGATGCTTCTAGGCTCCCTGGCCACCAAATATGTGCAGAATTAAAGTTGCCTCATATTCGCTTCAAATGCTATATACGAGCAGTTTGGAATGTGGAGAACAAGAATACCACAAAAACTTTTCTTTTCGAGAAAGTCGATTATTTGATGCCTCTAGGCTCCCTGGCCACATAATATGCTCAGAACTTAGTTGCCCCAAATTCCCTGCAAAAGCTATATACGAGCAGTTTGGAGGGTGGAGAGAAAGAAAATCACAAATATTTTTCATTTCGAGTGAGTCGATTTTTCAATGATTTTAGGCTTCTGCAGAACAAATATACTCAGATCAAGAGTTACTCCAAATTCGCAACAAAAACTATATACGAGCAGTTTGAGGCGTGGAGAACAAGAATATCACAAAAAGTTTCCTTTTCGAGAATGTCGATTTTTTGAGGACTCTAGGCTTCTGGAGAACAAATATGCTTAAATCAAAAGAGTCTCCAAATTCGCTGCTAAAGCTATATACGTGCAGTTTGGTGTGTAGAGCACAAGAATATCACAAACATTTTCAATTTCGTGAGTAGACTTTTTGGTACTTCTAGGCTCCCTGGCCAACAAATATGCTCAGAACAAAATTAGCTCCAAATTCGCTGCAAAAGCTATCTACGAGGAGTTTGGAGTGTGTAGAACGATAATAACACAAAAACTTTTCATTTCGGGAAAATCGAGTGTTCGATAATTCCAGGCTTCTGAACAACAAATATATACAGATCAGAAGTTGCTCATAATTCACATCAAAAGCTAAATACGAGCAGTTTGGAGTGTGGAGAACAGGAAAAACACAAAAATTTACCTTTACGAGAAAGTCGATTTTTTTTATACTCTAGGCTACTTCACCACCAAATATGCTTAGAACAAAAGTTGCACCAACTTCGCTGCAAATAATATGTAGGAGCAGTTTAGAGTGTGGAGAACTAGATTACCACAAACATTTTCCTTTTCGAGAAAGTCGATTTTTTGATACTTCTAGGATCCCTGGACACCAAATATGTTCAGAACAAAAAGGCTCCAAATTACCTGCAAAAGCAGTTTGGAGTGTGGAGAACAAGAAGACCACAAATATTTTTCATTTCGACACAGTCGATTTTTCAATAATTTTAGGCCTCTGCAAAACAAACAAGCTTAGATCAAAAGTTACTCCAAATTCGCAGCAAAGGCTATATACGAGCAGGTTGGAGTGTAGACAATGAGGATATTAAAAATTTTTTCCTTTTCCTTAAAGTCGATATTTTTATATTTCTAGGCTCACTGTCCACCAAATATGTTCAGAACAATAGTGCTCCAAATTCGTAGCAAAAGCTATATATGAGCTGTTTGGAGTGTGGAGAACAAGAATATCACAAAAACTTTTCTTTTCGAGAAAGTCGCTTATTTGATGCCTCTAGGATCCCTGGCCACCAATTATGCTCAGAACTAAGTTGCCCGAAGTTCCCTGCAAAAGCTATATACGAGCAGTTTGGAGGATGGAGAGCAAGAAAATCACAAATATTTTAAATTTCGAGTGAGTCAATTTTTCAATGATTTTAGGCTTCTGCAGAACAAATATACTCAGATCAAGAGTTTCTCCAAATTCTCAACAAAAGCTATATAAGAGCAGTTTGGAGTGTGGAGAACAAAAATATCACAAAAATTTTCCTTTTCGAGAACAAATATGCTTAAATCAAAAGTTGCTCCAAATTCGCTGCTAAAGCTATATACGTGCAGTTTGGAGTGTGCAGCACAAGAATATCACAAACATTTTCCATTTCGTGAGTAGACTTTTTGATACTTCTAGGCTCCCTGGCCAACAAATAAGCTCAGAACAAAATTAGCTCCAAATTCGCTGTAAAAGCTATCTACTAGGAGTTTGGAGTGTGTAGAACGATAAAAAGCTTTTCATTTCGGGAAAATCGAGTGTTCGATGATTCCAGGCTTCTAAACAACAAATATGTACAGATCAGAAGTTGCTCCTAGTTCACAGCAAACGCTAAATACGAGTAGTTTGGAGTGTGTAGAACAAGAATATCACAAACATTTTATTTTCGAGAAAGTCGATTTTTTGATGCTTCTAGGCTCCCTGGCCACCAAATATGTGCAGAATTAAAGTTGCCCCATATTCGTTTCAAATGCTATATACGAGCAGTTTGGAGTGTGGAGAACAAGAAGACCACAAATATTCATCACTTAGAGATAGTCGAAGTTTCAATAATTTAAGGCCTCTGCGAAACAAATAAGGTAAGATCAAAAGTTACTACAAATTCGCAGCAAAGGTTATATACGAGCAGGTTGGAAGGTAGACAATGAGGATATTAAAATTTTTTTCCTTTTCCTTAAAGTCGATATTTTTATATTTCTAGGCTCACTGGCCACCAAATATGTTCATAACAAAAGTGCTCCAAACTCGTAGCAAAAGCTATATATGAGCAGTTTGGAGTGTGGAGAACAAGAATATCACAAAAACTTTTCTTTTCGAGAAAGTCGATTATTTGATGCCTCTAGGCTCTCTGGCCACCAAATATGCTCAGAACTTAGTTGCCCCAAATTCCCTGCAAAAGCTATATACGAGCAGTTTGGAGGGTGGAGAGCAGGAAAATCACAAATATTTTTCATTTCGAGTGAGTCGATTTTTCAATGATTTTAGGCTTCTGCACAACAAAAAACTCAGATCAAGAGTTGCTCCAAATTCGCTGCAAAAGCTATATACGAGCAGTTTGGAGTGTGAGGAACCAGAATATCACAAAAATGTTTCATTACGCGTAAGTCGATTTGTCGACGCTTCTCGGCTCCCTGGACACGAAATATGCTCAGAACAAAATTTGCTCCAAATTTGCTGCAAAAGCTATATACGAGCAGTTTGGAGTGTGGGGAGCAAGAATATCACAAAAAAATTTTCATTTCGTGTAAGTCGATTTTTTGACGATTCTCGGCTCCCTGGTCACGTAATATACTCAGAACAAAAGTTGCTCCAAATTCGCTGCAAAAGCTATATACGAGCATTTTGGAGTGTGGGGAACAAGAATATCACAATAATGATTCATTTCGCATAAGTCGATTTTATGACGATTCTCGGCTCCCTGGACATCAAATATACACAGAACAAAAGTTGCTCCAAATTCGCTGCAAAAGCTATATACGAGCAGCCCTCAAAGCTCTCAGTACCTCAAATATATGTCCTGTAATGACTGGGCAGTACAGTTCACTCTACTGCCCTCAAAGCTCTCAGTACCTCAAATATAACTCCTGTAGTGACTGCGAAGTATTGCCCTTAAAGCTCTCAGTATATCAAATATATGTTCTGTAATGACTGGGTAGTGCAGTCCACTCTACTGCCCTCAAAGCTCTCAGTACCTCAAATATAACTCCTGTAGTGACTGCGAAGTACAGTCCACTGTATTGCCCTCAAAACTCTCAGTACCTCAAAGATAACTCCTGTAGTGACTGCGAAGTACAGTCCACTCTGTTGCCCTCAAAGCTCTCAGTACATCAAATATATGTTCTGTAATGACTGGGTAATACAGTCCACCCTATTGCCCTCAAAGCTCTGAGTACCTCAAATATAACTCCTGTAATGGCAGGGTAGTACAGTCTACTCTACTGCCATAAAAGCTCTCAGTACGTTAAATATAACTCCTGTAATGACTGGGTAGTACAGTCCACTATACTGCCCTCAAAGCTCTCAGTATATCATTAGCTGTTTTGTTTGACTTCTTTATGGTGATGGGAGTTTCCTTGGAAGACAATTTGGGTACATCTTATTTTGTTTGAAAACTTTAACACTAAAGTTAGAATTTCTAAATTAAACATTAACTGATATTGTTTTTTATGCAGAATGGCTTCCCTGGCAACATTTCATCTTCTGACATCTCCTCCATATTTTTACTTTCTCTATACTCACTATGCACATAGTGAATAGAGAATGTATTGCACTCCACCAAAAATTCGATACCGAGATTTCACCGGAAATATATGTTTTAGGGTCCCCTGTATCCAAAAAAAGTATTTTCAGAAAAAGGTCCGTGAGTGTGAGTGTGAGTGTGTGTGTGTGTGTGTCAGTGTGTCCATGTGTCTGTGAACACGATAACTCAAAAACGAAAAGTCAGTAAAATACCAAACTTGGTATTTAAGTTTAGTATCTTCCAGGGATGCGACAGGAAGATTTTGAGAAAAATCTCCCCACCCCAAACTACCCCTTACATGGAACATTTTTCAAAAATTTTGATTTTCTAAAATATGGTTTTAACGATTTTGATTAAAATGTTGTATATTAAAGGTATTTACATGACAAATAAAATGTATATTTTGAATTTTCTGGGAATAGCCTCTGAAGACTACTTTATTTTGGATGAATTTTTCATAACTACTAAACCGTAAGAGATGGACAAAAACTTAACGCACAAAAAATGTAGAGTACGTTAAACCACACAATTTATGTCATATACATTTTTTTCATAGAGTTGATCGTTTTTGAGATATTCCCTTTGCTTGGTTTCAGCTTTGAAAAACTTATACTTTTCTCATACAGGAATTTGTCAACTCCTGCCCATACAAACAAAGGAACATCAGTCACATAGTAACCAGCTTTTGGCTTTCACTTTAAACCTATGGTATTCCCTTATTTCGCTTCTACTTACAATAAAGCAAGGAATAAGATTATTTCTGCTAATTTTTCTCGATTAGCATGAAATAAATAAAAGATAAGCTTATTAACAATAATAGTTTACAGAGATATAGACAAAGTCATGGGAATGGAACACATCAGATTTTTGTTCTATTGTCTCAGGACTATAAATGGAGAATATGTTAAGTCAGAACCAAGATAAGAGCAGTGGTACTGTGTTTCCTTTTTGTTGCAAACAACAAGAATAAGTTCATGAACAATACAACACAACAGACATAGTTACAGAAAATGGCTTCCAGGCAGAACAATACACAAAAATGTAAAGAAAACTAAGAATTGAAAGACACTAGAACAGGTTAACAAACACATTTCAATTGAAAACAGAAACAGAAGGTTTTAATTCAATTTTAAACACCTAGGATTACAACTTCATTTTTGGTGGTTTGTAAGTGCCTTAATAATGCCATATCATGCACAAAATCAGGCTACATACATACCTAGGATATAAATTCAGTAGGATTAAATGCTATACCATTAAGAAGTTATTGCTTAAAAACAGGGGAGGTTCCTGGGGTAATGGCACCTCCTTCAAAAAAAAAAAGTAGTGTCTACATATTGTGATTATTGATTAGACATTGTTCCTACACTAATGTTCCAGTTCTCTAATTTGAACGACACGTTAAGCACCGCACGATCTGTCAGCAGGCAGAAGCTTGCGTCAGCTATAATATGGCACCGCCTAAGATCAAAAGCCTATGTGTATAAGACCAAGACATTTGTTCGTTCATAGTGGCTGTTATAGGTGCAAGCGTGACAAGGTTGGTCTGGAGCTCAGTCTCCCTTCCACCCACTAGAGAGCAGTAAGCAGACGACAGTGAAAGAATACATTGTCCTCATCCAACACAGTACCACCATCTTGCTCTAAGTTAATGCCTACTCATTTTGACTCGCATTTTGATGTTTAGTTAAATCAAATGCAGAAATAGACACCAATATATCCTTATAAACTAACACATTTGTTTTGAACTTAATGTTATTAGGTTTAAAATTAGGTTTCAATATTTTTATTCTTCACATCAGTTGAGAATGCGGGGTTTTAGAAAGTTAGCAACCAACTAACCATCATGTGGCGGCAGCCTGTTTACAAAAAGAATAGTCACATGATGCTGTTTATTGTTTGTAGTTGAACAGTTCGGTCCGGTTTACCGTGAAGTCAAGGCGTGAATTTAGAACAGTGTAACCGGCTAGCTGTTTAGTAGGGTTTCAAGTGAATACTATATGTCAACTGTGAAAGCCAAAAATATAAACAAAATAAGTTAGTTATTGAAAACTCCATTTAGCAGTAGGGTTTTTAGTGAAAAAATTGAAATAAAAACATTGGGTATGCCACTCCTGAAAATAAATCTGCAGCAGCAAACTAAAAATCGATGCCGCAATTTCAATCCGGAAATTTACCAAAAGAACAAATGGATTTGTGACTGTGAGGAAAGAAATGCTTTAAATTGCTTTCCTTTGTGTTGTTTGGAGGTGCAAAGTCTCTATTTGCTTAAAACCAGAATAACCGATATTGGGCATATATGGTTTAAAATAAAAGTGCGTGGAACTTCAAAATGCACATGGACAATGTTCTGAGTCTTTCATTTCTAGGCAGAACTAAACTTTAGCATAGATTAGATTTGCAATACAGGCAAACAATTGACAATCACAACAAAAACAAGCAGAAAAGAACAGATATATTTTGAATTTAGCTATAAACTGTGGAAGGCTGTGTGGTGGTTTGATACTGGCTCTCTGGGTCCAAAATGAAACTGATACCTCTCAAAATAAAGCGGTTTTTCGTGAGTTAATTCAGTTTACTGTGGAACTAGATAAAGATCTTAAAGCTCTTATCAGCCAAGTGTCAGTGTTCATAGGCATTTGCAAGACTATTCAGGACAAACTTCTGGAATGCATGATGGAAGTATATCATGAGGAAGTTCGCAAAGAAATAAAACGTGCAGACTTTGTTGCAATAATCGCTGACGAAACCACTGATGTGTCTCGTGAATTTCAATTGGTTACCATTTTCTGGTACATTGTTGATGGAAAACCCATTGAAAGATTTTGGAACTTTGTTAATCCAGAAGGTAAGAATGGTATTTCAGAGTATTCTGAAAGAAATAGATCCTTTAATTGTCAATGAGCGACAAAAACTAATAGCCCAGAGTTGTGATGGTGCAAACACTATGAGTGGTGAGTCAATGGTGTGCAAATATCCAAATTAACTACGTTCATTGCTATCCACATCAATTCAGTCTGATTATGTCTACTGCAGCCTCTAATAACCGCAAGGTTTGCATATTTTTTGTACATGTTTCAGGAATTTCTGTTGTTTTTGTTTTGTTGGTCAAATTCACCACAAAGATGTAAAGTAGCATTATTGAGAAAACTTGCCCCATATGTCACGCACAGGATTGGATTGTCATTCGTGAATAGTTAAAGACACTTATGAAATCAGAAAATACCTTACTTTTATCATGGAAGTGAGAGTATAAAATTACTTTCTACAAATGAAAAGGCTGGTTCCTGCAAACAAAGACTACAAAATAATGACTTTGTTTTCTCGCTATACTTTTTCTATAAGATAATGACTCATGTGGACATACTTTTTAATCAGTTTCAAAAAGAACATCACTGGGCCGATTAAAGGAAAAGGAAAACAAGACATCCAAAACTTTGAAGCAGTAATGCAAAATATCACTGATGACATTGACAAGATTTAACTATTTGAAAGCGACAAAACATTGCCCGCCAAGAAACCCCAGATTGTTGATGATTGTGGAAAAATGAAGGCATGTGATGCTATTCTCTCGGAAATAAAAGTATGTTTTCAGTTCACTGGATACCTCACTTCAAGCAATTTATTTGACATAAATCAGTTCGGTAAACAGATAACAACTTTTCTAGAGAAATACTTTGAAACTGCGGAAACTTTTAGAAAAAAGAAAATTGAAAAAAGAGTTTTAAATCTTTTATGCTAGGCCTGATTTGAGAGCAGTTTCCGGTGCAGTTCCATTTCTTTCACTGATTCTAGAAGCAAACTTTGTGATACTTTTGAAGAGACTTTAAAATTGTTGAAATTATTAATTGACATCGGAAGCTGAGCATTGATTTTCGATGCCCAAGTGGCTTAAAACATTCTTAAGAAACACTATGAAAGAAGAAAATGACTGAGTGCTATAGGAATGCTATTCTGTGATAAAGCATTCGTGTGCAAAATGGAAAACTTCAATTCAAGAGTGATTAACATATTCGCCAACCAAAAGAAATGATGAATGCTTTTACAGGATCATTCCTATTAATCCTCTTGATGGTGTCTACCCGAAGTACTGAAATTGGTGCTTTTGATGAGTAGAATGAATGCTTTTTAATTTTAAATAATAATGATTTTTATAAACACACACACACACACACACACACACACACACACACACACACACACACACACACATATATATAAGCTAGTCAAGGCGAGGGCAGTCCTACTGGGAGTGCACAGCAGGCGAACTAACATGATGAGGCAATACGACTTCGTGCATATGTCATGAAATGCTGTACAGTTTGGTTTACTTCACTAGCACGCCACGTAGTTTTCAGTTACAGTGATGGAATGCAAAATATGTTATTTATAAAATCCTTAAGTTTTGTGACGAAGAGAAGAACGAAGCTCAAAAACTACCTATTATGATATCCAATTGAACTTGTTGTCCCTTTTAAAGGTTAGAATAAGACAACGATATGCAAGATTAGAAAGAAGGGCCGACTTGAAGAAGGTAGGATGAGCAAAATTGCATCACCTCACAAGATTGGTAAACTTCTTGCAAACAAAGTTGTTTTGGACGATATGGACGAGTGTGTCATTAGAAGAAAATATCAGGAGTATAACGAGGTTAAAAAAAAATTTCTATGCTGTGAAATTTATTAAACTCTTGCAAGAAGGAGATTAATTTCTTTGGCTGTAAAGAAATGCTTAGGAAAATATTGAAATTTAAAAAGTGCAAAATTAAACAGAGTTTACTGACAGAACACTGTCAAAGTGGCTCAAAGAGCATAATTTCTTAGAATGCTATTGGGTCAAGTGAGGGAGATATCATGGAATAATACCAAGCACGTAAAAGAATGAAAGAGATGTAACATTTATTGTATTATAATAGATTTGAGATTATATTTGATTGCTTATGATAAGAACATATATACGATTTTAACATACACAAGGGAAATATCATCATGAACTATCGCTCGCGCTTTCCCAACTGGACTATACCGGCAGGCAGGCAAGCCGTTTCATGTATAAATGGCATCCCCCAGTACAGGACTGCACTTGCCTTGGCCAGGATGTGTGATTTTCTGAATTGTTGTTCCTTTTAATTTCATAAGCAGATGTAGGAATTGTCAGCAGTTGGTTGCTACAGATTAGCATTATCCTTTATATTTTTCTTTCTTTTTCAAGGGATTGTACACAAGCGCCTCTTATCATGTTATCCAGGAATTATTAGACATAGACTTTCTCTGATCCATTGTTTACATTTGAATACAAAAGGTCTGTTTCATTTTCCATTTTTTCAATCTATTAATTTTATTAATGCAAGACATTATAAAACATACCGGTTATTCACAAATTACACAACAGATCTATGATACTGCAATAATAAATAGAATTTTATTATAAGAATATTTTCCTGGCAACACCAAAAGCATATATCTCAATGGCCCTCACTGCTTAAAAATCTTCTCTAGTTAGCTCACTTATTTGTTGACACAATGCAATTTGGAGATAAACTCTGTATTTAGCAAATGTCTATGTATTCTTACAGTATGTGCATTAGATGCTCAATTGTTCTGTATGACTATCTATTTAAGACTCCCCTTCATTTGAGAAGGCTGCCTTCACTCTGCTCCCAATTGGGGTTTCTATGTTAGTATGTCAATGTCACATTTACCATGATGCATTAAGAACTCTGAACTGTCTCTTAATACTGATATTTACTCTTGAAAGATTATCCCCTCTTTTGTCTTCCTGGTCCCTGTCTATCTGGCTCTGAGGATGCTTATCCTTTGTATGCCTTAGCCCTAGGAGGAAGTGTGACACACGTTTATCCAGCCACCTCTTGTTAGTTTGGCTTGGAAAGAGCCCTTCTTAGTAGTTATAAATTATAATGTGCAACCATTATTCCCCGTATGCAATTACATTTCATCTCAAAGTAAAATGAATAGATAAACAGTCTTCAAATAACTTCAACAGCTATGGAGAAAAAGAGAAAGTAACGTAAATAATAAAATAAATAATAATAAAAAATGGCAAGATGGAGATTTGAATATATTTAGAATATACTTATTCCCTGGATAATTATTCACCAACTAAAAGGGCCTGGAGAAGAGAAGTAATAGGCATGACAAATAGAGAAAATGTTAAGTGACAAAGAGTAGGAGTGGAGGTTAAAAGACATAAGGAAAACTATCACACATGCGCTCGAAAAGGAAATGGTGAATGAATGAACATTTTCACTGTTATTAGGTGAAAATTATTAGTTGGAAAAGAATAGAAATCAGGAGAAAAAGGATGTATCAGTAAGAAATTGTTTGATATACATAGAAATACTATTAGTGAAATGTTTTACAAAGATAGTAGGAAAATATGATAATCATCTAGATAATTGCAGAACTGACCATTTAAAAAATGGAAAATATGTTTCTGGAGCTACCTGCTCTCATCATGAGTTCCTAGTTAAGTGTTGGCATTATGTTCATTGTAGAAGGATGTACCTGTGCATTAGTAAGTTGGTTGAGTGGCTCAGTTAGCGAGTGGTCTTCTGATCCCAAGGTCGCAAGTTTACACCAGATACAGACCAATGGTTTTTAAGTGTGCTTAAAAGTAACGCCTCATGTAAGCATCATTAAAAAAAAAATAAAAATAGAAAAAAAAAGGTTTTTGTGCATTAGTTTCGCCTGGCAGAATTTCAAACTTGAAAATCCAGCTCCTTTTGTTTCAAATTTAATTTTTTCATATTTGTTACATCCAATCGGGCATATTCCTGGCTTGTTCTCTTGTGGGATATTGTTATCTTTAATTCAAATTATAATATTTGGGGCCAAAATGTTGTGTTGTTTCTGCAATTTGTAGAAAGCCCTTGGATGGTATGTGAAGTTCTTGAAAGCCTTGTTGTTATTTTTTCATTTGGAGTGTTTGTACTAACCTATCTTTCTATTAATGGGTCCACTTATTTTCTTGTGTACTGTTTCTGTATGGAGTCCATTTTCTGTATTACATTGTTTGGTCATGGTTGTGTTCAGATTTGCAGATGGGAACATAACTAATCTGTGCAGAAGACTGCGAGTACTATTGATGTGACTGGGTTTCCTGTAGCTGTTAAATGTTGGGTGGTAGTTTTAGTGACAGCTTGGCATTTTTGGAGAGCCTAACAAACCATAAATAGTGAACCAAAAATAAACATAAACATCTTAGGAAAAACAGAGCTTACAGTTTAGAACATTTACATTTGGAAGAACAGGAACTGCGTTTTAAAATCTGAAATTCTGCCAGGCAACTACTAATTTGTATTTATTTCCATTTGAATTTATTCATCAGTCATAAGTAAACACAAAAAATTTACAACAGACTTTGTCACTTACAACTATATATGCAACAGTTTTCTCCTTGGCTACATAATATAAAACAACACTCTAACTCACATGTTATTCTTATTCAGCTCTTGAAATTCTTGAATAATATAAAGAGGATTTTTCATCAGCCATGTATAAACTCTGTTCTTAAATTCCTGAAGATTAATGTTACATATTCTATCTAGTAGTGCATTAAAGACTTTATATCTATTATTTTATAATGTTTAATTGCCTTATTGAATCTATGGTAAGGTATATCCTAGATGGTGGCGGTTGAGAGATGTGAAACAGAAGTGTCCAGGATTTTGGGGGCAAATAAGGGAGAGTTTGCGTTAAATGGAGAAAATAAAATGAGTTGTGGCCAAATCAAAGGTGGATGGAATAGTGAAAATGGAAGTTCGAGTGGAGCGGGTCGGAAAAATGAGAGATCTGTGAATATGTGTTGTGACTGGAGATCGGGTGACGCGCATGAGAGTGTAGCATCACTTCGGTTAGTGATCGAGATTCTCAGGAAAGACCTCGTGGCGGCAAATAAAGAAATAAACGAACTAAGAAGTGAAAATAAAAGAATAAGGAATGAAAATGAGAAAACAACGAGGTGCACGGAGGGAGATGAACAGAAATGGCCTAGCCGAAGTGAAACAGCTCAATGGGTAAACGTGAATGCAAAGCGTCGGTCCCGGGGAAACAATTTAGCGAGTGCACGGAAAGATGAAGTTCTGCTGTCCAATAGTTTTCAGGTGCTGGAAACGAACCCAGCAGCACAAAACCAAGCCGACACAGAAGAAATGGTGCATTCTGAAGATGGAAGCCAGCAGGAAAGCACGCCGAGCAAAACTAAAAATGCGGGTGAACACGTATTTGAGAAAAGATCAGCCATAATTATAGGGGACTCATTAGTACGTCATACTAGTGAATATGTGGACGAAGACATCATAGTGTATTGTTTCCCAGGAGCCAGGCAACAGCATATTGAAAAGAAACTACGGGAAAACAGAGATGACCCGGACAACATAGTTATACACGCGGGCACCAACAACGTACGCAGCGCAGACACGCCTGATGATATGCGAGAAATGTTACAGCTGGTGAAAACCACAAAGGAACTCTTTCCACGAGCCAGGATTTGTGTTAGTGCTATTTTACGCCGCAGAGATGAAGATGATCGCTTCATAGACGCTATAAACTCAGTGCTTGAATGGTTATGCAGTGAACATGACTGTATGTATGTGGATGGAAATGCATGGATTAGAGACTATGACTTGGGTCGTGATGGATTACATTTGAACAGAAGGGGGGTGAGTAAATTTGGCAGGTTGTTAGGTAGGGTTGTTAGCCATCTCAGGCAAAAAAACCAAATTGTGTAGTGAGCGGTGTTGAAAAAAATAGACTCTATGGTTATCTGGAAAACATGGAAGGTAAGGAAATCACTACAGAGCCCTAAAAGGCTTGTTCTCAACTTGATACCATTAGTAGGAAAAGGGGAGGGGAAGAAAAAAAGCAGACAATAGCATGCAAAACATTTCAGACAGGTAAGAAAAACTGTTTAAAAATCTGCCATTTAAATGTTCAAAGCTTAAGTAACAAAGTAACTGAATTAGAGGTACTAATGGCATCGGAGGAAATGAATGTACAGGTACTATGTCTCACTGAACACTGGCTCAGTGGGCAGAATGTAAATTGTGTAAATATAGCCAATTTTAAACTATCATCAGTATTTATTAGGGACAAATATATGCATGGAGGATCAGGGATATTTGTTCATGTAGAAATAGAAGTGAAAGATGTGAAAGAATTGCAGTATTTAGGTGTAGAAAAACATTTCGAGCTCTCAGTTACTGAGATAACAAAAACTCAAACAGTAATAGCATGCATTTACAGGACACCTGATAGTGACTTCAATACATTCATAAAAAAATTAGATGAGCTACTGCAGAAGTTAACAAAAAAGTATAAAAATATTGTGGTGTGTGGGGATTGGAACATTAACTTACTGCAGCAAAGCCAAAAAAGCATGGAAATAGAAAATTTATTCAGGGTTTTCAACATAATTAATACAGTACACGTTATCACTAGAATATCAAAAAACTCGGTGTCACTTATTGATGTGTTAGCTACAAATATGAACTATGATCAGCCAGCGCAGGTAATGGAAACAGGTATCTCGGATCACAAAGCGCAAATCCTAAAGGTATCAAGTCAGTCATTGAAAGAAAGTAGAATAACAAGCAGTAAAAGGCATTTTAATGAAGAAAATCAAAAGCAATTTAAATACCTATTAAGCAAAGAAAGTTGGCATGACATATATGAAGAAAAGGATGTACATGCAAAATTTGATAAGCTAATAGACACAGTTCATCACAATTTTAATATAGCATTTCCACTGAAACAGGTTAGTATAAAGAACAAAAACCAAAAAGGGTGGGTGACCAAAGGTATAAAAGTATCCTCACAGAGAGTCAAATTCCTATCAATGTTGGAAAAAAGGGGAAAGGTGTCAAGGGAAAACTTAGGTTATATAAATTAATATAAAAAAGTATACAAGAAAGTTATTAGGGATGCAAAAAAACTGGAAAATGATAAATATATTCAAAGAGCAACAAACCAATGTAAGGCAATCTGGGAAGTAATCAATAAAGAAACCGGGAAAAGAAATTTGTGCATAAACCAATTTGAATTGATGCATGAAGGGCAAAAAATCAAAGATCCAGTTAAAATAGCTGAATTGTTTAATACATATTTTGTTGAGGGTCCAAATAAACTAGTAAGAGATAAATATGACACAGGGGTTAAAAAAGCAAGAGAAAACAGTAAGGTTAAAAGGTGCATGAATTCAGTATTTATTAAACCTATAAATGAGCAGGAACTGATAAGGGCTGAAAAGCAAGCTCTCAGCAGGTCTAGACGAGATTCCTGATCTAGTAATAAAGGTTTGTGTAGAGGAAATAGCAAAACTATTACTGAATATCTATAATACCTCCTTTGAGACAGGAGTTTTCCCAGATAAATTAAAAACAGCTAAAGTTAGGCCCCTCCATAAAAAGGGACCCCAAGATGTGTTACAAAATTACAGACCAATTTCTATGCTATCAGCATTATCCAAGATTTTGGAGAAGCTAATGTTCAATAGAATTAGTTATTTTTTAGAGAAGAATAAAATTCTCACAGATACACAACATGGTTTTAGGCGAGAAAAATCTACTGAATCGGCAGTTTGCGCCCTAGTTGAAAAAATTATTGCTGCTATTGAACAGAAAGGGAAATCAATAGGTTTGTTCCTTGATCTAACGAAGGCATATGATGTGATTGATCATGATATACTACTGAGAAAGTTAGAGGTGTATGGTATTAGAGGAATAGCAAATGCATGGTTTAACTCTTACCTATCGAATCGATCTCAAGTAGTAGAAATTAACAACCTGAATAAAGAACATCTCAGTATAGAAAGATGTCAATCTACGCAGAGGAAGGTAGGACAGGGGGTACCACAGGGATCTATATTGGGGCCTCTTCTTTTCTTGATTTATGTAAATGATCTCCCATTATGTGTCCAGGAGTCTGAAGTGGTGTTATTTGCTGATGATACAAACCTGCTGCTAAAAGCAAACAATGACAGAGATCTTCAGAAAAAAATAAATGGGGATATAAGGAAATTGATATACTGGTTTGAGGTAAATAGACTGCTATTAAACACACAAAAAACTGTTGCTATGAGTTTTCATTTGAGTCATCATAGAAATGTGGCAAAACCGCAAATAAAAATAGACACTGAAATCATAAAATATGAAGATCAAACTAAATTTCTGGGGATAATTATTACAGAAGATCTTAAATGGGGGACACATATAAATATGCTAACCAAGAAACTAAGTGTGGGATGTTACATATTGAGTACATTGAAAAGAGTGACGAGTGTGCAAGTTTTTAGAAGTGCTTATTTTGCATACATCCATAGTCATATAAGGTATGGAATAATGTTCTGGGGGGCATCAACAGAATCTGAAAAAGTTTTTCGGTTGCAAAAGTGGGCCATAAGAATAATGACTGGCGAATCAAGTAGATCTCTGTGCAGGGAACTGTTCAAAAGGTTAAGGATTATGACTGCACCAAGTATGTATATATTAGGAGTTATCCATCATATCAGACGAATAAGGCATCAGTTACCAGATAACCAAGAGATTCATTATCATAGTACAAGGCAGAAAGGAAATCTACATGTGCAATATTGCAGAACAAATCTAGCCAAAAACAGTGTAAATCATAATGGAATAAAACTGTATAATAGGCTACCCCTTAATATAAAAAATATTGAAAATGTAAATCTGTTTAAGAAAAAACTCAAATTGTACCTATTAGAGAATGCGTTTTATTCAGTTATGGAATATGTAAATAAGTCTTACTAATTAAGGCAGTATGGATATGTGTGGTGACCCTAAATGCTGTATGCATATGTGTATGTGTGTGTGTGTGTGTGTGTATGTGTGTGTGTGTGTCCTTTTAACTTATTGTTATATTCCTATGTAACTTATTGACGAGTCCATATCATGTATACATGATCTGAAGAATGAAATAAATGAATATGAATATGTTTATGTTTCTTATATTGTAATTATGTATTTCTTTTCTTGCACTGTGATTAAGTATATTTTCTGATGACCTTTTTTAGAACCCTTAACTTCTCTAATACATGTAATACCCATAAAAGTAACTCATACCTAAATATGCTTTGAAAGAAAGCTGTTCGCAAAAAATTCTTTAAGGTGACTTTTTTTTAAGTTTGCTATTAAGAATACGACAATTTACTACATAAAATATCAATATGGGGATTCCATAACAATTGTTTACCTAGCATTATTTCCAATAATTTAACTTCTTCCTTTGCATCATTATTTATCATCTGCAACTAGGTGATTAAAATCTATGTAAAATATCACAAATAGTAATTGCAAGACTTAATACTGTGCTATCATGAATTAATGTAATGTTGAAAGAAAATAAATTTAGGATGTGTTTATATGGACAATTTTTAGTTATAATCTGGGTTAGATTTGTATGAGAATTCTGCTCTACATGATTATGTCAACAGCCTTCTGATAATAAGAGCCTATCATTAGACCTCACTCATATTCTGTTTGTGCATTGCATGTAGCCTGCACATTAATGCTAGGAACATCTTTCCTATTAATATACTTGTTGCCATGTGCATTTTGTTTGCCTTATTTCAATATGAGTACAATCCACTGCTCCAATTGCATCATGGGAATTATAGCATCCTGATGACATCACCTTCTTGAAGACCAGCAGCAGCAGTTATATGAAACTGTATCAAATTCCTTGCTCTAGCATTGATTGTTAAAAAGTTCCCATAAGGTATTTGAGACCATAGTCTGTGTAACACCCAGATCCTCCGCAACACCAAATTGAACTAGGGTCTCCTACATACTTTAAAATATTCCGCATTTTCCCAGTATGTTAAGAGCTCCAGCTCATGTTTCATTTCATTCTGGAAGAAAATGTTGTGCAAGCCAGTCTACATTTTCTCTTTCAAAACGGTATAATTGTTTGTTTCTGTTCACATCCGAGTCCCTATGTCTTGCATAAGCTTTTATTTTCCGCTCAGGAACTACGATCATGAACTCTGCCATCGTAATAAACTGCAGTTGCGCAAGCTAAGGTAGCTACGCAGGTAACTCAAGTTACACCCAGCAAAAGCTTCAGAGCAGCAAGCACGTCTTGTTTTTATTTATACCATTTCTCGAGCTAGATTTCAGGGAGGAAGATTAGCCAGCTTCAGCTCACGAGGCAGCTGAGCAGAAGAGTTTTATTCTGAGCTGTAGCTTGGAATTAGTGAGAATAAAGCAAGTGCTTTCTTTTATTAGCACTAGCAGTGCCATTAGCACTGCAGCATGGAAATTCTAGAGACAGGTTAGGTCCAGTTCTCGTATTCAAATTACAGGAAATTTCAATTCAAAAGTTGCAGAGATGAATTGTCCTTGAAATTGAGATAATGAAGCATCTGGATTGTTATATACTTGAACTACAGCAAAGTAATGCTACGGCCTTTGTTTGCCCAGCAATTGTGTTCAGTCTGGCTATTGTTATGTGAGATGAGAAGGTCAAGCATGGATCCCATGGCCAGGTGGATGACAATCCAAGCTGCCATTACAGAATGTTATTAAATTTATTCACCAAATTTTTAACTGACTTTGCTCTAAAACTCGCTAGTAAAAGTATTTATTGAAATGGTTTTGAAATATTTCCATCAAACGTATTTTTAAATGCTATGTGTTTCATTTACTTCTTATTTTAATCTTTATCAACAGGAGTAAATTTAAATATTTCTCATATTATTTTTCAGGTTAGTTATTTTTACTGGAAAGCAAAGATCTGAGAGAGTACTGAAAATCCTACAACTTTTGATCCACATTTGTGCCAAAATAGTTATTCGTTACATCTGGATAACCAAGCGTTTGCCTCATTTTGCTTCATTTCATTTGGTATTCTTAAAAATTCTTACCTGATGCCAAAATGGATACTTATCGCCATACTGCTCTGCTTTGGCTTCCATGAACTCACCATTTTGCTTAAGAGCAAAAAACATGGTCACAAAATTGTTGACGACCGTCACATGCATGTTTCACAGTATTAAGGCAATGCCAGTGTATTAGCTGCCAGGTAAGGGAACCCTCCAGAAAGCCTGCTGCAAAGGCCTGAACCCAATCTGGATATTCTGCATTTGTTTGTATTTCCAGCACAGCCCATCTTTTAAAAAATAATTTTATTAGCAAAATGATCCAATCTCATAAACAAATGGAATATTACGAGGGTAATCCCAAAAGTAAGGTCTCCGATTTTTTTTTAAATACAAAGAAATGTTTATTGATATCACATGGTACATAGTTTTGAAGCCTGAACGTTTTTCTATTTTCCCACATAATCGCCATTTCGATCGATGCATTTTTGTAGACGCTGTGGCAGTTTTGTATACCCATGTCATACTAGCTTGCCGCCATGCTCTTGAAGCTCTTGATGGGCCTCACTTTTCACTTCATCGTCGTCACCGAAGCGCCTTCCAGCCAAGCGTTCTTTCAACTTGGGAAACAAGTGGTAGTCACTTGGTGCTAAGTCCGAACCATAGGGTGGATGGGTGATGATGTCCCATACAAACTGTTGCAGAAGATTCATGGTTTGACGGGCGTTGTGGGGGTGAGCATCGTCATGGACAAGGCTTATGCCCTTGCTCAAAATTCCTCTTCTTCGATTCTGAATTGCCCGTCTTTTTTAATATCTGACAATACTTGTCGGCATTTATTACTGACCCAGGGTCCATAAAGTCAACCAACAATGTCCCCTTTCGAACCCAAAACACAGTTGCCATGACTTTATCGGCAGACTGTGTTCTCTTGAATTTTCGAGACTTGGGTGAACCGGAATGCCGCCACTCACTTGATTGTTGTTAGGTCTCAGGTGTGAAGTGGAAAGTCCAGGTTTCATCACCCATGACTATTGATTCCAGAAAGTTGTTGAATGGTGCTTCCAGAAATCTCAGGAATAACAATGCAGAGCTCATTGAGAGTGATCAGCCGATCTTGAAGCACGATTTATTCAACCTTTGTGACGTTTTCGTCAGAAATGAACGGTCTCCCACTTTTTTCTAGTCATGAATTTCCTTACGACAATCTGCAAATTCTCTACTCACTTTCGGACATTTTCGACATCCCTACAAGACTCTTCATACACTTCCATCAACTGCCGATGAATTTCGATTGGTTTAAAACCTTTTGCACTCAAACTACGTGACTTCGCACCTGGCGGTAGTGGCTAACGGGATCTCAATTATAACTGGTAGTCAAGCCAAGACATGCGCTACTGGAAGTACCGGATGTACGGAGGTTTCTGTAGAGAGTGGAGAAAGGAACGAAAAATGTAGTACGGCCAACATCCACACAAGCAGTTTCCCTGCGACCCCAGCGCTTTGGGATCACCCTCTTATACATTAAACAAACGTATGTTCTACCCAGTTTAAACATTTTACTTATAATTAGTTCATGCATAGCTTTCATCTTGTAAAGCAACTCCAACAGTGGTGTTCAGATTTCATTCGGATATATCGTGGAATTAAGTGATTAATGTAATACTTTATTGTCAAAAACAAAACTGTCTAACATCAAACAAAGGACTTAGCCTCTGACTCCTCTCTCTCGCTCTCGCTCTCTCTCTCTCTCTCTCTCTCTCTCTCTCTCTCTCTCTCTCTCTCTCTCACACACACACACACACACGCACCCACGCACACTCACAAACACCATATTTATTGATTGGCATGTTTTGGCAGCATTATCTATCTGAAGCTGTGTTTGGAGAACTATACTTTTATGTTAATCATTGCAACAATGAAACATTTCAATCGTGCAATGAAAATTTCATGAGAAAACAATTTTTCTTACATCCAAGTAAGTGGATAATCAGTTATTGCTTAAATGACTTATACATGTTTGGATAGGTATGTGGGTACATATTTGCAGTTTGTAATTTTATATCATTTTGTGAAAAAGAGGAACAATTATATCTAAATACGCTAAAACGTAGATATGCTCTATTTAAAAAAAAATAGCTAATCATAAGTGTTTTAGCCATATAGATAAATATGTATGTTATAGCTAGATATTTATTAAGGATTTGAGATTTAAAAATTCAAGAAAATGAAACTACATGATATAGCTCACTAAGATATTAATGAAAGCTTTGAATGTGGGGGATTAAAGAAACTGTATTGCCAAGATATCAATACAAATGTTCAATTTAGACCATACAAGAAAGAGAACCTGCATGATACTGTCTGACAAAATATCAATAAAAGCTTTGAGTGTGGAGGATTCAAAAAAGGTGAACCTGGATGATACTGTCGGCCAAGATATGAATAAAAGCTTTGAGTGTGGAGGTTCAAGAAACCGAACCTACGTGATACTGTCGGGTAAGATATTAATAAAAGCTTTTATTAGATTAGATTAGAAAACATTCTGTAAGTTAATTTAGGCCAGCAAGACACTGAACATAGAACTTGTCAAAGGTTATACCTATATACATAGGTATGTCTATATACCTACGAGAAAGAAAAGAAAGAAAAAAAGCAATGTATAAAGCTCTAGTGCTAAAAGCACGAGTTACAAATACAGCAAAACAGACATACAATCACACCATCTGCTTCTGAGACCTGTACGCCACTGCACTAGACTTAATGTGCTCCATAATGTGCTTCCTCTTTTGCATACACATAAAAACAAAGACCATCAAAAAATCGTGTTAAGATATATAAATAAATATAAGTTCATTATATGTAACACTGATATAATGTCAGATGATAGTTTTCTAATTATCGACATACTTGTAGTAATACTTGAAAGTATATAAAACCAAACTATGATTATTGTATTATTTACTCTCCAAAAATGTCAACAAATTACAATATCCATTTACAAATATTTTATAGAATTTACAATGCAAAAATTTACAATTATGTATCAGAATGTATAATACCAAAGTATTAGGGTTTACAGAGCTTGTGTCATTGTAGGGGATTCAAAAAAGCGATTCTGTCGGTCAAAATATCATAAAGTACTTTTATTGTGTGGTATTCAAGAAAACGAACTTGCATGATACTGTCGCTCAAAATATCAATAACAGCTTTGAGTGTGGGGGATTCAAAAAAGCGAACCTGCGTGATACTGTCGGGAAAAATAATCAACAAAGCTTGGAGTGTAGGGTAATCAAGAACTCGAATCTGCGTGATACTGTCGGGCAAAATATCAACCAAGCTTGGAGGTTAGGGTATTCAAGAAAGCAAACTGCGTGATACTGTCGGGCAAAATATCAACGAAGATGGGAGTGTAGAGTATTCAAGAAAGCGAACCTACGTGATACTATCGGGCACAATATCAACGAAGCTTGGAGTGTAGGATAATCAAGAAAGCGAACCTGCGTGATACTATCGGCAAAATATCAACGAAGCTTGGAGTGAAGGGTAATCAAGAAAGCAAACCTGCGTGAAACTATCGGACAAAATATCAACGAAGCTTGGAGTGTAGGGTAATCAAGAAAGCGAACGTGCGTGATCCTGTCGGTCAAAATATCAAAGAAAGCTTGGAGTGTAGGGTATTCAAGAAATCGAACCTGCGTGATACTATCGGGCAAAATATCAACGAAAGCTTGAGGTGTAGGGTAAACAAGAAATCGAATCTGCGTGATACTGTCGGTCAAAATCTCAATGAAAGCTTGGAGTGTAGGGTATTAAAGAAAGTGAACCTGCGTGATACTATCGGTCAAAATATCAACAAAAGTTTGGAGTGTAGGGTATTCAAGAAAGCAAACCTGCGAGATACTGCCGGCCAAAATATTAATGCAAGATTTGAGCGTGGTGGGATCGAGAAAGCGAACATGCATAGACAAGATATCAACGAACGTTTTGAGTGTAGGACATTCAAGAAAAAGAACCTGCGTGATATTATTAATCAAGATATCAATGAAAGGTTTGAGTATGCGGGGTTCGAAAAAGCGAACCTGGATGATGCTGTCCAGCAAAATATCAATGAAGGCTTTGAGTATGGTTGATTCAGAAACCAAACCTGCATGATCCTGTGAGCCAAGATACCAAAGAAAGCAATGAGGTTGGCGGATTCAAGAAAAAAGCTCCGCATGATACCGTCCAGTGGCGGCTCGTGGCCAAATTATCTGCTAGGGCACAATTTTAAGATTGACTAAATTTAAACTAAATTAAATGTTATTTATGGACGCTCTTTAACTGCTGCGGTTTTAAGCGACCCATTCTATTTTTGGCGTACAAGACCGCTTAATATTGCTTAGAGGCTTCTTTATCAGGCTTGAGGGGCTTTTTACATGCCGTAAACCTACGACACGGTATCAACGACCTCACTTCCCTAATAAAGGAAGGGATTTTTACGCCTGAAAAAAAATCATCCGGGTTTGAACCCGCGACCTTAAGAAACAGAGGCCAGCATGTTATCCCTAGATCATGGATGACGACAGACTAAAATTAGTGGATATTAAAAGCTATCAGTAGAAATGAAATGCTAATTTGTGTACTAGCACGAAGCTTTCTGTTTGTAGATGAAGTTCATCGTTCGATCCTATGCTTGAAAAAATACTTCCATAACTCTTTCATTTAAGTCAGAAACTGAACGCGACATGTTCCGAGAATTTTGAACACGAACCGTCACCATCACTATTTACCATACGTCAACAACATTATCAGAGAGGTGATACTGCTGCAAATTAATGCATAGCTCGTCTTAACAGCTGATGCACTTAGGCGTCATGTGTAGTGACCAGCAATGTTTTCGAGCGAATGTCAACCTAAGGAATCTAGTCTCATATGCGAAGAGTCTGGAAGCGAAAGAGGCAATCACCTCCTAGGACGCCAGAAGTTAACACAGAGTGACTTAATGGTTTAGAAACGAAAGTCTTTTTAGAACTCCAATTTGAACGATTGTCAAAACACTGTTGCAAACGGTGTTCCTAAAACGACGTACGCTGAGAAGTGCAAAAGACCGCAAAGACGTCAACACCTGGGTGGACACATTTCAATATTGTATTCATCGCTAAAGCAAACAGCGTGATGCTCAGTACTGATCCCGGTGTCACTCGCTTCTCTTGAACAAAAAGTTTCGATAAAACCTAATCGACCCTTACTCGGAAAACGCGATCTCTCATAAACTCCTGAATGAACAAACACAGGTGTCCACGTATCTTCCAATGTAACCTTCTCGAGGTATAAAATATCCCAACTGTCTGACAGTTCCTGAAAAATCCTTTCAAGATCTGTGTCGATAGCGGTACAAGTCGGTCAGCAGCTGACCGAGGTCGTCGAAAACTGCACTGGGTGTTGGTCAGTAGATCGTGAAATTCTAGCCACGATACCAACTGTGCATTGAATAGACGTTCCATCACCTTGCAATCATAGCTGGTGAGAAAAACAGGACGGCAACTGGACGGAAGATGATGGTTCTTCCTAGGTTTCAAGATGGGTATGATGATGGCCTTCCCCCACTTTCCTGGAGAAGTGCCGCCAACCCAAACACGGCTTTAGATCTCAGTACAAAAAAGTACTGCCTAATTGTAACGTTGTCTTGTGGAGGAAGCTTTGTCTCTTATAGACCTAAGACCTAAGGCTCATACTTGTTGAGCTACAGTTTAAGCTTGATCGATTTGGTCAAAAGCGCATATATTCCATTGTAGATAGCCATTACGTCTATATTATGGGATAAGGTCTAATATAAAACATATTTCTGCAAGGAGGTCTGTACTGGTTGGCTTAATATATTCGTTTTAACTGTCGGACTAACACTTTTTTTTTTTTTTTAAAGGAGAGTGATCCTGCCGCCTCTTACGCATTGTCCATCTGGCAGTGAGGCCAGAATCCTCCTCCTATTCCATCTTCTCAACTTCTTGAAATATATTCTCGAACCGATTAGAGGCACTAATCGGCGAAGATTATAGTCGCTAGTTTATAGAAATATAACATTTTGTGCAGACAAGCAGGTTCTGTGTAAAATGGACATTTGATGATGTGTCTAGAATTATTGCAGCGTTCAATCCTTTTGGCTAACCATGTAACAAGGTTTGGTAACTCTGAAAAATGATTCACTTAATATTTGCCACCAGCAACCAGCAACTTATGAAGATTTAATACGTCTTATTTGAAAAACAGTGACCAAAAACAAAAGAGAGATAATGAAGATATTTCTTCTAAATAGCTATTTACCTAACTGAAAGTGGGCTCTTAGTTGAAAGATTCCAAATTTTTATACAAAATGCAGACTGCAGTTCGTGTTTTTTAAAAAGTTTGAATGCAGATTGAAATACAGTGATTTCTGCATTAAGACCAGTTTCAGAAAATGAGAGTGGTAGACTTAGATGTGAAGCTGAAGGTCTCCTTCGAAAGTTCAACAATATTGAGATAGTTTTCATGACCCCAGTGTGAATTGTATTCTGCAACAGTTTGGCAAAGTAATGAAAACGTGCAAGCCAAGGGTGTGATCATTTCTACTTCTTACAATATTTCTAAATAACCTTCAGACATCTTTTTCAATTCACAAGGATTCAGCTTAAAATAAGCCTATGGAGATCACAAATTCTGAATTAGTTCCACCTCCTTCAATTGCTGAGAATCAAAAAAAGAAAGCGTCAAATAAAACACAATGGATATTCACATGAAATTGTTTTTGAACTTACAGCCAGGTGGTGAAAAATTCATATTCCAATGTCTCAAAGAATTTCATCATCGTTGTCTTTAGGTAAACTGAGCTGTAAGGGAAGACTTTCACTCCTATTTATAAGTAGATGTCCATTTGGGGCAGTGCCAACCAGTAGATGACTATTTGACTATTTTATGGACCCTTAAATAAAAAAAACAGTAGTGACGGTAGTTTTGTGCTGGTCACCTTCTTTCTTACATATTGAAGAGCGTCTATGCCCAAACATCACTTACTTTCTGCTGGCAGCTGGCTGCTAGAAGATGCAACGTGCTATATTTCACACATATAGCTTGTACTACTACTTTGATTTAATAAACATTTTAATTTAAGGAAAAGAACAATTTGCGTGCTGAATCTGTGATTAACTAATAGCGCATGGAAGTAAGTTAGCCAGTCCTTCTGGCTATTGTGCCTAGTATATTTGATATTGGTGCTCCGTCACATAGAGAATCACGGGTTTGACTCCTGCATGGATCTTTCTGTTTGGGTAAATGTGTATGTAAATGATAAACATACAGCAAAAAAAAAACAAAAAAAAAAAACAGTTAAATAAACTGGCAGAAAAATAAGCTTTTATGGCATGCAAATATGACACATGCTAATCTCTTATCTCATGTCTTTCCTGCAGCAAGATCTTTATTGTTCCTTGTTTTCTTCCATTTGAAATTCATGTCACGTAATATAGTCTTTAAACTTCTGCTTTCCCCTTTAAAGTAAATGAAATCTTTATGATTCAGGAGCAGATTTTGACAGTGGGCATCATTTTCTCCTGAACATAAAAATTGTTAACTGTTTGCCAAATTACACACCTATTAAAGTCATCAGTGTATATTATCCATTTTGGTACACAATGCGGTAATGTTGCCGTTTGAGGGTCAGTTGGCCGCTCAATGCCGCAAAACCATACCAACTTTAGACATTGAAAACCCGCTTTGGAACTGAACACATAGTGCCAAAGAAATGCAATCGGTGAATAGCCGCAAGATGGCAGTAGTAGCACGGTTATATGTTGCTAAATGGCAGGTATATGACGTAGCCTAAGGGCCTGGCAATTCTAGAAGACGACATCTATCATACACCATTAATCCTACTTATTGCAGATGTTGAATATTTGAGGTTATGTGGTACATGAGCTAGCTAAAGGTGATTTCATAAAAACATAAAGATAACCCCATCTATGTCACACTGCAATCGCGGTGCTCTTACTACGTTTGATCAATTAATATTTTGGGTTAAATGGAGAAATTTAATGCACAAAGCTACTGTTAAATAGGAAGTTATCGATTGCTTTGTTTCTTTTTAATGAAAAAGAAGCATTAGTAGTAAATAAAATTATTATTATATATTATTGTTATTATTGTTACTAATATTATTGTTATTATTTATATTATTATTATTATTATTATTATTATTATTAATCTTATTATTGTTGGTGGTGGTAGTATGATGATTATGATGATGATTATTAATTGTAAAAATAACTGTCAGCCCAACCAGATCTACTTGATCTTTAGTTATGTCATGTCATTGGTAGCCTTAAAAAGGGCTGTTTTGTCATTGAAGAAAATATGAAAGAGGTGGAGAACAGTAGGAGATATTCAGAAGAACAGTATATGTGCCCCCTGACGCATATAATTGCATATTTCAGCGTTTCCGACACCTTCCTATGAATGCACTGCCTCACTGTATATATTTCTGGGTTTCCCCGCCTTGCTATGGTTACGCTTCCTCAGGCCTATACTGTTAATTGCAAATTACGTGCTTTCCACACTACCGTATGGCTGCACTCCCTTCCCTCCTTTTCGCAATACCAACTATATATGTTCAATTACGCTGAACATTGCACCATTCAGATGCAAAGGTTGGCTGCCTGATCTTACGCAGCCAACTGACCCTTAAACGGCAACATTACCAATTTTTCTTTAATCAGAATTATTCTCTATTCCCCACAGAGTGTAGAAGTTTGGAGAGAGAATGTGTATGTGTGTGTGTGTGTGTGTGTGTGTGTGTGTGTGTGTGTGGAGAAAAAATCTTATGTGTTCCATTCACATGACTTTCTCTACATTTCTGCAAAAATAATTGTTAAAGAGCTTATGCTTTCTATTTACTTCATGCTAATTGAGAAGCACAATAAGGGAGCACCATAGGTAAAAGTGATAGTCAAAAGCTGAAACCAATAACAAGGAATGTCTCAAAAATGATCAACTCCACGAAAAAAATGTATATGACATAAACTGTGTGTTTTATTGTGCTCTACGGTTTTGTGTTACTTATTTTACGATTTAGCAGTTATGCAAAATTCCGTAAAATTCATCCAGAATAAAGTGGTCTCCAGAGATAATTCCCAGAAAATTAAAAATATACATTTTATTTGTCAGGTAAATATCTTTAACATGCCATATTTTAATAAAAATCGTTAGAGGTATTTTTGAGAAAATCAAAGTTTTCGAAAATAGTTCGATGTAAAAGATAGATGCAGTGGGGAATTTGCTTGAAAAATCTTCGTGTCGCATCGTTGGAAGATACCAAACTTAAATAGGTACCAGTTTGGTATTTAACGATCTTTTCGTTTTTGAGCTATGCTGTCCACAAACACACAGACACACACGCCCACACACTCTTTCTAAAAATATGATGTGTTCGATTCACATGACTTTCTCTACGCCTCTGCAACAAATTATTGTTAAAAGGCTGATGCTTCTATTTACTTCATGCTAATCGAGAAAAAATTAGCAGAAACAGTCTTATTACATGCTTCTTTGTAAGTAAAAGCGAAATAAGAGAGTACTATAGGTTAAAGTGATAGTCAAAAGCTGGTTGCTATTTGACTGAAGTTCCTTTATATAGACAGCAGTTAAAAATTCCTGTATGAGAAAAGTATAAGTTCTTCAAAAACAAGGAATATCTCAAAAACGACCAACTCCACGAAAAAAATGTATGTAACATAAATTGTGTGTTTTAACGTGCTCTACATTTTTGTGTGGTAAGTTTTTGTACAGCTCTTACGGTTTAACAGTTATACAAAATTCCGTTAAGTTCATCCAGAATAAGGTAGTCTTCAGAGGCCATTCCCAGAAAATTCAAGATATGCATTTTATTTGTCTGGTAAATATCTTTAATATAAGAGATTTTATTCACCGTGCTAGACAATTGAATTTTCAGCCGCTCAGTAGGAAGGTTTGATCATACAGGTCAATATAGCATATGGTATTTTTACTTTCTCTATACGTACTATGTACATAGTGTGTACAGAAGGTATTGTGTTGCACCCAAACATTGATACGGAAATTTCACCGGAGATACATGTTTTGAACCCCCTGAATCATTTTTTTTTAGAAAAACGTGCGTGTGTGTCTGTATATCTGCTTGTGTGTGTTGTGTGTGTCTGTGGGCAGCATAGCTATAAAACAAAACGACCTTTAAACACTTGATATTTAAGTTTGGTATCTTCCAAAGATGTGACACCGCCTGCGATGTTATTAGTAGTTAAAGCGGGCGTTAAACACTACCAAAAAAAAAAAAAAAAAGAGATGCGACACGAAGATTTTCAAGAAAATCCCCCTACACCAAACTACTGTTTTGATTTTCTAAAAAATTACTCAAACTATTTTGATTAAAATCTCTTATATTTAAGACATTTGTGAGAGAAATAAAATGTATATATTGAATGTTCAGGGAGTAGCTTAGTCAGCAATACATAGCACAGTTATCATTGTTAAAGCTCGAACACTGTAGCTCCTTTAAAAATCGAGCTTTGCATTTCTCAATTAAAATTGTTCTGATATTGACAATAATGGAATGGTACTCACACAGAACTCCACTATTATTAGCACTAGACACAAATGAAGGCTTCGGATAGCTTAAGCTACCACGGTCTTGCTTCTGTATTAGCATATTCAATGGAGAGTAGCTAATCACTGTCCTCAAGTTCTCCAAACAGATGTCCCATGATGTATTTTCCTCGGCTACCCGTACAAGATATCCGCATATAAAAACTACTGAAGCCGCCTTTGTTGTTGTGTGAAAAACCAAAAGAAAATAAGAAAAATATAGCCTATATCTAACTGAACATTTCACATTTAAAATTAAATAAATACTATTGGCCTAAAATGAGAAAGGATTTAAAACATTGGGGTTTCTAGGCCATTCCGGACATCAATATTAATATTATACCATTGTTATCGTAATAGATTTTTCATCCCCCTTCTTTAATTATATTACCACGAGTTGCAATGAAACTTATTCTGCGATGTGCACATAGAAAAATGAAGGCTAGTAAATAAGAGGGAGAACTTTACTCTTTTGTTCCTAATTTATATGAATATCGCGAGATCACAAGGATTTGACATTTATTTGACATTTATGTTAATAGTTAGTCCTCTTCAACACTTAGCATCTGGTTTTAATGCGCTTCCTATATAATGCTACCCTAGTCGTAGCTCCCTTACTAATAGCCTAACTTAAGTACTTGCTACTTAAAGGACGAGTTAATATTTGTAGCACAAATTTTGGCAGTTCTACGTATCTGCGTTGAGGTTTCTGTCGTATGGATCAGTTTTCCTGAAGAAAACTTACTGCAGCTAGTCGTACTTCTATGTTTGCATACAGAGAAACTTGTAACGTACCAGTTTTCACTGTGGTCTCTATTGCATGCATACAGGAACTGGCATCCAGCAAGTCATTGAAGCCTTCAAGTTGCCTGAGATGACTAAACAACAATTCAATGTCATCGCTTGAAAAGCTCCGTGTCAGCACATACTGAACATAAATGTTTAACAGGTATTGTATGCAAGCAACTGTAGACTGTGTTGTGATCACAAGAGCAGAGTAGGTTTCTACAGTAAAATGTTCCTGTTTATTTCGTCCAACTTCTTGGATGCCTTTCAGATATGGCAGAAAAGCTTCTGTGAGCCACTAAAGCCGGTCGTCACTTATGGAAAAGAAATGGAGTTTGTCATGATTTCGTAAAATATGACCATGTGTGGCATTGCACACATCGTGGATGTCGAACCATTTCCTCGTTGTTTTCATGAAATCTGCAGTTGCATGAAGACTATATTAATCTTGAAAATATCCACTTGCAACAGAGTTGTAGGTTTCGAGAACAACTCTGACAGAATCCGGAAACAAGAGCTTAGCAGTTTTACATTAATTTTTTCTAAGTTTGATGGATATACCATTTTCCTTGATGAATGACGAACAGGTGAGAATATTAGATTCTTCTGCAATTTGTAGAGTGTTCCGACATGTCTTCCGATAATTTCTCTCTTATCTTAATGATTTTCCAAAAATTGCGATCTTACATTCCTAATTATGTGGCTCTGGTCGTAATTAAAAAATAGTGTGCGGCTCTAGTCCAAGGGTGTTGTAATTTCTCTATTGTCATCAGTAATGCCTGTTTGCCCTGACGACGCCTAAGGTATTTATTTAGAGTTGTTTTGTGTGGTAAATGCTCCATTTCTCTTGCAAATTCATAGCCCTTGGCGACTTTTTTGCCATAGAACACATTGCGACGATATAGTTGTCTTAAGTATGCGACGATAGGCGCTTTGTGTCACGTTGTGTTGTTCCCCACTGTGTATTAAGCTAGTATGTATGTGCTCCCCTACCAATCACTTATAGCACGTCACTCCACATACCTGTTGTCTCGACGTCTGATATAGTGCTACCTCAGCTTTGCTCAGTCTCCGCTGTTCGGCCGGCAGGCATGAAATTTGACTCCTGAGGCTGGAGTGACAATGGGTTAGTCAGGAGTTATCCGTTTAAATATTTTAACACACTTTAACTTTGATATGTTAATTTATTCGTGACTAGAATATCTAACTATTCAGACAAGCACTTTGCCTCACACACTAAGTTACTCTAATTTCTATAATTTCCTGCAACTTTCTGTCTTCGACGGCTGAACTTTACTTTGCAGAATTAATAACTTAACATCACGTTGTGCGCCTATGACGTATATAGCAACAGACCTTCATTTTGCGTATTGTGACCAAACTTGACATTGAGTGAGTATCCCAACAGCCTTCAAGCTGTTACTAATACAGTAAAATATGGTGTCATGGCTGCTTCTTTTCAATTGGTCAGAAAGACCGCAAACTTGGCGTCTATGTGTCCCATAATGTATTTCTCCTTACCCATAATGCATTATAAACACCACGTGACTACCTCAATACAATGAAGAACAACTCACTTCTTAAACATTTAAAGCTTCCCCAAATTGCTTTCACTTATTACTCTGTTGCACTTATATGCATAAAGGAGTACGTGACTTATACCGGCTCTTTACCTCACATAAGAATTTCCCTTTATGCAGCGACCTAGTTTCGTAAACAGCGTAGGCTGTGCTTGCTTCAAACTAGGTTTCTACACATATTAAGAAATGTTTTATTTGTACATTAAATAATAATCTATTAATTATTATTATTATTATTATTATTATTATTATTTTCCTAAACAGGCTAAGCTGTGCTTGCTTCAAGCTAGGTTTCTACACATATTAAGAAGTGTTTTATTTGTACATTAAATAGTAATTAATAATTAATAATAATAATAATAATAATAATAACAAAAACAACGAGACCAACTAACGGTCTCATACTGCCCCTATAAAGAATTAATCTTTCATGGTTACATAAAATTTCGGTACTTCATATCTTTCCTTCAATCTAACCCTTCTGGTTAAGGCTACTACTACCTGAAATCATTCCTTGCCCATAGAGATCATTGTTTGTAAACATAGTCTTACATCTCTTTCTAAACTTTCACTTGACAACCTTTTCCCCCTTCCTTCTCATCAGCTATTCTACCGTAGTATACAACTTACATTTCTTAAAATATCCTGACGCAGTGCTTGTCCTACTAACTAACTCGCATAATTTTCAACAAAAGAAACATTACCAAAATACAGATCCATAAATATATACATATAAATTACAATACATAGATAATATTTGTTTACCTACAGCATTAACATTTGCAATCCACACACATTCTGCATAATTTTACGATTTTCTCCACCTAAAGACCTGTGCTGGGATACTTAGATTCATAATTTTATTATAAATAATAATGATATTAAGATATTCTATTACACAGCAATGTCCCTCTGTTCAAAATTACTTTTCCTCCTCAATCAACCTAAGTTCTGTCATTCATTTATTTCTACTGCATCCTCATCTACTTTATATGGTTTAAACATTTGCTTGTGATACAGACCAACAGTATTCCTTGAATTTAATTCTGGGACCTCAAATGTGTCAGTAGAAAATGTATTGCTGACAACATATGATCCTTTAAAATAGGTCATTAACCTCTGGTTCTCCTTTATTTTATGAGATAAGGTCTTGTTTTTCACAAGCACCAAGCCCCCACATTTTAAATCACATACAATTCCTTTATTTATCTATCATGGCTTTTTTTTTCATCATTTGGTTATTTCCCACTGGAATTGTATCCAGAAGTGGACAATTAATGGTGTTTAGCAGTTTTCCCTAGTTAAGTTACTTTGAGTTTGATTTGGAATGTCCTCTATCGGTCTCAGATATTTCATCTACTGAGTATACTATTTTACTAACCATTAATCTCAGGTAAACTCCAAGTACTTTAACTGCTCGTTCTGCCAGATTGCTACTAGTCTATACTTAGAACAAAAATAATGCTTGATAGTCTGTGTCTAAAATTTTTCCTGAAATTCTTTTCCCTTAAATACAGTCGCGCTATTCGTCAAAATTACACTCGTGTTTCCTTCAGTAGGAATACCTTTATTCATGGGTGTGTTTATGCAATTCCTGCCATTGGCAACCTTTAAAGGGTACAATTTAACAAGCTTAGAGTGGATGTCATTAATTACTGTGATATACTTAAATCCCATAGGCCCAGTAGGAAGAGGACCATGGACGTCTAAACAAAAAATATCAAGTGGTCTTTCACGAATAATAGCACGAGTGTCATACCAGTAACTGACATTGCTTTGCTTACATCGTTGATATAAATCACAACATGATATTAGATTCCTAAACTTTTTTTCTCCACTTGTTCTCCAATATTGTATTTGTCACTCTATCAGTACCTTAATGTAAGAGTTGAATTTGAAACGCACGAGTTAAATCCTTTTCTAATATCTTTGGAATTATAACTTTCCATTTCTGCCTTTCTCGGCCATGACGCTTATACAGCGTGTCCCCTAATTTTGTAATTTTGGCATCTCCACTCTCTTCTATACAAGGTGATGTTTCATAAACGTACTTAAGCTTCTCATTATCCTTTCGCCGTTTTGCGAGTTGCTTAACCATATTTCCTGTTTCCTTGCTTAATTTAATATCGATCTGAATCAACTTCAATTCCCTTCTAGGTCGTAATGAACATCCAGGAATTTCTTTTATAGTTTTTATCCGAGATAGTAGACCAGCAAAAGTGTTTGATTTTTCCGGTATATATACAATGTCAATATCGTAGCTTGCACGCACAAACCTGGATTTCTTTGCTGACGATAGGTTTCATTGTTTAATAAAAGTAAGGCTGATATGATCAGAATATATTGTAACATGTTGATTATGAATGTTAATTTTAAATTTAACTAGAGCAAAATAAATAACGCTTAATTCAAGCAGCGTGACTGAGACGTTGCCTTTGGAACTAGTCAAACCTCGCGAAGCCGTACTTATTACATGAACTTTCCCCTCTATCATCCTGTGGTCCAAGAATTGTACCATATCCTGTCATGGAAGCATCTACATATATGACATATCTCCACCCATCACATGGTCTCTCAAGTAAAACTGTCTCGTTGAACAAATGTTGTACTCGCTCATAGCATTTCTGGTATCTTTCATCCCACACCCATTTCTTGGTTTTTTGTAGGAGTTCCCTGAGTGGTGCTGCCTCTTGTGCATATTTCGGCAAGAATCTACTGATATAATATAAGGATCCCAAAAATCCTCCTCAACTGTCTAATATTCTGTGGAGCCGGAATTAGTTGTGTGCTTTCTATTCTCCCTGGGTCTGGGTGCATTCAACTACCGTCTATAATAAATCCTAGAAAACAAACTTCATTGGCAAAATATTTGGATTTCGATAAATACACTGTGAGGCCTGCATTTCCCAGTCTGGTTAATACAAAATCAATATATTTTAAGTGTTCCTTAAACGTCTCAGATGTAATCAAGAAGTCATCTATATAGTTTAGCAGAAAATCACTCTTAATGTCCTTGAAAGCTTTATGTATTGCTCGTAGGATAGAAACTGAGGCTGTTTTTATTCCAAAAGGCAATCTCAAAAATTTAAAAATTCGTCCATCATGAAAAACCTACAGTAGTCCTGTACTGATTTTGCTAACGGAACTTGCCAGTAGCTATTTGTCAAGTCATAGAAGTAATAAATAAATGAATAATAATAATAATACTATAATAATAATAATAATAATAATAATAATAATAATAATAATAATAATAATAATAATAATAATAATAATAATAATAATAATCACGAGGCTAACTAATGGTCTCAGCATACTATCAACATTTCCTCGTTGTGTTGCATTTCTCCTTAATTAAATGCCATCAGTTGTTCCAACAAAAATTACGCTTTCATATTTTTCGACCCACACTCCTCCAACAATTGAGCGTACATCTTTTCACACATAGATTTATTTAATTTTGATTGAGTTTTGTTCTTTTAATTTTCTGTTTTTCGTACTAACTGAGCTATATTTTATTTTTTCTCGTTACAATACGAGGGCAATAATTTTTAACTATCGCCTGTTTGGAGGTATATGCTTTACAATGTGAAATGTCAACCCAAACTGCGGTGGACACATCCTTGGGTATAATTACGAGTTTCATCTGATGTACATTCTACTGCAGGAAGGGTAGAAGGCCCCGTGGCGCTAGAGTCCTGTGGAGGGAAAGCACTGTAATGACTTCACTTTGTGGGAGTGTTTTCGCATATGTTTGTTTGTAAAAAGGATATCCAAGAAAGATTGAACGAACGGAATTTGTCAGTAGTCGTATGCTTTTGGTTGAAATGCTAAACAGCTGTTCTGATAACGTACACTGCAAACTTTGCTTTTCTTTGAAGGTTACCAAGAAGAATTCTAATCGGATCCCTGTCGCGAAATATTTTTCAACCATTTTTCACTCAGCTCTTCAATTTTAGGATACTTGTGGAAAGAAACTCCAGTCATCTTTGACTCTTCACCTGTGTAGAACGGTACAAAATAAACCATTGTTGCCTCCTTTTACAAACAGTTCAATATATCATTAAAACAACAGAAATTATTAGAATCTATTTCCTGCCAAAGACTAACTACACGAGTTCCCTGGTCAATTTAAGCTGCTTTATATATAAATCCAAAACATTACTGTTTCTTAATGATTTAATTTATATATTTTCAATTTATTCTCGAAAACTACACTAAAAACACACTACCACAAAATATGCCACAAATTAGCGTATATCATTAATATACACGATAAAACACAGGGAAAACACCTGACACCTAGCGGCAAAGTTAGAACTACATCTATTGTAAGAGCATTGCAGTCCGCATTCTAAGGCCTGGTATAATGGTATAGCTACGGTGAAGCACGTTCCCCCCCCCCTCACCCGCCATATGTTGAATCTAAAATTCTGAGAAAAGAATGACTTGTGTGGGTTAAATGTGCCTACAAAAATAAGATTTTGTGGTGTTAAATGTCAAATTAGTAGAGTTTGGCTCTAAGTTTTAAACCAATATAATGGTGAATACGTATGTGGTGTTTGGTTATAGTTTCTCGAATAGTAGAAGCAAAATTAAGCAAAGGGAATTGTGATTAAATACATAGGTTAGAGCATTTATTTTAGTTTTGTTGTGATGTTTAATGTTCAATTAAGCAGTAAATTTAGAGGATAAACTTTAAACCATTATAATGGTCAATACGTGTGTGGTGCTTGGTTGTAGTTTCTCGAACAGCAGAAGCATAAACAAGGAAAGGGAGATGTATTTCGATACATAGGTTAGTTGACTATTTAAGTGATTTTTCGGTGAAATACTTAGTGAAATATTTCAATACACGGGTTAATATACTTTTTAAATGATTTTTCGGTGGTATAATTAGTGAAATATATTATACATTATCAACAGAACGATTATGTATTGATTGTTAGATTTCCAACTCGGAACGACCGTTGAAAAGCAGCCAAAATTGTCAACCTACTCCGGTTTATAAGTTTGTAGTGAATATGGGAATTAAGACAAAGACCATAAAATAAATGAAAACCTATGTAACTCGATGATAATAAGATAAATTACACAAGAAGAAGTCATTAAACAAACAAAAACACTAAATTGTAAAAGCTCCAGTGGTTTGGATGAATACTCAATTCAAATGGTAAAATACTATAAATATAAAACAGTATACACCTTTACACATGTAATAAATGCTTTAAGTCAGAAACGTTCCCAAGTATATTAAAACTGGTGGTAGTTAGGCCAATCTATAAACAGAAAGGCTCCAAACAAATTTTTGAAATTTATCGTCCTATAGCTCAATGCTCAGGATCCTAAAATACTGTAATACATTTAATAACATGTCACTAAACCTGTTTGGCTTTCAAAAAAAAAAAAAAAAAAAAAAAATCCTACGATTCATGCAGTTAGCAAAGAAAATGATTTAATTGTTCCAGCACTAGATAGAAATGAGTTAGTTCTAGCAATCTTTCTTGATCTTTCTAAAGCATTTGACTGCGTTAAAATTAAACACCGAATAGGTAAATTGGAAAATTATGGCATAAGAGGCATTCCGCTTAAATGGTTAAGCTCATATCTACAAAATAAAGTGCAGTGTATTGAAATAATACATAACACAGGGGAATGTTTGAAAAAAAATTAAATCAGCATTTAAAAGCATAACACATGGAGCGCCACAGGGGTCAAAATTGGGTCCATATCTATTTATTCTGTACATAAATTACTTATTCAAATTATGCAGAATGCTGGAGGTTTAGCCATTGGTTACGCTGATGATACAACAATAGTGGTAACGGGTAGGATGGAATCAGAAGTGCAAGATAAAGCAAATTCCTTACTAGGATTAGAAACTACTTAGTAGCATTAGGAATGGCTCTAAATGTAAACAAAACTGAATGGATGCAAATTAAGTAAAGTAATAAACAAAAAGTAACATCACATTAGCAGGATTAAATAAGAAAATTTCCCAAGCAATACAAACACTTTTTTTAGGCATAGTTATAGGCAATAACTTAAAATGGCATAAGCATATAGAAAAGGTTAGTAACAAAATTAATAAGGGTATGCATGTATTAAAACAGATAACACAAATTGTGGTTAAAAATATCACATTAAAGGTTCATTATGCATTTATACAGTCTCATCTGTCGCCCTCCGTGGTGTAATGGTTACCATGCTAACTTTATATACCCAAGGTCGCGGGTTTAAACCCGGCGGAGGACGATGGATTTTTTTCGTGTGTAAAAATCCTCAGCATGGCTTCCTTCGGAAGGGAAGTAAAGCCGTTGGTCCCGTGTCGTAGATTTACGGCACGTAAAAGAACCTGAAGCCTGATAGAGAGGCCTCTGAGCAAAATTAAGCGGTTTTTCACTCTCAATTTAGAATGGGGCGCTGAGAACCACAGTAGTCAAAGAGCGTCCATAAATAACACGCCATCTATCATTTACACCCTCATCTAAACTTTGGAATAATTTTATGGGGAGCAGCGGGTAAAGCAAATATGCAAAGAATATTTAGATTACAGAAGAAAAAAACAATAAGAATAATGGAAAAAAATAAAAAAAGAAGCCGTGTAAAAGTAGCTTTAAAAAAACTAAAAATTCTCACACTACCCTACAAAACTTTTTGTAGAAATAGGTTAAGGGGATCATTAATTTCCAAATGTTTTGAAAATGTTGCAGAGGACCTATACAGTCATTTACCTCACCCAATCAAGGAATTACAAGAAGTGGAAACAGTTAATGCAATAAAGACGTACCTGATGAAACATGCTTTTTACTCAATTGATGAGTACAAAAAGAAAGAGATTTATAATTTTATTTTCAAACATTTGTTTACTGTAATTTGTTAACTATTTTATGTAGGTACTTATATCTGTTCAGACATGTAATTAGTTCTACTTGTTAAATCGGTAATCTAAATATGTTTTCTAGATTTTGTCAAAATGACGAAGCTTAATCTACCATTATGTTTCCAAACTTAATAGCTATTTTATGAATAAATATCTACTCAGAACTATATTTATATCAACTTAATTAGTTTGTTAACGTAAATATATATTTTATCCACTGTAAAGTTGGCGATGTTTTGTAAAAGTATTACAAATGGCAGAATAAATCAAACAAAACAAAAAATTGCTAATTCGCTCATTTAGCAGCTTATGTGTTTTTTATACCCAAACAGTCAGGATAGGTGCCGTATTCCTCGGAGTTGGAATGCAATACACGCATTCCACAGTGAAAGTCTTTGGGATAAACTCGGATATTTCTCACTATTTTTTCATGTGCACTTATAAATAAGTTCATGTAGTGGAATTAATATCTATAGGCATGAGAGACAAACGATATGGTTTGGTCCTAGTCAGATATTTTCCCCTTCTTTAGTTTTAGATTAAGAAACTAGAACAAGGTTAAGTTATCACCTTGCCGCTATGTTTACTGCAATACTATCAATTTATCAATAATAACTTCTGATAGGCTGAAAAATGTGACTGTATTAAATATTCGTAGAGAATATCCCATGGAGATCTCTTCCCTTCCACTGCCCTTCATTCTCTACTTCAAAAAACTTGGAAAAACAATTAATTTGACAGATGTTGCGCAAAATGTATTTGGCAATGTGAATAACTGCAACATGGAGGCTGATCACAAAATATACTACAGAAAACCACTAGGCAATTCGGTAATGTTGCCGACTAAGGGTCTGTTTGCTGCGCAACGCCGGAAAAAGCATACCAACCTTGAGAATGATTTCGCTTTGTAAATGTTTGAAAAATTGTGATGTATAACTATAATTCCGGCAAATTCTGTAAGTTTAAAGATCATAAAACTATATTGTAGCTATCGTAATCATACTAACAATTGTTCCTGATTCTAAGAAGTGCAGGATTGTCACCATGTTACAAGGGTAGACAATATTAGCTAATATTAATACTGTCCCATTTTTATGCCATTGGGGTAATCTAATAGTTTAGAAAATTCTACTTTATCGAGGTTATAAGTCAATGTATTGTGGCACCGTATTCAAATGCTAAAGCCCCATTGTTGAGTTGTTGAGTATTGTTGTTTTCATCATCAGGCTTATTATTATTATTATTATTATTATTATTACTAATACATTTATCATCATCATTGTTATTATTGATATTATCATCATCATCTCATTTCTTTTACAACATAATTTTCTTTGATTACAGCCAGGATTATGGCTTACTGGAGAAAAAGGGGCTTATTGTTGCAGAAGCACTGTATTATCTTGAAAAGTTGGAACAACAAGAACACGAAGTTGATGATGCTGCAATTGTAATTATACCTCCTGATGTGAAGAGATAACTTACGAGGACGACATCCACGAAAATGAACTTGACAACCAAGAGGTGAGTAATGTTTGCGGAACTTTGGAGGTGATTCATAGTGCTCCAGATGACGAAGAATGTATACAGTTAATATCAGAATCAGTTGATATACGAGTAATTTTCACTCTTGCTCAGCAGCTAACATATATTCCACCATTTCTCAGAACAAGCTACCAGAAAAAAATCGAAAACTGAAGTAGAATCAAACTGGTGAAATGTGCGCCGATCTATAAAATAAACAAAGAAGAACAAAGTAATAAAGAAGACATAAGCAACTTTTCTGAGGTTCTAAATGGGAGAAGTATTGTTGAGGTTTTTGAGGAATTTGTTTCCGATGTTCTGGTTTGCATTTTGACCCCAAGATAATATACCCAAACCCCGCTCAAAAAAAAAAAAAGGCATCCTTCCTTTTCTATTATAGAAGAGGAGTTGAAGGTGTTTATAGAAATATTGTTGCTCTCTGGTTACCTAACTCTAACTCAAGAAGACATGTATTGGGAGCAAGCCCCAGATTTAGGAGTACCATTGGTATATAAATCCATGCCAAAAATTGCTTTAGAGAAAAAAATCTACATTTGAATGAAAACTAAAATAGACAAATCTGATAAAATGTATAAACTCGGGCTATTTTTGATACACAGGGAAAACAATTTATGACATTCAGTGTTTTTCACCCAGAACTTTCCTTGGACGGAATATGTCCGCTATTATGGGAAACATTCTGCAAATATGTACACGAGAGGCATGCCCATTAAGTACGGGTGTAAGATGTTATGTTTCTGTAGCTCTAATGGCTATTTGTATACATTTTCGGCATAGTGTGGAAAAAGTAATGACAATGTAGGATCATTAGGTTTGAGGGTAATATCCTCTCTGACACTGTGATTCCCATTTCATAAGCAGAAAACTATTAACTCTTTTTTGATAAGTTTTTTACAAGTATGGAATCACTGACACTGCTAAGAGACAGAAAAATCAATGCAACTGGCACAATGAGAGAAAACTGCATCAAAAGATGTCTTCTCATGGCTAGCAAAGAAATAGAAAAAATAGAGAGAGAGGATTTTTCGACTATCGATTCAACAAAGCAAATGAGGTACTTAAAGTGAAATGGAAGGGCAATAAAGTAGTAGCCTTGGGTTCAAACTTTAGTACGATTGAGCCCACCTCAAATGCTCGCAGATATTCACAGAAGGAAAAGAAACAGATATACATATGGGAGGAGTTGATCTTCTAGATAAGGAAATTTTCCTGTACCGCACAAGAATGCGCTCCAAGAACAGGTGGTGGGCAATGTTTACCCAAATGATAGCCATTGCAACATCAACACCTGGAGGGTTTACCAAAGTGCAAACAATGAAGAAATTGTGTCTCTCTTGGATGTTCGAAGAAAGATTGTATTGGGTTATTTGAGCAAAAATAATGAATCCACTCCAAGGCGCAGAGTTCCACAAAAAATCATACTTCTGTGTGGTAGAGTAAATAACGAAGTGCGATTTCATCCTGGAAATCAACCCATTACCACACAAATAAAATATGCATTGTGCCAGAAGAAAACACCAGAATCTGCAAACGATGTTACGTTCCACTTCATGATAAGTGTTTTGCCCCATTTCACACTCACTAATTCAATAATATGTGCAACTTTTATACTGTATGTTTATGCCACAATTCATTAGAACATACAAAAAAAAAAAAAAAAAATGTGAAAAACTCATGAAAAATAAAGTTAAAAGTTCGCATTTTAATGTATGTTTTGTCAACACATTCTGCCAACGTTCCGAAAATGGGACACCTTTTTACGAATAGCCCTTATATTAAAAAATGTCAATACCACATTTTTTTACTATTTCTACACGTACTATGTGCATAATGTATAGAGAAGGTATTGCATTGCACGCAAAATATCAAGATTTCACCAGAAATGTTTTGAGACCCCCTGAATCCAATAAAAAAGTATTTTTAGAAAAATGTCCATGTGTGTGCGTGTGGGGGGGGGCAGCATGGTTCAAAAACGAAAAGTTCATTATATAGCAAACTTATTTATGTTGAGTATTTTCTAAGGATGTGACACGAAGATTTTCAAGAAAATCCTCCCTACACCAACTACCCTTCCCATGGAAAAATGTTCGAAAAATTTTAATTTTCTTAAAAATGGCTGTACCCATTTTCATTAAAATATCGTATATTAAAGATATTTACATGATAAATATAATGTATATATTGAATTTTCTGGGAATAGCCCCTGAAGACATCTGTATTTTGGATGAATTTTGCTTAATTTTCCATAACTAGTAAACCGTAAGAGATGGACAAAAACTTATCCCACAAAAATTTAGATCCCGTTAAAGCACACAATTTATGTCATATAACTTTTTTCGTAGACCTTTCTTGAAATATTGCATGTTATTTGTTTCAATTTTAAAATACTTAAAATGTTTCACATACAGGGATTTGTGACCTGGCAATACATAGGAACTGATTTCACCCACCAGCTTTTAATGTCGCTTTAGCCTAGTGTATTCCCTTATTTCCTTTCTGCTTACAAAAACGCATTTCTGCTAATATTTATCTCGATTAGCATTAAGTAAATAGAAGCTTAAGCTTTTTAAGAATAGTTTGTTACGGAGGTGTAGAGAAAGTCATGTGAATGGAAGACAAAAGATTTTTGTACATTTTGACTTCAGCCATTAATAAAATGGGTCTTCAAACAATTCCACAGCAAATAATTTTGGCAGTAATAGGTTAACACCCGCTTTCACTACTTGTGGTACCACAGGCGATAGTGGTAACAAATGGCGCTTCAAATATTAAAAGGAGTATTCCTCTATTTTTTTTTAACCGACGCTGTCAATTACCAGGAGCATATAAAGGCCGCTTGTAGCTGAATTTCGTCCAGCAGGAGTTCGTTAACATGTCAGTAAATCTACTGACATGGGGCTGTCGCTTTTCGCTTTTTAGCACACTTAAACTCATCGGTCTGAGCCGGTTAGAACCCACAACCATGAGTCAGGAGGCATTTCATTTTAATTTTATCATACTAGTGACTCATAGATATTTCATTCTCAAAGTATTGGATGAATGCACACCCCCAAGCTCATTTTCCGAGCTAATACTCGGCTCTGCAATGAAACAAAAAAAAAAATAAATAAATAAATTAAACCAATAATTCCGGTTTTCCTTTTTCCCTGAGTCATGCACTTCCTTTATTAGTTATAAGTTGCATAATTCACTTAAGGGTTATATATTTGAAGATCTGCTCTGCTTATATTTCTCATCATTTTGTGATTTCGGCGATTTTTAAGCTGATTTCCCTAAATAAAACGCTGAAATTTGGTTTTTGTATTATTCAGTGTTGCTATTAAATATTTCTAAACATTGTCATGTCCCAATAGGTAAAGTGTGACGCCATCTTGTGATCGTATACCTTGAAAATGATTTTTCATTCGCCATTAAATTAATTAAAGTAAATATTTCAATCGAGTAATGTATGACGTTTTATTATGCAGTGATAGGTAAAATCAGGTTGCATAATTAGAATCCTCATTAAATTTTAATCAGAAATAACCCCTCAAAGTCCCATGTATCGCAATAATTGGCGTTTTTCGAGAGGAGCGTGTTCCGCGGGCTCATTAATATGCTTCAATGATTGATTGATGTCTGATATGCAAATACATTTCTCTAATTATTATTCAAAAATTTTAAATGGAAATTATTTAATTATGTAAATTAATTGCTCTTATTATTATGCAAATTGGACCCAAGACCCACATTTATAGTCTACTACTCTGCTTTACCAAGATGCTTGCTGAAAGTAAATTATTTATTCCTAATACCATTATAGACATAAGCTTTAACACTTATAATAAATAAAATAGTATGTTTATGATTATAAATAATACTGCAATTAATCTTAATCTAGTACCGTTAATTACATTTTGGTTATAATGCTTGAAACAATACAAGATAAATAGCAACACTGTATTGAAAGTAACAGTACATGTTAACCATGTGATTATTACTTCCAAACTTCCCTATTGGATACTTATGGATAAAAAAACCACCAACAGCTGCTAAAAATAAAAATCTGATGTGTTCCATTCACATGACTTTCTCTACATCTCTGCAACAAATTATTGTTTAAAAGCTTGTGCTTCTATTTACTTCATGCTAATCGAGAAATGAGAAAAGTATAAGTTCTTCAAAGCTGAAATAAAAAACAAGGAATATCTCAAAAACGATCAACTCCACGAATAAAATGTATATAACATAAATTGTGTTTTTTAACGTGCTCTACATTTTTTTTTTTTTTTTTTTTTTTGGTGTGGTAAGCTTTTGTCCATCTCTTACGGTTTAGCAGTTGTGCAAATTTACGTAAAATTCATCCAGAATAAAGTAGTCTTCAGAGGCTATTCCCAGAAAATTCAGATACACATTTTATTTGACATGTAAATATCTTAAATATAAGAGATTTCAGTCAAAATCGTTAGAGCCATTCTTGAGAAAGTTCCATGTAAAGGGTAGTTGGGGGTGGGGTTTTTCTTGAACATGTTCGTGTCACTTCCTTAGAAGATACCAAACTTAAATACCAACGGTCTTTTCGTTTTTGAGCTTTGCTGCCCAGATACACACACGCACATATGCACGGACCTTTTACCATTTTTTTGGGATGCAGGGGGATCCAAAACATGCATTTCTGGTGAAATCTCGGCATCGACTTTTTGGATGGAATACAATACCTTCTCCACACACTATGTACATAGCACGTGTAGAGAAAGTAAGAGTGAATTTTAATGTTAATAAATACAACATGCGTTTTACTTTAACTCTCTGCAAGTTTTAAATACTTGTGGGCATTTAAATCATTGGAAATGTCTATTAAAACCTATTACAACATGCTTTTTAGTTTGATTCTCTGCAAGTTTTATATACATGTGGGCATTTCAATCATTGGAAATGTCTATTAAAGCCTGTAAACCCAAACGATACCTTTTGCGCACATAAAAGTGGTAAACCATTCAAGACAATTTACAATAATTTTGAAATATCTTACTCACCTGCAAAAGAGGGAAGACTATGGAGAAAATACAGTATATTATTTTTAAACGGCTTTAAATATAATTTGTGATATATGCTGATATTGAATCAGTGTTGACCAAAGTTCATTCTTGTGAGCCTTCAAGCACAAAATATCATTGGAGAGGGAGGATTGTTTAAGGCAAACTACTACTAGATAATTAGAGCCCCGGCGATATCCATCTGTCAACATGATCACTCATTGTCAAAGTTGGCCGCGCAGTGGCCAAGTGTATGATGTGATATACGAGCTACGTCCAGAAAGTAAGTTCCGTTTCAATTTATCTTCGCTGCAGCGCTGCGATCGTAGTTCCACACATGCGCGGTAGACGCTCTGTATCAAGAAGAAACGTGCGCCATTTTGAGATCGCTGTCAGCCACATACGCTTTGTTGTGTTTGTTTACTATGTCGGTGTTGATTGAAAATCCCGCCGCTTGTGAAATCAGATCTGTAATTCGTTTTCTGAATGCTAGGAAAGTGAAACCAATTGCAATTTATCGGAAAATTTGCGAAGTTTACGGACAAAATGCGATGAGTGATTCAATGGTGAGAAGCCGACAGTTCAATGAAGGGCGTAGTGAAGTGCACGATGAAGAACGAAGTGGGCGTCCATCTTTGCTTACAGAAGAACTGGTTCACGCGATTGATGACAAGATCCAGGAAAACAGCAAGTTTACAATTAGTGCTCTCGCTATGGAATTTCCCCAAAGCTCACGATCGCTTATTCATGAAATTGTTACCGAAAAACTGAAATTTCGTTAACTTTGCTCACGTTGGGTACCAAAGATTCTTAGAGCAACACAAACAAAACGGATGGGTAGTGCACTTCAGTTTCTAACCCGTTATGATGAAGACGGCAAAGAATTTCTGACACAGAGTGTCACAGGAGATGAGACTTGGGTTTCTTACGACACCCCTGAAAGTAAGCGGCAATCAATGGAATGGAGGCACACTTCATCCCCAGCAAAGGTTAAGTCGAAACAAATCTTGACACCTCGAAAAATGATATGCAGTGTTCAGGGACTGGAAAGGCATCTTACTCATTGATTTCTTACCACGTGGTCAAACAATCAAAGCAGATGTTTATGGCGATACACTTAGGAAATTGCGCCGCGCAATGCAGAATAAGCGCCGAGGATTGCTGTCAAAAGGTGTTGTTTTTCTTCACGACAACACACTGCAAATGTGATGAAAAACCTCCTACAGGGATTTGGCTGGGACGTGTTTGACCATCCTCCATACAGCCCTGACCTCGCTCCTAGCGACTTTCATCTTTTAAGGCAGCAAACTACTTTGAAGAAGGTTTACAAAAACTTGTGCCACGCTATGACAAATGCCTGCAAAATTTCGGCAGTTATGTGGAAAAGTAGTTTGAGTTGTAGAATTTTGTGCAACAAATAATTAGTCACAATTTAATTTTATTACCAAACGGAACTTACTTTCTGGACGTACCTCGTATAAAATGGAAATTGCGAGTTATGGACGCTCTTTAACGGCTGATTCTCAGCGTCCCATTCTATATTGGGCGTGAAAGACCGCTTAATTTTGTTCAGAGGCCTCTCTATCAGGCTTAAGGTTCTTTTACCTGCCGTAAATCTACGACAACGGCTTTACTTCCCTTCCGAAGGAAGCCATGCTAAGGATTTTTACGCCCGAAAAAATCCATCGTCCTCCGCCAGGTTTGAACCCATGATATGATTGGTATTTAAGGGCGCTCAACTGCTAAGGTCATTTGCCCCCTGAGAAATGAAAACCTATGCTAAAACACAATAAAACTGATAAAATCCTGGGAAACAGCAGGAATAAACAAAACTCCAATAAAATCAATGGAATAATAAAATAGTCAACGTGACAGATAAAACCACAGCTACCGGACAGGGTGCCGATGACAAAGTAAAAGCTTTACTTTGCGCTCCATTGTCATCCATCAAACAAAATAAAAGCAATTAAAATTAGATTGGTAGAGCAAATGTCACTTGAGATAAAAAATCTAAAAGCCTTATCCACCGCTCCGGGATCATCGGTCAGGACCCCCAAAAGCCTGGACGGCAATTGCAGAGTGGCTCGTAGTGGTGCTAGACGAGCACACTACCAAAACATGAAAGACTGAAAAGACTTTGCCACAGAGCGGGCAGATGGAGGTTCTTTCTTAAAAAGGTGGCTATGACTAAAAATACAGTGGCCAATACGTAATCTAGCTAAAATAACTTCCTCACGACGGGATGGACGTGACAAAGTCACCCTGTGTATAGGGAGCTCCTTTACCTCCCTAAATTTGTTGCCGCGAAGAGCGGACCACTCTCTATGCCAGCTCAAAATTAACGCTCTTCGTACAAGTTTAAAATCTTCGGCTATTACAAAGGTATTGGTAACACTGGGTGCAGCGGTTGCCGTCTTTGTCACCAAATTCACCAGTTTATTCCCCGGCACGCCAACGTGTTCAGGAACCCAGGCGCACTCCACATTTACACCCGACGCATGCAAAATGTGGAGAATGTCCTGAATACGCTGCACTAGAGGATGGTAATTGTATAGCTGACGAAGGCTCTGAAGTGCACTAAGGGAATCGCTCAGAATAAGGCAGTCACCCAAATTTCGACGGCGAATATACAGAAGGGCGCGATAGATAGCATACAGCCCTGCAGAATAAATTGATGTGCTACTGGGCAAACCGAAAGTAAATGGTTCGGTTCCAGCAACAAAGCATATCCAACACCAACGGCGCACTTACTGCCATCGGTATATATATGTGTGTGTGTGTGTGTGTGTGTGTGTGTGGCTACTGTAGTTTGATCAAAATTCTAACAAATAAGGACGGATACTAAACATAGGCGTAGATTTCGCGTAAGCCGTCATCCCGAGATCTACGTGAGAAGAAGCACGTAACCAAGGTGGGTGAACCCTCTCCCCCTTTTGAAGCATGTGAGGCATTTCAAGATCATGCGTCCAAAGCAGTTCCTGGAAGCGAAATCCTGCAAGTGTTTGACTACGTAAGAGGTTTCTATAGCGGTTGTTCAATGCAGAATTAAAAAAGGGAGGAAACGATGGATGCGCAGGTATGCATTTGAGGCTAGAGCCATACCTAGATACGACATCCCGCCGATATCGCAGAGTGGGTTCGGCAGATTCGGCGTAGAGGCTGATAACTGGACTACTTGGAAACAATCCAACAGCCACACGGATGCCCCGATTGTGAATGGTATCTAACTTTCTCAGCACAGATGAGCGTGCTGAAGAATAAACAATACATCTATAGTCTAACTTTGAGCGGGTCAGTACATGATAAAGACACAGCAGCACTGTCCGATATGCTCCCCAAGATTTGCTGCTTATTATCCCTAAAATATTCAGAGAACGGTCACACAGCGCTTTAAGCTGTGCTACATGAGGTGACCAGCATAGTTTACGATCGAATAGCAACCCAAAGAATCTCACCTCATCTGTGTAGGGAAGTATATCTGGCCCGAGACGAAGAGTAAGTGACACTCGTCACCTTCGGCGCCAGAAATTAACGCAGACTGTCTTCTCAGGTAAGAAACGAAAGCCATTTTTCGAGCTCCAATCATGGAGATTGTCCAAATTGGAGACGGCGTTCCAAAAACGGCGTACGCTGACAGAAGATGCCAAAGTCGTCCACGAACAAACAGGAACACATTGCGATATGGAATGAATCGCTATAACAAACAGCGTTACCATGGCCAAGTGGTTAGACCACTCGGTTCTCACCAAGGCTCCTCGGTTCGATTCCAAGCGACAGCAAGTGGGATTTCCGGTGAACAAAGCGGGATAGGAGCGGGGTTCTCTGGTTTCCCCCGTCATCGCATTCCATCGGTGCTCCATCTTCATTCCATGTATAATCGCCTCCTTGTCATTGTAGTAAAAGCGGGTGTTAAACAATATCCAAAAACATTGTATCAAAGTTCATGCTCTTCAGGAGAGCAAATGCAATTTCTGACTTCTTCACTCAATTAAGGGTAATTGCTGATCAATCATGACAATTCATGTATACATTTTTTCTTTAACATTAGTGATATTGTATAATTATATTTTTTTTCAATCATTTTATTATCTAAAAGCCCTTATTGTAATCAAGTATAAGAGCAGTGATTGTGGTTTATTAATAGCGTGCCTGGAGGGATTACGCTAACCCTTTTTAGTAACTTTGTTTTTTCACGTTTCAGTGTTTTGTTATAAAGAGAACAGGCACGAATAGAACAAATATATTATTTTGTTCATCATGCTTGTTTTGCAATGAATATTATATATGGAGCCAAAGGAGGCTATATTTTTTACTTTCTTACACGTACTATGTACATAGAGTATAGGAAAGGTATGGCATTCCACCCAAAAATTTGATACCGAGATTTCACCGGAAATATACGTTTTAGGGTCCCTTGTATCCAAAACAAAAGCCCTTTTAGAAAAAGGTCTGTGTGTGCGAGTGTGTGTCCGTGTATCTTTGAACACTATAACTCAAAATGAAAAGTTGGTAAAATACCAAACTTGGTATTTAGGTTTACTATCTTCCAGGAATGGGTTATGAAGGTTTTAAGAAAACATCTCCTTTCTCCAAACTACCCTTTACATAGAAACAATTTCGAAAATGTTGATGTTCTCAGAAATGGCTCTAACAGTTTTGCTTAAAATACCATATATTAAAGATATTTACATGGCAAATAAAAGATGTAGAATTTTCTGGGAATATCCTATAAACACTTGTTTATTGTCCTTCAATTATGAGAAACTTGTAAACAGTAAAATATAAACAAAAGCTTACTACACAAAAAATATAGATCACGTTAAAACACACAATTTATTCATATACCTACTTTTTTTATTGGGAATTTACCATTTCTGAGATATATTGTTATATGTTATGATTCAAAATGCTTAAACTTTTCTCTCATGGAAAGTTGTAAACCTCTGGTCCTGCATAGAAAGGGATTTCAACCACATGGCAACCAGCTTTCAAAAGATTTGAGTATTGTTTTAGCCTAGTGTATTCCCTTATTTTCCTTCTGCTTACAAAGTAGCATATAATTAAGACAATTTCTGCTAATGTAGATAGAAAAATATGTTTTTAACAATAATTTATTACAGCGATGTAGAGAAAGCCACGTGAATGGAACACATCAGATTTTTTTAACTTCAAATTTGACAAATGTCATCACAAATATTTGCATCCAGTTGTTCAGCGTTAGAGCTGTGTAACTATTTGTATAGACACTCAAATTGATATTCAGTTGTGAGAGGATGTTGCACATCAACGTGAAATAGTAAAGAGAAATAGGAACACTTTGAAACAATTAATTGATGCAAACGGTTTCTCAGCAATGCAAGAACTGCCTTTCAGGAGACAACATGAAAGAAAAGATTCCCTTTACAAAGGGAATTATTTAGAGTCACTCAATTTGTTAGGCATTTATGTGTAACCTTGCGGCAGCACTAAGAAATGGAAAGGACAATTGAGTTTTATTTATAGATATGCTTTACCTACTATGGTTCTCCGCATCCCATTCTATACTATGCTGAAAGACCGCTTAATTTTGTTCAGAAGCCTCTTTTCAGGTTTGAGGTTCTTTTGCATGTCATAAATCTACGACACGGAACCAACTTCCCTTCCAGAGCAAACCATGTTAAGGATTTTAATACCCGAAAAATTCCATCATCCTCCGCTGATTTTGAACCCGCAACCTTGGGACTGCATTTAGAATTGGCAACAGCATTAAAGGGCACTTCCAACAGAATCCAAAACGATCTGATTTCTGTTATTATGTGCAGTGGTAATTAAATCCATTAAAATGAAGTTTCACTGGCTAAAAAAAAAAAAAAAAAGATGCATTCATGGTTTTACTGCAGATATAAAAGAAGCGTTCATATCATTTCTTAATAAGTGCCTAAAGATATACTAGCAGTCTCTACGACCATCCAAAAAAATAAACTTATGTAACATAAGAGAGAAGGTAGTTGTCCATACTTATGATGGTGCAGCAGTCATGGCTGGTGAATGAAATGATCTAAGAATAAAAGTACAAAAAATGTGCCCAGAACTCCGTTTCTTCATTGCTTCAGTCACATACTAAATCGATGTTATGAACTTAAAAAGAACGTCCAATTTTGTTTCAAACTCTGTATGGGCTAAAACAATTTTTATTGAAATGTTCTTAGTAAACATCTCAGGATCAAATTTCCTCTGAAAGCAACAAGCAATGGGCTTTCTGTTCCAGTAAGTAAATGCAATAAAAGAAAACCTGGGAAAATGAATTTGTTGTCCCGGTTCGTGTATATTTGTCTTTTCCCTGAGATTTACAACAGTATTTTTTTATAAATAAGTGTTTTCTCAAATTTGTATATAACATACCACAGACAAAACATTGGAACATTCAAGTGTTAAATTTTAATAACACCAAAATACCCTTTCTAAATGTGAGATAAATTTGAAACATCATGGTCTGTCGTTAGCAGCAACGAGAATAAAGGCTTTAAAGCTATTTCAAGGCAACGAAAATGCAAAGAAAATAGTGTCTAATACAGAATGCTATATTTTGAAATAATTGACAATGTCACATTGCACATCTATTTGGAAATCTTCCACAGCTGGAAAATATTTCATTACTTGATCTCCAACCATTTCAGACTTACAAGGTAAATAATTCAGTCTTCTGCACTTCAAAGCACTTCACTGGAGGCAAAAAGTGGAATTGTTTATCTAATCTGTTTGAAAATGAACGGATAGTGCTCTCTTCAATTGAAGAATTTAATGGCAATACCTTCATGAGCTGGTAAAACAGATTATATTAAGTCACCTTCCTTAATTGCGAAAATTGGCTTTACAAGTTTTGACAATGCCAAGTGCTTCTGTTTCAGGTGAAAGACCATTTTCATCCCTTAAACATATTAAATTCTTACAAAAATCAACTACACATGAAATATTGATTTTTCTGGATTTGGCATTCACTGAAAACTCAAAATTATAAGAATTAAGAAGTGTTTCACGATGGTGTTTTTGATGAGTTCTGCAGTGAGGAGCAGAGAATGGAGTTTACTTTCAAGTGAATTAGGTATGAATGATTTGGTAGTAAGTTCTATAATTAAAGACATTAGCATGAGAGATTGCAATCTCAAGTCAGACAGTACTTCCCACCACTGCACAGTAGGTGGAATCTTATCTGTTCCAGATGTGCTCTAAATTGAATAATTATGGAACTCAGCCTCTTCCTGGTCGTGGGCAACTGGAGTAATACCAGAAAACGCTAACAAGGAACTCGTCTATGGACCTACTCTGCCGCATCTGAGCTTGAAATCTAACATGATAATACAGTATTAGGTTACATTTAATTAGCTCATTAAATGCGCAATTATGATTGATTAAATTTGTAAAGTAGTTTATTCTTACCTGGAATACCGGAGTTGGAGTATCATCTACAAGAGTTTTTTCTCTCACTGCTTAAGTATGATAAGCTTCCAGAGGGCTTTTAGGTACATCTCATATGAAGGAGATGCATGGCAGTCTCAGGAAGCAAATTTGTTCATCACATCGCAAGATCCTTTTTCAGTAGTGCGTTTTCACACCTCCATGCGAGCTGCATCTTATTCATGTCACCTTTTGACTACAATATCTTTCAGCTTTATCAGATGAATAGAGGGTTCTGAACCTTACAATCATGACAGTGTCAGTCTCCTGATCATTGGCAAATCTGTATAACTACTCTTTTCCCAAACACAACATTACATGATCCTGAAGTTTCATTAACTTACAGCCTTAACATTAACCTGAATTTAAATATTCTTAGATTATTTAGATTATACCTATATCGTTGATTTAAACTACCTGATGCACGTTACCTTACCCTAAAAGCTTGATATGCAGCCCCATTTCGTCATATTTAACTCATCTTCTAGCGCTTATAACTTTGTATAACGTATCTCGTGAGAAAAGTTTTCTTATATCATTATATCAGAAGCCCTCTGCTGGTGGAGCTTCCGCTGCCATCACCACCATCACCATACATTCCACAACAAAATGCTACTACCACTACCACAACCATTACAGCAAGGATCAGCATTAATTTACAGCCTTAGCAGATTGAAGAATATTACATTGTAAGATATCTCTATAAATACTAATGCTGTGAATTCTTTGATCACTGCAACGTGAAACAGTTATCTGTTTCTTGTGCCAACTAACTGAAGCTATGCAGCTGTGACTATCAATTGATGTAATTTGCAGAAACTGAACTAAGTTATATGATTTCTAGTGTTTATTTAGGAGCTTAGAAGCATTTTATACTAATCTGATAAACAGGTATATTGAGTTTAATGTATACATAATTAAATGAATTTCAAATAAAATAAAGTTACAGATACTGATATCAGTAGTTTTTCTTCATGTGGTTTACATTGTAAACACGGGGTATTTTGTATGTATTTTACTAATTATGTATGTGCTGCATTTATTTCTACCTCTGGGTAAACCAAAATGAATAAAGTTAGCAAGGTTTAGGCAACAATTCTCAGCCTTCGCGCGGATATATTGATTCGATAGGATGTACCGCTAAGAGCGTATCCGATGATTTAGCTTGGCAAAAGTGCTGGAATTAGCAGACGATTGGTATTGTTTAAAAATGCGGCATGGCTTCCTGTTCAATTTCAGCCCGGCACCTGTTTAGCTTGCAAAAGCTACTCCTGTCCAGATTTTGGTCCTGTACGTGTTTTCATTAGTGGTGTATTGAGGTTTGTATGAACCAATATTAAAGACGTATGCAATGGCTGCTAAGCGAAAGAAGTTAACTCTTCAAGAAAAGTTAACTATTATTAAAGATGTGGAAGCGAATCCACAAATTTCTGTCTGACATGGTGAAAAAGTATGTTAGGCTTGTACATTATTGTTCAGCATTTTGAAGCAAAAGGATTCTATTGTGAATGCTGAGGTACAGTGCGATTCTGCGATGAAGAAACGAAAGAATATTCGTGTTTCACCTTATGAGGAATTAGAAAATATACTAATGAAGTGGTTTGAGGGAAAAAGAAGTGAGAACATTCCTCTTGATGGAACTATTTTGCAGGAAAAAGCTTTGGAAATTGTCGCTAAGATAGGTTTGGTGAATTTCAATGCATCAAACGGATGGTTTGAAAAGCGACATGACCTTTCGTTCATAACTGTCTGTGGTGAAAGTGCCAGTGTACTTAAAGAAACTGTAGAGTTTTGGAAAAATGAAATATTGCCTCGTCTTCTTGGGGGCTATGAACTTAAAGATGAAACAGGTATATTTTTTAATTTGCTTCCAAAGAACATACTTGGTTTGCGGGGCAAAATGCTATGGGAGCAAAGGAAGCAAGGAACGATTTACTACTCTATTATGCACAAACAGTGATGGTAGCGAAAAACTTTCCCCTTTAATTACAGTGAAATTCAAAACTCCAAGGTGCTTCAAGAACTTCACACTGCCGTGCAAGTATGACTTCAACAAGAGTGCCTGGATGGTTTCAGAGATTTTTTCAAAATTTCTAAGATCTTTAGATGCCAGAATGGGATCAATGGGAAGAAAGATACTGCTGTTCATAGACAAATGTCCTGCTCATCCTCCTAATGTATATCTGAACAACATAAAAATAGTTTCTTTCCAGCTAACTGTATCAGCCATTTGCAGACTCTAGATAATGGTATAATTCTCTCAACAAAGGTGAAGTTTCAAACAGCAGTTGTGCTGAAAGCTATCTCTTTCTTTGAAAGAGGTGAAGAAATGAAACTGAATAATTACAGGCTATGCACATGTTTGTCGCTGCATGGCAATTGGTCACCCCAGAAACAATCAGAAACTGTTTTCGTCATTCGGGGTTCAGTGCTACAGTCGCTAGTGAAGAATGCTCTGAAGACGACATTGATATATATTGCAGAGCTGTGTAACCAGAGAGAAAGCACTGAGATCATGGAAGAAGGGGAGGAGCCAATACAGTCAACTTTTGCTGCTGCAGTGGAGGGGTTAGATGTGGTCAGAAGGTACTTCACATCTTTCAATGTGGACAAGAACTTAATTAACAGGCTTAACCAGATTGAGCAAAAGCTACTTTCAATGAAACATTTGGGAAAGAAGAAACAAACTACTATCTTAGAATATTTTAGGGAATAAAATTTTAATGTAAGTGTGTCAATAAATTAGTTTAAAATAAATATGTATACAGTGTTATAATCTGCACTAAACAAGATGAAATATGAGGAAATCCAATAGCAAGTGCCTTTGTTATGCAGGTGAAAGGCAACATTTCAGAGACATAGAAATAAACATGATCTTGATTCATGTGTTGATCTATTCCTTCTAGTTTATTGCTGATCATCTCTTATTTTTTCTTATATATACCATCAATTTCTCATGAAGCCCCTTCCAAGGACAATGCTCTATTTGTTTCTCATTGTGCCAGATACAATTAATATATATATTAGTGAAAAAATTAAATTGAGTGTTATTTAGGACACTTTAACTACTGCGGTTCTCATCATACCATTCTATATTGGGTGTGAAAGACTGCGAAATTTTGCTCAGAGGCTTCTTTATCAGGCTTTTGAAGTGCTTTTATGTGCGATATATCTAAGACACAGGACCAACAGCTTTACTTCCCTTCCAAAAGAGGCCATGCTAAGGATATTAGTGAAGCTGTACACTTGAATTTTGAAATATAGGATTTCTTCACAAATTCAGCTTTGATTCACTGCACTCAAATTTTCACACCAGATTTTAGAAATTTAGCACTCTTAGTTTCTGTAATCCCACTACTGAGTTTATTGCAAATAAAGCATTACCTACAAATCACACTTTCCATATTTTTCATTTTACAAATGGTGGACAATTTCACTAGATTATGGACTCATGTGAAAGAGAGAACATTGTTAAATTGCCACACAAATGAAGCAGAATTGTGTCTTCATTTTTAACTGCTTATAATTTTGCATATACATAGTAGTTATTGTTATGAAAACCATTCTGTGTTTTAATTTGTCTTATCTTGATGATTCCCACATCATATATGTGATTAGTGAATGACAGTATATTCAATATAGTTAAATTCAATTTAGGCACATTTATTTTATTTAATGTATGTCATATCGTTTGAGTTGTATTGTTAAAACACTGTTTTCAATAATGTTTACATAATCTTGTAATACATATTTTTATATAAAATTTGTAGATTCTCCCATTTATACAGATTATTGTGTTCATGATCATGTGTTTAGACACACTATAAGTGGTATACTGAGGCTTGTTTTCTGTTTTCCAGTCTGAGATTTGAAAACCAATTGTCTACAATCATGAAAACCAATTAGTCAGTTCAGAGTTCATGCACAGACTGCACCAATAACTTTTAACTTCGTACACTCTCATACTGCCAAATTTAGAAAACACATTAGCCTATTCTAAATTATTCCAACTGTATTTTGCAGCAGTCTACTTCACCTTACTTACCAAAACTGTTTTAGTGTATACTAAGCAGTAAAAAATTGCATTTAAAATGAAATTAAGTTTTATTAATAAGTGCTCTTTAATTACTAACATTGTTAGCATTCCAATCTATATTGGAGATGAAAGACCAGGAATTTTGCCTAGATGCTTGAGGTTCTTTTAAATTTCATAAATTTATGACATTGGACTACTGGTTTTACTTTCCTTTTAAAGGAAGCCGTGCTAAAGATTTTTACCCCCCCCCCCACCCCTGCCCCTTAAAAAAATCAATCTAATACTCTCTACTGGGTCAGAGCCCACAACCAAATCTCAGTTTTTCTTGCAAAATATGTGATATGTGGAAAAAATTTCTAGAAGATTATATTCTATTTATTATGATATTCTATACATTTTTTGGAGAGAGAGAGTGAGAGTGTGTGTGCGTGTGTGTGCATGCATGTGTGTGTGTTTTGTGTGTCTCTCTCTCTGTCTAAATTCTCATACACTCATTTTTTTAGTGTTTTAAATGTTGGGGAATGTTAAAACTATGCTTCTAAGTTACCCACCATATTTAATCCTCCATTGGGATAAACATGTTTTAGAAGTTACATTATTTGTGAAATACTGATGCTAAAAATTTAAAATAATACTTATGATATTCATAAAAGGTTGCAATCTTATATAATTAGGCATTTATTATATATTTGAGAGAAAAACCAACTATCTCAAATATTCATTATTTGTATGTGACTTTATTACAACCTTTAAAATGATACACATTGCGGCCTACATCAACTGCTAAGAGGAAGATGAGAAATGTATGAGTCAGTTGGGGTAAAATGGTCTCACTAGAATGTAGTGGGGTTGCAAAACTATAATTTTGAACTTCAAAGCTATTGTTCCAAAATCAGCACATATACATATTATAAAATTCCTAGTCCATAATAAGACATCCAATTTTCTCAAAAAATTGTGCATAACAGATTCTGCAAGAGCAACAATGTAAACAAGTTTAAGGTGTTAATACTACATACAGAAGACAAAAGGGTAAGTGATATAGCTTTACTGTAGCCATCTTATTTACAAATCTAACATTTGCAAAAGTATGTTTATGAAGTACAAAGTTTCCCTTCCTAAGCAAATAAAAGATCATTTGACTCCATCCACAGCACAACAAAACACAAAACTTTTCTATAAGATTTTTCAAGGTTTTCAGTTTTATAGTGTTCCATAACTTTATTATGCACACAGCCATATTTAGCTTTATTAAATGTTTAGTTTATAGAGCCAGAATAACCTTTGTTACATATACTTCATACTTTGTGAAACCAATATTTATGTTTAACTTTTGACTGTATAATAATATTCATACTTGGAAGATATTCTGGATATAAAGGTGGCAGTCTATAAAGCTTTCCAAGTATAAATATATACACATATTTTAAACAATGGTATGTACAAATTTCACCTGTAAATTTAGGGTTTCTTATACAATTCCTAATATTTAAGTTTTCATTATTTGCTAAATCATTAATATAACTGCCAACGATCAAGATATACAGTTGATCATGCTCAACGGCAGTGCAAACTGGAAATGTAACAAATACTGCAGTTGAAATAAATGAAGATGGAAGGGTGTACACACTTTTCCTTGTTGTTACTCCATTCTTGTATGCCTCTTACTACAGCTTTTTCAGATGTAGAGAAGACCTGCTGCAGCTGCATGAGCCATTAAAGCATTTGCTGCTTGTTGTGTCTCCAGCAAAATACGTGTCTCATTCATCCATTGCTGAGCAACTGCCCTTGAGGCCCCTTTTAGAAGATTCATATAGCGCAATGTCATGTTGAAATTACCTCTATCCATCCAGTACCTGTAACAGAATCATTTAGGTTAAAAATAATCACTAATTGTTGCTTTTCTTAGTAACTGAACTTTAGTAACGAACTCTATCAATAAATTATCTTTGCATTTTTATGTACTTTTTAAGATTAATACAAAATGGAAGGTTTTTAAAGCCATCACATTACAGTCCGAAGGTAGCTACAATGCAATATTTATGTTGAAAATTATTACTTTTCATTCAGTATAAACTCCTGACAGTTTGTTCAAGTACTTCCAGCTCATTGCAATTGAATGCAGATTTTCTTCAAATTCAGTTGTTTTGGATTATAGTAAATTTCATCTTTAAGGTAACCAACAAGAAAAATTGTGATAATTCAGTAGATAAAATGAGGTTCATTATTACAGAGAATGAATCTCTGAGCAAATGAAGGAGAGTTTCATCTCTACAGACTTTTGCACATAGTCCTTCACTGATTAGAAGTGATAATACTATTATAAGGAATAGCTTCTCCTCTATGGGTATGTCTCAAAATGTTTCACCTCTACAGATTTTAACACATGCTCCTTGGACTGAATAGAATGGCTAATATGCTCAACTGATGAGGATTATCTGCCTCAAACTTTGCAAATTTGTAAATTAGAACCAGTTAAAAAATTCAACGCCACAGCCGGGAATTGAACACAGTTATCTCACTCTCCATGTGGTTGCTCTGACCATTGAGCTACTGTGACAATTGCCGGTATAGAATTCAATCTTCAAACTGATTAAGCGCGTTTTACCTGGTTCAACCAACCAGTATGTCTCACTTCAGAGAACCACCAGATTGGTGACTTACCATCGTAAGTACTTAGTATCCGGGTAATATTTACTATGTTCAAGCCAACATATAAGCTATTTTATTATAATGGTAATGCTCCTCTCTCTCTTACTTATATTGAAAGGTACACTGACATACAATTAGTAAATTAGAACCAGTTGAAAAATTCAACGCCACAGTCGGGAATTGAACATGGTTCTCCCGCTCTCTGTGCGGTTGCTCTGACCATTGAGCTACTGTGACAATTGCCAGCTGATTTGATTCTCCATTGCACATCTATCTTATCTTTATTAGCTATGAATTGACTTGTCCAAGAGTGTAGTTATATAAAACAAATTAATATAAGCATAGATACTTGAATATTTACAAATGATTAAATAATGCAAACATTTTTCTTTTAAGAAATATTCTAATTTGATCTGAAATTGTTTAGTTCCACTTAATGTCTCAATTGTATTTGGTAGATCTTACATAAAATCTGGAAATATAGATTTGAAACAAGATTGTAAATTAAACCCAATATTATTTAACCTATTTATAGATGATATTTTGGGGAAGATAGGATTAACTTTTGCACATATTAACAAAATAAATAACTGTGACAGGACTCTAATTCAGTATTGATGAAATTATTAGATATTGTGCAGAACAGTATTTAAGGATAAAAGTAACGAATCACAATAATAGTGCTTAAAAAAAGGTTCCAAGCTAAAGAAAAGATAAGAGGTGGTATAATAATGGTGGTCCAATAGAGGCAGTGGATGCACTTTTGTAGTAAAGAGGTGGTAGGGACAGTCTAAATATGAAAAAATGAAAGAAAAATTAGCAATGAAATCAGTTAGACCAGTTTGCAAGTTGCAACAATGTCAGTAAATTGGCTATAAAGATTGTACAAAGCAGCAGCAGGGTCAAATATGATATGTGAAGTAGAAATCTGGGTTTACCAAAATGTTCAGCAAGAGAAGTGAGTTTGATAAAACTAGGAATATTAATAAAGAAAATAATAACAGAATACTCAAATATTGATTCAGATGTTTGAAATTAAAGGACAGCAATATAATAAAAGAATGAAATATCAAAGAAGATGGAGTGAGCAAAGAAGTTGATGTGGGGAGGTGGGAAGACACAGGAGATTGGAATGGGGGATGTTTCATTGTGGGAAAAGTAATGACAATGGATTTGGGAACAAAGTATGACACTGTATGACAAATATGGTTTTGGGGAGTGACATGTGAGAATTCTCAAGGCTATGCTGATGTATCAAATGGAAATACTTACTTACTCCTTATAATGTCAAAAATTGACCTGTCGGTTAATTTGGATAAGACTGGATAGACAAGAAACAGGGCGCTGCGTGGTTTGATACAGTGCCTTTTGTTTTGGTAAGAAATTGGAGCTATCTAGTTTGTTAAGTACTTAGAAATTATCGTGGACACTGGACTGAGTTAATAGAAGCATATGGAACATAAAATATAGGAGAGATTTACAACATCATATAAACAGGTGTTCCAAGATGTGTATATATATATTCCTGTCTTATATAAATGAAATATTTATGAAGATATAAGAAGAAAGGGTATGTAGATGACAACAATAATAAGGAAAACTACAGTAAAATGCTAATCAACTATCATAAGTAGAAATATTTTTTTTTATAGGGACTTGGCATGACATTAATACTGAAAAAATTGAATGGATTCAAATTAGGTTGAGGACAAAAATGATTCAAGCATTAAGTTAAAAATAGGAAACAAAAGTATCAGGTAATGCACACTAACTTCCTCCTAGTTATTGATAAAACTGGTGAATGCATATAGAAAATATTAATAAAAAAGTAAACAGCGGGATTTATGTGTTAAGACAAACTATGCAGATGATGGAAGAGGACAGCATTATGCAGATGTATTTTGCTTTCATTCATTCATACCTAACATATGGACCAAAAAGCCATAGGAAGAAAAAAATTTAAATGTAGACTTGTGTAACACCAGAAGGAAAAGAAATTACTTTATAAATAAATTATCAAGGGAAGCTTCAACCAGCTCAGGTTGAAAGGGCCTTTAAATTTTGCAAATTGATATGTCTACCACATATAAATAAAAATGCAGAAACTTAGCTGCTGATAAAAGTTTAAATTAATTAAGAATGTGATGATGAAATGCATTACATACATATGACACACGGTGTTGAGTAGCCCTCTACCAACCAGCAGAGTAACACTCTACTCTTCTCCAATTCTTTCCATGGCCCACAATGCAACCTGACCGCAATGTAAGCCCTGATTGATAGATGCACAGTTTCTCTTCCTCTTCTTTCAATGGTTGGAAAGTAAAGAACATTTAAGGCACAGAGAGAGATTATTTATTTATTCTATGAATATATAACATAGGTTACGATGCTCAATACAATGGGTGAAGCATAAGTGTATTTTACATGTGCACTGAACTAATATAATAATTCAAGTCATTTTGCTCACATGATTTGTTTTTGTGATCCAAGCTAAACTTTTTGGTGTGGAATTCTGGTGATCACTCTGATATGTAATTTGTAGCAAACCATGAGTATTTTATTATATTGCGGAATATTGAGGATTAAATCTGAAAATGGATGAACGATTGTAGTTTTACAATATTATCTCTTTGAAAAAGTTCATTTGCAAATAAAATTTCTGATATGCATTGATATAACAATTTCCACTGAGAAAAAGCAGTGGTTGAAGCCTTCTGTTGTTCCAGCAGGAATATGGAAAAGGAGGAATTCTTTGTGAGCAGTCAGCGTCTTTGTAGGCAGTGTAAGAATCTAATATCATGGCAAACTTATTTTACATGTATGAAAAATCTGATGTATTCCATTCACATGACTTCTGCTACATCTCTGCTACAGATTATTGTTAAAAAGCTTATGCTTCTTTTTACTTCATGCTAATTGAGAAAAAATTAGCAGAAATAGTCTTATTACTTGCTTCCTTGTAAGTAGAAGCAAAATAAGGGAGTAGCATAGGTTAAAGAGATAGTCAAAAGCTGGTTGCTATGTGACTGAAGTTCCTTTGTTTGCTGACAAACTCCTGTATGAGAAAAGTATGCTTTTTAAAGCTGAAACCAAAAACAAGGAATATCTATAAAAAAAAAAGAAAAAAAGAAGAAGAAGATCTAACTCCACGAAAAAAATTCATATAACATAAATTGTGTGTTTTAATGTGCTCTACATTTTTTGTGTGTTAAGTTTTTGTCCATCTCTTACGGTTTAGCTGTTAAGCAAAATTCAGTAAAATTGATCCAAAATAATGTAATCTTCAGAGGCTATTCCCAGAAAATTCAACATATACATATTATTTGTCAGGTAAATCTTTAATATATGATATTTTAATCAAAATCATTATGGACATTTTTGAGAAAATCAAAATTTTCGAAAAAAGTACCTACCATGTAAAGGGTAGTTGGGGGTGGGGGGATTTTCTTGAAAATCTTCGTGTTGCATCCTTGCAAGATACCAAACTTAAATACCAAGTTTGATATTGAACAGTCTTTTTGTTTTTGAGCTATGCTGCCCACAGACACCCACACCCACACACATTTTTCTAAAAATGCTTTTTTTGGATTCAGGGTGGCCCAAATCATGTATTTCCGGTGAAATCTTAGTATCAAACTTTTGGGTGCATTTAATACCTTCTCTATACACTACGTACATAGTACGTGTAGAGCAAGTAAAAAAGCGCTTCTTTATACCACTGTTTTAGCTCTTTTTTCCCCATTTTTCCTGACTGACTTTGTTTTTAGTCTTTTCAGTTTTCTTCTAGTGACTATATGACCAAAATTTTCTATCGATTGTTGCAAAACAATGAATAATTTAGGAAACAACACTCCTTCCATACTTATAGTAGGCATGATTGTATAGGAGTGGGTGAGAGCGCTAACAGACAGCGCCATACATCATGTATGTTTTTCTCCACAAAGAATAATGTGTGGTCTGTTCTCATTTCTTTTTTAAACCACTCTGGTCTGTATTATAAACATCAGAGGGCGAATACTCAACGAGCCCACACTTTGTTACACTCCAAAAGTTATCTGCCAATTATTGAATTTGAACTACATCTGTGACATTGGAATGGCAACAAATTTAGTGATTTTCCTGTTTTTCATTCTGTGGTATTTTTTAAAATGAAGAATCCACTTCAAATCTTCCTCCTGTTGGAATTTCCTTTGCAATATCTAGAGCCCACAGTTTAAAATTTTAATCATATATACTGATTTCAGAAATTGTGAAAATAATTTCTCATTCATTATTTTTCTAAATTCAGCGGAATTTAGTTTTATAACTTTCAGTTGTAATTTCCAAAAATAAAACTGCTGTTCTGATGTGACTGCTCGAAGCCTTCTTCTGACTTCTGCCAATGCTAACCTTTTTTACCTACGAGGGGCATACTGAAAGTCACGAGCAACCCATTGTAAAAATTTAAATTTCAACAATGTAAGGAAACGAATTGCAGGATCGTAATCTACAGACTTTAAGCCACATGTTGACATATTCTGACGTCATTAGCTTCTATCACGTGACCACAGACGGTGTTGAAAAATGGTTGACATTGATGTTTCGTTTCGACAGCGTGCTGTCATTGAATTCCTTGTGAAAGAAGGAAAATCTGCTCCTGAAATTCATCTCAGACTTCAAAGTGCGTATGGAGGTGTCTGCATGGGTGCCAGCAGTGTTAGAAGATGGGTGAAACATTTCAAAGATGGAAACATGAGTCTGCAAAATGCGCCTCGTAGCGGGCGTCCTCGAACTGCCTCTACAAAACGCAACAAGGAAAGAGTTGATGAGCTCATTACAGGAGATAGGCGTTTCACTGAGAATGAAATTGCTGCGCAACTTGGAATAGGACATAGTGCAGTGCAAGAAATGATCCACAGCTTGGGTTATCGAAAGGTCTGTGCCTGTTGGGTCCCCCGTTTATTGACTGAAGACCACAAACTTCAGAGAAGAACCATTGCACAAAACCTTCTTCAGAGATTTCATAATGAAGGTGATGAATTTTTGACGTGTATTGTGACTGGAGATGAGAGCTGGTTCCATCACTATGAGCCAGAAACGAAACGTCAGAGTATGGAATGGCACCACTTGAACTCACCATCGAAGAAAAAAGCGAAGACAGTACAATCTGTAGGAAAAGTTATGGGAAGTGTCTTTTGGGATGTACAAGGTTGCATTCTGGTTGACTTTCTTGAACCTGGACAAACCATAAATTCTGCCCGCTACATCAAGGCACTTCTGAAACTCCGTCGGGCTTTGCATGATAAACGCCCTGGAAAGAGGATCATCCTTCAACAGGATAATGCGTGTCCGCATACTGCCCGTGCCACTATGGAGAAGATCAGGGCATTAGGGTGGGAAACTCTTCCACATCCTCCCTACAGTCCCGACTTGGCACCCTCCGACTACCATCTTTTCGGTTCTGTGAAGGAGCAGATGCGTGGCCAACACTACGAGATGCTGGAGGATATTCGGAAAGCAGTGCATCAGGGTCTGCGGGCAGCTGGAACGGAGTTCTATCACAAGGGCATTTTCAAACTTTTAGAACGATGGGAAAAATGTGTGCAAAACAATGGAGACTGTGTCAAAAAGTGAAAGAAAGTCTGTAGATTATGATGATGTATTGGGTTTGGCCTAAAAATAAATATTAAGATTGTAAAACATATTGCTCATGACTTTCAGTATGCCCCTCGTATTTCATTAAGCCAGTATTGTACTGCTTTCCTTTCATAACATGAACTTACACACACTTTTTCAGCAGACTTAGCACAGTTAGACAATGATGATCCACTTTTATAATTAACAAGTTCAGTTTCTGCCTGGTGAGAATTGGGGGCCTGCGTGTCGGAGTCTATAGATGTAGCATCAGTGTTGCTTTCTTCATCTTGATTGTGAGAGTGTTCACCAGTAGAATTTTCTTGTATTCCATAGTAGATTCTGTAGACAAATTTGCAACTAAAGGATGGTCTTCTAAAACTTTTATAATTAACAAGTTCAGTTTCTGCCTGGTGAGAATTGGGGGCCTGCTTGTTGGAGTCTATAGATGTAGCATCAGTGTTGCTTTCTTCATCTTGATTGTGAGACTGTTCACCAGTAGAATTTTCTTGTATTCCATAGTAAACTTTGTAGACAAATTTGTAACTAAAGGATGGCCTTCTAAAACTTGCACCATATATTCTGTCACAATTTTTTCTTGAAAACTTAAACAACTAGTTCCGCAAATATTACAATTGCCAGTAAAATGACATTTACAGGATTTAACACTGTTGTAGAGCACGTAATTAATTATTTTGTTTGATAAAACCAACACCTGCCATTGGAAGAAATAAGCACAATATCAAGTGACTGGATTCTGAGTGGCAGAGTATAATTCAACCTCATGCTGCCCTCTCCAACTCCCCCATGTCTCAGATGCAAGCAGCAAAACTACTCAATTCTCAACATTTCTCACATTCAACTTGAAATTTTATGGTTCTTATTGAGCTTCAGCAGATAATTTGTAACACACTGATTTCACATGTCTTAGGTTAAGAAATATGCAAAATTTAAGGGTACGTTTAAACCTGAACCGATTGAAGGTTCCCTTGTAAGAGGTTCATTAAACATAGAAGCTTATGCAAAGGATCTGTACAACCAACTTCCTTCCAGAATTAAACATTTGTAAGAAAAAGAAAAACTAAAGGAAACAAAGTAATACCTAATAGATACTGCATTCTTTCAACAGAATAAAAAAAAATAATATATATAAAACTAATTATCCTTGCATCACATTATACCAACATCTTTCGTAAATATTCAGTCACATCCGATCATATACTGTAAATAGTATTATGTACTGACAATGTCATGTAATATTTTTACTTTCTCTGGTATATATGTACTAAGTATTAAAATTAGCCACCTCACAGTTTTGGAAACCAATATTTCAGGAATCATTGTAAACTAACCGGAAATTATTACAAATTCAACTTCTATACACTGTAGAAATGCGTTGTTATTGTGTTTCAATTAATTAGTGGAACTGAAGTACAATGCTCCTAGTGTTAGATGCTTTGCTCACAAAGATACGTTTAATTATCAATAATTGTAATTGACACTAGAAGTTGTTAACACGTGCTTCTGCTGAATAGCAGAAGCCGGGAGGTGGACCAAATCCTGAGTGACATGTACCTTTATTTTTTTTTTGGGGGGGGGAGCGAGGAGGAGATGAATAATTATTTTCTTGACCTGCACAAAGTATAAATTTGGTAGATGAATGGAACCCCTTTCTGATAAAACTCCTCCAATAGAGCAGCAAATTACTGTGTTAGTTCTATTTTGCAAAGCATTGCAATATTTGCCACTGTCATATGATTATAATTTTACAACTGAATGCTTTATAAAACATATATTGTAAATGCCGCAAATAAAATAAGGAAATATGCTTACCTCACTGGCAAACATCCTCCCGAAATCAGTATGTTCCTTTAAACATCCATGTTCAAAGGCATCTGTTTATAATTCTCGAATACTATATTAAGGTTAAAGGATTTATTTTGGTCATGCATTGTTAATGCTTATATTAGCCTACAATGGGTATAGGGAAGCATTTACAACTCCTTCATGTTGAAAGGTCTTGCAAGATAGGAAGGAAATTAAAATGTTACAGGCACAAATATGAGAATAATTTCTTTAGAAATATCGTTTGAACTCAGCATGATTACATTCCTTTATAGTTAATTATACAGTAATGCAACATAAATACAATGGTATGTAAGAATAGGACTCAAAAGTATCAAGAGCAGATGAATTTAATATATTATATACCAAAGGAAAGCATTTAATAGTATTTAAATTGTATTAATAGTCACAAAATAGACTCCAAAAATTAGCAAATGCCTGCAAATACATAAATTAATGTCATATTAAACAGAGCACAGTACAGTAGTAGATTCTTGAATGATACCAACTTTTACACTTAGCAACATTGCCATCTTGTTTATTTCCAGCACCATGCAATGTTACCATGTCCCTATTAATTGTTTGTCTAGAAGAATGTCTTTATTCTGAGTCTGCATTTCTGATGGCAATAGGTAATCTTGAGGAATTAAAGATGTTTGTTAATATTCTGTTTCAGAAAATAAGTATGTGGGAGGTGAGAATCGAACTACCACCTGCTGGCTCTTTTGAATCACAGCAACACAGCGACCTTGGCTATTGCTCACTTGCAAGATCATGGCTCTATTCATCTAATATGAAGTGTTACTCTGTTGCTACATTGGTAGTAATTTCCTTGCAAGGAGGAAGTTCGTAGTATCTCGAGAAATGGTATAAGTATAGCAGTATTGCTATACTTATACCATTTTAATTACATTTATTTCGGGGATGAAAAGAGCAGATTGTCTAGAAGAAACACGAATATCGCTGTTTTCAGTGTGGAATATATGTCCGTTTGTTTTTGTTAATGAAATCATTAACCTGACATGATAGTATTAATGGCATTCAATTTAATGCCAATTCATACACAATTCACTGCATTTATCTTTTCTCGATTTATCATGATAAGGTGTCAATTGCATGTGCGTGAAACATCACTCCCGCTATTCTCCAACTCTTGTCATTCTTAGACATTCATTGCAGGCCTTGTTCACATGGTTACTAAATGTTGTCAGCAGCAAAGATTGGTAAAAGCATAAGATGATTCTCACAATATTCATGTTTCCTATGTTTCTAGAGAACTTATGGTTAGAGACTAAAATATACCTCTATGTTTATGTTATCTCTCCTATTGATTATAATAATACCAAGGATCTTCAAACGACATAACATTATTATAGCCCCTAAAAACAATTACTCTATAAAAAACATTCTAAATTCTAAATTAAAAGATGATATCCCACAAGAAAACAAACCAGGAATATATCAGTTCAGCTGTAATGACTGTGAAAAAATCTACATCGGCCAAACAAAAAGAAATATAAAAACCAGGGCAAAAGAACACCACAGAAATATTAAACTCAAACAAGAAGAAAAATCTGCAGTAGCTTGGCATTTTTGGAAAGAGAAACACACTATAAATAGAAGCCCAAAAATCCTCAAAAACATCACAAGGAAGACAGAATTAAAAGTTTGGGAAAACATATATATTTGGAAAAACAAGAACCGGGTTTTCAATTTTGAAATCCCGCCAGGCGATCTACTCATTCAGAGGTTCATCAAACCACCACCAGGGACAGAGACAACCACCACAGCAAGCAATGCCGGCAGTCGACCAAAGGAATTGACAATGGAAGCACATGGCTTCTGAAACATGTTTTCGGAAATAAAAAAGTAAGTGATGTAGTGTTACAAAATCGACTCAACTAAATTTTAACTGTTAAAACACATCACTGTCTCAAAGTCCACCATATATCAGGATAATTCACGGAATACAAACCTTGTGGACGTAGATTGCCGTAAACATACACAACACGTGGTGAAAGGAACAGAAGATGGACGCTACAAACGTAGGATCAAATTCAATATTCATTTACGAGGCTTTTAACGAAACCAACCACAAAAAGGATGTAAAGTTATTCGAAAAACTACAAGAAAAGAAACGCAAATTAGCCGCGGATATCCGGTTTCTAAATTTATGAAGAATTAAAAAGGCCACGCCAAAATTTGTCAGAAAAATAATAAAAAATGATAACAATAGTAAACTAGAAAAAGCAGTCGTCAAAAAAGTTTTAGAAATGGAGAAGAACAAAGATTACAAAAGTAGAAGTGAGGTAGAATTACAGCTATATGAATTACACTTGAAACTAACCAAAAAATTAGGAAGCATCATTTGGGAAAATTTAGAAAACAATCTTTTGGCTAAATTAAGCATCAAAATGAGAAACAAAACTTTAACGCAAAAACGTAAACTTGAAAAGCTGTGCAAAGAACAGGGGAAAAGAAAACCAATTCAAAAATCCACACCACAAATGAACGTCAAAAACCTATCGGACCAAACTTTCACCAAATCAGAACTGCATTTCTTAAACAAAGGGATGAAAACCTGCGTCGATTTTTCAGATAAAATTGACGATTACATTGCGGACGTACAAATAGCCACCCAGCACATAAATGATATTGATAAAAGCATAATAAAAAGTGAATGTTGCCAAATTATCGAAACAATAGAAAGCAAAAAGAAAACTAACCCCCCAAAAAATGTAATAAGAGCATTAAAAAGCACACCGGTAATTTATAGCAAAGCAGACAAAGGAAACACAATAGTAATTATGGACAAAACTGAATATGTAGAAAGAATGAAAACACTTTTAGAAAAAGAAGAATACTCTACAGTACAAAAGAACCCTCTAAACCAATGTATAGTTAAATTAAATGCCAGTATTCAAGAATGTAAACTAATAGACAAAAAAGAAAAATGCAAAATTAAAGTTGATAATCCAGTTCTGCCCAGAATTTATGGCCTTCCAAAAATACACAAGCCGGGAAATGCAATGAGACCAATTATAAACAATATAAGTGCACCTACATATAATCTAGCAAAATGGTTAACAAACAGATTCTCTTCCTTCCCTAAATTTGAAACAGCAAGTATAAAAAACTCTCTAGATCTGATCGATAAAATTAAAGACATAAAATTGGAAAAAACCGATATGTTAGTTTCCTTTGATGTTACTGTTCTGTTTCCAAGCATACCTACAGAAAGCATACAATCCCACATCAAAAACTGGTTACTTGCAATAGGAAAAACAACAGAAGAAGTCCGAGAATACATCATATTAACGAATCTGTGCATAAATCAAAATTTTTTCACATTTAACGGGAAATATTACAAACAAACATCTGGTTTAGCTATGGGCAGCCCGCTGTCACCAATATTAGCAGATCCCTTCATGAGCACTATGGAAACTAGGATTAAAAAGGCATTCCCCTGGATGTTCAAAATATGGTACCACTATGTAGACGACATCTTTGCAATAGTCCCAGAAAGACATCTAGAAGATGCACTAATACTCCTAAATATGCAAGAAAAGTCTATAAAGTTCACAATGGAGAAGGAATGTGATGGACAACTACCATTCCTCGACCTAAAAATCATAAAAACTAATAATCACCTTACATTTGGCATCTACAGAAAACCTACCCACACCAACAGCTATATAAAACAAAAGAGTTACAATCCCATTCCCCATCAGCATGCTTTACTCAACAGCCTTACACACAGATTGGTAAATGTACCAATGGGAAAAACAGAATACCAATGTGAACTTACTAAAATATTGGACATAGCTACAGAGAATGGATTTCGGGCAGAACTGGTGTACAAAAAAGTTAATAAAGCCAAAAATAGAAAGAGAATTAAAGAAGTCAGCACACTCACTCAAAACCAGAAAGAAAACAAGATCTACAAGAAGTTTACATACCACCCTACAACTTTCTACAAATTCCAGAGGATCTTCAAACGACATAACATCATTCTAGCCCCTAAAAACAATTACTCTATAAAAAACATTCTAAATTAAAAGATGATATCCCACAAGAAAACAAACCAGGAATATATCAGTTCAGCTGTAATGACTGTGAAAAAATCTACATCGGCCAAACAAAAAGAAATATAAAAACCAGGGCAAAAGAACACCACAGAAATATTAAACTCAAACAAGAAGAAAAATCTGCAGTAGCTTGGCATTTTTGGAAAGAGAAACACACTATAAATAGAAGCCCAAAAATCCTCAAAAACATCACAAGGAAGACAGAATTAAAAGTTTGGGAAAACATATATATTTGGAAAAACAAGAACCGGTTTTCAATTTTGAAATCCCGCCAGGCGATCTACTCATTCAGAGGTTCATCAAACTACCACCAGGGACAGAGACAACCACAACAGCAAGCAATGCCGGCAGTCGACCAAAGGAATTGACAATGGAAGCACATGGCTTCTGAGACATGTTTTCCGAAATAAAAAAGTAAGTGATGTAGTGTTACAAAATCGACTCAACTAAATTTTAACCAAGAATTATATCATTTTACAATTTTCTGACAAGATGATTGACTCATGAATACTCAAAATAAATGAACTAAGACATGATGGAAACCCCCAAAAAAAAAGGCAAAGTTACTGATTCATTGCAAATATTTCATTTGGACCTCTAGTTTGCAAATCATCACTCTGCACTCATGGTGGAGTGTTTGATTATGAAGTTGATATTATTAAACTATAATATTCATTAGTTGTATCAAATTTTTAAGTTTAAAATATCAACGATACCTGTAATAAGTATTCAATCCTCTGTCTATGAACATGAATTTGAAGGACAATATTTGCCAATTAGTTTTTCCACACAAGCGATGTGTATGACCGGAGTTAGATAGATAAATTCAGACTGAAAAATTCAATGCCATAATTGGGATTTGAACCAGGAGATCCAAGGTACAAATCTTGGTCTGGCATTGAATTTATCAGTCTGGATCTACCTATCCAATATTTTCAACTCCCTATTAATGGAACATGGGGTAAATAATAATAATAACACTGTTTTAAGCATTTCAGCTTCATTTGTTTGTCAGCAACAAAAGCATCTAAAAGAACTTAAATGAAATATTAAAAACTACAATAGTCATGTTTGTTCTAGATGATCTCTTTTCATTCCCTAAATAAACGTAATTAATATCTATAAAAAAAAAAAAAGCAAAATATTTACCATTTCTCAGGATACTATGAACTTAATGTCTTGCAAGGAAATTTGCTACAAAGTTAGCAACAGAGTAACACATTATATTAGCGAATAGCATGTAGAGTGTACTCCCAACTATTAAATTGCAGAGGTTGTTGCATCACTATTCACTATTCGTGGCGCAACTATGAAGTGATTCAATCCCTACCTTCGCATGCTTATTTTCTGAAACAGAAGATTAATAAACATTTTAATTCCTCGAGATTATCTATTGTCACAAGTAATGGAGAATCAGGGTAAAGACACACTTCTAGACAACCAGTTAATGGGGACATGTGCTGGATATAAATAAGATACCATAATTTCCAAATGCTTCTTTTTTTCCTCTTTCATGAGAAAAGGAGACCTTTAAAAAAAATCTGATGTATGCAATAAGTTTTGTGAAAAATACCCTATTTTTGCATAAGAGAATATTCTCAGTTTAACGGCAGAATCTACTGGTGTTTACAAAAGCATAAAGGTACTTTTACGGCTTTACAACGAGCAACAGCCAAAAATGTAGTGAATGTGTATCACACATTGTTCACGAAGAGCAAAATGGGATTTGGAGGGAATAGTGGACATTGTTATTGTCCAACTAAATTATCAATCCTTGTGATGGTCCAGACAGCTTGAGTGCAACTGCAACAGATAACTCATATCTTAAAGGAGTGGGTCAACTTCCATCTTCAGATTAGCTCTTCTGGGTAAGTCACTGCATTATGGTATATATTTATTTATGCTAAGCTGTATACAGGTGAATATGACCGGTGTTCACCCCTGGCTCTTTACCAGTCATACTTATATTTTGCAATAGTTTATTATACCAATTTGTCTATTTACTGTTCATACCCATTTATTTTTCACTCTGTATAAGAATTGTCCAATCTTCTTACTGTCTTTTTGAAACATTTCAACTACCGCTACATTTCTATTTTAAACTATTTCTCATTAATATACTCTTTTCTCCAAACTTCAGTCTGTTTACATTTAAATAAAATGTGTTCCATATCTTCATTTACGCCACATATAGGATATTGGTTTTGTGGAATACCTTTCCTTAAAACTTTTAATCTCGATATTCCTGATTTCGGCCATGCAATACCTTCTCGCTCCTCTTTATTTGTCACATCTATATACTTTTCCCTTCCCCATGAGTCTTTCATTGGTATATAGAAAACTAAAGATCTCTTTTCAGCTATCTCACTAAATATTTTTTGTATTTCTATATCCTCAAATCTTTTCCTTGCCAACTTCCAGAAATTATTCACATCATTTTCTCTTCTCCACATTTCCCCTAACCCACTACTTTCCAAGTTATTTTGCGACAGTCCACCCATCCTCTGTTCTTTAAACTTTTTTTCTTGATATACTAAACACTGTTTTAACAAATTCCTTTCTTCCAATTTCAATATTCTATACCAAAATTTCAATGCCCTTTCCATAATCTTTCCCTTGCTTGACATTCTACTCAGCTCTATTTGTGCTACCTGCCTAACAGTTGCATTTGGTTTCCCTTCACTATATGAGCAACTGTTTCACTTGTCTTTTACTTACTCTATATTCTTCATCAAATCAGCCCTCATCTCTTTTGTAAACCTTCTTTTACATTTTCTCTCCAGCCCTTAGCATAATGATATATATTAGAGCACTTTCAATTTCATGTTCTTTTATCATGAAGCTTATTCCACACTGACATATCTGGCCATAATTAGAATTTAGCGTTTGCCTAAATTTATTACAACACTCTTCCTTCCATTTGTATCTACTGTATTCTTCTATGTTACACTTTTCCTCCCTTAAATATAAATAAACTGTTTGCTCTGTGTGTATTTTTATGTCTACTATCAATGGAAAATGTCCACTGTTGGAACTTAAATTTACTACCTTAAAATCACTTAAAATATACCTCATATCATTTGGCCATAATACATAATCAATCACACTTTGCCCATCATTACTAACAAGCGTAAATTCTCCATTCACATCTCCTCCATACTTCTCATTCAAAATATCAAAGGCATTCAATTCACAGAATTCTATAAATTTCATATACCCTTTATCAACTATCTTATCCTTGCTGCATCTAAACTTCTCAGGGTTCTCCAATATATCACTACTAATCCAGCTATTCCCTCCATTAACATCATTTTCGTCAATCCTAATGTTACAATCTCCCATTAATATAACCTCAGAATTAACTTATCTCTCCTTTAAATGTTCTATTTCTATCTCTTATTTCTATGGAGGTCTGAAATATGAAAGTGCGAAGGAAGAGGAGAACTGTATACTATACCTATACATAATTCATTTTCAACTATTTGTTTCTCCTCTAATACAATCCATAATATTTCTTTTCTCCTCGACCAAGTTTCTTTAACTCCTTTACTTAAAGGTCTTCCTTACAAAAAAGTCTATGCCTTCAGATGCCTTCCCCTTTCTTGCTACCATATCTCCTTTTATCCCTATGTAATGAAAATCCTTTACTTAAACCTGGTCCTCTTTTAGCCATGTTTCAGCTACCGCGAGTTAGTGAAGTTTCGTCAATAACTGATTTAAACTCCCTGCATATATTTTGTTTTTAACTCCATCACAATTCCAGAAACCAAGCCTCCTCATATTGTCCCTTCCCTATTGTGAACCTGATCTAAATCTAAATGTTTCTAGTGTTTTTTTACTCCTTAATTGTATCCCTTCTCTGGAAGAAGCTGGTTTATTTCTGTCTAAAACTAAAATACTGTCATGTTCGGATGATATAATGCCGTCTTCTTTCCCTTCTGTATTCTCCCTGCTACTCTGTTGCCATGCCTTCTTTCCCTTCGACACCAAATTATGTGCTGCTATTACTTCCACTCTTCTCGGTGACACTATTTTCTTGGGTGACGTCACTCCAGTGGCGCCTCCTCCTGTTGCTTCCTCTGTTGACGTCATTACTTCATCAGCTCTTGCTTCTCTCCTAAGGATATTGGATGATGTCCTATCTGAATATGCTGTTCTCATATCCGTGCTGACAGGTGAATTACAGTTCAAACACACTCTTTCTCTGTCTTCACCCATATCCATTCCTTTTTGCTTGGATTTTGGTCTTCCTGTCGTGCTTCTTAAAGTTGGCATTAACATCTGCTGAGTAATTTCCTCTGTGCCTGTTTGGACTTCTCTTAACTCCTTCTTGTCCAGATGCAATGTTCTTTCTCCGTCAATCCACAACTGAAAATTTCTAATATAAGCTCTTCTTCCCTGGGCTCTTGCTTCTTTCATTTTTTGCACAAAATTTCTTTGCAGAGCTCTCTTCTTAGATGATAAATCTTTATTAATAAAAATATCTGTTCCTTTTAATTTCTTAGCTCTTTAGAGTACTTCATGTACTAATTGGGATGTTGCAAATTTCACTCTCCTACCAAGTTGCCTTCCAACTCAATAAGCTTCAATAATTTCCCATCTATTCAATTCCAAATCCAGCTTTTCCTTTGTTATTTCTAGTATTTCTTCTGCTAGCCATTTATCCCTTTGTTCCTGAACTCCTATGTACACTAAATTAAACCTTCTCTCCCTTTCTTCCAATCTTTCCATTCTTTCTTTAACCATTTTAACTTCCCTTCTTGTTTCTTGCACCTCAACTCTAACATCTTCTTTGATATCTGCCATCTTTTCCAATTGTTTATCTGTTATTCCACGCCTTCTATTTTGTTCATTTTCTCAGTTAGGTTTTCCACATTGTTATTATATTAGCAGGACTGGGGTTTACCTCATTTCCTCCAATCACTAACAAGAAAGTTATAACACTTGCTAAAACCAATATGTTTGTCATCTCTCCAAAATTGTTTTTACTGTTCACCAATTTTACTTTTCTAAACCATCCAATTCTTGCTCTATACATTGTAATGCTCACTCCCATTGTGACTTAGATCCTTCTTCCTTTACCACAGGAGCACCTCTCAAAACACAACCTTCCTTTATCACTGCTGGCTTAGTACTCATTGGCATATATAAAGAAATGTGCAGTGTGCGATACTGAATAACAACTTGCCTACCTGTTTTATTGTGTGTTGTTTATTATATATTTCACAGACTAAACACAGAAAGTAGATAACTATTATTTTTTCTATCAAATTAATGAATCATAGGTATGTGCAAGTGTATTTCAGAAGAATACATTCTTGTTTATTTACATGCTGGTGAGGTAAGAATGGATAGATAATAGGTATTTTTTTATCTGCTTTTTCTGTTTCATCAGAGGATACCAATACTACATCTGGGTTATAGTAGAACCTCTTTAATGCAGGTACTTTTCTCATTGGTCTTTATAATATAGTAGTTCCCATCTAATGGTATATATCAGTTCTATTACTCTACCAGTTGCATTTATATCAGTTACATTTATATCCCCATGGTTTTGAATGTCTATTTAAATCACCAATTAAAATCAAATGTTGTTATATCAAATTTCTGGGGACTTTGAAATTAATGTTGTATTGTCATTAATATTATCTTTAAATGGACTAAATTGCAACTTGTAAATTTAATACAATACTGTATCTATTTTTATAAGTATGTATGTACATAAACATTAGGAATGGATATGGGAGAAAATACAGCTCAAAATAAATATTTCATATACTTTGTACCATTACATAATTCATGGACATACAGTAAAGTAATATATTCATTCTCGCATAAATTTGAACCATGGTTTGCTGATTTGTTCACAATTCAGCAACTCTCGTTCTTTTGCATTGCGGAATGATAGAATCTGACTCAACGCTTTCCTCCATTCTTTTGGTCTATAATAAATATTGAAAGCGTAGTTGCACTGATTGTGTATTGCTTTGGTTTATTCAATTTCTTTAGATCTCAACTTCAAAGAATTTTAAGTTTTTCTTTATGGAAAACTGGAATTGCTGAATCAGGAAACAACACAATAATTGTTTGTTCAATCAGTCATATATTTATTATGAGGAATTTATTATTTTCGTTATATTGACATTTTCATAGCACTAATGTTCGTACAATTGAAATAATTTAACACAGAGAAGGTTGTTGTTATAAGTGCAGATTTACTCTAATGAAAACTCCATTTGATATTTGCTATTTAGGATGTGTATATTATATGCTTTTTATTATGAGGGCATGCTGAAAAGTAATGCCTCCAAATGTTTTATTCTGTTCGCAATATCGGTGGTGTCAACATGTCATGCATATTACTTGGTCATCCTTTCCACTTTGCTAACACAATTTACAACCCTCTGGCGCTATAGGGCTCCGATTTGCAGTGTGAAACATGATGGTGTTTAGTGCAACTATGACAGAGTGTCAGAAACAGCGTGCTGTAATCGAGTTTTAACTGCAGAAAACATGCCTCCAAATGAAATCCATACAAGAATGAAAGCTATGTACGTGACAAGTGCATCAACATCAGTAACATATGCCGGTGGGTTGTTCATGCTGGTAATGACGTTTCTAACCTCAATGTCTGTGACAGTGTGGAGTGGATGGCCACTTACGGCGCAACCAACGAGACTCATCAGAATCGCGTTGATGAATTCATCAGAGAAAATAGTCAGATAACACAGACACAGCTTGCAGATCAGTGTGGCATATCATGTGAGCGTGTACAAGCCCTGATTGCAGAACTGCAGTACAGATAATTGTGTGCATGGTGAGTGCCTCGAATGCTCATCCCTGACATGAAACAGAGGAGATTGGACATCAGCCAACAATTTCTTTTGCATTTTGAGCATGAGGGTGATGGGTTTCTTAACAACATTCTGACAGGTGAAGAAAGCTGGGTTCACCATTTTGACCCTGAAAGCAAGAGAGCATCAATGGAGTACCGCCACCAAAAAAGTTCAAAACCATGCCATCAGAGGCAAAGTCATGCTCACAATAATCCAGGTTGTTCAAGGGTGTGGTGCATATGGAATTCATGCCTCAAGGCACCACCATAAACTCTGCTCGGTATTGTGATACCCTCCGCAAAATGAAAGCACGTATTTGAAGAGTTCCTTCCCACGTGGAGCACCCTCTCCTTCAGCATGACGATGCAAGACCACACATGAGCGCTACAACATCTGCAAGAATCGAACGCCTTGGGTTCACGTTTATCAATCATCCTCCGTACAGTCCCGACTTGGTCCCATCCAATTTTCATCTGTTTCCTCAACTTAAAGAACACCTTTGAGGTGTTCACTTTAATACAGATGAAGCGGTGAAAGCAGTGGTGAGGATATGGCTTCGTCAACAAGGTAAAACATTCTGCAGTGACGGTATACACAAACTGGTCTCTTGTTGGGACAACAATGTTCGTCGACAGGGTGATTATGTTGAGAAATAAATATGTAGAATGAAGAATAAAGACAGTTTGGTAATACAGTTTGTTTTATTCCAAATGTTTTAAGGGTGTTTCTGGAAAAAAATTACTTTTCAGCTCTCCCTCATACTATATTTCTTGTGTTCCTCAGATATATTAGCTTTTGTGATTCCATATATATAACAATGATGATGATATCAATATTAGGTATATCAAATTATAAAATGCATTAATGAAATGAAATAAAATAAAAACCAGATTTCAAAATGATGCTACATCGGCAATAATATTATAAAGGAGAAGTTATAATGGACATTTACTTTAAATATAATGGTTGAGCCTCTGTACTTATTCAACAATACATATTTACTTAGCAGGTTAGCAGCAAAGTTCATTAAAAAGGTTGCAAGGTTTAAGTTTAAACAGGATTTCTTAAATAAGCTCTTTAACAAAGATTTATAGTTGTTGCTGTTGGTTTTTTTTTTATTTGTATAGCCCCCTTTAATTTGTGAAACTTTAGCTTTGACTTGTGAAACAACTCATATTACTATAAGTTTAGAGCATTATATTAATCATTTTTATATTTTTAAACACACATTCATTCACTCTCACATTCATACTTCCAGACTCTGTGGGGTATATGGATAATTCTGGTTAAGAAACATTCCCTATCCTAGCTGGGAATCGTATCTGGGACCCCTGGGTAAGAAGTCAACTTGCTGACTACTGAACCACGGCAGCAGTTCTTGTTTAGTTTTGACATGTGCTGTAATAAAAGCATGTTGCTTACTTTATACATTAAGGTTCAAAAGTTTCATTGACACAGCTTAATGACAGGTGCTGTAACAAACGTCAGTTGAGAGATGAGCCCAGCTTAAAAATGTGCAACAATGTATAATTGAATTATATGAGTATTTAAGGATAAGAGTTTTACAAAATAACAATTTCAAAGCCTTCTAAACAGTGCTTAACTGTACTTAGTTTATGCAACTAACTCACTTCATGCATTAGGGTTCAATAATTACAAGAATTTTTTTTTTTTTTTTTAGTGTTTAATGCCTGCTTTTACTACTTGTGGCACCGCATGGGATGACACTGGTGATACATGGAATAAAGATGGAGCACTGGTGGAATGTGATGGCAGGCGAAACCGGAGAAAACCTGCCCCTGTGCGACTTTGTCCAGCACAAATCTCACATGCGGTCACTTGGGATTGAACCCGGATGAGTGAAGTGCACACCATTGTAGGAAAAAGTTAAGTACATTAATTTTTACATTTACAAATTGCTTTACTTATTCTTCTCATTATTATTAGAAGACCTTAAGCACTACTTATAGCAATAAACATACCTTGCCCTTTCCAGGATATCATAAGTATCAAGCTGATCCAAATCAATTGGTTCATCTGCAAGTTCTGAAGCTGGGATAGGATTATCTGCCCTCACCAATAGAAAACTCTGAAGAACGGACAATAAGTACAGAGGCAGTTTGCCTCCACATTCAGGGACCAACGCTAATCTTCTAGCCACTTTTTCTACCCTAAGAAAACGCTCTCTCATGGCATCTTCTGTGAAGACTCCACGCTCAACTGCCTCTTTTGGAATTCCACTAACTATGGCATCTACTAGTTCATCCCCTAGGGCTGCAATATGAAAATGTTTACCAAGATTGTTCTAAGTGCAATTATACTACAAACACAAAATCAGCTGTGAATATTTCTAAGTTTCTATTTAACTTTTATATGCATATTCAGACTTAAAATATATCAAGACAAATTGATGGCCCTATAAAACTGTCTCTACACTTTCCAATCTAATTGCAGGTTATGCTTGCAGTTCCGTAGACAATGCTCATGACACTTGATGGGCTATACTCGCAGTGAAGTATAAAAATATACAGAAAATTTACGAGCTGGTGTTTTGTTTGTTGTGCTATGTATAATTAATGAAAGAATCCGCTAGATGGCAGATGAGACCAGGAAAATAAATGAAAGTATGTTTAATTTGAAAGCCTGCATGTCTACAGATCCTACTGTATACACGATTCAGTGGTAGTTAGCTCAAGCAAGCGTATTCTTACCGAAGAAGAAATGCTCGACATTTATTTCAATGATTCAGGACCCAAAGGAGACTTTAATGAATTTTCTGAGAGTGTAATTGCTGCTGAAGAAATTAAATTGTGTTTTATGGAATTTTCTACATTGTAATTAATTTATTGATAATGTGAGGTTATTACTAGTAGATTGTAGATGTAATGTTTTTGTATATTTTCTTACATGACTATTTTCCTTTCAAGAAAATATGCAGTATATTTCTTCAATATTTATATTTGCAGAAAAAGAGCAAACTAATGGAGAAAACATAGTGTGCATTAAAGTCATATTAACTTTTTTTTTGTTCTTATGGTTTGCCTGTATGAGATTTTTATAAAATCACTATTTAATTTTTATTTTTTCAAATGTTTATGTGACATCTAAAAATATTGTTTTTACTTTCATTATTTAGTTTAAACTTCATTAATAAAAATGCAAAAAAGCAGTGAATTATCTCAAACAGTTCATGAGTTATTATTTTTTAAAAAACTCTTAAAACCCTAAAAAAACTCAGTCAGAAGGGCAGAACTGTGAAAATAAGTCCCAGACCAGAATGTGTTAAGGGCTGCATTCATAACAACATTAAGCATACTGATTAACACATTGAAGCCCAGGGTTTTTACGCCTACTTTGAGTTATTATTTACAGTACATCAATCAAATCTGTCAAAAAGTATGGGACAATCTAAAAGTAGTTATTCAAGGATTTCTCAACAAGTAAAAAAATAGTCATAACTTCCATATTAACATTTTATTTTAAATTTACAACAAGTATCAAATATGAGTTTGAAAAAATTTGTGTAAAGTAGCTTACACTTCATTTATTGAAAGTTCGAAAAACTCTACCTCGGAATCAGAATATTCCAGAGCTTTATTTGCATACTGAATTTCAGCTTCAGTTCACAGAAGTCGAGGAAAATACAGCATTTTAACATTTAAGAACACAAAACGTAACAAATAGATCACCACCTTCAAGGAAAATGGTGGACTACACGTGAATTAAATTAAATGGCCTGTTATTTATGGACGCTCTTAAACTGCTTTGGTTCTCAGCGTCCCATTCTACATTGGGCGTGAAAGATCGCTTAATTTTGCTCAGAGGCCTCTCTTATCAGGCTTGAGGTTCTTTTACGTGCCGTAAATCTATGACATGGGACCCATAGCTTTACTTCCCTTCCGAATGAAGCCATGCTAAGGATTTTTATGCCCGAAAAAATCCATCGTCCTCTGCCGGGTTTGAACCCGCGACCTTGGGTATATGAAGTTAGCATGGTAACCATTACACCACGGAGGGCAACTGGACTACATGTGAGCAACCAATATTACTAACTCTCCTAAATTTCCTAATAGTTGACTAAAGCAAGGACAGATGGTAGCACAAATCAGACAACGAAACGATAACTGATCAATGTTCTTTGCCGCCTAGCCCAAGACCGAGTTAAGGTCGTGGAATTGCATTAAAAGCATTAGAAATACCTACATGGCCCGAGCTATACTCAGGCTTGGGCTTCATGTGTTAAGTATAAACTGATGATTTAGTTATATTAGCTGAGGCAACTATTGAAGCACAAGACATAGACACTTTTAAGTTTATTACAAAAATTAATTTCCAATGAGGTTTCCTTCAAACAAAATAAAAATTAAACAGAGCATTGATAATAAAATAAGAACTGAAGCTTTCCTGGCGACGTATTAATTCAAAATCTTCTCGGGCTTCTAGCCAGGTAAAAACTTGGCTTGACACCTACGTTTTGAAGAAGTGCATCTTCCTCGTCTTCACCATCAGTTCACCCTGAAGACGAGGAAGATGCACTTCTTCGAAATGTTGGTGTCAAGCCAAGTTTTTACCTGGCTAGAAGCCCGAGAAGATTTTGAATTAGAGCATTGATAAGTCTAACCAATGAGCTTACCTGAAGTTTAAATATAATTAATTAAAAATTAAGATTAATTTAACAGAACTGACTACACACTAAAAATTTATACACAACAAGGCACTACTAACAGGGCTGGATTTTGCACTGTCTTATGATGAGGTACAAATTTCACAGAAAAATGTATTTGTTCTGAATTGTTGCAACATTTTGAAGATGAGGGAGAAGCCTTCTTGTCCCAAATTATAACAGGTGATGAAACCCTGGTTCACCATTTTGAGCCTTAAACAAAAAGGCAATTGATGGAATGGTATCATCTTCTCTTCACGGAAAAAATACTTAAAAGCACCAACCTCTGCCATACTGATGTGTTTTGGGACTGCAATGGCGTGAATCTCATCATTGTGATGCCAAGAGGCAGTACCTTAATTTGAAAGCATATGTGAACACACAACCACACTCAGAAGCACTTCCAGCTGCCACAACAACCAGAGAATATTTAGAGAGGATGAGGAAGAGGAGTCGCATTTACATGACTTTTCCTTCACTGGGAAAGACACATACATTGATGTAGACCCTCATGAAACAGCTACTAGGGTTTACAAATTGAGTCGTATCACATATCATTCCATTAAGATGGTTACTCAAGTACAATTTATAAGTACTCAAATTTTTATTCATCACAAGTAGATGGGTATGGATAAAATACTAATGGATTAGTACAAAATATGCATGTGCTGGTATGCTCAAACAAGTATGCATAAATGTTAACAGTGGTGAATCAAGAACTGGAGATATAACATTTGAGCAAGTCTCCTAATATTGCTTAAAGAAACATGGGATTTCTTCTACTTTTGAATTACAAAATACACGTGAAGTTGTGAGCCTTCAGTTTCTTCTTCTCCTCTGGAGTTGTTATCATGGATATTTACATCTTTAACCTTAGAAAAAACAATTAAAGACAGACATATGACAGTATTTCTGGGGTCAAACCTCTAAGATAAAAGGTCAGCCCTATAACCAAGCATATCTAATTTTTACTTTCTCTATACATACTATGTACATAGTGTATAGAGAAGGTATTGCATTGCACCAAAAAATTTCATACCGAGATTTCACCAGAAATACATGTCTTGAGACCACCTGAAACAAAAAAAAAGAATTTTTAGAAAAATGTCCATGTGTGTGTCTGTGGGCAGCACAGTTCAAAAACAAAAAGACCGTTAAATACCAAACTTGGTATTTAAGTTCATTATCTTCCAAGGATGCGACACAAAGATTTTCAAAAAAAATCCCCCCACCCCCAACTACCCTTCACATGGAAAAATTGTTGAAAATTTTAATTTTCTAAAAAATGGCTCTAACGATTTTGATTAAAATATTGTATATTGAAGATATATACCTGACAAATAATATGTATATCTTGAATTTTCTGAGAATAGCCTCTGAAGACTACTTTATTCTGCATGAATTTTACAGAATTTTGTGTAACTGGTAAACCGTAAGAGATAGACAAAAACTTACCAACATTAAAACACACAATTTATGTTATATACATTTTTTTCATGGAGTTGATCGTTTTTTAGATATTCCTTGGTTTTGACTTACTTTTCTCATACAAGAATTTGTCAACTCCTGTCCATACAAACAAAGGAACTTCAGTCACATAGCAACCAGCTTTTGATTACCACTTTAACTTATGGTACTCCCTTTTTTTTTTGCTTCTACTTACAAGGAAGCAAGTAATAAGTCTATTTCTGCTAATTTTTTCTCATTTAGCATGAAGTAAATAGAAGCATAAGCTTTTCAACAATAATTTGTTGCTGAGATGTAGAGAAAGTCATGTGATTGGAACACATCAGATTTTTAAGTTAAGAGAAGTGCACTTAAGATGTAAATGTGGATACCTTAGCCAATAAGGATTAGGAAACATGAAGGAATACATTTTGATGTGTGTGTGGATGCACATAGGAATGTACACGCAAGTGAGAATAAATTTGCAATATAAATTTGTAATTATATACAAAATGTTGACACAGCTAGAGAAAATTCTTTTTAGCTTGCATCAAATAACAAAGTTAAGTCTGTAAAGACATTGCTCATATCGAAACAGTCACAGATAATCATTACTGGTAACCACTATTGCAATATAACTGCAAACGGATAAAACTATAACAAATATCTTGATACTAGTAACCATTATTGAACTGTAACTGTGGCAGCTCATTATGCAATTGTCACACCTCTAATGTCAATGAACTGCAGCAATGAATTAGTAAACTAGAACACAGAAAAAAAAATCTGATGTGCTACATTCACATGGTTTATTTCTGCCCTCTTACTCTAAAGTTTATTAGTATTTATACAAGCTAGTCTTACAAAAGCTTAATTTCTATCTACTTCATTTTAATCAAGATAAACCTTTGCAGAAATAGCTATATTACACATTTTGTTACAGATTCAAAGACAACAGTAATAGTCAAACATTTAAGAACTGGATGCTATATGCTGGATTATAATTCCATACGCTTTTTATGCTATCACAAGGAACAACAGTAAATTGACAGGACTTTTCCAGAAAATTGAAGGTATACATTTTATTTGTCATGTAAATATCTTTCATGTAGGTGTTTAATCAAAATCGTTAAGAGCCATCTTTAAGAAAAGAAAACATTTAGAAAAGTATTGTGTGTGTAGGGTAAAATTTAGAAGAATGTTGTGTAGGAAAAAGATAGATTCTATGTAGTTGAAGAAAATACTAAAAGTATAACAACAAATCAATCACAAGATATGTATATGAAGTGATTTTGGACATCACAACACGTCAAACTTCTAAAATACATGAAAACTACAACACAATTAGCAATTTGGGAAAGCATGCACTTTAGGAAAAATGAACGCATAGTTATGAATTTTGAAATACCATCGGATGACATTTTAAGATTACCCCCAAGTAAACCAGATGGCAGCACAGATGGAATTATGATAAGAACGTTCCCTTCTGGAGCCCATCAAATACCCTGCGATGATAAAGATGTAAATCTTTTAAATGTGTTCAGGAAAAAACTAAGTAAGTGTTACTATATAGTACATATTTCACTCAAATGACTTACTTAGTAAACAAATCAATGTTTTAAAAGATTCTTTAAATTGAATTTGAGAAAATGTGATTGCTTTGGGAGGAACAGGTTTTTGTCACCCCTCACAACCTGATCCAACAAACTGCTCATATATTCTAACAAGGAATTTACAACAGTGAACATATTCAACAATTACTAAATAATGAGTTGCACTCTAACGTCACTTCCTCAGCATTTATATAGGAAAATACCAACAGCTAGGCTGTTCAAAGACATACATACAGACACTATGAACATTTTTTTCTGGATTCAGTGGTCCTCAAAATGTGTATTTCTAGTGAAATTGTGGTGTCTAATTTTTGTTTGGAATACAAACCTTTACTATCTACTAATATACAGGATAGAGAACGTAAAAAAAATCTGATTTTTTATATTCACACTTTCTCTCACCTTGGAGAAAGCATATAGAAACTAAAAGAAGAGAGTTAAATATCAGATATAAGAAACTTTACTGGCTTATTGTGTTAGTAGTTATTAAATTATTGAAGTTTATTTTCCCATATACTTTTTAATCAAACCAATTCATTTTGGAACTATTTTATAAATTTATAGGTATGAAATGCACAGCTACAAAGTTATGCTTTGCATCTTACAATCATATTAAACCGCTAGCCTTTTCCGTATCAGCAACTTTGACTTTGTCTTGGTTTGACAAAAATTTTTCTGGACATGGCTGTGTGATATATTTCATAGCAGTTACAAAAGGAATAGCAACACATTGTGCGCTAACCTCTTTTCATATCATGATAAATAGCTAAAAATCAATGGGGCTTTAAAAAGAATGACTTTTGTTCAATTAAAGCAATTATGGATTATTACTTACGAATTTCTCGGAAATGAGTTATATCATAAAAAATCAGATGTGTTCCATTCACATGACTTTCTCTATAGCTCTATAAATTATTATTGTTATAAGCTTATCTTTTATTTATTTCATGCTCATCGAGAAAAATTAGTAGAAATAGTCTTATTTCTTGCTTTATTGTAAGTAGAAGCGAAATAAGGGAGTACCATAGATTAAAATGAAAGCCAAAAGCTGGTTACTATGTGACTGATGTTCCTTTGTTCGTATGGACAGGAGTTGACAAATTCCTGTATGAGAAAAGTATAAGTTTTTCAAAGCTGAAACCAAGAAAAAGGAATATCTCAAAAACGATCAACTCCACGAAAAAAATGTATATAACACAAATTGTGTGTTTTAACATGATCTACATTTTTTGTGGGTTAAGTTGTCCATCTCTTATGGTTTAGTAGTTATGAAAAATTCATCCAGAATAAAGAAGTCTTCCGAGGCTATTCCCAGAAAATTCAAAATATACATTTTATTTGTGAGGTAAATAACTTTAATATACAAAATTTTAATCAAAATTGTTAGAGCCATTTTTTAGAAAATCAAAATTTTCGAAAAAAGTTCCACGTAAAGGGTAGTTTGGGGTGGGGGGATTTTTTTCAAAATCTTCGTGTCGCATCCCTGGAGGATACTAAACTTAAATACCAAGTTTGGTATTTTACCGACTTTTTGTTTTTGAGTTATCGTGTTCACACACGCACGCATGCGCGCACACACACACACACACACACACATGGACCTTTTCTGAAAATACTTTTTTTGGATACAGGGGATCCTAAAACATATATTTCCGATGAAATCTCGGTATCAAATTTTTTGGTGGAGTGCAATACATTCTCTATTCACTATGTACATAGTGAATATAGAGAAAGTACCAAGATAATTGGATGGATTCATTGCTCAGAAAAACAAACTCACTGTAGTTTTCTCAACTGCCACAGCAGCAACAATTTATTTTGCTGTGTTCAATACTCCACTTCTCTATGGGACGATATGTGGTAGGAAAACTTGCGCAGAAAAGGTACCCTTGGACAAACTCTTAGGTATGACTGGTCACACAAGTTTTTCACCAAGTCATCAAGAGAGCTTCGTTTAGAGCACATCTTTATATTAGTCCAGGGCAATTTTAACTGGCATTTGGTTACCGAGTTGTCAGAATATTTTTCACCTTACAAAATTCTACAACAACTTAAGTTGGCTAAATTGTGAACTCAGTGAGAAATTTTCTTTTATTATAATTTGCCTAAAACCAATGGATTTCCCTGTATATTCTGAACATTTTTATTGCTTTATCTAATTAAGTGAAAGTACTTAAGTAAGAAGGTTAACATATTAACTTTCAATCCTCTTTGTGTTTGATACAGATAGCATGTTCCAAGTGGCAGCAGAGCACTTTATAGTGATGGAGAAGATGGTGTAAAATTACAAAATTGTAAGTACTAGAGAACAGTTGCTATAATATAAGCCTGCAGTCTGTATTACAGCCACTTTCTTTCTTTAACTTTATTATTAGCTTGTCTCATAAGTAATGTCAGTTTTTTGATTGTGGTGTTTTAAAAATATATTGAGTTTTTTTGGTTTGGCAATGCTAATTACAGGATGCCATGGCTACTGTTATGAACAATGCGATAATGTGTCAGTCTTCAGCTGTTAATAAACAATCACAAAATAGAGATAAAGTTTGAACTTAGAATCCTTCTACAGCACTACTGGAAACAAGATTATAAAGCCACTGCTGCAGGTCGAAGAATCTGAGAAGTGGAAGGAGAAGGTGTCGTTAGTGAGCATGTGGCACAACGATGGTTCCAATGTTTCAACAATGAAGACGAAAACACTTAACAATTTACCACTTTCTGGAAGACTTAAAGTATGGAATATTGAGGATACACGCCAAGTTTTGCGAGAAAATCTGCAAAAAAAGGTACCCATAGGCTTTCAGAAGAACTTGGTGCATCAAAAGATACCATACATTGCCACATTAATCACTTGGAAAATCATACAGAAGCTGTAGATCTGTACCTCATGAACTGACACCTCAACGGGCTCAACGTAGAGTGGATATCTGTCATCAGCTTATCCATAATCCCATGGATGATAGATTTGTGAGGAGAATTGTCACTTGTGACGAAAAATGGGTAATTACCAAAACGCTGATGCCTCGAAACAGTGGCTCGATCCCTGCTAACCTGCCAAAGTCATTGTTAAATGTTGTGTATCTGGTGGAATTTTGAAGGTGTGATTCACTGGGAGCTTGTTCCAAACGGGCGGGCGATTGATGCAGATCTTTATTCTCAACAACTGGAACGAGTTCATGAAATTTTGAGACGGAGATACCCACCATTAGTTAAGTGAAATAGAGTTCATTTGCAACAGCACAATGCAAGACCCCATACCGCATAATCAACCATGGAAAAAATTCAGAAATTGGGAGGAATCGAACTGCTACCACACCAGCATACAGCCCTGATCTCGCACCATCAGATTATCATCTTTTTCAATCCATGGTCCATTTTCTATGTGGAAGACATTTTGACAACATTGAAGCAGTGCAAGTGGATCTCGCCGAATTCTTCACATCAAAAACCACAGACTGGTACCATCGTGGGATAATAAACCTTGCTGTAAGATGGCTCAAGACCATAGAATCTAATAGTCTATATTGAAGATTAGTTAATTGCTTGTCAGAACACATTTCAAATAAAGCTTTTTCTTAAAAAGCAACATTACTTATTAGACAGTATTTATATCAATACAGTGCTTTCTGTGCTGCATTCTATATATTCAGGTTGTGAAAGTAAAGTAGTAAAAGACATAAATGTATAAAATGCATATTTAGGATGCATATTTAATTTTAGTGCTGGTTGGAGATGATTACAATTAAAGCCTAATGCAAGTTACTTTTAATATTTTGCTCTTTCTTCAAAGAAAGCTCTGTTTGACCCGCTTTGCGACAAATTACTTAAAATATCAAACTGATAGAAATAACAAATGTGTTAACTGTTTTTGATCACATGATGTGGCATTGGAATACTGTAATTCAGCATGGGAGGTTTCAGTATATGCTTATTTTGCAAATGGGGAGTTCAGCTTGAAATGTGCACTGGTGCCAGGTTTGAGTTGTAGAATAGTTGTAATCAGTGAGAAAGCCAGGGAGTGGTGGTGGTTCGCAAGGGATAAGGAGTAGTCTGCCACTCTGGCCAGCTGGGCTAATTTGGAGTATTATGCGAGTACAATATTTACACTTCGACTAGCTAGGCTAATTTAGGGCATTATATGAGTATGATGTTTACAAGAGTTGAATAAATTATCTGATGAGCTGAAATTTAAGCTTTTTCCAATTTAACTGTAATTCTATGTTCAATTCTCTCCTCGTTTTAAATTTTTTATTGCTAGCCTCACTTGCAGAGTTTCACCTTGTAAAATGCGCATTGTTGATTAGTTTAGGTTAGTTACATTGTTTTTTAATTAAATACATGAGAGTCTTGTGACAATAAGACTTATTAGGAGAAAGTACAGATATACTAAATGTGAAAATAACATAGTAAGACTATAGGCTTGCTTGATAAATACACAATAACTTTTGACAAAGGAATGCACCATTTGCATGGTATTACACAAATTTGTTTTATTTGTTTACTTTCATAATACAGCAGTATCGTTAACAATGTTACTCCCTGCTACACCTGCACTAATCCTTTCATCCTGAAGTAATGTTTATGATAATTCCCCAGATATTCTGTAATCAAGCTTTTATATTTTATTTTCTGCCATTCAGTTCTAAAACTTTTAGCCTGGATCGGGAAGTCTTATAATCTATCACTTTCCTTCTCTGACACTAGCTGATGGTGAAATAAGCATTTACCAAAATTCCGGCAAAATGCATAAAGTGATTTCCTTCGAACTAATAGTAGAAGTTCTTAATGTAGATAGTGTATATATTTAGGATGCACTTCACATGATTGGAAATTGCTTTAGAAATATATGTAGTAATTAACAAATGCTGTATGCAGTTTGGCTTGTTATTTGTGGGTGTAAGCTAGCTTTCAATTTATGGAACTATATCATATGGGTCACTGCTTTTGCAATGTGCAGGTTGGGTACCGCATGGTAAAACATTTTCAGTCTATGACTATATTGTAATTAATAATGATGCATGTGGCACTTGTTTGTTCTTTGAGCAATATTCTATTATTTAGGTTTCAATTTATGCAAATACATAGTATGACCACATTGTTCTCCAATTCTTTTAGATCACCAGCTGGAGTAGGCCTTCCAACTTTAATAACATAATTTTTAGCAGTATATTTAAAATTATTCTTTAGTGGTTTTAACAGCACATTTTTGTTCCATCTTCAACACCTATAGCAGGAACAAAGTGATCACATTCTGCTGTATTTGATTCTGCCAGGCCCACAGCAGTGGAAAAACAAAACATGCATTCTAATCATTTGTCAATTGGGTGCTGCAGAACTGAAAGGCAACAACCATTACCATTACCAATCATTATAGAGTACCAAATACTGCCTAAGTTGTTCAGGTCTCATTGTTAGTCGTAAGAATAATGGTATCAATCTTCTTAACTACAAAGTTATAGAAGCCCTTAAATAACAATTATGTAGTGCAACAAAAAAGTTACTTTGATAGTGACAAACTATAGTCATAGACACCTTTAAACAATTTTTAAAAATTAAAAATGATTGCAATCCCTGCAGATATACAATTTAACCATTATATATATATATATATATATATATTTTGTAGTGCAATTCTTGATAACCAAAATCATAATAGTTATGAAACATGAGATAAAAAAATCATTGAATATTCATCTCACAGACCATCTTTGAAGAAAGTCCCCAGAATATGTCAATACAATTTTCAAAAGTTACCTTAAACAATGCAGAAAATAAAAAATAGCAATTATTTCCAAAGAAGGCGAAACACATGCTCACAAAAAAAATATGGTGCTACAGTGCATGTTTTATATTTTACATAATCATTCAAAATTTCATATTGTTTTAGTATCTATTGAGCATATGACAAGTATTTGAGAAATTATCTGTAATTATAGTTCTCTAATATTTTACCTAAACTTGATGATTTACCTGTCATGAGCATTTGTTCTCCATTATAAAGATAAAGTAGCAGTAAAGCTGCTTTTCTATTCCACATGCACGTACTGCAATGCAGATGCAGTGTATTCTGGGTATGTGGAAGCTACACTCAAGTTCCGGACTACTGATATACTCACTTGCAGCTTTGCTGACATTTTCAATTTCAGCTTTCAGAGGTCGCAACTGCTGCTGCCAAGGGACACCTGAGCCATAGGCTTTCAAACTTCTATGTAAGGTCTGGCATGCACTCCACAGAATCTGAGCTTGTCTTGCTTGTATATCATTATCTGCTCGTGCTGAAGCAAAATCAGAAAAAGAAAATGTTAAATATGTTATACTTTGGTCAATCTTTTAAAACAGTGGAAAGGACAGATAAAGGCATCATGTGGCTGCACTGACGACTATACATAAGTACCACCCCATATAAGACTGGGCAGCAACTAGTTTCCTACCTTTGGTCATTGTTGTCTCAAGACTGATCAAATGCACTGAATTGTTCTGGGTATAAACACATTCAAATTTCATCTCTATAAAATAATGTATTTGCACCTCAAGTACATTACAAAATGTCAAATAAAACAATTTTTTTTTTGGATACAAACTATGACCCACTAGTGTTGCAAAACAGTTTATAAACACATTTTCGGCAACTTTTGTAACAATTCATTGAATTCTAATAAGAAGAGTTGTTGCAAGTTTTACTGCTTATTCTGTTATGTTCCATTTATGTTTAACGAGGTCAACATATTGAAGATTTATACACACTAGATAAAATCTGAATATTTCAGAATATGTTAAAAGATTTCAATTCCGTTTATGAATGCAATGGGAATGTTAATTTTATAAGTTATACAACACAGGTTTATCTAGTATGTACATTATCTTAATTACTTGCTTTAATTGCAGGAAATTGTTTTCCATCTGTTCCCTCCTTTGTAAACAACAAAATACGACATAACACATATTCTGTACATGTCATTGAAAGGGCTATGTAAAAACTATTAGGCTTGTTATTATTCAAAATCCTTAAATCCATTTCATTTTGTTCAACAATATGAAGTATATCTTCCACTATGTCAATGGATTTGCTAAAACTATTTCATAAAAGGTCCTATTATTAATCAATTCAATCTACTTACATATATCATTTAATAATGGAAGTGACTTTTCCTTCATTTTAACTCCTCATTAGGAAAAGTTGAGGATCACGAGAGGTATTTTTATAACATTTAATGTGATAAGATCATTTTTACAATATATCAACAATAGAAAACTGATTAGTTGATACTGAAGCTATCTTACATTAATGAAAATTAATACTTGACGTATGATATATGAAAGTATAAATCTTTGTGATTTCAGTTTCAAGAAACTCGGTCTGCATTATTCAGTATTATCTTTGTTTATGCAATAAATGTTTTAAAGATTTCCTGACTACTTCCTTTTTTCTTTTCTCTCTCTAAACTAGCTGTAATGAATTTTGATTGAGAAGGGAAGGGAGGGGGAGAGAGAGAATGGCTGACTCAGTAAACGATGCAGCATTACATAGCAGAAACAAGACACGTGGGATCATTTGGAAATTTGGTGAGAGAGAGGAGGTAAGGCATCAAAGGAATGTGAAATGGGCTGGAAAAAGAATAATTACAAAAGAAAGTGCTAGATATAATGGGGAATAGTGGTACGATGATGAGTGTAGAATGATGAAAGAATGGATAAAATGAGAGATAACGAGATGGAAACAAACTGGAAATGAAATAGAAAGACGATGAGCTGGGGATATTTATTGGAACAATAAAAGAAAAAAAACTGATGAAAATTATTATCTATTCACTCTTAGGGTTCACATGGCCAGTGCACTGTAATACAACACAGTAGCTGTACGTGTAAGAATTAATCTCATGGCAACAATCTAAATTACAGAACAAATTAATTCTTAAATATAACATACTCTATATCAATATCTAATTAAATTGTTGCCAATTTGTACCATTAAACAGAGCTTATCTTAGCATGCTATTTATATGAGTCACCTGATTTCTGTAATATTGTTTACAACAATAAGAGTTACTGGTTGTTGCTATTTAAATTCATATAGGACGGTCACCGTGAATTTACTCTTGCATCTTTGTCGAGTTACATAAAGCGTAAGGCAGTTAAACCGCTGACTAGTGATGAAAAACCTATAGTATTGAATGTTTATTTTATTTTTTGTAAGAAATATCCAACACTTTCCATAAAATAAGTGGTGAATTTAACATCTGAGTTTGCTGATGTTTCAGCTACAAGCATAAACAGTGCTTGCAAAGAAAAATTTCAAACGGAAAAAGTGGTTACACCTGGTTAAAAAGAAAGTGTGCGAGATGTAAGTAAGAATGCAGGAATGTGACAATTGTGTGAAGAATGCAATTAGCTTAATAGTGCACAATTTCCTTTTTAAACATGAGCTGCCAACAGTTGATGAACTGTAACAAAAGGAGAAGTGTTGTTTTGGGAGATAATTAGTTTGTGACATCGTTGATAACCAACCTGGAATAATTTGGTCAATAATTAAAAGGAATTGAAGAAAGAAATGAGTCAATAAAATCAAACCAACTCAATGAAGGCAACATTTTAAAAAACTGTTGGGTAGTAATAACTTAACCTTGTCACAAGTTAGTTTGTTGGGAGGAGTATGGCTCACGCAGAACAGCTAGACAGAAATAGAGGAGGCTGAAAACACACATAGAATGCGGAATTGATAGAATTCGAGCTGAATTTAAAGTATGGTATCAAGATGAAAACAGAATGCAAATATTAGTTAGGCTAATCAATTTGATATTCCAGAAGAGAAAGATTCAAGATAACTGGAGGAAAGGAATGATTGTATCCATGTTTAAAGGAAGTGATAACAATAACTAGGGCCCCTGAAATTTCGCGAACACATTTTTTTCACTAATTCTTTAAAAATGACAACAGAAGGTTTTTTTAATGTTAGCAGGATTTCCATGCTTCAATGAATGAACTATGTGCAAACAACATTCAACAAAATTTCGCGAATAAACTTCTTTTTGCAAATTTTGAGCATTTTTAGCTTTTATGCGTTATTTTGCGCCAAATAGCACTTAAAATTCTATTTCCGTGCATTAGTTCCACCAAAAAGCACATTTTACGTTCGATATGATATTCAAAATCGATTTATATCAAACGTGAACTACCATACCCAGCGCTGTCGATGTCGAACGATGAAACTAAATCAATTTTAATCGATGATGTAATTGCCTGCAAACAAGGCGATGCTCTCGACCTTGAAGTCTTATCTCATCCACCTGGGCAATGTGGTTACATTCAACAGGTCGTTAGTTCAAATCTCACTTAGGGTGAGTTACCAAATAAGTTTTGTTTTTTTTCGGGGTTTTCCCTTATCCTAAGATAAATGTAGAGTAACTTTTAAGTTCCACTGATCCCGAGATCATTTGAATATCATTTCACCAATTTCATTTATGGTCTGATATGACCAAAGGACGTTAAGCTAAAAATCAAAAAAAGGTCATCTCGTCCATCTAATGATCTGTTTACCTCCTAATCTGAAGCAGGAAATGAAATAGTACTGCTGGATGTGTTTTTAAACCAAGCGCACACTCGTGTGTATCCACCGGAAATTCATTGTACAGTTTTTAAACTCGTCGCCGAGATCCATCAACTGGTTGCTATTTTCAGTGTAGGATGGATCGCTTTACCATTGGTTGTATCGTCCTCGAGAGACGAATGAAAGTGGTAGATAGTCCCTTAATGCAAACAAATAAATGCAAACAAATTTTTTCCAACGAGAATGCTAACAGCTAACTTTACGGCACAAAATGAAACACACAAAAACCTGCTGTACGCATCACGACCTTGGTCATACAATTTCCGCTGTGTTTCACCACTGCAGTACCCGCGAAATTTGAAACTTACTTTTTCTCATATGCTGTTGGGAAAGTATAATGAGAATGTAAGACAATCCCCCCCTCCTCCCAGTTCTCAATATTAATGTTTTTGGAAAAAAAAGAAAAAAAAAACCACCATTGTCTTGTATTCGAATAAATACTGTACATCTTACTTTGATCTCTGGCTTAGGTACTGATATCACTATTTGATCACTATGTGGTTTAAATAACCCAAATTAAATATAAAATATATGCTTGAATTGTTACTTATTGTGCTGAATTTTAAGGACCTATATTATGGAACTAATTTGGAGATATTCCCACAACATAAACCTGTAGAACACATATGCTCTGCATGTGGTCAAGCAGAAGAAGGAGGAAGTAAAATTGCCATTCAATGGCCAAAAGGTGTCCATTATGTGTCATTTTGTGTTTATTGTGTTGCTGAGGTTGTTGAGCTGTGCTGCTGAACAAAACATATTTCTTGGAGGCATCAAGATGCTACAAAATGCAAATACAACAGTGTGTTCTAGAACAGTATTGGTAGTCCTTCAACATTTTGACATTCAGTATGACAATGTTGCTGGCCTTGTCACAGATTCTGCAAGGTACATGACTTCATGTGCACAAATGTGTGACATGCTCTGCCCTGCAATGATCCAAGTGCAATGTTGGGACCACAAGCTGAACATTGTGGCAAGCATATGGTCCACACAGTTACAAGAACTAAATAAATGTGTAACAAATGCAAAGGTGCTATTTTTGAATGCCAGGAAAAGGAAACACTAATACATTTCTTTTCTCCGGGACGTTACTTGGAGAGGAGATGAAGATAACAGCTTTTCCATCACCAATGATGACCAGATGGAATTCTTGGTATAAATCTGTGTTCTATATGGTGATCATCTATACAAGATTCGGTCAACTTCTGCAAATCAATGGCCTTGCCAGATGCAGGTACTGCTGTGTGCTTTTTTTCTGAATTGCAAAATAAGAAGGTTGCGATCATCACTGCCAGTGCTACCTTCCTTAGAGAGCACAACCAGATGATTATTGATGCCATAACCACCTTAGCAGGATCTTCATATTCCTTTTGTCACAAAAACTACAAAGCAGAATTGCTGATATTCTCGGCAACTTCAGATTGGCTGTTTGATGCTAAAACAGCTGCAGCCATCAGTATTCTCAAATCTGAGGTAAGGAAAGCTGAAACTAAGCAAACCTCTGAAAATATGGGGTCTCTCTGCGAGACAAAATTGACAAGAATTGCAACAACGGATCCTGCACAATTACTGAGAACATGGGCAAACTGTTTGATGAAAAAAAACATTGTCAGAAACAATGAAGCAACTATGTTGAAAATGTCAGCTGCCATGGAACTTTTTAAAAATCTGGACAGTCATATGCTACTTTCTGGGTACTTATGCTTTCAGACAATCATTAAAGAAGCCATTCTAAAGGGTGAAGTTGTGAATGAGCTTGACATTTTGCTCAGCTAGATAGGAGAACATTGCACATTTGTTGAATGCTGTGTGATACTCAAATGTAGATAGTGAATGTGCAACCTCCTCATGTGGACATATTTTGTCAGACTTGAGAACAAGAGCCTCTCCAGAAACTTTGGAAATGGAGTTGAGTGTGTATTTTGGATCTGAGCAAAAAAGTTTGACTTTTGTTGTGTGTGTGTGTATAATCCTTTTTAAGTTATGTGGAATTGTAGTATTATGGTAACTTAATATGTTTTGTCTATGGAATTTAATTTGAATATGCATGCTTTGGTATGGGGTGTTTCTTGTGTGTGCAATTTAAGATATAATTATGTATATTATTGTTGGATTTGTGTGTATTTAAATAAATAAATATATTTTTTTTTATTTACAGCTACATGAAAGTATTGGTTCTTTTTAACCTGCTGGGATCTTAATTTTTATACCGCTTTCCTTTAAATTTATTTACCATTTTTCAGGGGCCCTAATAATAACCCAATGAATTATCGAGGCATTAGTCTACTATCAGAGTTGGGAAAAGTTTTTATGAGTGTTGGCAGATATGTTACACAAATAGATAGAGATGTAAAATAGGTTATCAGAATTTCAAGCAGGATTTAGGAAAGACAAGAGAATAGTTGATAACTTCTTTATAATAAGAATGGGGTAAATTATAGGTGTATTTGCTGATCTGGAGAAAGCGTTTGATACAATCAACAAGGAGAAATTATGGACTAAATTAGCCAAAAGAGGAGTGAGTATTAAATTTGTAGGAGTAATTCAGAGACCTTATGAAGAAAAGACTTTTATAGCAAACTTGAGCAGAATAAGATTACAGAATGGGTATATAATACAATAGGCCAGAGACAAGAGTGTAAACAAAGCCCTATTCTGTTTAATTTATTCACTGATGATATTCTACAAGAAATTGAAAAAGAAAACTTACATTGTCTTGCAATTAATAATAGGAATATTCCAGGTCTTCTCTTTGCAGATGAATTAGTAGCAGGTGCAATATCAATTAGAGGACTATCATGTGTCATCAAAACAATAAGTAGATATTATAATAACTGGGATTTTAAAGTTGATAACAAAAAATCTAAAATCATTTATATCAACATAGAAAATAAGCTAAAAAGGGATGAGAAATGGTGGATAAAGAATAACAAAATTGAGGTAGTCAATAAATTTGTTTATTTGGTCGTGAGGCTGAATGCAAATGGACGATTGGGAGATCAAATGAAAAATATGTTAGCTAAGGGAGATTGACTATGGGAAGTATCAAAGCATGTTATTGCAAAATATCAAATATGAAAATGATGTGGTTGGAAAGGGTGTATAACGCAATGGTGAAAGCGAGAATGGTGCATGGAGTGGAAGTGTGGAGGTTGGAGGAAAGTTGGAAGAATACTGATAAGATTCATAGGGAATTTTGTAAATTACTATTAGGTTTGCCAAGAGCTTCCCAAATGCAGTATAGCATTGCTTGAGCTGGAAAGAATAGTGACAGAAAAGAGTGGAAATGTTTGAGGGTGAAAACATTATCAAAGAATGTTTATTAATCCAAGAAAGGGCTGACTGGAAGTTCAGTTGATATGCAAAGATGGAAAAAAATGTTGGAAGAAATAAGAATGGGAAAAGTTTGTATGGGAAGATGTAGGTTTCTGGAGAGAATTGAAAGCACATATTGCATTATCCTGATATATGGTGGACTTTGAGACAGTGATGTGTTTTAACAATTAAAATTTAGTTGAGTCGATTTTGTAACACTACATCACTTACTTTTTTATTTCAGTAAACATGTTTCAGAAGCCATGTGCTTCCATTGTCAATTCCTTTGGTCGACCAAAGGAATTGACAATGGAAGCACATGGCTTCTGAAACATGTTTACTGAAATAAAAAAGTAAGTGATGTAGTGTTACAAAATCGACTCAACTAAATTTTAATTGTCACATATTGCATATTGAAAAACAAGGCTTATTTAGCAATTTGAGAGATAAAACATTCAGTGAAACCATAAAGAAATCTAAAAACAAGTTGGGTAGAGAGAGATATGTGAAGTTATGTGATAAAACAGGGCTTGGGTAAGAACAGGTGTGTTAAAACTAAGGGGGCTCAGAGAGGGTTATGACATAAAATATGCCCAATGTGTGGGGAAAATGAGGAAGCTGTGCATTGTGTTCTCAAGTACATAAAAACAAAGATAACTGAGATTTTATAAATGAGATGAACTAGAGATAGACGAATTAGCAAAACAAAAATTTAATAATAACAGAACAGAATTTATTATAAGTTGCAGAAAATATTTAGGAAAATTGCATAAGAAAAGTATAGAATTGTGTGGCAGCACGAGGAGGAAATGAGAGGAGAGAGTGAATTACAGTTGAACCTGTTTTATATGTAAGCAGTTTATACGTAAATTTTTGTAGGTCCCGGCAAAATGTAATTTAGAAACCTGTTAACCGAACCTTATTTATACGTAATGCATTTATACGTAATTCGCTGTTATATGTATTAAATTTCAATGAAATACAACTGAGTTTTATGTAATTATAATGAGCATAGGTCATACACTATCTTAAAAGAAACTCGAGGGTATTTTCCTTAACTCTGTTGACAAAGACGCAAGCTGAGCGGGTGGCTTTTGGCCCTGGAAACAAAAGACAATAATATGTTTGCTGGTAGACCACGACAATGTAGCAACAAACAAGAAGTAAAGATAAAAATGTTTGGTATCTGGTGTTTATTGTTAAACAGTGGTTTGTCTTTCAGTTCTCATTTGCTTTTAATCAGCCATGGAGAACAGAAAAAGGAAATGTTATATACTAGATCAGAAACTGAAATTCACATGCTTCCAGCAGAAATGGGCTGTAGCTCTACCAATCAGTGGCAACACGCTGAAAGCAAAAGCAACAGATTTAGTTAAAATAATGAACATCACGGCTGATTTCAAAGCTTCATCAGGATGGTTACAAGGATTTAAAGACTGTCATGGAATCACAGGGAAAACAATTTATGGCGAGTCAAATGTTGAGGATGACATCACGGTTCAACAATGGAAGAAAGAGGTTCTACCAGCAATCATAAGGGATTATCAGCCTAAAACATCTACAACTGTGATGAGACTGGCCTATTTTACAATACCCTTCCCATCAAGACATTAGCTGAAAAGGGTGACTTATGCCATGGAGGGAAGAAAAGTAAAACTTGCATAACAGTTCTTCTTGCCACCAATGCAGACAGATCAGACAAACTTTCCCCACTTTTGACAGGAAAAGCCAAGAATCCAAGGTGTTTAAGGGCGTGAAAACAAAACCTATGGAATATGAATCCAATAGGAAGTCTTGGATGACTATGATTTTAATGGAACAGTGGTTAAAGAAACTAGATATTAAAATGAAAAAGAAGCAGAAGAAGATCCTTCTTTTTATAGATTGATGTACAGCACATCCACCTCAAATAATTTTGGAAAATGTTCGAGTGAAATTTTTCCCTCCTAACTGCACATCATCTACAGCCACTCGATTTGGGCATAAGTGCAAATTTCAAAGTTCATTATAGAAAAATGCTGGTTCAACATGCTGGTTTTTAACACTGACTGATGCAGGAAATGAAATTCTTGCCATTAACTTACTATAAGCTATAGAATTTATTTTGGCTGCCTAGAAGCAGATGTCATCCTCCACAATCAAACACTGCTTCATTAAATCTGGTGTCTTAGAGGAAGAGGCTGTCTCTGATATGGTAATGATATTGGTAGTGATGGGCCTATAAATAGGGACACTCAAATTTCTTGAATAAAATGTTGCTAAATTCTTGAGTAATAAGAGAGAAAATTCTTGAGTGAGAAGGTAAAATTCTTGAGTTAGAAAGGAAAATTCTTGGATACGGTAATTCTTGGATATTAACTTACTCACCTACAAAAATAGAAATAAATGCATAATTAATAAATGCATAATTAATTTATACAATCTAAAATATAAAAACGCTAATAGCAAGCATAATTTACACACACTCTTATGGTTTACTTTCATAATTATAAGCTGATAGCATCTCCAAGTTTGTGATTGTGAGATTTGTTCTGAGGTCCGTCAACACACACCAAAAGTTGGAAAAAAACCTTTCACAGTTCACGTTTGAGACAGGAACCCACAGCGCCCTTAAGGCACCATCAACAAAAAGTTGATGATCATCACGCATTGCATGAAGAGCATCTTCTACTGATATATTTACATTGCTCTTCAGAATATCCTGAAGATCCCTGTAAGCATGCAGTCCTTCATCGATGGGAATACCCTTCATTGATGGTACTTTGTGGAAAAGGGTTTTCAGCTCGTCTCCTGCAGCAGGCTGTGACAGCACATTCTGCCTGTAGAAGAGTGCAGCCACAGGCTCCAAAAATGCACGGGCAGGGTTCCCCAACATAAGATTGTCCAGCTTGGTGTGCATATGGCCTGCTGCAATTTTTATGTCCTGCATCGAACTTCCCCTGAGATTTCCTTTCAGGGCATCAAGCTCCTCCTGAACCCTGTCACTGAAAGTTCCGGCAGCAACTATTTGTAAGCGCTTCTTCAAATTCTGAAGTTTGGGATACACTTCTGCAGCCATCGGTTTGGAATTTGTTTCCAGGCTGAGCAACAATTGCTTCATCACTGAAGCTAAAGATTTCACAAACAGAGCTTGCACATAAAGCATCTGTAGCTCAGAATCAGTAATATTCTGCAGGTGTGAAGATGCTGCAGTAAATGACTCTCTGCCACCAATGGAGCGAAAAAAATCAAAAAGAACGGTCCAGTTATCTGCCATCCACTCAACTGCTTCCACCCAGGAATTCCATCTTGTGGCCACTGGAATTGGAAACGTTCCTGCTGCAGATCCTTTCTCCTGCATGAATTGCCGAAATGCATGTCTTTTTTTCCGGGCATGCAGAAAAGTCTGCTTGACTGAAATGACTAGTTTATTTAGCGATGACAAGTAGTCCTTCATCACCACACCAATCAGATTTATTTTGTGTGCCCAGCACTGAATATGTAGGGACTCATCTGGCAGGAGAAGTGATAACCCAGCATAACAGGAGGTCATATAACTGGCTGAGTCACTTACTAATGCCACTACTTGGTCAAAGTTTACCCCTGTGTTCCGTAGTGCCTCGGTAATTGTTCGAGCACAGGACCGTCCGTTCACTACCTCCAGTGAAGTGACAGCAGCCACATATTGCTCCTGCGATCTGGAGGGCTCCACTGTAGACAGCAGAACAACGAAAATTGCCCTGCCCATCTTGTCTGTTGTTTCGTCAGCCATAACAGCAACCTACTTGTTCTGTAGGGCTGCAACAACTTTTTCCTTCCTGGAGTTTGCCAAGAGAGGTAAATATTCTCTACGGGGAACATTGCTTCCTGGAAGGTCTCCACCGCCAATAACGTTCTTCTTCACCCATTCCTTGAAGGCTGGGTGATCTGCCTTCTCCAATGGAATATTGGTTGAAATCATCATTTCAACCGTGGAAGTGACAAAATCCAGTTTGGCAGCCTGGTAAAAGTAGAAAAGAAAACATATAAGCATAGACCAGAACTTTTGCAAAATGTCTTTTTAAATGTGTTAAATCTTGAAAGCGAATCTCTAAGATTGATTCTTTGAGATTAAAATGCTGCAGTTTATGTTCCTTTTTATAACATGTCTTTTGTTGCCTTATTTTTCATTTTTATAGCCCCCTTTAACTTCTTTGGTGATATCAGAGGCTTTAACTTTCAACGGCAACAGGCCTAACAGAACTAAAAATTATGTCCTACCCGCGTATTTTGTATGCTACACTTCATATCTGTGAGAGCGTGCTCGCATGTCCCTCAACGTGCGTCATACAACCGGCTAAATCACCGCGAACCTAAAGCAGCGTTGTGTTATACACCCTATGTCAAGTTATAAACCAAAATAAATTTGAAATATGATATAAAATCATGTAAAACATATAACTGAGCAAAATAAGTATATGCGATTAAGCGAAGAGTGCAACTACACACGATATTTTACTATTAGCCAAATAATGTTCTGATTTCTAAAAACATGTGCTTTAAAAGGAAATAAACTGGCATTTAATTTTAAATAGGTAATACACCTTTACCTCTTTACACACAAGTTTGAAACTCTAAGTAACAAAATAAAAATTGTCACAGAATTAAAGTAGATAAATGCAGAAAATGTGGAAATTACATACCTTTGCTCCTTTTGGACATTCAGCCGCCTCGAACATTGTTCTTTGTCGCTTACGCGTTTTCGTTACATCCACGTGTTTCTGGCTAGCAATATGTTTTTTTACAGCATCCGAAGTTTCATATGGAATTCTTTTATTGCAAAAGCTGCAAAGCATTATTTCTCCTGACCTCTTCATTCCGTCCTGCGAGAATTGCTTTACCCGCTCATCTAAGCTCACTTTCGGTGGCATGCTGTACGATATTTCAGAACTACGCTACTGCTAGTTAAAACGAACTGAACGCATGGGTGAACAGGAACTAGTGGGATACGCGTAGAAGAAGTTACTTAGGGTAGTGACAGAATGCGTGCGCAGCGCATACCGGATATGAGCGCTCCTATCTCGCTGGTTCAACGGCTTCGCTGGTCCGCCGATACTGCAGACTGCTGTTGTTATCGATCGAACGCTGACAAGATAGCCAATACCATGCTAACAGACTCCCACGGCACTTAACAAAGCTTAAGCTGGAAGCAAAAAACGTTAACCGAAATTTGATAACAAGAATGTGTGATCTTTTTGCTATATGCGATAAATTTCGCGAGTGAACCTAAAAATTCGTATATAGAGCGGGAATTTCAAAATTTCGCGAGTAG